>JAEIHA010000076.1:0-588010 GCA_018904595.1 Zaprionus indianus | reverse complement strand
TGTCTAGCCTTTGCCTGAGCCAGTGTCAAACTGCGTCTAGCCTGTGCCTAGCCTGCGTCTAGCCTGTGCCTGGCCCCTGCGTCTGGCCTGTGCCTAGCCATTGTCTAGTCTGTGCCTAGCCAGTGTCTAGCCAGTGCACAACCAGTGTCTAGCCAGTGCATAGCCAGTGTCCCTAGCCTATGCCTAGCCTGTGCCTAGCCGAGTGCCTAGCCTGTGCCTAGCCAGTGTCTAGCCAGTGTCTAACCTGTGCCTAGCCAGAGTCTAGCCTGTGCCTAGCCAGTGTCAAACCTGCGTCTAGCTGTGTGCTAGCCTGCGTCTGCCTGTGCCTAGCCTGCGTCCTAGCCTGTGCCTAGCCATTGTCTAGTCTGTGCCTAGCCAGTGTCTAGCCAGTGCCTAGCCAGTCATGAAGCCAGTGCATGGCCAGTGTATACCCTGTGCCTAGCCTGTGCCTAGCCTGTGCTAGCCCATGTCTGGCAATTGCCTAGCCAGTGCTTTGCCAGAAGTCTAGCCTGTGGCCAGCCAGTTTCTAGCCCTGTGCCTAGCCAGTGTCTAGTCTGTGCCTAGCCAGTGTCTAGCCATTGTCTTGCCTAATGTCACTAGCCTGTGGCTAGCCAGAGTCTAGCCTTTGCCTAGACAGTGTCACAACGTGTGTCATACCAGTGTCTAGCCTGTGTCTAGCCTGTTGCATGACTGTGATTGGCATGTGCATAGCCTGTGCCTAGCCAGTGTCTAGCCAGTGTCTGGCCAGTGTCTAGCCAGTGTCTGGCCAGTGTCTAGCCAGTGTCTTGCCAGTGTCTGGCCAGTGTCCTAGCCAGTGTCTAGCCAGTGTCTGGCCAGTGTCTAACCTGGTTCTGGCCAGTTTCACCAACCAGTGTCTAGCCTGTGCTAGCTAAGCCTAGCCGGTGTCAAGCCTGCGCCTGGCCAGTGTCCTGGCCTGGAGTCTTGCTGGCCTGTGCCTAGCCTGCGTGTAGCCAGAGTAGAGCCTGTGCCTAGCCAGTGGCTAGCCTGTGCCTGGCCGGTGTCTGGCCTGTGCCTAGCCGGTGTCTAGCCTGTGCCTCGACGGTGTCTAGCCTGTGCTGTTAGCCCAGTGTCTGGCCAGTGCCTGGCGAGTGTCTAGCCTGTGATTTTTTTTTGCATGGCGAGAGTGTCTAGCCTATACCCTTTCCCTGAAAGCCTGTGCCTAGCCAGTGCCTAGCCAGTGCCTAGCAAGTGTCTCAGGCAGTGTCTAACCAGTGTCCTACCTGAGTCTAGCCCCAGTTTCTGGCCAGTGTCTGGCCTGTGCCTAGCCTATGCCTAGCCAGTGTCAAGCCTGCGTCCTGGCCTGTGCCTAGCCTGCGTCTAGCCTGTACCTAGCCTGCGTCTAGCCCCTGTACGCCCACCACCTAGCCAGTGTCTGGCCTGTGCCTAGCCAGTGTCTAGCCTGTGCCTAGCCCATTTTTAACCAGTGTCTAGCTTTTGCCTAGCCAGTGTCTAGCCTGTGCCCTAGCCAGTGTCTAGCCTGTGCCTAGCCATTCTGTCTAGTCTGTGCCTAGCCAGTGTCTAGCCAGTGCCTAGCCAGTGTCTAGCTAGTGCATAGCCAGTGCATAGCCAGTGTCTAGCCTATACCTAACGCCCCTGTACTAGCCAGAGTGCCTGGCCTGCCTCTAGGCAGTGTAACCTGATGTCTAGCCTGTGCCTCGTATGAGTCTAGCCTGTGCCTAGACAGTTTCTAGCGTGTGCCATACCAGTGTCCAAGCTAGTGCATAGCCAGTGTATAGCCTGTGCCTGGCCTGTGCCTAACGTGTTTCTAACCCATGTCTGTAGCCAGTGCCTAGCCAGTGCTTTTCCCAGAGTCTAGCCTGTGGCCAGCCAGTGTCTGGCCTGTGCCTGGCCTGTGCCTAGTCAGTGTCTAGCCAGTGTCTAGCATGTGTTACTAGCCTGTGGCTAGCCAGAGTCTAGCGTGTGCCTAGACAGTGTCTGGCGTGTGCCCATGCCAGTGTCTAGCTTGTGTCTAGCCTGTGCCTTGCCTGTGATTGGCATGTGCATAGCCGGTGCCTAGCCAGTGTCTAGCCTGTGCCTAGCCAGTTTCTAGCCTGTGCCTAGCCAGTGTCTCGCCTCTGTCACGCCTAGAAGAGTATCTGGCGTGTGCCCAAATAAAAACCAGTATGTCCCCAGCCTGTGTCTGGCTATTGCCTTTCCTGTGATTTGGCATGTGCATTGCCTGTGCCTAGCCAGTGTCTGTGCCTAGCCAGTGTCCTGGCATGGCCAGTGTTTGGCAAGTGCATAGCCAGGTGCATAGCCAGTGCTAAGCCAGTGTCTAGCCTATACCTAGCCTGTGCCTAGCCAGTGCCTAGCCAGTGCCTAGCCAGTGTCTAGCCAGTGTACTAGACCAGTGCCAACCTAGTGTCTAGCCAGTTTCTAGCCTGTGCCTAGCCTGTCTGTCTAGCTTATGTCCTTTCTGTTTCTTGCCTGTTTCTAGGCTGCGGCTAACCTGGCATAAAACATGTGTCGCGCCTATGTCTTGTCTGTATCTAATCAGTGACTAATAATGTCTAACCAATGGCAAGCCAGTGTCTACAAAATTCCAATATCTAGCCAGTGTCTAGCCACGTGTCTGGCCAGTGTCTAGCCACTTTCTGAATCTAGCCAGTGTCAAGCTAGTGTCTAACCTGGTGTCTGGCCAGTGTGTCTGGCCAGTTTTCTAGCCAGTTTCTAGCCAGTGTCTGGCCTAGTGTCTAGCCTGTGCCTAGCCTGTGCCTAGCCAGTGTCTAGTCTGTCCCACGTCTAGCCTGTGCCTAGCCAGTATCTAGCCTGCCCCCAGTCTAGCCTGTGCCTCCATCAGCCTGCAATTACTTATTAAGCCTGTGCCTAGCCAGTCTGTCTGAAGCCTGTGCCTAACCAGTGTCTAGCCTGTGCATAGCCATTGTGTCTAGCCTGTGCCTAGCCATTGTCCTAGCCAGTGCCTAGCCCAGTGTCTAGCCAGTGCACTTAGCCCGATGCATAGCCAGTGCATAGGGTAGTGCCTAAGCCAGTGTCTAGCCCTATACTAGCCTATTGCTAGCCGAGTGCCTAGCCAGTGCCTGGCAGTGTCTAGCCAGTGTCTAACCTGTGCCTAGCCAGAGTCTAGCCTGTGCCCCGTAAGTCTGATGCCTGTACCTAGCCTATGCCTAGCCAGTGTCCCAAAGCCTGACCAGTAACTAGCCTGTGCATAGTCTGCGTCAAGCCTGTGCCTAGCCTGCGTCTAGCCTGTGCCTAGCCATTCTCAATTGATACTAGCCTGTGCCTAGCCAGTTTCTAGCCTGTGCCTAGCCAATTGTCTAGCCTGTGCCCTAGCCATTGTCTAAGCCTGTGCATAGCCATTGTCTAGCCTGTGCCTAGCCGGTCTCTAGCCAGTGTCTAGCCAGTGTCTAGCCAGTGCATAGCCAGTGCATAGCCAGTGTCTAGCCTATACCTAGCCTGTGCCTAGCCGAGTGCCACTAGCCTGTGCCTAGCCAGTGTCTAGCCAGTGTCTAACCTGTGCCTAGCCAGAGTCTAGCCTGTGCCTCAGCCAGAGTCTGGCCTGTGTTCTAGCCTGTGCCTGGCCTGTGTCTGCCCCCTGTGCCTAGCCAAAGTCAAGCCTGTGCCTAGCCAAGTGTCTAGCCAGTTCTTTCGCCAGAGTCTAGCCTGTGGATCAGCCAGTGTCTAGCCTGCTGACTAGCCTGTGCCTAGCCAGTATCTAGTCTGTTCCTAGCCAGTGTCTAGCCAGTGTCTAGCCTGTGTCACAGCCTGTGGCTAGCCAGAGTCTGGCCTGTGCCTAGACAGTGTCTCAACGTGTGCCACTTCCAGTGTCTAGCCTGTGTCTAGCCTGTGCCTTGCCTGTGATTGGCATGTGCGTAGCCAGTGCCTTTCCAGTGTCTAGCCTGTGCCTAGCCAGCGTCTAACCTGTGCCTAGCCAGTGTCTAGCCTGTGCCTAGCCAGTGTCTCCTTAGTAGCTATTGCCTAGACAGTATCACCAAAAAAGCGTGTGCGTAGCCAGTGTCATAGCCTGTGCCTAGCCAGTGTTTGCTCTGTGCCTAGCCGGGGTCTAGTCTATGTCTTGCCTGTGCCTAGCCAGTGACTAGCCCGTCTTCATTCTGTGAATCGCCCCCTAGCAGTGCCTAGCCAGTGCCCACAGCCGTGCCCTAGCCAGTGAATTGCCTGAGTCTTCAAAATCAACTAGCTTATGTCCCAGCCTGTTATAGCCAAGTGTCTAGCCTGTGCATGGCCAGTGACCAGCCTGTGCCTGGCTTGTGCCTAGCCAGTGTCACAATACATATCTTTAGCCTGTGCCATAGCCAGTGTCTAGCTTGTGCCTAGCCTGTGCCTAGCCAGTGTCTGGCCTGTGCCTAGCCAGTGTCTAGCCTGTGCCTAGCCCCGTGTCTAGCCTGTGTCCCGCGTGGCACTAGCCAGTGTCTACAACGTGTGCCTAGCCAGTGTCTAGCTTGTGCCTAGCCAGTGTCTAGCTACTGTGCATGGCCAGTGTCTAGCCTGTGCCATAGCCAGTGACTAGCCTGTGGCTAGCCTGTCTATAGCCAGTGTCTAGCCTATGTGTACTGTGCCTAGCCAGTGTCTAGCTTCTGCCCTAGCCAGTGTCTAGCCTGTGCATCGCCAGTGTCTAGCCTGTGCCTAGCCTGTGCCCTGGCCCGGTGTCACAGCCTATGTCTAGCCTGTGCCTGGCCTATGTCTGGCCTGTGCCCTAGCCAGTCTCTAGCCTGTGCCTAGCATGTGCCCTGGCCAGTGTCTAGCCTGTGCCTAGCCAGTGTCTAGCCTGTGTCTAGCCTGTGCCTAGCCAGCGTCTAGCCTGTGCCTAGCCAGTGTCTAGCTTGTGCCTAGCCAGTGTCTAGCCAGTGTCTAGCCAGTGTCTAGCCAGTGTCTCGAAAAGTCTAGCCTGTGCCCAGACAGTGTCTAGCGTGTGCCATACCAGTGTCTAGCCAGTGCATGGCCAGTGTTTAGCCTGTGACTAGCCTGTTACTAGCCAGTGTCGAGCCCATGTCTAGCCTGTGCCCAGCCAGTGTCTAGCCTGTGCCTCGGCCGATTTTTGCTCTCTGTTTACTCTAGCCTGTGCCTTGCCAGAATTCTAGCCTGTGCCTAGCCAATGTCTAGCCTGTGTCTAGCCTGTGCCTAGCCAGTGTCCTAGCCTGTGTCTAGCCTGTGCCTAGCCAGTAGCCTAGTCTGTTCCTAGCCAGTGTCCACCCCCCACTCAGCCAGTGTCTAGCCTGTCATCTAGCCTGTGGCTGGCCAGAGTCTAGCCTGTGCCTAGACAGTGTCCACCTTTTTTCACACCGTGACTAATTTTTTTTATACCAGTGTCTAGCCTGTGCCTTGCCTGTCAGAGGCATGTGCATTGCTCAGTGCCTTTCAAGTGTCTAGCCTGTGCCTAGCCAGCGTCTAGCCTGTGCCTAGCCAGTGTCTGGCCTGTGCCTAGCCAGTGTCTAGTCTGTGCCTAGACAGTATCCCCAGCGTGTGCCATACCAGTGTCTAGCCTGTGATTATCTCTTTTCTAGCCTGTGCCTTTCCTGTGATTGGCATGTGCATTGCCTGTTCCTAGCCAGTGTCTAGCCTGTGCCTAGCCAGCACGTCTAGCCTGTGCGTAGCCAGTGTCCTTCCTGTGCCCTAGCCAGTGTTTAGCCTGTGAATACCTGTGGAGTCTAGTCTCTTATTAATGTCTCCTTTGAAAACCTGTGCCTAGCCAGACTGCCTAGCCCGTGCCTAGCCAGTGCCTGGCCCGTGCCTAGCCAGTGCCTGGTCTTTTGCCACAACACTTATTTAGCCTGTGCATAGCCAGTGTCTAGCCTGTGCCATAGCCAGTGACTAGCCTGTTTCCCCAAAATTACTTGACTTTTTTTTTTTTGTGCCCAGCCAAGTGTCTAGCCTATGTCTATCATGTGCCTAGCCAGTGTCTAGCTTGTGCCTAGCCTGTGTCTAGCCAGTGTCTGGCCTGTGCCTAGCCAGTGTCTAGCCTGTGCCCTAGCCGTATCTAGCCTGTATCTGACGTGTGCCTAGCCAGTGTCTAGGCTCTTTTTTTTTTTTTTTTTATATGTGCCTAGCCAGTGTCTAGCCTGTGCATGGCCAGTGTCCCCAGCCTGTGCATAGCCAGTGACTAGCCTGTGCCCTAGCCTGTGCCTAGCCAGTGTCTGGCCTATGTCTAGCCTGTGCCTAGCCAGTGGTCTTCCCCCATATAGCTTCTGCCTAGCCAGTGTCTAGCCTGTGCCTAGCCAGTGTCTAGCCTGTGCCTAGTCCAGTGTCTAGCCTGTGCCTGGCCAGTGTCAGCCAGTGTCTAGCCTGTGTCTAGCCTGTGGCTAGCCTGTGGCCTTGGTCTAGCCTGTGCCTAGACCAGTGTCAAGCGTGTGCCATGCCAGTGTCTAACCTGTGTCTAGCCTGTGCCTTGACTGTGATTGTGGCATGTGGCTAGCCTGTGCCTAGCCAGTGTCTGGCAATGTCTCATCCAGTGTCTACCTAGTGTCTAGCCAGTTTCTGGCCAGTGTCTAGCCTGTGCCTAGCCTTTGCCTAGCCAGTTTCAAGCCTTGCCTGTTTCTAGCCTGTGTCTAGCCTGTGTCTAGCCCGTGATTTTTTCCCCCCCCCCTAGCCTGCCCACCAGTCTAGCCTGTGCCTAGCCAGTGTCTAGCCTGTGCCTAGCCAGTGTCTAGCCTGTGCCTAGCCAATGTCTGGTCTGTGCCCTAGCCAGTGTCTGGCCAGTGTCTGGCCAGTGTCTAGCCAGTGTCTAGCCAGTGTTTAGCCAGTGTCTAGCCAGTGTCTAGCCAGTGTCTAGCCTGTGCCTAGCCATTGTCTAGTCTGTGCCTAGCCTGTGTCTACTCAGTGCCTAGCCTATATCTAGCGTGTGCCTAGCCAGAGTGCCTAGCCTGTGCCTAGCCAGGTGTCTAGCCTGTGTCTAGCGTGTGCCTAGCCAGATTCTAGCCTGTGCCAACCCTTCCCCCCCCCCCCCCCCCCCCCCCCCCCCCCCCCCCCCCCCCCCCCCCCCAGACAGTGTCTAGCGTGTACCATACCAGTGTCTAGCCGGTGCATGGCCAGTGTTTCAATAAAACCTAGCCTGTGCCTAGCCAGTGTCGAGCCCATGTCACAGCCTCGTGCCCAGCCAGTGTCTGGCCTGTGCCAAGCCAGTGTCTACCCAGTGTCTAACCAGTGTCTAGCTAGAGTCTATCCAGTGTCTCAGCCAGTGTCTAGCTAGTGTCTAGCCGTTGAGGCCAGCCAGAGTCTAGCCTGTGCCTAGACAGTGTCCAGCGTGTGCCATACCAGTGTCTAGCCTGTGTCATCCTGTGTAAAGCCTGTGCCTTGCCTGTGATGGCCTGTGCATAGCATGTGCCTAGCTAGTGTCTAGCCTGTGCCTAGCCAGTGTCTAGCCTGTGCCTAAATAGTGTCTGGCCTGTGCCTAGCCAGTGTCCAGCCTGTGCCATACCAGTGTCCCATCCTAGGGGTCTACCCTGTGTCAAGCCTAGTGCAAGCTGTGTTGGCATGTGCATAGCCACTGCCTAGCCAATGTCTAGCCTGTGCCTAGCCAGTGTCTAGCCTGTGCCTAGTCAGTGTCCAGCCTGTGCCTCGGCTAGTGTCAGCCAGTGTCTAGCCTGTGTGCCTGGCCTGTGGCTCCGGCAGAGTCTAGCACTGTGCCTAGACAGTGTCAAGCGTGTGCCATACCAGTGTCTAGCCAGTGCCTAGCAAGTGTCTAGCCAGTGCATAGCCAGTGCATAGCCAGTGTCTAGCCTACTACCTAGCCTGTGCCTAGCCGGTCGCTGAGCCTGTGCCTAGCCGAAAGCCTAGCCTGTGCCTAACCAGTGTCTAGCCAGTGTCTAGCCTGTGCCTAGCCAGAGTCTAGCCTGTGCCTAGCCAGTGTCAAGCCTGTGTCTAGCCTGTGCCTAGCCAGAGTCTTGCCTGTCGCCTAGGCAGTTTCTAGCGTGTGCCATACCAGTGTCAAGCCAGTGCATAGCGGAGTTTATAGCCTGTGCCTGGCCTGTGCCTAGCCTGTGTCCTGGCCATGTCTGGCCAGTGCCTGGCCAGTGTCTAGCCTGTGCCTGGCCTGTGCCTAGCTAGTGTCTAGTCTGTGCCTAGCCAGTGTCTGGCCAGTGTCTAGCCTGTGTCTAGCCTGTGGCCTAGCCAGAGTCTAGCCTGTGCCTAGACAGTGTCTAGCGTGTGCCATACCAGTGTCTGGCCTGTGTCTCCCCTGTGTCTGGCCTGTGCCTTGCCTGTGATTGGCATGTGTGCATAGCCTGTGCCCTGGCAGTGTCTCAGCCTGTGCCTAGCCAGTGTCTAGCCTGTGCCTATTTTTTTTTAAAAAAAAAAAAAAAAAAAAACAAGTCAGTGTCTAGCCTGTGACTGGCCAGTGTCCAGCCAGTGTCTAGCCTGTGTCACAACCTGTGGCTAGCCAGAGTCCTAGCCTGTGCCTAGACAGTGTCAAGCGTGTGCCATACCAGTGTCCTAGCCTGTGTCTGGCCAGTGTCTAGTCTGTGCCTAGACAAGTATCTAGCGTGTGCGTAGCCAGTGTCTAGCCTGTGCCTAGCCAGTGTTTAGGCCTGTGCCTGGCCAAGGTCACAACCTGTGCCTAGACAGTGTCTCAGCGTGTGCCATACCAGTGTCTAGCCTGTGTCTAGCCAGTGTCTAGTCTGTGCCTAGACAGTATCTAGCAGCGTGTGCGTAGCCAGTGTCTAGTCTGTGCCTAGCCAGTGTCCTGGCAGTGTCTAGCCTGTGTGTCTAGCCTGTGGCTAGCCAAGAATTAGCCTGTGCCTAGTCGAAAGTGTCTGAGCCTGTGACTGGCCAGTGTCCAGCCAGTGTCCTAGCCTGTGTCTACCCTGTGGCTAGCCAGAGTCTAGCCTGTGCCTAGACAGTGTCAAGCACCATAACCAGTGTCTAGCCTGTGTCTAGCCAGTGTCTAGTCTGTGCCTAGACAGTATCTAGCGTGTGTGCGTAGCCAGTGTCTAGCCTGTGCCTGGAGCAGTGTCCAGCGTGTGCCATACCAGTGTCTAGCCTGTGTCTTCCCTGTGTCTAGCCTGTGCCTTGCCTCGTGATTGGCATGTGCATGGCTTGTGCCTAGCCAGTGTCCAGCCTGTGCCTAGCCAGTGTCTAGCATGTGCCTAGTCAGTGTCCAGCCTGTGCCTGGCTCATTGTCCAGCCAGTGTCTAGCCTGTGTCTAGCCTGTGGCTAGCCAGAGTCTAGGCCTGTGCCTAGACAGTGTCAAGCGTGTGCCATACCAGTGTCTAGCCAGTGCCTAGCAGTGTCTAGCCTGTGCCTAGCCTGTGCCTAGCTAGTGTCTAGTCTGTGCCCTAGCCAGTGTCTTCTATGTAGTGTAGCCTGTGTCTAGCCTGTGGCTAGCCAGAGTTCCTAGCCTGTGCCTAGTCAGTGTCTAGCCTGTGACTGGCCAGTGTCGAGCCAGTGTCTAGCCTGTGTCTAGCCTGTGGCTAGCCAGAGTCTAGCCTGTGCCTAGACAGTGTCAGGCGCGCTGCCATACCAGTGTATTGCCTGTGTCTAGCCAGTGTCTAGTCTGTGCCTAGACAGTGGCATCTAGCGTGTGTGCGTAGCCAGTGTCTAGTCTGTGCCTAGCCCAGTGTCTAGCCAGTGTCTAGCCCCTTTTTTGTGTCTAGCCTGTGGCACTAGCCAGAGTCTAGCCTGTGCCTAGACAGTGTCAGCGTGTGCCATACCCAGTGTCTAGCCTGTGTCTCGCCTGTGACTAGCCAGTGTCATGCCTGTGCTTAGGCAGGGTCTAGCCTGTGCCTCAACCAGTGGTCACAGCCTGTGCCTAGCCAGTGTTTAGCCTGTGCCCTAGCCAGGGCCTGCCAACGTCTGGCCTGTGCATGCCAGTGGCAAGCCAGTGCCTAGCCCGTGCCCCAGTGCCTAGCCGTCACACAGTGCCTGGCCAGTGCCTAGCCCGTGCCTAGCCAGTGATCCTAGCCTGTCACGCCTAGCTTAGTGTCTAGCCCTGTACCAAACCCGTGTCATGCCTGTACCTAGCCAGTGACACCAGCCCTGTGTCTAGCATTTGCCTAGCTAGTGCCTAGCCAGGGCTCCAGCCAGTGTCTGTGCCCAGCCAGTGTCTAGCCTGGGCCTACAATCAGCCGTGCCTAGCCAGTGTCTAGCCCATGCCTAGCCAGTGTCAGTGTCAGCCTGTGCCTAGCCCAAAGTGTAGCACTAGCCTAGCGGCGCGTGTGCCCAGCCCGTGGCCAGTGACAAGCGTGTGCCTAGCCAGTGTCATAGCCGGTGCCCTAGCCAGTGTCTAGCCTGGGCCAAGCCAGTGTCTAGCCTGTGGCTAGCCAGTGACTAGCCTGTGGCCTAGCCTGTGCCTAGCCAGTGTCTAGCCTGTCTAGCCTGTGCCTAGCCAGTGTCTAGCCACTGCCTGGCCAGTGCCTAGCCTGTGCCCCTGTCTGTGCCCAAGCCTGCGCCATAGCCAGTGTCTAGCCTGTGCTTCCAGCCTGTGCCCTAATGCCCTGTGCCTACAGACCTAGCCTGTGCCTAGCCTGTGCCCGGCCAGTGTCTCGCCTGTGCCTGGCCAGTGCCTAGCCTGTGGTCTGGCCTGTGCCTAGCCAGCGCCTAGCCGTGTGCCTAGCCAGTGTCCGGCCTGTGCCCTAGCCAGTGTCACAACCAGTGTCAACCTGTCAAGTGTAGCCTGTGCCCAAAAACAGTGCCTAGCGTGTGCCCTACCCTGTGCCTAGCCAGTGCCCTGGCCAGTGCCTGGCCTGTGCCTAGCCTGTGCCAGCCAGTGGCCAGCCTCTGTGCCATAGCCAGTGTCTAGCCTGTGTCTAGCAGTGACTGGCATGTGTCTAGCCTGTGCCTGGCCAGTGTCTGGCCTGTGCCTAGCCAGTGTCTAGCCTGTGCCTAGCAAGTGTCCTAGCCTGTGGTCTAGCCTGTGCCAAGCCAGTGTCTAGCCTGTGCCCTAGCCAGTGTCTAGCCTGTGTCCTAGCCTGTGCAGAGAGTCTAGCCTGTGCCTTAGCCGGTGTCTAGCCAGTGTCTAGCCTGTGCCTTGCCTGTGATGGCATGTGCGTAGCCGGTGCCCAGCGTGTCCAGCCTGTGTCTAGCCAGTGTCTAGCCTGGTGCCTAGCCAGTGTCTTGCCTGTGCCTAGCCTGTCACTAGCCTTTGCCTAGCCAGTATCAAGCCTGTGCCATACCAGCCTGTGCCTAGCCTGTGACCTGGCCTGTGCCTGGCCGGTGCCTGGCCAGTGCCTGGCCATTGCTAGAGCCCGTGTCTTAGCCTTTGTCTAGCCTGTGCCTAGCCAGTGTCTAGCCTGTGCCCAGCCAGTGTCTAGCCTGTGTCTAGCCAGTGCCTGGCCAGTGTTTGGCCTGTGCCTAGCCTGTGCCTGGCCAGTGTTAGCCCGTGTCTAGCCTGTGCCCAGCCTGTGCCTAGCCTGTGCCTGGCATTGTCTAGCCTGTGTCTAGCCTGTGCCTGCCAGCGCCCTGGGTAGGCAGGCTGTGTGCCTGTGCCAGATTGCCTGGCCTGTGCCTGGCCGGTGTGCAGCCTGTGTCTAGCCTGTGCGCAGCCCGATCAAGCCTGTGCCAGGCAGTGTCTGCCTGTGCCTGTGGGTAGCCAGATTCTAGCCAGACCAGTGTCCAGCCTGTGCCATGCCTGTGTCAGGCCTTAGTGCCTTCCCTCTGTCTTGTCCTGTATTGGCGCGGCATGTGCCTAGCCTGTGCCTAGCCAGTGCCTAGCCAGCCAGTGTCTGGCCCTGTGCCAGACTGTGACTGGCCAGTGTGCATGTGCCTAGCCAGTGTCTAGCCTGTGTCTAGGCCTGTGTCTGGCCTGTGCCTTGCCGGTGACACCGCCTACCAGTCTACCTCCCTACCAGAGTCTATGTGTTCCTAGACGAGTGTCCGGGGCATACCAATGTCTAGCCTGTGTCTGGCTAGCCTGTCTTGCCTGTGATAGCCATGTGCATAGCCTGTGCCTAGCTGTCTAACCTGTGCCTAGCCAGTGTCTGAGCAGCCTGTGTCTAGCCTGTGCCTAGACTGTGTCCAGCGTGTGTCCTCCAGTGTCTAGCCTGTGTCTGGCCTGTGTCTAGCCTGTGCCTTGCCTGTGATTGGCATGTGCATGGCCTGTGCCTAGCCAGTGTCTGGCCTGTGTCTAGCCAGTGTCTAGCCTGTGCCTAGCCAGTGTCCAGCCTGTGCCTAGCCAGTGTCCAGCCCGTGTGCCTACCTGTGTCTAGCCTGTGTCTGGCCAGTGTCTAGCCTGTGCCTGGCCTGTGTTTGGCCTGTGCCATGCCTGTGTCTAGCCTGTGTCTAGCCTCGTGTCTAGCCTGTGTCTAGCCTGTGCATAGCCTGTGTCTAGCCTGTGTCTGGCCTGTGCCTAGCCAGCCTACCTGTGTCTAGCCGTAAGCCTGAGCCTGTGTCCTAACCGGTGTCTAGCCAGTGTCTAGCCTGTGCCTAGCCAGAGTCTAGCCTGTGCCTAGCCAGTGTCTAGCCTGTGTCTAGCCTGTGCCTGGCCTGTGACATGCCTGTGCCTGGCCAGTGTCTGGCCCGTGTGCCAGGCCGGTGTCTAGCCAGTGCCTAGCAGGTGTCTAGCCTGTGCCTGGCCTGTGCCTAGCCTGTTGCCTAGCCCGTGGTCTAGCCAGTGCCTAGCCAGTGTCTAGCCTGTGCCTAGCCTGTGCCTAGCCAGTGCCCAGCCTGTGCCTGGCCAGTGTTTGGCCTAAAGTGTCCAGCCTATGCCTAGCCGGTGTCTGAGCAGTGTCTAGCCAGTGCCCTAGCCAGTGTCTGGCCTGTGTCACACCCAGTGTCTGGCCTGTGTCTGGCCTGTGTCTAGCCTGTGCCTTGCCTGTGCCTAGCCTGTGCATAGCCTGTGCCTAGCCAGTGTCTAGCCTGTGTCTAGCCTGTGCCTAGCCTGTGCCTGGCATGTGCATAGCGTGTGCCTAGCCAGTGTCTGGCCAGTGCCTGGCCTGTGCCTAGCCAGTGTCTAGCCTGTGTCTAGCCTGTGCCTAGCCTGTGCCTAGCCTGTGCCTGGACAGTGTCTATCGTGCCATACCAGTGTCTAGCCTGTGTCTAGCCTGTGCCTTGCCTGAGACTGGCATGTGCATAGCGTGTGCCTAGCCAGTGTCTGGCCTGTGCCTAGCCTGTGTCTAGCCTGTGCCTAGCCAGTGTCTAGCCTGTGCCTAGCCTGTGTCTAGCCTGTGCCTGGCCAGTGTCCTAGCCAGTGTCTGTACCAGTGTCTAGCCTGTGCCTAGCCAGTGACCCTAGCCTGTGCCTAGCCAGTGTCTAGCCTGTGCCTAGCCAGTGTCATGACTGATGCCTAGCCAGTGTCTAGCCAGTGCCTAGCCTGTGTCTAGCCTGTGCCTCTAGCCTGTGCTAGCCGGTCCAGCGTGTGCCTAGCCAGTGTCTAGCCTGTGTCTTGCCCTGTGTCTAGCCTGTGCCTTGCCTGTGTCTGGCATGTGCATAGCCTGTGCCTAGCCTGTGTCTAGCCTGTGCCTAGACCAGTGTGTGCCTACCGCTAGCCTGTGCCTAGCCTGTGTCTAGCCTAGCCTGTGCCTAGTGTCTGTCTAGCCTGTGCCTAGTCAGTGTCTAGCCTGTGCCTGGCTAGTGTCCAGCCTGTGTCTAGCCTGTGTCTAGCCTGTGGCTAGCCAGTGTCTAGCCTGTGCCTAGACTGTGTCTAGCCTGTGCCATGTTCAGCCTGTGTCTGCCAGTGCCTAGCATGTGTCTAGCCTGTGCATAGCCTGTGCCTAGCCTGTGTCTAGCCTGTGCCTAGCCTGTGCCTAGCAAAAGCCTAGCCTGTGCCTGGCCAGCCTGTGTCCTAGCCAGTGTCTAGCCAGTGTCTAGCCTGTGCCTAGCCTGTGTCTAGCCTGTGCCTAGCCAGTGTCGCCTGTGTCTGGCCTGTGCCTAGCCTGAGTCTAGCCTGTGCCTAGCCTGTTCTAGCCAGTGTCAAGCCAGTGCCTGGCCGGGTGTCTAGCCTGTGCCTAGCCTGAGCCTTGTCAGCCTGTCTAGCCAGTGCCTAGCCAGTGTCTAGCCTGTGCCTAGCCTGTGCCTAGCCAGTGTCTAGCTGTGCCTGCCAGTACCTAGTGTCTAGCCTGTGCCTAGCCTGTGGCCTAGCCAGTGTCTAGCCGTGCCTAGGTGTCTAGCCTGTGCCTACCTGTGTCTAGCCTGTGTCTAGCCTGTGTCTAGCCTGTGTCTAGCCTGGGTTTAGCCTGTGCCTAGCCAGTGCCTAGCCAGTGTCTAGCCTGTGCCCAGCCAGTGTCTAGCCTGTGTCTAGCCTGTGCCGCATGTGCCTAGCCTGTGCCTAGCCTGTGTTTAGCCTGTGCCTGGCCAGTGTCCAGCCTGTGTCTAGCCATGTGTCTAGCCTGTGGCTAGCCAGTGTCTAGCCTGTGCCTGAGAGTGGCAGCGTGTGGCATACCAGTGTCTAGCCTGTGTCTAGCCTGTGCCTTGCCTGAGACTGGCATGTGCATAGCCTGTGCCTAGCCAGTGTCTAGCCTGTGCCTGGCCAGTATCCTGGCCTGTGCCTTGCCAGAGCTAGCCTGTGCCTAGCCAGTGTCTAGCCAGTGCCCTGCCAGTGGCCAGTGCCTAGCCTGTGCTAGCCAGTGTCTAGCCTGTGCCTGGCCTGTGCTAGCTGTGCCTAGCCTGTGTCTAACCAGTGTCTAGCCTGTGTCTAGCCTGTGTCTAGCCAGTGTCTAGCCTGTGCAGTGTCTGGCATGCCTGGCTGACTAGCCTGTGGCTTAGGCCAGTGTGCAGTGCTAGCCTGTGCCTAGCCAGTGTCTAGCCTGTGCCTAGACCACTAGCCTGTGTCCTGTGTCTGGCCTGTGTCTAGCCTGTGCCTTGCCTGTGACTGGCATGTGCATAGCCTGTGCCTAAGCCAGTGCCTAGCTACAGTGTCAAAAAGCCTGTGCCTAGACAGTGTCTAGCCAGTCTAGACTGTGCCCCAGCCAGTGTATACCCTGTTCAGCCTATGCCTAACCTGTTTCCGGTGTCCAGCTTGTGCCATAGCCAGTGTCTAGCCTGTGCATGACATGACTGGCGCAGCCTGAGCCAGTGTCTAGCCTGTGCCTAGCTCCAGCAGCTTACAGTTTCCTGCCTGCATGCATCGTGCCTAAGTCAGTGCCTAGCCTGTGCCTCTAGCCTTTGTCAGCCCAGCATGCCTGCCCGAAACCAGCCTGTGCCCAGCCAGTAAAATAGCCTCTGCCTAGGCCTGTGACTAATCAGGTCTTAGCTGGCGTCCAGTCTGTGCCCAGCCTGTGCCTTGCCTATGTCTAGCCTGTGCCTAGCCTGTGTTTAGGCATGTCAGCCTGATCCAGCCAGTGTCTAGCCTGTGTCCAGCCTGTGCCTAGCCAGTGTCTAGCCCTGTGTCCTGAGCCTGTGTCTGGCTCCTGTATTCAGCTCAGTCTAGCCTGTGTCTAGCCCTGTGTCCAGCCTGTGCCCTAGCCTGCCATGTCTAGCCTGTGTCTAGCCTGTGTCTAGCCAGTGTCTAGCCTGTGCCTTGCAGTGTCTACCCTGTTGCCTAGCCAGTGTCTAGCCTGTGCCTGGCTCTGTCTCAGCCTGTGCCTTGACTGTGACTAGCAAGTGCCTAGCCTGTGCCTAGCCAGTGTCTAGCCTGTGCCTCAGCCAGTGTCTAGCCTGTGCCCAGCCAGTGTCAAGCCTGGCCCGGCCTGTGCCTAGCCAATGTTAGCCTGTGTCAGCCCTGTGTTCCTGTATCATTGTGTCTAGCCTTGCCTTAGACAGTGTCCATAGCCTGTGCCTAACCAGTGTTAGCCTGTGTCTAGCCTGTGTCTAGCCTGTGTCTAGCCTGTGCTCTGGCCTGTGTGCAGCCAGTGTCTAGCCTGTGCGTTTAGCCTTGTGTCTAGCCTGTGCTTAGCCTGTGTCTAGCCTGTGCCTAGTCAGTGCCTTGGCCTAGCTGTGTCTAGCCGGTGTCCAGCCAGTGTCTAGCCTGTGTCTAGCCTGTGTCTAGCCAGTGTCTAGCCTGTGCCTAGCCTGTGCCTAGCCTGTGCATACCTGTGTCTAGCCTGTGCCTAGCCATGTGTGCTAGCCTGTGCCAGGCAGTGCCTAGCCTGTGCCTGGCCAGTGTCTAGCCTGTGTGCTAGCCTGTGCTTAGCCTGTGTCTAGCCTGTGCCTAGCCAGTGTCTAGCCTGTGCCTTGCCAGTGTCTAGCCTGTGTCTGGCCAGTGCCTAGCCTGTGCCTAGCCAGTGTCTAGCCTGTGCCTAGCCAGTGCCCGAGCCTGTGCCATACCGTGCCCTGTGTCTTGCCTGTGTCTAGCCTGTGCCTTGCCTGTGACTAGCCTGTGCTTATGCCTGTGACTGGCATGTGCCTAGCCTGTGCCTAGCCAGTGCCTAGCCTGTGCCTAGCCAGTGTCTAGCCTGTGCCCTCCATGTGCTAGCCAGTGCCTACCACAGTGTCTAGCCTGTGCCTAGCCTGTGCTAGCCTGTGCCTAGCCAGTGTCTAGCCTGTGTCTAGCCTGTGCCTTGCCAGTGACCATGTGCGTAGCCTGTTTCTAGCCTGTGTCTAGCCTGTGCCTAGCTCGGCCTAGCCTGTGTCTAGCCTGTGTCTAGCCTGTGTCTAGCCTGTGTCTAGCCTGTGCCTAGCCTGTGTCTGGGGCCTGTGTCTAGCCTGTGTCTAGCCTGTGTCTAGCCTGTGTCTAGCCTGTGTCTAGCCTGTTTCTAGCCTGTGTCTAGCCTGTTTCTAGCCTGTGTCTAGCCTGTGCTAGCCAGAGTCCTAGCCTGTGCCTAGCCAGTGTCAAGCGTGTGTCTAGCCTGTGCCTCTGCCCAGACTGGCATGTGACTGGCATGTGCATAGCCTGTGCCTAGCCAGTGTCTAGCCTGTGTCTAGCCTGTGCCTTGCCTGTGTCTAGCCTATGCCTTGACTGTGATTGGCATGTGCATAGCCTGTGCCTAGCCAGTGTCTAGCCTGTGCCCACCCCTAGCCAGTGTCTAGCCTGTGTCTGGCCTCTGTGCCTGGCCAGTGACTAGCCTGTGTCTTTCTATCCTGTGTCTAGCCAGTGTCTAGCCTGTGCCTAGCCATTGCCTAGCCGTTTCTAGCCTGTGCCTGGCCTGTGATACTAGTCTGTGCCTAGCCATTGACTGGCATAATCTGTGCCTAACCAGTGTCTAGCCAGTGCCTAGCCAGTGTCTGGCCAGTGCCTGGCCAGTGTCTGGCCCGGCTAGCCTGTGTGTGTCATAGCCTCGTGCCCTGGCCAGTGTCTAGTGGCCTGTGCCTAGCCAGTGTCCCGGCCAGTGCCTGGCCAGTGTCTAGCCAGTGCCTGGCCGGTGCGTAGCCAGTGCCATGGCCTAGTGTGTGCCGTCCTAGCCTGTGCCTGGCCTAGTGCCAGCCACTGTCTAGCCACTGTCTAGCCTGTGCCCTAGCCAGTGTCTAGCCTGGCTATCCAGAGTGCCTGTAACCTGAGTCTAGCCTGGGTGCTAACCATTGTCTAGCCTGTGCCTAGACAGTGTCCAGCGTGTGCCATGCCAGTGTCTAGCCTGTGTCTTCCCTGTGTCTAGCCTGTGCCTTGCCTGTGATTGGCATGTGCATAGCCTGTGCCTAGCCAGTGTATAGCCTGTGCCTAGCTGTCTGCCTGTGCCTGGCCAGTGTCTGGCCTGTGCCTAGCCAGTGTCCGTAGCCTGGCCTAGACAGTTTCCAGCGTGTGCCATACCAGTGTCTAGCCTGTGTCTTCCCTGTGTCTAGCCTGTGCCTAGCCCAGATTTGCATGTGCATGGCCTGTGCCTAGCCAGTGTCTAGCCTGTGCCTAGCCAGTGTCTAGCATGTGCCTAATCAGTATCCAGCTTGTGCCTGGCTGTAGTGTCCAGCCAGTGTCTGGCCTGTGTCTAGCCTGTGGCTAGCCAGAGTCTAGCCTGTGCCTAGACAGTGTCAAGCGTGTGCCATACCAGTGTCTAGCCAGTGCCTAGCAGTGTTACAGCCAGTGCATAGCCAGTGCATAGCCAGTGTCCAGCCTATATCTAGCCTGTGCCTAGCCGAAAGACTAGCCTGTGCCGAGCCGAAAGCCTAGCCTGTGCCTAACCAGTGTCTAGCCAGTGTCTAACCTGTGCCTTGCCAGAGTCTAGCCTGTGCCTAGCCAGAGTCTAGCCTGTGCCTAGCCAGAGTCCAGCCTGTGCCTAGCCAGTGTCTAGCCTGTGCCTAGCCTGTGCCTAGCCAGTGTCTAGCCTGTGTCTAGCCTGTGCCTAGCCAGAGTCTTGCCTGTGCCTAGGTGGTTTTTAGCGTGTGCCATACCTGTGTCAAGCCAGTGCATAGCAGGTTTATAGCCTGTGCCTGGCCTGTGCCCAGCCTGTGTCTAGCCCATGTCTAGCCTGTGGCTAGCCGGAGTCTAGCCTGAGCCTAGACAGTGTCTAGCGTGTGCCATACCAGTGTCTAGCCTGTGTCTCCCCTGTGTCTAGCCTAGTGCCTTGCCTGTGATTGGCATGTGCATAGCCCTATGCCTAGCCAGTGTCTAGCCTGAGCCTAGCCAGTGTCTAGCCTGTGCCTAGTCAGTGTCTAGCCTGTGACTGGCCAGTGGTCCAGCCAGTGTCTAGCCTGTGTGTCCCAGCCTGTGGCTAACCAGAGTCTAGCCTGTGCCTAGACAGTGTCAAGCGTGTGCCATACCAGTGTCTAGCCTGTGCCTTGACTGTGATTGGCATGTGCATAGCCTGTGCCTAGCCAGTGTCTGGCCTGTGCCTAGCCAGTGTCTAGCCTGTGCCTAGCCAGTGTCTAGCCAGTGTCTAGCCAGTGTCTAGCCTGTGCCTAGCCAGTGTCTAGCCTGAGCCTAGACAGTGTCCACCGTGTGCCATACCAGTGTCTAACCTGTGTCTTCCCTGTGTCTAGCCTGTGCCTTGCCTGTGATTGGCATGTGCATAGCCTGTGCCTAGCCAGTGTCTAGCCTGTGCCTAGCCAAGTATCTAGCCTGTGTCCTAGACAGTGTCCAGCGTGTGCCATACCAGTGTCTAGCCTGTGTCTTCCCTGTGTCTAGCCTGTGCCTTGCCTGAGATTGGCATGTGCATAGCCTGTGCCTAGCTAGTGTCTAGCCTGGCCTAGCCAGTGTCTGGCCTGTAGCCTAGCAGTGTCTAGCCTGTGCCTGGCCAGTGTCCAGCCAGTGTCTAGCCTGTGTCTAGCCTGTGGCTAGCCAGAGTCTAGCCTGTGCCTAGACAGAGTGTCAAGCGTGTGCCATACCAGTGTCTAGCCTGGGTCTAGCCTGTGCCTTGACTGTGATTGGCATGTGCATAGCCAGTGCCTAGCCAGTGTCTAGCCTGTGCCTAGCCAGTGTCTAGCCTGTGCCTAGCCAGTGTCTAGCCTGTGCCTAGCCAGTGTCTAGCCTGTGCCTAGCCATTGTCTAGCCTGTGCCTAGCCATTGTCTAGTCTGTGCCTAGCCAGTGTCTAGCCAGTGCCTAGCAAATGTCTAGCCAGTGCATAGCCAGTGCATAGCCTGTGCCTAGCCATTGTCTAGTCTGTGCCTAGCCAGTGTCTAGCCAGTGCCTAGCAAGTGTCTAGCCAGTGCATAGCCAGTGCATAGCCAGTGCATAGCCAGTGTCTAGCCTACACCTGGCCTGTGCCTGGCCACTGTCAGCCTACACCTAGCCTGTGCCTAGACACTGTCTAGCCTGTGGCAGTAGCCAGTGCCCAGCCAGAGTCTAGCCTGTGTCTAGCCAGTGTCTAGCCTATGTCTAGCCAGTGATAGCCAGTGCTTAGCCAGTGTCTAGCCTATACCTGGCCTGTGCCTAGCCACTGTCTAGCCTGTGCCTAGCCAGTGTCTAGCCTGTAGCAGCCAGTGCCTAGCCAGAGTCTAGCCTGCGCCCTAGCCAGTGTCTAGCCTGTGTCTAGCCTGTGCCTAGCCAGTGTCTAGCCTGTGTCTAGCCTGTGCCTAGCCAGAGTCTAGCCTGTGCCTAGGCAGTTTCTAGCGTGTGCCATACCAGTGTCAAGCCGGTGCATAGCCAGTTTATAGCCTGTGCCTGGCCTGTGCCTAGCCTGTGTCAAGCCCATGTCTGGCCAGTGCTTTGCCAGAGTCCAGCCTGTGGCCAGCCAGTGTCTAGCCTGTGGCCAGCCAGTGTCCTAGCCTGTGCCTAGCCTGGTCTAGCCTGTGCCTAGCCTGCGTCTAGCCTGCGTCTACCTGTGCCTAGCCAGTGTCTAGCCTGTGCCTTGCCAGTGTCTAGCCTGTGCCTAGCCAGTGTCTACCTGTGCCTAGCCATTGTCTAGCCTGTGCCTAGCCATTGTCTAGCCTGTGCCTAGCCAGTGTCTGGCCAGTGCATAGCCAGTGTCTAGCCTATGCCTAGCCTGTGCCTAGCCGAGTGCCCAGAAAGTGCTCTAGCCAGTGTCCAGCCTGCGTCTAGCCTGTGCATAGCCTGCGTCAAGCCTACGTCTATACTGTGCCTAGCCAATGTCTAGCTTGTGTCTGCCAGTGTCTAGCATGTGCCTAGCCTGCGTCTAGCCTGTGCCTAGCCAGTGTCTAGCCTGTGCCTAGCCAGTGTCTAACCTGTGCCTAGCCAGTGTCTAACCTGTGCCTAGCCAAGTGTCTGGCTGTGCCTAGCCATTGTCTAGCCTGTGCCTAACCAGTGTCAAGCCTGCGTCTAGCCTGTGCCTAGCCTGCGTCTAGCCTGTGCCCCAGCCTGCGTCTAGCCTGCGTCTAGCCTGCGTCTAGCCTGCGTCTAGCCTGTGCCTAGCCAGTGTCTAGCTTGTGCCTAGCCAGTGTCCAGCCGGTGTCTAGCATGTGCCTAGCCAGTGTCTAACCTGGTGCCCAGCCAGTGTCTAGCCTGTGCCTAGCCATTGTCTAGCCTGTGCCTAGCCAGTGTCCAGCCAGTGCCTAGCCGGTGTCTAGGCAGTGCATAGCCAGTGCATAGCCAGTGTCTAGCCTACCGGCCAATATCTAGCCAGTGGTCAGCTAGCAGTCTAACCTGTGCCTAGCCAGAGTCTAGCCTGTGCCTAGCCAGTGTCTAGCCAGATGTCATAGCCTTGTGCCTAGCCAGTGTCTAGCCAGAGCCTAGACAGTGTCTAGCGTTGTGCCATACCAGTGTCGAGCCAGTGCCATAGCCAGTGTATAGCCTGTGCCTGGCCTGTGCCTTAGCCTGTGTCTAGCCCATGTCTAGCCAGTGCCTAGCCAGTGCTTTGCCAGAGTCAAGCCTGTAGCCAGTGTCTAGCCTGTGCCTAGCCTGTGCCTAGACAGTGTCTTGTCTGTGCCTAGCCAGTGTCTAGCCAGTGTCTGGCCTGTGTCTAGCCTGTGCCTAGACATTGTCCAGCGTGTGCCATACCAGTGTCTAGCCTGTGTCTAGCCTGTGCCTTGCCTGTAATTGGCATGTGCATAGCCGGTGTCTAGCCAGTGTCTAGCCTGTGCTCAGCCAGTGTCTAGCCTGTGCCTAGCCAGTGTCTGTGCCTGGACAGTATCTAGCGTGTGCCCATACCAGTGTCTAGCCTGTGTCTAGCCTGGGTCTAGCCTGTGTCTAGCCTGTGGTTTTTCCTGTGATTGGCATGTGCATTGCCTGTGCCTAGCCAGTGTTTAGTCTGTGCCTAGCCAGTGTCTAGCCTGTGCGTAGCCAGTGTCTAGCCTGTGCCTAGCCAGTGCTTAGCCTGTGCCCTAGCCAGTGCTTAGCCTGTGCCTAGCCAGGGTCTGGCCTATGTCTAGCCTGTGCCTAGCCAGTGCCCTAGCCCGTGCCTAGCCCGTGCCTAGCCAGTGCCTAGCCGTGCCTAGCCAGTGCCTAGCCCGTGCCTAGCCAGTGCCTAGCCCGTGCCTAGCCAGTGCCTAGTCTTTGCCCAGCTTATGTCTAGCCTGTGTCTAGCCTGTGCCTAGCCAGAGTCAAGCCTGTGCCTAGCCAGAGTCTAGCCTGTGCCTAGCAAGTGTCTAGCCTGTGCCTAGCCTGTGCCTAGCCTGTGCCTAGCCAGTGTCTAGCTTGTGCCCAGCCAGTGTCTCAGCCTGTGCCTAGCCAGTGTCTAGCCTGTGCCTAGCCAGTGTCTAGCCTGTGCCTAGCCAGTGTCTAGCCTGTGCCTAGCCAGTGTCTAACCTGTCCATAGCCAGTGTCTAGCCTGTGCATAGCCAGTGACTAGCCTGTGCCTAGCCTGTGCCTAGCCAGTGTCTAGTCTGTGCCTAGACAGTATCTAGCGTGTGCCATACTAGTGTCTAGCCTGTGTCTAGCCTGTGCCTTGCCTGTGATTGGCATGTGCATTGCCTGTGCCTAGCCAGTGTCCTAGCCTGTGCCTAGCCAGTGTCTAGCCTGTGCGTAGCCAGTGTCTAGCCTGTGCAGCCAGTGTCTAGCCTGTGCCTAGCCAGTGTTTAGCCTGTGCCTAGCCAGTGCCCTAGCCCGTGCCTAGCCTGTGCTAGCCAGTGCCTAGCCCGTGCCTAGCCCGTGCCTAGCCAGTGCCTAGCCCGTGCCTAGCCAGTGCCTAGTCTTTGCCTAGCTTATGTCTAGCCTGTGTCTAGCCTGTGCCTAGCCAGAGTCAAGCCTGTGCCTAGGCAGTGTCTAGCCTGTGCCTAGCCAGTGTCTAGCCTGTGCCTAGCCTGTGCCTAGCCAGTGTCTAGCCTGTGCCTAGCCAGTGTCTAGCCTGTGTCTAGCCAGTGTCTATTCTGTGCCTAGCCAGTGTCTAGCCTGTGCCTAGCAAGTGTCTAGCCTGTGCCTAGCCAGTGTCTAGCCTGTGCCAAGCCTGTGCCCAGCCAGTGACTAGCCTATGTCTAGCCTGTGCCTAGCCAGTGTCTAGCTTGTGCCTAGCCTGTGCCTAGCGAGTGTCTGGCCTGTGCCTAGCCAGTGTCTAGCCTGTGCCCCAGCCCGTGTCTCAGCCTGTTTCTAGCCTGTGCCTAGCCAGTGTCTAGCCTGTGCCTGGCCAGTGCCTAGCAAGTGTCTAGCCTGTGCCTAGCCAGTGTCTAGCCTGTGCCAAGCCTGTGCCTTGCCAGTGTTTAGCCTGTGCCTAGCCAGTGCCTAGCCCGTGCCTAGCCAGTGCCTAGCCAGTGCCTAGCCCCGTGCCTAGCCCGTGCCTAGCCAGTGCCTAGCCCGTGCCTAGCCAGTGCCTAGTCTTTGCCTAGCTTATGTCTAGCCTGTGCCTAGCCAGTGTCTAGCCTGTGCCTAGCCAGTGTCTAGCCTGTCCATAGCCAGTGTCTAGCCTGTGCATAGCCAGTGACTAGCCTGTGCCTAGCCTGTGCCTAGCCAGTGTCTAGTCTGTGCCTAGACAGTATCTACGTGTGCCATACTAGTGTCTAGCCTGTGTCTAGCCTGTGCCTTGCCTGTGATTGGCATGTGCATTGCCTGTGCCTAGCCAGTGTCTAGCCTGTGCCTAGCCAGTGTCTAGCCTGTGCGTAGCCAGTGTCTAGCCTGTGCCTAGCCCAGTGTCTAGCTTGTGCCTAGCCTGTGCCTAGCGAGTGTCTGGCCTGTGCCTAGCCAGTGTCTAGCCTGTGCCTAGCCCGTGTCTAGCCTGTTTCTAGCCTGTGCCTAGCCAGTGTCTAGCCTGTGCCTGGCCAGTGTCTAGCTTGTGCCTAGCCAGTGTCTAGCCAGTGTCTAGCATGTGTCTAGCCTGTGCCTAGCCTGTGTCTACCTTATATCCTTTCGTTTTCTTGCCTGTTTCTAGGCAGCGGCTAGCCTGTGTAAAACATGTGTCGGGCCTATGTCTTGTCTGTATCTAATCAGTGACTAGCCAATGTCTAACCAATGGCAAGCCAGTGTCTAGCCAATATCTAGCCAGTGTCTAGCCAGTGTCTAGCCAGTATCTAGCCAGTGTCTAGCCAGTGTCAAGCCAGTATCTAGCCAGTGTCTAGCCACTGTCTAGCCAGTGTCTAGCCAGTGTCTACCTAGTGTCTGGCCAGTGTCTAGCCGGTTTCTAGCCAGTTTCTAGCCAGTGTCTAGCCAGTGTCTAGCCTGTGCCTAGCCTGTGCCTAGCCAGTGTCTAGCCTGCGGTCTAGCCTGTGCCTAGCCAGTATCTAGCCTGCGTCTAGCCTGTGCCTAGCCTGCATCTAGCCTGTGCCTAGCCAGTGTCTAGCCTGTACCTAGCCAGTGTCCAGCCTGTGCCTAGCCAGTGTCCAGCCTGTGCCTAGCCAGTGTCCAGCTTGTGCCTAGCCAGTGCCTAGCCTGTGCCTAGCCAGTGCCTAGCCTGTGCCTAGCCAGTGTTTAGCCTGTGCCTAGACAGTGTCTAGCGTGTGCCATACCAGTGTCTAGCCTTTGTCTAGCCTCTTCCTTGCCTGTTATTGGCATGTGCATAGCCTGTGCCTAGCCAGTGTCTAGCCAGTTTCTAGCCAGTGTCTAGCCAGTGTCTAGCCAGTTTGTAGCCAGTGTCTAGCCTGTGCCTAGCCTATGCCTAGCCAGTGTCAAGCCTGCGTCTAGCCTGTGCCTAGCCTGCGTCTAGCCTGTGCCTAGCCTGCGTCTAGCCTGTGCCTAGCCTGCGTCTAGCCTGCGTCTAGCCTGTGCCTAGCCAGTGTCTAGCCTGTGCCTTGCCAGTGTCTAGCATGTGCCTAGCCAGTGTCTAGCCTGTGCCTAGCCATTGTCTAGCCTGTGCCTAGCCTGAGTCTAGCCTGTGCCTAGCCAGTGTCTAGCCAGTGCCTAGCCAGTGTCTAGCCAGTGCCTAGCCAGTGTCTAGCCAGTGCATAGCCAGTGCATAGCCAGTGTCTAGCCTATACCTAGCCTGTGCCTAGCCGAGTGCCTAGCCAGTGCCTAGCCAGTGTCTAGCCTGCGTCTAGCCTGTGCATAGCCTGCGTCAAGCCTGCGTCTAGCCTGTGCCTAGCCAATGTCTAGCTTGTGACTAGCCAGTGTCTAGCCAATGTCTAGCATGTGCCTAGCCTGCGTCTAGCCTGTGCCTAGCCAGTGTCTAGCCTGTGCCTAGCCAGTGTCTAGCCTGTGCCTAGCCAGTGTCTAGCCTGTGCCTAGCCATTGTCTAGCCTGTGCCTAGACAGTATCTAGCGTGTGCCATACCAGTGTCTAGCCTGTGTCTAGCCTGTGTCTAGCCCGTGCCTTTCCTGTGATTGGCATGTGCATTGCCTGTGCCTAGCTAGTGTTTAGTCTGTGCCTAGCCAGTGTCTAGCCTGTGCGTAGCCAGTGTCTAGCCTTTGCCTAGCCAGTGCTTAGCCTGTGCCTAGCCAGGGTCTGGCCTATGTCTAGCCTGTGCCTAGCCAGTGCCTGTTCCTAGCCTGTGCCTAGCCAGTGCCTAGCCCGTGCCTAGCCAGTGCCTAGCCCGTGCCTAGTCGTGCCTAGCCCGTGCCTAGCCCGTGCCTAGCCCGTGCCTAGCCCGTGCCTCAGTTCCTAGCCTGTGCCTAGCCAGTGCCTAGCCCGTGCCTAGCCAGTGCCTAGTCTTTGCCTAGCTTATGTCCAGCTTGTGTCTAGCCTGTGCCTAGCCAGAGTCAAGCCTGTGCCTAGCCATTGTCTAGCCTGTGCCTAGCCTGTGCCTAGCCAGTGTCTAGCCTGTGCCTAGCCAGTGTCTAGCCTGTGCCTAGCCAGTGTCTAGCCTGTGCCTAGCCAGTGTCTAGCCTGTGCATAGCCAGTGTCTAGCCTGTGCATAGCCAGTGTCTAGCCTGTGCCTAGCCATTGTCTAGCCTGTGCCTAGACAGTATCTAGCGTGTGCCATACCAGTGTCTAGCCTGTGTCTAGCCTGTGTCTAGCCCGTGCCTTTCCTGTGATTGGCATGTGCATTGCCTGTGCCTAGACAGTGTTTAGTCTGTGCCTAGCCAGTGTCTAGCCTGTGCAGTAGCCAGTGTCTAGCCTTTGCCTAGCCAGTGCTTAGCCTGTGCCTAGCCAGGGTCTAGCCTATGTCTAGCCAGTGTTTATCCTGTGCCTAGCCAGTGCCTAGCCCGTGCCTAGCCCGTGCCTAGCCAGTGCCTGGTCTTTGCCTAGCTTATGTCCAGCTTGTGTCTAGCCTGTGCCTAGCCAGAGTCAAGCCTGTGCCTAGCCATTGTCTAGCCTGTGCCTAGCCAGTGTCTAGTCTGTGCTTAGACAGTATCTAGCCTGTGCGTAGCCAGTGTCTAGCCTGTGCCTAGCCAGTGTCTAGCCTGTGCCTAGCCAGTGTCTAGCCTGTGCGTAGCCAGTGTCTAGCCTGTGCCTAGCCAGTGTTTATCCTGTGCCTAGCCAGTGCCTAGCCCGTGCCTAGCCCGTGCCTAGCCAGTGCCTAGTCTTTGCCTAGCTTATGTCCAGCTTGTGTCTAGCCTGTGCCTAGCCAGAGTCAAGCCTGTGCCTAGCCATTGTCTAGCCTGTGCCTAGCCTGTGCCTAGCCAGTGTCTAGCCTGTGCCTAGCCAGTGTCTAGCCTGTGCCTAGCCAGTGTCTAGCCTGTGCCTAGCCAGTGTCTAGCCTGTGCTAGCCAGTGTCTAGCCTGTGCATAGCCAGTGTCTAGCCTGTGCATAGCCAGTGTCTAGCCTGTGCATAGCCAGTGACTAGCCTGTGCCTAGCCTGTGCCTAGCCAGTGTCTAGTCTGTGCTTAGACAGTATCTAGGGTGTGCCATACCAGTGTCTAGCCTGTGTCTAGCCTGTGCCTTGCCTGTGATTGGCATGTGCATTGCCTGTGCCTAGACAGTGTCTAGCCTGTGCCTAGCCAGTGTCTAGCCTGTGCAGTAGCCAGTGTCTAGCCTGTGCCTAGCCAGTGTTTATCCTGTGCCTAGCCAGTGCCTAGCCCGTGCCTAGCCCGTGCCTAGCCAGTGCCTAGCCTGTGCCTAGTCAGTGTCTAGCCTGTGACTGGCCAGTGTCCAGCCAGTGTCTAGCCTGTGTCTAGCCTGTCAGCTAGCCAGAGTCTAGCCTGTGCCTAGACAGTGTCAAGCGTGTGCCATACCAGTGTCTAGCCTGTGCCTTGACTGTGATTGGCATGTGCATAGCCTGTGCCTAGCCAGTGTCTGGCCTGTGCCTAGCCAGTGTCTAGCCTGTGCCTAGCCAGTGTCTAGCCAGTGTCTATCCAGTGTCTAGCCTGTGCCTAGCCAGTGTCTAGCCTGTGCCTAGACAGTGTCCACCGTGTGCCATACCAGTGTCTAGCCTGTGTCTTCCCTGTGTCTAGCCTGTGCCTTGCCTGTGATTGGCATGTGCATAGCCTGTGCCTAGCCAGTGTCTAGCCTGTGCCTAGCCAGTGTCTAGCCTGTGCCTAGACAGTGTCCAGCGTGTGCTATACCAGTGTCTAGCCTGTGTCTTCCTGTGTCTAGCCTGTGCCTTGCCTGATTGGCATGTGCATAGCCTGTGCCTAGCTAGTGTCTAGCCTGTGCCTAGCCAGTGTCTGGCCTGTGCCTAGTCAGTGTCTAGCCTGTGCCTGGCCAGTGTCCAGCCAGTGTCTAGCCTGTGTCTAGCCTGTGGCTAGCCAGAGTCTAGCCTGTGCCTAGACAGTGTCAAGCGTGTGCCATACCAGTGTCTAGCCTGGGTCTAGCCTGTGCCTTGACTGTGATTGGCATGTGCATAGCCAGTGCCTAGCCAGTGTCTAGCCTGTGCCTAGCCAGTGTCTAGCCTGTGCCTAGCCAGTGTCTAGCCTGTGCCTAGCCATTGTCTAGTCTGTGCCTAGCCATTGTCTAGTCTGTGCCCTAGCCAGTGTCTAGCCAGTGCCTAGCAAGTGTCTAGCCAGTGCATAGCCAGTGCATAGCCAGTGCATAGCCAGTGCATAGCCAGTGTCTAGCCTACACCTAGCCTGTGCCTAGCCACTGTCTAGCCTACACCTAGCCTGTGCCTAGCCACTGTCTAGCCTGTGCGTAGCCAGTGCCTAGCCAGAGTCTAGCCTGTGTCTAGCCAGTGTCTAGCCTATGTCTAGCCAGTGCATAGCCAGTGCATAGCCAGTGTCTAGCCTATACCTGGCCTGTGCCTAGCCACTGTCTAGCCTGTGCCTAGCCAGTGTCTAGCCTGTGCGTAGCCAGTGCCTAGCCAGAGTCTAGCCTGCGCCTAGCCAGTGTCTAGCCTGTGTCTAGCCTGTGCCTAGCCAGTGTCTAGCCTGTGTCTAGCCTGTGCCTAGCCAGAGTCTAGCCTGTGCCTAGGCAGTTTCTAGCGTGTGCCATACCAGTGTCAAGCCAGTGCAAAGCCAGTTTATAGCCTGTGCCTGGCCTGTGCCTAGCCTGTGTCAAGCCCATGTCTGGCCAGTGCTTTGCCAGAGTCTAGCCTGTGGCCAGCCAGTGTCTAGCCTGTGGCCAGCCAGTGTCTAGCCTGTGCCTAGCCTGCGTCTAGCCTGTGCCTAGCCTGCGTCTAGCCTGCAGTCTAGCCTGTGCCTAGCCAGTGTCTAGCCTGTGCCTTGCCAGTGTCTAGCCTGTGCCTAGCCAGTGTCTAGCCTGTGCCTAGCCATTGTCTAGCCTGTGCCTAGCCATTGTCTAGCCTGTGCCCTAGCCAGTGTCTAGCCAGTGCATAGCCAGTGTCTAGCCTATACCTAGCCTGTGCCTAGCCGAGTGCCTAGCCAGTGCCTAGCCAGTGTCTAGCCTGCGTCTAGCCTGTGCATAGCCTGCGTCAAGCCTGCGTCTAGCCTGTGCCTAGCCAATGTCTAGCTTGTGTCTAGCCAGTGTCTAGCATGTGCCTAGCCTGCGTCTAGCCTGTGCCTAGCCAGTGTCTAGCCTGTGCCTAGCCAGTGTCTAACCTGTGCCTAGCCAGTGTCTAACCTGTGCCTAGCCAGTGTCTAGCCTGTGCCTAGCCATTGTCTAGCCTGTGCCTAACCAGTGTCAAGCCTGCGTCCTAGCCTGTGCCTAGCCTGCGTCTAGCCTGTGCCTAGCCTGCGTCTAGCCTGCGTCTAGCCTGCGTCTAGCCTGCTCTAGCCTGTGCCTAGCCAGTGTCTAGCTTGTGCCTAGCCAGTGTCTAGCCAGTGTCTAGCATGTGCCTAGCCAGTGTCTAACCTGTGCCTAGCCAGTGTCTAGCCAGTGCCTAGCCAGTGTCTAGCCAGTGCATAGCCAGTGCATAGCCAGTGTCTAGCCTATACCTAGCCAGTGTCTAGCCAGTGTCTAACCTGTGCCTAGCCAGAGTCTAGCCTGTGCCTAGCCAGTGTCTAGCCAGTGTCTAGCCTGTGCCTAGCCAGAGTCTAGCCTGAGCCAAGACAGTGTCTAGCGTGTGCCATACCAGTGTCAAGCCAGTGCATAGCCAGTGTATAGCCTGTGCCTGGCCTGTGCCTAGCCTGTGTCTAGCCCATGTCTAGCCAGTGCCTAGCCAGTGCTTTGCCAGAGTCTAGCCTGTGGCCAGCCAGTGTCTAGCCTGTGCCTAGCCTGTGCCTAGCCAGTGTCTTGTCTGTGCCTAGCCAGTGTCTAGCCAGTGTCTAGCCTGTGTCTAGCCTGTGCCTAGACAGTGTCTAGCGTGTGCCATACCAGTGTCTAGCCTGTGTCTAGCCTGTGCCTTGCCTGTAATTGGCATGTGCATAGCCGGTGTCTAGCCAGTGTCTAGCCTGTGCTCAGCCAGTGTCTAGCCTGTGCCTAGCCAGTGTCTAGCCTGTGCCTAGACAGTATCTAGCGTGTGCCATACCAGTGTCTAGCCTGTGTCTAGCCTGGGTCTAGCCTGTGTCTAGCCTGTGCCTTTCCTGTGATTGGCATGTGCATTGCCTGTGCCTAGCCAGTGTTTAGTCTGTGCCTAGCCAGTGTCTAGCCTGTGCGTAGCCAGTGTCTAGCCTGTGCCTAGCCAGTGCTTAGCCTGTGCCTAGCCAGTGCTTAGCCTGTGCCTAGCCAGGGTCTAGCCTATGTCTAGCCTGTGCCTAGCCAGTGCCTAGCCCGTGCCTAGCCCGTGCCTAGCCAGTGCCTAGCCAATGCCTACCCAGTGCCTAGCCAGTGCCTAGCCAGTGTCTAGCCCGTGCCTAGCCAGTGCCTAGTCTTTGCCTAGCTTATGTCTAGCCTGTGTCTAGCCTGTGCCTAGCCAGAGTCAAGCCTGTGCCTAGCCAGAGTCTAGCCTGTGCCTAGCAAGTGTCTAGCCTGTGCCTAGCCTGTGCCTAGCCTGTGCCTAGCCAGTGTCTAGCTTGTGCCTAGCCAGTGTCTAGCCTGTGCCTAGCCAGTGTCTAGCCTGTGCCTAGCCAGTGTCTAGCCTGTGCCTAGCCAGTGTCTAGCCTGTGCCTAGCCAGTGTCTAACCTGTCCATAGCCAGTGTCTAGCCTGTGCATAGCCAGTGACTAGCCTGTGCCTAGCCTGTGCCTAGCCAGTGTCTAGTCTGTGCCTAGGACTGTATCTAGCGTGTGCCATACTAGTGTCTAGCCTGTGTCTAGCCTGTGCCTTGCCTGTGATTGGCATGTGCATTGCCTGTGCCTAGCCAGTGTCTAGCCTGTGCCTAGCCAGTGTCTAGCCTGTGCGGAGCCAGTGTAGCCAGCTAGCCTGTGCGTAGCCAGTGTCTAGCCTGTGCCTAGCCAGTGTTTAGCCTGTGCCTAGCCAGTGCCTAGCCCGTGCCTAGCCTGTGCCTAGCCTGTGCCTAGCCTGTGCCTAGCCTGTGTCTGGCCAGTGCCTAGCCCGTGCCTAGCCAGTGCCTAGTCTTTGCCTGTGCCTAGCCAGTGCTCCTGTGTCTATTGCCTAGCCAGATACTGTCCTAGCCTGTGTCTAGCCTGTGTCTAGCCTGTGCCTAGCCTGAGTCCTGTGCCTAGCCAGTGTCTAGCCTGTGCCTAGCCAGTGTCTAGCCTGTGTCTAGCCTGTGCCTAGCCTGTGCCTGCCTAGCCAGTGTCTAGCCTGTGCCTAGCCAGTGTCTACCTGTGCCTAGCCAGTGTCTAGCCTGTGCCTATGTCCTGTGCCCAGCCAGTGACTAGCCTAGTGTCTAGCCTGTGCCTAGCCAGTGTCTAGCCTGTGCCTAGCCTGTGCCCAGCTAGCCAGTGTCTAGCCTGTGCCTAGCCTGTGTCTAGCCAGTACTAGCCTGTGCCTAGCCTGTCTAGCCTGTCTAGCCTGTGCCTAGCCCAGCCTAGCCTAGTGTCTGGCCTGTGCCTGTAGCCAGTGCCTAGCTGTCTAGCCTGTGCCTAGGTCCTAGCCTGTGCCTAGCCTGTGCCTGAGCCAGTGTCTAGCCTGTGCCTAGCCAGTGCCTTGCCAGTGTCTGGCCTGTGCCTAGCCAGTGTCTAGTGCCTAGCCCGTGCCTGCCTGTCAGTGCCTTGCCCAGTGTTAGCCTGTGCCTAGCCAGTGCCTAGCCGTGCCTGGTGCCTAGACAGTGTCTAGCCTGTGCCTAGCCAGTGTCTAGCCTGTGGCCAGTGGCCAGTGTCTGCCTGTGCCTGTGCCTAGCCAGTGTTTATCCTGTGCCTAGCCAGTGCCTCCGTGCCTAGCCCGTGCCTAGCCAGTGCCTAGCCTGTGCCTAGTCAGTGTCTAGCCTGTGACTGGCCAGTGTCCAGCCAGTGTCTAGCCTGTGTCTAGCCTGTGGCTAGCCAGAGTCTAGCCTGTGCCTAGACAGTGTCAAGCGTGTGCCATACCAGTGTCTAGCCTGTGCCTTGACTGTGATTGGCATGTGCATAGCCTGTGCCTAGCCAGTGTCTGGCCTGTGCCTAGCCAGTGTCTAGCCTGTGCCTAGCCAGTGTCTAGCCAGTGTCTATCCAGTGTCTAGCCTGTGCCTAGCCAGTGTCTAGCCTGTGCCTAGACAGTGTCCACCGTGTGCCATACCAGTGTCTAGCCTGTGTCTTCCCTGTGTCTAGCCTGTGCCTTGCCTGTGATTGGCATGTGCATAGCCTGTGCCTAGCCAGTGTCTAGCCTGTGCCTAGCCAGTGTCTAGCCTGTGCCTAGACAGTGTCCAGCGTGTGCTATACCAGTGTCTAGCCTGTGTCTTCCCTGTGTCTAGCCTGTGCCTTGCCTGTGATTGGCATGTGCATAGCCTGTGCCTAGCTAGTGTCTAGCCTGTGCCTAGCCAGTGTCTGGCCTGTGCCTAGTCAGTGTCTAGCCTGTGCCTGGCCAGTGTCCAGCCAGTGTCTAGCCTGTGTCTAGCCTGTGGCTAGCCAGAGTCTAGCCTGTGCCTAGACAGTGTCAAGCGTGTGCCATACCAGTGTCTAGCCTGGGTCTAGCCTGTGCCTTGACTGTGATTGGCATGTGCATAGCCAGTGCCTAGCCAGTGTCTAGCCTGTGCCTAGCCAGTGTCTAGCCTGTGCCTAGCCAGTGTCTAGCCTGTGCCTAGCCAGTGTCTAGCCTGTGCCTAGCCATTGTCTAGTCTGTGCCTAGCCATTGTCTAGTCTGTGCCTAGCCAGTGTCTAGCCAGTGCCTAGCAAGTGTCTAGCCAGTGCATAGCCAGTGCATAGCCAGTGCATAGCCAGTGTCTAGCCTACACCTAGCCTGTGCCTAGCCACTGTCTAGCCTACACCTAGCCTGTGCCTAGCCACTGTCTAGCCTGTGCGTAGCCAGTGCCTAGCCAGAGTCTAGCCTGTGTCTAGCCAGTGTCTAGCCTATGTCTAGCCAGTGCATAGCCAGTGCATAGCCAGTGTCTAGCCTATACCTGGCCTGTGCCTAGCCACTGTCTAGCCTGTGCCTAGCCAGTGTCTAGCCTGTGCGTAGCCAGTGCCTAGCCAGAGTCTAGCCTGCGCCTAGCCAGTGTCTAGCCTGTGTCTAGCCTGTGCCTAGCCAGTGTCTAGCCTGTGTCTAGCCTGTGCCTAGCCAGAGTCTAGCCTGTGCCTAGGCAGTTTCTAGCGTGTGCCATACCAGTGTCAAGCCAGTGCAAAGCCAGTTTATAGCCTGTGCCTGGCCTGTGCCTAGCCTGTGTCAAGCCCATGTCTGGCCAGTGCTTTGCCAGAGTCTAGCCTGTGGCCAGCCAGTGTCTAGCCTGTGGCCAGCCAGTGTCTAGCCTGTGCCTAGCCTGCGTCTAGCCTGTGCCTAGCCTGCGTCTAGCCTGCGTCTCAGCCTGTGCCTAGCCAGTGTCTAGCCTGTGCCTTGCCAGTGTCTAGCCTGTGCCTAGCCAGTGTCTAGCCTGTGCCTAGCCATTGTCTATCCTGTGCCTAGCCATTGTCTAGCCTGTGCCTAGCCAGTGTCTAGCCAGTGCATAGCCAGTGTCTAGCCTATACCTAGCCTGTGCCTAGCCGAGTGCCTAGCCAGTGCCTAGCCAGTGTCTAGCCTGCGTCTAGCCTGTGCATAGCCTGCGTCAAGCCTGCGTCTAGCCTGTGCCTAGCCAATGTCTAGCTTGTGTCTAGCCAGTGTCTAGCATGTGCCTAGCCTGCGTCTAGCCTGTGCCTAGCCAGTGTCTAGCCTGTGCCTAGCCAGTGTCTAACCTGTGCCTAGCCAGTGTCTAACCTGTGCCTAGCCAGTGTCTAGCCTGTGCCTAGCCATTGTCTAGCCTGTGCCTAACCAGTGTCAAGCCTGCGTCTAGCCTGTGCCTAGCCTGCGTCTAGCCTGTGCCTAGCCTGCGTCTAGCCTGCGTCTAGCCTGCGTCTAGCCTGCGTCTAGCCTGTGCCTAGCCAGTGTCTAGCTTGTGCCTAGCCAGTGTCTAGCCAGTGTCTAGCATGTGCCTAGCCAGTGTCTAACCTGTGCCTAGCCAGTGTCTAGCCAGTGCCTAGCCAGTGTCTAGCCAGTGCATAGCCAGTGTCTAGCCTATGCCTAGCCAGTGTCTAGCCAGTGTCTAACCTGTGCCTAGCCAGAGTCTAGCCTGTGCCTAGCCAGTGTCTAGCCAGTGTCTAGCCTGTGCCTAGCCAGAGTCTAGCCTGAGCCTAGACAGTGTCTAGCGTGTGCCATACCAGTGTCAAGCCAGTGCATAGCCAGTGTATAGCCTGTGCCTGGCCTGTGCCTAGCCTGTGTCTAGCCCATGTCTAGCCAGTGCCTAGCCAGTGCTTTGCCAGAGTCTAGCCTGTGGCCAGCCAGTGTCTAGCCTGTGCCTAGCCTGTGCCTAGCCAGTGTCTTGTCTGTGCCTAGCCAGTGTCTAGCCAGTGTCTAGCCTGTGTCTAGCCTGTGCCTAGACAGTGTCTAGCGTGTGCCATACCAGTGTCTAGCCTGTGTCTAGCCTGTGCCTTGCCTGTAATTGGCATGTGCATAGCCGGTGTCTAGCCAGTGTCTAGCCTGTGCTCAGCCAGTGTCTAGCCTGTGCCTAGCCAGTGTCTAGCCTGTGCCTAGACAGTATCTAGCGTGTGCCATACCAGTGTCTAGCCTGTGTCTAGCCTGGGTCTAGCCTGTGTCTAGCCTGTGCCTTTCCTGTGATTGGCATGTGCATTGCCTGTGCCTAGCCAGTGTTTAGTCTGTGCCTAGCCAGTGTCTAGCCTGTGCGTAGCCAGTGTCTAGCCTGTGCCTAGCCAGTGCTTAGCCTGTGCCTAGCCAGTGCTTAGCCTGTGCCTAGCCAGGGTCTAGCCTATGTCTAGCCTGTGCCTAGCCAGTGCCTAGCCCGTGCCTAGCCCGTGCCTAGCCAGTGCCTAGCCCGTGCCTAGCCAGTGCCTAGGCCCGTGCCTAGCCAGTGCCTAGCCCGTGCCTAGCCAGTGCCTAGTCTTTGCCTAGCTTATGTCTAGCCTGTGTCTAGCCTGTGCCTAGCCAGAGTCAAGCCTGTGCCTAGCCAGAGTCTAGCCTGTGCCTAGCAAGTGTCTAGCCTGTGCCTAGCCTGTGCCTAGCCTGTGCCTAGCCAGTGTCTAGCTTGTGCCTAGCCAGTGTCTAGCCTGTGCCTAGCCAGTGTCTAGCCTGTGCCTAGCCAGTGTCTAGCCTGTGCTTAGCCAGTGTCTAGCCTGTGCCTAGCCAGTGTCTAACCTGTCCATAGCCAGTGTCTAGCCTGTGCATAGCCAGTGACTAGCCTGTGCCTAGCCTGTGCCTAGCCAGTGTCTAGTCTGTGCCTAGACTGTATCTAGCGTGTGCCATACTAGTGTCTAGCCTGTGTCTAGCCTGTGCCTTGCCTGTGATTGGCATGTGCATTGCCTGTGCCTAGCCAGTGTCTAGCCTGTGCCTAGCCAGTGTCTAGCCTGTGCGTAGCCAGTGTCTAGCCTGTGCGTAGCCAGTGTCTAGCCTGTGCCTAGCCAGTGTTTAGCCTGTGCCTAGCCAGTGCCTAGCCCGTGCCTAGCCCGTGCCTAGCCAGTGCCTAGCCCGTGCCTAGCCCGTGCCTAGCCAGTGCCTAGCCCGTGCCCTAGCCAGTGCCTAGTCTTTGCCTAGCTTATGTCTAGCCTGTGTCTAGCCTGTGTCTAGCCTGTGCCTAGCCAGAGTCAAGCCTGTGCCTAGCCAGTGTCTAGCCTGTGCCTAGCCAGTGTCTAGCCTGTGCCTAGCCTGTGCCTAGCCAGTGTCTAGCCTGTGCCTAGCCAGTGTCTAGCCTGTGTCTAGCCAGTGTCTATTCTGTGCCTAGCCAGTGTCTAGCCTGTGCCTAGCAAGTGTCTAGCCTGTGCCTAGCCAGTGTCTAGCCTGTGCCAAGCCTGTGCCCAGCCAGTGACTAGCCTATGTCTAGCCTGTGCCTAGCCAGTGTCTAGCTTGTGCCTAGCCTGTGCCTAGCGAGTGTCTGGCCTGTGCCTAGCCAGTGTCTAGCCTGTGCCTAGCCCGTGTCTAGCCTGTTTCTAGCCTGTGCCTAGCCAGTGTCTAGCCTGTGCCTGGCCAGTGCCTAGCAAGTGTCTAGCCTGTGCCTAGCCAGTGTCTAGCCTGTGCCAAGCCTGTGCCTTGCCAGTGTTTAGCCTGTGCCTAGCCAGTGCCTAGCCAGTGCCTAGCCCGTGCCTAGCCAGTGCCTAGCCCGTGCCTAGCCCGTGCCTAGCCAGTGCCCTAGCCCGTGCCTAGCCAGTGCCTAGTCTTTGCCTAGCCCGTGCCTAGCCAGTGCCTAGCCAGTGCCTAGCCCGTGCCTAGCCAGTGCCTAGCCCGTGCCTAGCCAGTGCCTAGTCTTTGCCTAGCTTATGTCCAGCTTGTGTCTAGCCTGTGCCTAGCCAGTGTCTAGCCTGTGCCTAGCCTGTGCCTAGCCAGTGTCTAGCCTGTGCCTAGCCAGTGTCTAGCCTGTGCCTAGCCAGTGTCTAGCCTGTGCCTAGCCAGTGTCTAGCCTGTGCCTAGCCAGTGTCTAGCCTGTGCATAGCCAGTGTCTAGCCTGTGCATAGCCAGTGTCTAGCCTGTGCATAGCCAGTGACTAGCCTGTGCCTAGCCTGTGCCTAGCCAGTGTCTAGTCTGTGCTTAGACAGTATCTAGGGTGTGCCATACCAGTGTCTAGCCTGTGTCTAGCCTGTGCCTTGCCTGTGATTGGCATGTGCATTGCCTGTGCCTAGCCAGTGTCTAGCCTGTGCGTAGCCAGTGTCTAGCCTGTGCCTAGCCAGTGTTTATCCTGTGCCTAGCCAGTGCCTAGCCCGTGCCTAGCCCGTGCCTAGCCAGTGCCTAGTCTTTGCCTAGCTTATGTCCAGCTTGTGTCTAGCCTGTGCCTAGCCAGAGTCAAGCCTGTGCCTAGCCATTGTCTAGCCTGTGCCTAGCCTGTGCCTAGCCAGTGTCTAGCCTGTGCCTAGCCAGTGTCTAGCCTGTGCCTAGCCAGTGTCTAGCCTGTGCCTAGCCAGTGTCTAGCCTGTGCCTAGCCAGTGTCTAGCCTGTGCATAGCCAGTGTCTAGCCTGTGCATAGCCAGTGTCTAGCCTGTGCATAGCCAGTGACTAGCCTGTGCCTAGCCTGTGCCTAGCCAGTGTCTAGTCTGTGCTTAGACAGTATCTAGGGTGTGCCATACCAGTGTCTAGCCTGTGTCTAGCCTGTGCCTTGCCTGTGATTGGCATGTGCATTGCCTGTGCCTAGCCAGTGTCTAGCCTGTGCCTAGCCAGTGTCTAGCCTGTGCGTAGCCAGTGTCTAGCCTGTGCCTAGCCAGTGTTTATCCTGTGCCTAGCCAGTGCCTAGCCCGTGCCTAGCCAGTGCCTAGCCAGTGCCTAGCCCGTGCCTAGCCCGTGCCTAGCCAGTGCCTAGCCCGTGCCTAGCCCGTGCCTAGCCAGTGCCTAGCCCGTGCCTAGCCCGTGCCTAGCCAGTGCCTAGCCCGTGCCTAGCCAGTGCCTAGTCTTTGCCTAGCTTATGTCTAGCCTGTGTCTAGCCTGTGCCTAGCCAGAGTCAAACCTGTGCCTAGCCAGTGTCTAGCCTGTGCCTAGCCAGTGTCTAGCCTGTGCCTAGCCTGTGCCTAGCCAGTGTCTAGCTTGTGCCTAGCCAGTGTCTGGCCTGTGTCTAGCCAGTGTCTATTCTGTGCCTAGCCAGTGTCTAGCCTGTGCCTAGCCAGTGTCTAGCCTGTGCCTAGCCAGTGCCTAGCTTGTGCATAGCCAGTGTCTAGCCTGTGCATCGCCAGTGTCTAGCCTGTGCATAGCCAGTGACTAGCCTGTGCCAAGCCTGTGCCCAGCCAGTGTCTAGCCTATGTCTAGCCTGTGCCTAGCCAGTGTCTATCTTGTGCCTAGCCTGTGCCTAGCCTGTGCCTAGCCCGTGTCTAGCCTGAGTCTAGCCTGTGCCTAGCCAGTGTCTAGCATGTGCCTAGCCAGTGTCTAGCTTGTGCCTAGCCAGTGTCTAGCATGTGTCTAGCATGTGTCTAGCCTGTGTTTAGCCTGTCCAGTCTGTCTGTCTGGACTATGTCTAGCCTGTGTCAAGCCAGTAAATAGACTGTGTCTAGTTTGTGTCTAGCCTGTGCCTAGCCTGTGTCTAGCTTATGTCCTTTCTGTTTCTTGCCTGTTTCTAGGCTGCGGCTAGCCTGTGTAAAACATGTGTCTGGCCTATGTCTTGTCTGTATCTAATCAGTGACTAGCCAATGTCTAACCAATTGCAAGCCAGTGTCTAGCCAATATCTAGCCAGTGTCTAGCCAGTGTCTAGCCTGTGCCTAGCCAGTATCTAGCCTGCGTCTAGCCTGTGCCTAGCCTGCATCTAGCCTGTGCCTAGCCAGTGTCTAGCCTGTACCTAGCCAGTGTCCAGCCTGTGCCTAGCCAGTGTCCAGCTTGTGCCTAGCCAGTGCCTAGCCTGTGCCTAGCCAGTGTCTAGCCTGTGCTTAGACAGTGTCTAGCGTGTGCCATACCAGTGTCTAGCCTTTGTCTAGCCTCTCCCTTGCCTGTTATTGGCATGTGCATAGCCTGTGCCTAGCCAGTATCTAGCCTGTGCCTAGCCAGTGTCTAGCCTGTGCCTAGCCAATGTCTAGCCTGTGCCTAGCCAATGTCTAGCCTGTGCCTAGCCAGTGTCTAGCCTGTGCCTAGCCAGTGTCTAGACTGTGCCTAGCCAGTGTCTAGACTGTGCCTAGCCAGTGTCTAGCCAGTGCCTAGCCAGTGTCTTGTCAGTGTCTAGCCAGTGCCTAGCCAGTGCCTAGTAAGTGTATAGCCAGTGTCTAGCCACTGTCTAGCCACTGTCTAGCCAGTGTCTAGCCAGTGTCTAGCGTGTGCCTAGCCATTGTCTAGCCAGTGTCTAGCCAGTGTCTAGCCAGTGTCTAGCCAGTGTCTACCTTGAGTCTAGCCAGTTTCTAGGCAGTGTCTAGCCTGTGCCTAGCCTGTGTCTAGCCTGTGCCTAGCCAGTGTCTAGCCTGTGCCTAGCCAGTGTCTAGCCTGTGCCTAGCCAGTGTCTAGCCTGTGCCTAGCCAGTGTCTAGCCTGTGCCTAGCCAGTGTCTAGCCTGTGCCTAGCCAGTGTCTAGCCTGTGCCTACCCAGTGCCTAGCCTGTGCCTAGCCAGTGCCTAACCTGTGCCTAGCCATTGTCTAGCCTGTGCCTAGCCAGTGTCTAGCCAGTGTCTAGCCAGTGCATAGCCAGTGCATAGCCAGTGTCTAGCCTATACCTAGCCTGTGCCTAGCCGAGTGCCTAGCCAGTGCCTAGCCGAGTGCCTAGCCAGTGCCTAGCCAGTGCCTAGCCAGTGTCTAGCCTGTGCCTAGCCAGTGTCTAGCCTGTGCCTAGCCAGTGCCTAGCCTGTGCCTAGCCAGTGTCTAGCCTTTGCCTAGCCAGTGCCTAGCCAGTGTCTAGCCTGTGCCTAGCCATTGTCTAGCCTGTGCCTAGCCAGTGTCTAGCCAGTGCCTAGCCAGTGTCTAGCCTGTGTCTAGCCTGTGCCTAGCCAGTGTCAAGCCTGTGCCTAGCCAGTGTCTAGCCTGTGCCTAGCCATTGTCTAGCCTGTGCCTAGCCATTGTCTAGCCTGTGCCTAGCCATTGTCTAGCCTGTGCCTAGCCAGTGTCTAGCCAGTGTCTAGCCAGTGTCTAGCCAGTGCCTAGCCAGTGTCTAGCCAGTGCATAGCCAGTGCATAGCCAGTGTCTAGCCTATACCTAGCCTGTGCCTAGCCGAGTGCCTAGCCAGTGCCTAGCCAGTGTCTAGCCTGCGTCTAGCCTGCGTCTAGCCTGTGCATAGCCTGCGTCAAGCCTGCGTCTAGCCTGTGCCTAGCCAATGTCTAGCTTGTGACTAGCCAGTGTCTAGCCAGTGTCTAGCATGTGCCTAGCCTACGTCTAGCCTGTGCCTAGCCAGTGTCTAGCCTGTGCCTAGCCAGTGTCTAGCCTGTGCCTAGCCATTGTCTAGCCTGTGCCTAGCCAGTGTCTAGCCAGTGCCTAGCCAGTGTCTAGCCAGTGCCTAGCCAGTGTCTAGCCAGTGCATAGCCAGTGCATAGCCAGTGTCTAGCCTATACCTAGCCAGTGTCTAGCCAGTGTCTAACCTGTGCCTAGCCAGTGTCTAACCTGTGCCTAGCCAGAGTCTAGCCTGTGCCTAGCCAGTGTCTAGCCTGTGTCTAGCCTGTGCCTAGCCAGAGTCTAGCCTGTGCCTAGAAAGTGTCTAGCGTGTGCCATACCAGTGTCAAGCCAGTGCATAGCCAGTGTATAGCCTGTGCCTGGCCTGTGCCTAGCCTGTGTCTAGCCCATGTCTAGCCAGTGCCTAGCCAGTGCTTTGCCAGAGTCTAGCCTGTGGCCAGCCAGTGCCTAGCCTGTGCCTAGCCTGTGCCTAGCCAGTGTCTTGTCTGTGCCTAGCCAGTGTCTAGCAAGTGTCTAGCCTGTGTCTAGCCTGTGCCTAGACAGTGTCTAGCGTGTGCCATACCAGTGTCTAGCCTGTGTCTAGCCTGTGCCTTGCCTGTAATTGGCATGTGCATAGCCGGTGTCTAGCCAGTGTCTAGCCTGTGCTTAGCCAGTGTCTAGCCTGTGCCTAGCCATTGTCTAGCCTGTGCCTAGCCAGTGTCTAGCCAGTGCCTAGCCAGTGTCTAGCCTGTGTCTAGCCTGTGCCTAGCCAGAGTCAAGCCTGTGCCTAGCCAGTGTCTAGCCTGTGCCTAGCCATTGTCTAGCCTGTGCCTAGCCATTGTCTAGCCTGTGCCTAGCCAGTGTCTAGCCAGTGCCTAGCCAGTGTCTAGCCAGTGCCTAGCCAGTGTCTAGCCAGTGCATAGCCAGTGCATAGCCAGTGTCTAGCCTACACCTAGCCTGTGCCTAGCCGAGTGCCTAGCCAGTGCCTAGCCACTGTCTAGCCTGCGTCTAGCCTGCGTCTAGCCTGTGCATAGCCTGCGTCAAGCCTGCGTCTAGCCTGTGCCTAGCCAATGTCTAGCTTGTGACTAGCCAGTGTCTAGCCAGTGTCTAGCATGTGCCTAGCCTGCGTCTAGCCTGTGCCTAGCCAGTGTCTAGCCTGTGCCTAGCCAGTGTCTAGCCTGTGCCTAGCCAGTGTCTAGCCTGTGCCTAGCCATTGTCTAGCCTGTGTCTAGCCAGTGTCTAGCCAGTGCCTAGCCAGTGTCTTGCCAGTGCATAGCCAGTGCATAGCCAGTGTCTAGCCTATACCTAGCCAGTGTCTAGCCAGTGTCTAACCTGTGCCTAGCCAGAGTCTAGCCTGTGCCTAGCCAGTGTCTAGCCTGTGTCTAGCCTGTGCCTAGCCAGAGTCTAGCCTGTGCCTAGACAGTGTCTAGCGTGTGCCATACCAGTGTCAAGCCAGTGCATAGCCAGTGTATAGCCTGTGCCTGGCCTGCGCCTAGCCTGTGTCTAGCCCATGTCTAGCCAGTGCCTAGCCAGTGCTTTGCCAGAGTCTAGCCTGTGGCCAGCCAGTGTCTAGCCTGTGCCTAGCCTGTGCCTAGCCAGTGTCTTGTCTGTGCCTAGCCAGTGTCTAGCAAGTGTCTAGCCTGTGTCTAGCCTGTGCCTAGACAGTGTCTAGCGTGTGCCATACCAGTGTCTAGCCTGTGTCTAGCCTGTGCCTTGCCTGTAATTGGCATGTGCATAGCCGGTGTCTAGCCAGTGTCTAGCCTGTGCTTAGCCAGTGTCTAGCCTGTGCCTAGCCAGTGTCTAGCCTGTGCCTAGCCAGTGTCTAGCCTGTGCCTAGCCAGTGTCTAGCCTGTGCCTAGACAGTATCTAGCGTGTGCCATACCAGTGTCTAGCCTGTGTCTAGCCCGTGCCTTTCCTGTGATTGGCATGTGCATTGCCTGTGCCTAGCCAGTGTTTAGTCTGTGCCTAGCCAGTGTCTAGCCTGTGCGTAGCCAGTGTCTAGCCTGTGCCTAGCCAGTGCTTAGCCTGTGCCTAGCCAGGGTCTAGCCTATGTCTAGCCTGTGCCTAGCCAGTGCCTAGCCCGTGCCTAGCCAGTGCCTAGCCCGTGCCTAGCCCGTGCCTAGCCAGTGCCTAGCCCGTGCCTAGCCAGTGCCTAGCCCGTGCCTAGCCAGTGGCTAGTCTTTGCCTAGCTTATGTCCAGCCTGTGTCTAGCCTGTGCCTAGCCAGAGTCAAGCCTGTGCCTAGCCAGTGTCTAGCCAGTGGCTAGCCAGTGTCTAGCCTGTGCCTAGCCTGTGCCTAGCCAGTGTCTAGCTTGTGCCTAGCCAGTGTCTAGCCTGTGCCTAGCCAGTGTCTAGCCTGTGCCTAGCCAGTGTCTAGCCTGTGCCTAGCCAGTGTCTAGCCTGTGCATAGCCAGTGTCTAGCCTGTGCATAGCCAGTGTCTAGCGTGTGCATAGCCAGTGACTAGCCTGTGCCTAGCCAGTGTCTAGTCTGTGCCTAGACAGTATCTAGCGTATGCCATACCAGTGTCTAGCCTGTGTCTAGCCTGTGCCTTGCCTGTGATTGGCATGTGCATTGCCTGTGCCTAGCCAGTGTCTAGCCTGTGCCTAGCCAGTGTCTAGCCTGTGCGTAGCCAGTGTCTAGCCTGTGCCTAGCCAGTGTTTAGCCTGTGCCTAGCCAGTGCCTAGCCCGTGCCTAGCCCGTGCCTAGCCCGTGCCTAGCCCGTGCCTAGCCCGTGCCTAGCCCGTGCCTAGCCAGTGCCTAGCCCGTGCCTAGCCAGTGCCTAGTCTTTGCCTAGCTTATGTCTAGCCTGTGTCTAGCCTGTGCCTAGCCAGAGTCAAGCCTGTGCCTAGCCAGTGTCTAGCCTGTGCCTAGCCAGTATCTAGCCTGCGTCTAGCCTGTGCCTAGCCTGCATCTAGCCTGTGCCTATCCAGTGTCTAGCCTGTACCTAGCCAATGTCCAGCCTGTGCCTAGCCAGTGTCCAGCTTGTGCCTAGCCAGTGCCTAGCCTGTGCCTAGCCAGTGTCTAGCCTGTGCTTAGACAGTGTCTAGCGTGTGCCATACCAGTGTCTAGCCTTTGTCTAGCCTCTCCCTTGCCTGTTATTGGCATGTGCATAGCCTGTGCCTAGCCAGTGTCTAGCCTGTGCCTAGCCAGTGTCTAGCCTGTGCCTAGCCAGTATCTAGCCTGTGCCTAGCCAGTGTTTAGCCTGTGCCTAGCCAGTGTCTAGCCAGTGTCTAGCCTGTGCCTAGCCAGTGTCTAGCCTGTGCCTAGCCAGTGTCTAGACTGTGCCTAGCCAGTGTCTAGACTGTGCCTAGCCAGTGTCTAGCCTGTGCCTAGCCAGTGTCTTGTCAGTGTCTAGCCAGTGCCTAGCCAGTGCCTAGTAAGTGTATAGCCAGTGTCTAGCCACTGTCTAGCCACTGTCTAGCCAGTGTCTAGCCAGTGTCTAGCGTGTGCCTAGCTAGTGTCTAGCCAGTGTCTAGCCAGTGTCTAGCCAGTGTCTAGCCAGTGTCTAGCCAGTGTCAAGCCAGTGTCTAGCCAGTGTCTAGCCAGTGTCTAGCCAGTGTCTAGCCAGTGTCTAGCCAGTGTCTAGCCAGTGTCTACCTTGAGTCTAGCCAGTTTCTAGGCAGTGTCTAGCCTGTGCCTAGCCTGTGCCTAGCCAGTGTCGAGCCTGTGTCTAGCCTGTGCCTAGCCAGTGTCTAGCCTGTGCCTAGCCAGTGTCTAGCCTGTGCCTAGCCAGTGCCTAGCCTGTGCCTAGCCAGTGTCTAGCCTTTGCCTAGCCAGTGTCTAGCCTGTGCCTAGCCATTGTCTAGCCTGTGCCTAGCCAGTGTCTAGCCAGTGCCTAGCCAGTGTCTAGCCAGTGTCTAGCCAGTGCATAGCCAGTGCATAGCCAGTGTCTAGCCTATACCTAGCCTGTGCCTAGCCGAGTGCCTAGCCAGTGCCTAGCCAGTGTCTATCCAGTGTCTAACCAGTGTCTACCTAGTGTCTAGCCAGTTTCTAGCCAGTGTCTAGCCTGTGCCAAGCCCATGCCTAGCCAGTGTCAAGCCTGCGTCTAGCCTGTGCATAGCCTGCGTCAAGCCTGCGTCTAGCCTGTGCCTAGCCAATGTCTAGCTTGTGCCTAGCCAGTGTCTAGCCAGTGTCCAGCATGTGCCTAGCCTGCGTCAAGCCTGTGCCTAGCCAGTGTCTAGCCTGTGCCTAGCCAGTGTCTAACCTGTGCCTAGCCAGTGTCTAGCCTGTGCCTAGCCAGTGTCAAGCCTGCGTCTAGCCTGTGCCTAGCCTGCGTCTAGCCTGTGCCTAGCCTGCGTCTAGCCTGTGCCTAGCCTGCGTCTAGCCTGCGTCTAGCCTGTGCCTAGCCAGTGTCTAGCTTGTGCCTAGCCAGTGTCTAGCCAGTGTCTAGCATGTGCCTAGCCTGCGTCTAGCCTGTGCCTAGCCAGTGTCTAGCCTGTGCCTAGCCAGTGTCTAACCTTTACCAAGCCAGTGTCTAGCCTGTGCCTAGCCATTGTCTAGCCTGTGCCTAGCCAGTGTCTAGCCAGTGCCTAGCCAGTGTCTAGCCAGTGCCTAGCCAGTGTCTAGCCAGTGCATAGCCAGTGCATAGCAAGTGTCTAGCCTATACCTAGCCAGTGTCTAGCCAGTGTCTAACCTGTGCCTAGCCAGAGTCTAGCCTGTGCCTAGCCAGTGTCTAGCCTGTGTCTAGCCTGTGCCTAGCCAGAGTCTAGCCTGTGCCTAGACAGTTTCTAGCGTGTGCCATACCAGTGTCAAGCCAGTGCATAGCCAGCGTATAGCCTGTGCCAGGCCTGTGCCTAGCCTGTGTCTAGCCCATGTCTAGCCAGTGCCTAGCCAGTGCTTTGCCAGAGTCTAGCCTGTGGCCAGCCAGTGTCTAGCCTGTGCCTAGCCTGTGCCTAGCCAGTGTCCTGTCTGTGCCTAGCCAGTGTCTAGCCAGTGTCTAGCCTGTGTCTAGCCTGTGCCTAGACAGTGTCTAGCGTGTGCCATACCAGTGTCTAGCCTGTGTCTAGCCTGTGCCTTGCCTGTAATTGGCATGTGCATAGCCGGTGTCTAGCCAGTGTCTAGCCTGTGCCTAGCCAGTGTCTAGCCTGTGCCTAGCCAGTGTCTAGCCTGTGCCTAGACAGTATCTAGCGTGTGCCATACCAGTGTCTAGCCTGTGCCTTTCCTGTGATTGGCATGTGCATTGCCTGTGCCTAGCCAGTGTTTAGTCTGTGCCTAGCCAGTGTCTAGCCAGTGCGTAGCCAGTGTCTAGCCTGTGCCTAGCCAGTGCTTAGCCTGTGCCTAGCCAGGGTCTAGCCTATGTCTAGCCTGTGCCTAGCCAGTGCCTAGCCCGTGCCTAGCCAGTGCCTAGCCCCTGCCTAGCCCGTGCCTAGCCAGTGCCTAGCCAGTGCCTAGCCCCTGCCTAGCCCGTGCCTAGCCAGTGCCTAGCCCGTGCCTAGCCAGTGCCTAGCCCGTGCCTAGCCAGTTCCTAGTCTTTGCCTAGCTTATGTCTAGCCTGTGTCTACCCTGTGTCTAGCCTGTGTCTAGCCTGTGCCTAGCCAGAGTCAAGCCTGTGCCTAGCCAGAGTCAAGCCTGTGCCTAGCCAGTGTCTAGCCTGTGCCTAGCCAGTGTCTAGCCTGTGCCTAGCCTGTGCCTAGCCAGTGTCTAGACTGTGCCTAGCCAGTGTCTAGTCTGTGTCTAGACAGTATCTAGCGTGTGCCATACCAGTGCCTAGCCTGTGTCTAGCCTGTGCCTTGCCTGTGATTGGCATGTGCATTGCCTGTGCCTAGCCAGTGTCTAGCCTGTGCCTAGCCAGTGTCTAGCCTGTGCGTAGCCAGTGTCTAGCCTGTGCCTAGCCAGTGTTTAGCCTGTGCCTAGCCTGTGCCTAGCCCGTGCCTAGCCCGTGCCTAGCCAGTGCCTAGCCCGTGCCTAGCCAGTGCCTAGTCTTTGCCTAGCTTATGTCTAGCCTGTGTCTAGCCTGTGCCTAGCCAGAGTCAAGCCTGTGCCTAGCCAGTGTCTAGCCTGTGCCTAGCCAGTGTCTAGCCTGTGCCTAGCGTGTGTCTAGGTTGTGCCTAGCCAGTGTCTGGCCTGTGTCTAGCCAGTGTCTATTCTGTGCCTAGCCAGTGTTTAGCCTGTGCCTAGCCAGTGTCTAGCCTGTGCATAGCCAGTGTCTAGCCTGTGCATAGCCAGTGTCTAGCCTGTGCATAGCCAGTGACTAGCCTGTACCAAGCCTGTGCCCAGCCAGTGTCTAGCCTATGTCTAGCCTGTGCCTAGCCAGTGTCTAGCTTGTGCCCAGCCTGTGCCTAGCCAGTGTCTGGCCTGTGCCTAGCCAGTGTCTAGCCTGTGCCTAGCCTGTGCCTAGCCGGTGTCTAGCCTGTGTTTAGCCTGTGCCTAGCCAGTGTCTAGCCTGTGCCTAGCCAGTGTCTAGCTTGTGCCTAGCCAGTGTCTAGCCAGTGTCTAGCATGTGTCTAGCATGTGTGTAGCCTGTGTTAACCCTGTCCAGTCTGTCTGTCTGGACTATGTCTAGCCTGTGTCAAGCCAGTAAATAGACTGTGTCTAGTTTGTGTCTAGCCTGTGCCTAGCCTGTGTCTAGCTTATGTCCTTTCTGTTTCTTGCCTGTTTCGAGGCTGCGGCTAGCCTGTGTAAAACATGTGTCTGGCCTATGTCTTGTCTGTATCTAATCAGTGACTAGCCAATGTCTAACCAATGGCAAGCCAGTGTCTAGCCAGTTTCTAGCCAGTGTCTAGCCAGTGTCTAGCCTGTGCCTAGCCTGTGCCTAGCCAGTGTCTAGCCTGCGTCTAGCCTGTGCCTTGCCAGTATCTAGCCTGTGCCTTGCCAGTATCTAGCCTGCGTCTAGCCTGTGCCTAGCCTGCATCTAGCCTGTGCCTAGCCAGTGTCTAGCCTGTACCTAGCCAGTGTCCAGCCTTTGCCTAGCCAGTGTCCAGCTTGTGCCTAGCCAGTGCCTAGCCTGTGCCTAGCCAGTGTCTAGCCTGTGCTTAGACAGTGTCTAGCGTGTGCCATACCAGTGTCTAGCCTTTGTCTAGCCTCTCCCTTGCCTGTTATTGGCATGTGCATAGCCTGTGCCTAGCCAGTGTCTAGCCTGTGCCTAGCCAGTGTCTAGCCTGTGCCTTGCCAGTGTCTAGCCTGTGCCTACCCAGTGTCTAGCCTGTGCCTAGCCAGTGTCTAGACTGTGCCTAGCCAGTGTCTAGACTGTGCCTAGCCAGTGTCTAGACTGTGCCTAGCCAGTGTCTAGACTGTGCCTAGCCTTTGCCTAGCCAGTGTCAAGCCTGCGTCTAGCCTGTGCCTAGCCTGCGTCTAGCCCGTGCCTAGCCTGCGTCTAGCCTGTGCCTAGCCATTGTCTAGTCTGTGCCTAGCCAGTGTCTAGCCAGTGCATAGCCAGTGTCTAGCCTATACCTAGCCTGTGCCTAGCCGAGTGCCTAGCCTGTGCCTAGCCAGAGTCTAGCCTGTGCCTAGCCTGCGTCTAGCCCGTGCCTAGCCTGCGTCTAGCCTGTGCCTAGCCATTGTCTAGCCTGTGCCTACCCAGTGTCTAGCTCGTGCATAGCCAGTGCATAGCCATTGTCTAGCCTATACCTAGCCTGTGCCTAGCGGAGTGCCTAGCCAGTGCCAAGCCAGTGTCTAGCCAGTGTCTAGCCAGTGTCTAACCAGTGTCTACCTAGTGTCTAGCCAGTTTTTAGCCAGTGTCTAGCCTGTGCCTAGCCTTTGCCTAGCCAGTGTCAAGCCTGCGTCTAGCCTGTGCCTAGCCTGTGCCTTGCCAGTGTCTAGCCTGTGCCTACCCAGTGTCTAGCCTGTGCCTAGCCAGTGTCTAGACTGTGCCTAGCCAGTGTCTAGCCTGTGCGTAGCCAGTGTCTAGCCTGTGCCTAGCCAGTGCTTAGCCTGTGCCTAGCCAGTGCCTAGCCCGTGCCTAGCCCGTGCCTAGCCAGTGCCTAGCCCGTGCCTAGCCAGTGACTAGCCTGTGTCTAGCCTTTGTCTAGCCTCTCCCTTGCCTGTTATTGGCATGTGCATAGCCTGTGCCTAGCCAGTGTCTAGCCTGTGCCTAGCCAGTGTCTAGCCTGTGCCTTGCCAGTGTCTAGACTGTGCCTAGCCTTTGCCTAGCCAGTGTCAAGCCTGCGTCTGTGCCCTGTGCCTAGCCTGCGTCTAGCCCGTGCCTAGCCAGCGTCTAGCCTGTGCCTAGCCATTTTCTAGTCTGTGCCTAGCCAGTGTCTAGCCAGTGCATAGCCAGTGTCTAGCCTATGTCTAGCCTGTGCCTAGCCAGTGTCTAGCTTGTGCCCAGCCTGTGCCTAGCCAGTGTCTAGCCTGTGCCTAGCGAGTGTCTAGCCAGTGTCTAGCCAGTGTCTAGCCAGTGTCTAGCTAGTGTCTAGCCAGTGTCTAGCCAGTGTCTAGCCAGTGTCTAGCCAGTGTCTAGCCAGTGTCTAGCCAGTGTCTAGCCAGTGTCTAGCCAGTGTCTAGCCAGTGTCTAGCCAGTGTCTAGCCAGTGTCTAGCCAGTGTCTAGCCAGTGTCTAGCCAGTGTCTAGCCAGTGTCTAGCCAGTGTCTAGCGTGTGCCTAGCCAGTGTCTAGCCAGTGTCTAGCCAGTGTCTAGCCAGTGTCTAGCCAGTGTCTAGCCAGTGTCTAGCTAGTGTCTAGCCAGTGTCTACCTTGAGTCTAGCCAGTTTCTAGGCAGTGTCTAGCCTGTGCCTAGCCTGTGCCTAGCCAGTGTCTAGCCTGCGTCTAGCCTGTGCCTAGCCAGTGTCTAGCCTGTGCCTAGCCAGTGTCTACCTAGTGTCTAGCCAGTGTCTAGCCAGTTTCTAGCCAGTTTCTAGCCAGTGTCTACCTAGTGTCTAGCCAGTTTCTAGCCAGTGTCTAGCCTGTGCCTAGCCTATGCCTAGCCAGTGTGAAGCCTGCGTCTAGCCTGTGCCTAGCCTGCGTCAAGCCTGTGCCTAGCCTGCGTCTAGCCTGCGTCTACCCTGTGCCTAGCCAGTGTCTAGCCTGTGTCTAGCCAGTGCATAGCCAGTGCATAGCCAGTGTCTAGCCTGTGCCTAGCCATTGTCTAGCCTGTGCCTAGCCAGTGTCTAGCCAGTGCCTAGCCTGTGCCTAGCCAGTGTCTAGCCAGTGCCTAGCCAGTGTCTAGCCAGTGCATAGCCAGTGCATAGCCAGTGTCTACCCAGTGCATAGCCAGTGTCTAGCGAGTGCATAGCCAGTGCATAGCCAGTGTCTAGCCTATACCTAGCCTGTGCCCAGCCGAGTGCCTAGCCAGTGCCTAGCCAGTGTCTAGCCAGTGTCTAACCAGTGTCTACCTAGTGTCTAGCCAGTTTCTAGCCAGTGTCTAGCCTGTGCCTAGCCTATGCCTAGCCAGTGTCTAACCAGTGTCTACCTAGTGTCTAGCCAGTTTCTAGCCAGTGTCTAGCCTGTGCCTAGCCTATGCCTAGCCAGTGTCAAGCCTGCGTCTAGCCTGTGCCTAGCCTGCGTCTAGCCTGTGCCTAGCCTGCGTCTAGCCTGTGCCTAGCCAGAGTCTAGCCTGTGCCTAGCCAGTGTCTAGCCTGTGCCTAGCCAGTGTCTAGCCTGTGCCTAGCCATTGTCTAGTCTGTGCCTAGCCAGTGTCTAGCCAGTGCCTTGCCAGTGTCTAGCCAGTGCCTAGCCAGTGTCTAGCCAGTGCATAGCCAGTGCATAGCCAGTGTCTAGCCTATACCTAGCCTGTGTCTAGCCTATACCTAGCCTGTGCCTAGCCGAGTGCCTAGCCTGTGCCTAGCCAGTGTCTAGCCAGTGTCTAACCTGTGCCTAGCCAGAGTCTAGCCTGTGCCTAGCCAGTGGCTAGCCTGTGTCTAGCCTGTGCCTAGCCAGAGTCTAGCCTGTGCCTAAAAAGTTTCTAGCGTGTGCCATACCAGTGTCAAGCCAGTGCATAGCCAGTGTATAGCCTGTGCCTGGCCTGTGCCTAGCCTGTGTCTAGCCCATGTAAAGCCAGTGCCTAACCAGTGCTTTGCCAGAGTCTAGCCTGTGGCCAGCCAGTGTCTAGCCTGTGCCTAGCCTGTGCCTAGCCAGTGTCTAGCCTGTGCCTAGCCTGTGCCTAGCCAGTGTCTAGTCTGTGCCTAGCCAGTGTCTAGCCAGTGTCTAGCCTGTGTCTAGCCTGTGGCTAGCCAGTGTCTAGCGTGTGCCATACCAGTGTCTAGCCTGTGTCTAGCCTGTGCCTTGCCTGTGCCTTGCCTGTGATTGGCATGTGCATAGCCGGTGCCTAGCCAGTGTCTAGCCTGTGCCTAGCCAGTGTCTAGCCCGTGCCTAGCCAGTGTCTAGTCTGTGCCTAGACAGTATTTGGCGTGTGCCATATCAGTGTCTAGCTTTTGCCTAGCCAGTGTCTAGCCTGTGTCAAGCCAGTGTCTAGCCTGTGCCTAGCCAGTGTCTAGCCTGTGCCTAGCCAGTGTCTAGCCTGTGCATAGCTAGTGTCTAGCATGTGTATAGCCAGTGTCTAGCCTGTGCATAGCCAGTGTCTAGCCTGTACATAGCCAGTGACTAGCCTGTGCCTAGCCTGTGCCCAGCCAATGTCTAGCCTATGTCTAGCCTGTGCCAAGCCTATGTCTAGCCTGTGCCTAGCCAGTGCCTAGCCCGTGCCTAGCCCGTGCCTAGCCAGTGCCTAGCCCGTGCCTAGCCAGTGCCTAGTCTTTGCCTAGCTTATGTCTAGCCTGTGTCTAGCCTGTGCCTAGCCAGAGTCAAGCCTGTGCCTAGCCAGTGTCTAGCCTGCGCCTAGCCAGTGTCTAGCCTGTGCCTAGCATGTGCCTAGCCAGTGCCTAGCCTGTGCCTAGCCAGTGTCTAGCTTGTGCCTAGCCAGTGTCAAGCCTGCGCCTAGCCAGTGTCTAGCCTGTGCCTAGCCAGTGTCTAGCCTGTGCATAGCCAGTGTCTAGCCTGTGCATAGCCAGTGACTAGCCTGTGCCTAGCCTGTGCCTAGCCAGTGTCTAGTCTGTGCGTAGACATTATCTAGCGTGTGCCATACCAGTGTCTAGCCTATGTCTAGCCTGTGCCTTTCCTGTGATTGGCATGTGCATTACCTGTGCCTAGCCAGTGTCTAGCCTGTGCCTAGCCAGTTTCTAGTCTGTGCCTAGCCAGTGTCTAGCCTGTGCGTAGCCAGTGTCTAGCCTGTGCCTAGCCAGTGTTTAGCCTGTGCCTAGCCAGTGCCTAGCCCGTGCCTAGCCCGTGCCTAGCCAGTGCCTAGCCCGTACCTAGCAAGTGCCTAGTCTTTGCCTAGCTTATGTCTAGCCTGTGTCTAGCCTGTGCCTAGCCATAGTCAAGCCAGTGCCTAGCCAGTGTTTAGCATCTGCCTAGTCAGTGTCTAGCCTGTGCCAAGCCTGTGCCTAGCCTGTGCCTAGCCTGTGCCTAGCCTGTGCCTAGCCAGTGTCTAGCTTGTGCCTAGCCAGTGTCTAGCCTGTGCCTAGCCAGTGTCTAGCCTGTGCCTAGCCAGTGTCTAGCCTGTGCATAGCCAGTGTCTAGCATGTGCATAGCCAGTGTCTAGCCTGTGCATAGCCAGTGACTAGCCTGTACATAGCAAGTGACTAGCCTGTGCCTAGCCTGTGCCCAGCCAGTGTCTAGCCTATGTCTAGCCTGTGCCTAGCCAGTGTCTAGCTTGTGCCTAGCCAGTGTCTGGCCTGTGCCTAGCCAGTGTCTAGCCTGTGCCTAGCCAGTATCTAGCCTGTGCCTAGCCAGTGTCTAGCCTGTGCCTAGGCAGTGTCTAGCTTGTGCCTAGCCAGTGTCTAGCCAGTGTCTAGCATGTGTCTAGCATGTGTCTAGCCTGTGTTTAGCCTGTCCAGTCTGTCTGTCTGGACTATGTCTAGCCTGTGTCAAGCCAGTGTATAGACTGTGTCTAGTTTGTGTCTAGCCTGTGCCTAGCCTGCGTCTAGCTTATGTCCTTTCTGTTTCTTGCCTGTTTCTAGGCCGCGGCTAGCCTGTGTTAAACATGTGTCTGGCCTATGTCTTGTCTGTATCTAATCAGTGAATAGCCAATGTCTAACCAATGGCAATGGCAGTGTCTAGCCAGTGTCTACCTAGTGTGTAGCCAGTGTCTAGCCAGTTTCTAGCCAGTTTCTAGCCAGTGTCTAGCCAGTGTCTAGCCAGTGTCTAGCCAGTGTCTAGCCAGTTTCTAGCCAGTTTCTAGCCAGTGTCTAGCCAGTTTCTAGCCAATTTCTAGCCAGTGTCTAGCCAGTGTCTAGCCAGTGTCTAGTCTGTGCCTAGCCAGTGTCTAGCCAGTGTCTAGCCTGTGTCTAGCCAGTGTCAAGCCTGCGTCTAGCCTGTGCCTAGCCTGCGTCTAGCCTGTGCCTAGCCTGCGTCTAGCCTGTGCCTAGCCAGAGTCTAGCCTGTGCCTAGCCAGTGTCTAGCCTGTGCCTTGCCAGTGTCTAGCCTGTGCCTACCCAGTGTCTAGCCTGTGCCTAGCCAGTGTCTAGACTGTGCCTAGCCAGTGTCTAGACTGTGCCTAGCCTTTGCCTAGCCAGTGTCAAGCCTGCGTCTAGCCTGTGCCTAGCCTGCGTCTAGCCCGTGCCTAGCCTGCGTCTAGCCTGTGCCTAGCCATTGTCTAGTCTGTGCCTAGCCAGTGTCTAGCCAGTGCATAGCCAGTGTCTAGCCTATACCTAGCCTGTGCCTAGCCGAGTGCCTAGCCTGTGCCTAGCCAGAGTCTAGCATGTGCCTAGCCAGTGTCTAGCCTGTGCCTAGCCAGTGTCTAGCCTGTGCCTACCCAGTGTCTAGCTCGTGCATAGCCAGTGCATAGCCATTGTCTAGCCTATACCTAGCCTGTGCCTAGCGGAGTGCCTAGCCATTGCCAAGCCAGTGTCTAGCCAGTGTCTAGCCAGTGTCTAACCAGTGTCTACCTAGTGTCTAGCCAGTTTTTAGCCAGTGTCTAGCCTGTGCCTAGCCTTTGCCTAGCCAGTGTCAAGCCTGCGTCTAGCCTGTGCCTAGCCTGTGCCTTGCCAGTGTCTAGCCTGTGCCTACCCAGTGTCTAGCCTGTGCCTAGCCAGTGTCTAGACTGTGCCTAGCCAGTGTCTAGCCTGTGCGTAGCCAGTGTCTAGCCTGTGCCTAGCCAGTGCTTAGCCTGTGCCTAGCCAGTGCCTAGCCCGTGCCTAGCCCGTGCCTAGCCAGTGCCTAGCCCGTGCCTAGCCAGTGACTAGCCTGTGTCTAGCCTTTGTCTAGCCTCTCCCTTGCCTGTTATTGGCATGTGCATAGCCTGTGCCTAGCCAGTGTCTAGCCTGTGCCTAGCCAGTGTCTAGCCTGTGCCTTGCCAGTGTCTAGCCTGTGCCTACCCAGTGTCTAGCCTGTGCCTAGCCAGTGTCTAGACTGTGCCTAGCCAGTGTCTAGACTGTGCCTAGCCTTTGCCTAGCCAGTGTCAAGCCTGCGTCTAGCCTGTGCCTAGCCTGCGTCTAGCCCGTGCCTAGCCTGCGTCTAGCCTGTGCCTAGCCATTGTCTAGTCTGTGCCTAGCCAGTGTCTAGCCAGTGCATAGCCAGTGTCTAGCCTATGTCTAGCCTGTGCCTAGCCAGTGTCTAGCTTGTGCCCAGCCTGTGCCTAGCCAGTGTCTAGCCTGTGCCTAGCGAGTGTCTAGCCAGTGTCTAGCCAGTGTCTAGCCAGTGTCTAGCTAGTGTCTAGCCAGTGTCTAGCCAGTGTCTAGCCAGTGTCTAGCCAGTGTCTAGCCAGTGTCTAGCCAGTGTCTAGCCAGTGTCTAGCCAGTGTCTAGCCAGTGTCTAGCCAGTGTCTAGCCAGTGTCTAGCCAGTGTCTAGCCAGTGTCTAGCCAGTGTCTAGCGTGTGCCTAGCCAGTGTCTAGTCAGTGTCTAGCCAGTGTCTAGCCAGTGTCTAGCCAGTGTCTACCTTGAGTCTAGCCAGTTTCTAGGCAGTGTCTAGCCTGTGCCTAGCCTGTGCCTAGCCAGTGTCTAGCCTGCGTCTAGCCTGTGCCTAGCCAGTGTCTAGCCTGTGCCTAGCCAGTGTCTACCTAGTGTCTAGCCAGTGTCTAGCCAGTTTCTAGCCAGTTTCTAGCCAGTGTCTACCTAGTGTCTAGCCAGTTTCTAGCCAGTGTCTAGCCTGTGCCTAGCCTATGCCTAGCCAGTGTCAAGCCTGCGTCTAGCCTGTGCCTAGCCTGCGTCAAGCCTGTGCCTAGCCTGCGTCTAGCCTGTGCCTAGCCAGTGTCTAGCCAGTGTCTAGCCAGTGTCTAGCCAGTGTCTAGCCAGTGTCTAGCCAGTGTCTAGCGTGTGCCTAGCCAGTGTCTAGCCAGTGTCTAGCCAGTGTCTAGCCAGTGTCTAGCCAGTGTCTAGCCAGTGTCTAGCCAGTGTCTACCTTGAGTCTAGCCAGTTTCTAGGCAGTGTCTAGCCTGTGCCTAGCCTGTGCCTAGCCAGTGTCTAGCCTGCGTCTAGCCTGTGCCTAGCCAGTGTCTAGCCTGTGCCTAGCCAGTGTCTACCTAGTGTCTAGCCAGTGTCTAGCCAGTTTCTAGCCAGTTTCTAGCCAGTGTCTACCTAGTGTCTAGCCAGTTTCTAGCCAGTGTCTAGCCTGTGCCTAGCCTATGCCTAGCCAGTGTCAAGCCTGCGTCTAGCCTGTGCCTAGCCTGCGTCAAGCCTGTGCCTAGCCTGCGTCTAGCCTGCGTCTAGCCTGTGCCTAGCCAGTGTCTAGCCTGTGTCTAGCCAGTGCATAGCCAGTGCATAGCCAGTGTCTAGCCTGTGCCTAGCCATTGTCTAGCCTGTGCCTAGCCAGTGTCTAGCCAGTGCCTAGCCTGTGCCTAGCCAGTGTCTAGCCAGTGCCTAGCCAGTGTCTAGCCAGTGCATAGCCAGTGCATAGCCAGTGTCTACCCAGTGCATAGCCAGTGTCTAGCCAGTGCATAGCCAGTGCATAGCCAGTGTCTAGCCTATACCTAGCCTGTGCCCAGCCGAGTGCCTAGCCAGTGCCTAGCCAGTGTCTAGCCAGTGTCTAACCAGTGTCTACCTAGTGTCTAGCCAGTTTCTAGCCAGTGTCTAGCCTGTGCCTAGCCTATGCCTAGCCAGTGTCAAGCCTGCGTCTAGCCTGTGCCTAGCCTGCGTCTAGCCTGTGCCTAGCCTGCGTCTAGCCTGTGCCTAGCCAGAGTCTAGCCTGTGCCTAGCCAGTGTCTAGCCTGTGCCTAGCCAGTGTCTAGCCTGTGCCTAGCCATTGTCTAGTCTGTGCCTAGCCAGTGTCTAGCCAGTGCGTTGCCAGTGTCTAGCCAGTGCCTAGCCAGTGTCTAGCCAGTGCATAGCCAGTGCATAGCCAGTGTCTAGCCTATACCTAGCCTGTGTCTAGCCTATACCTAGCCTGTGCCTAGCCGAGTGCCTAGCCTGTGCCTAGCCAGTGTCTAGCCAGTGTCTAACCTGTGCCTAGCCAGAGTCTAGCCTGTGCCTAGCCAGTGGCTAGCCTGTGTCTAGCCTGTGCCTAGCCAGAGTCTAGCCTGTGCCTAAAAAGTTTCTAGCGTGTGCCATACCAGTGTCAAGCCAGTGCATAGCCAGTGTATAGCCTGTGCCTGGCCTGTGCCTAGCCTGTGTCTAGCCCATGTCTAGCCAGTGCCTAACCAGTGCTTTGCCAGAGTCTAGCCTGTGGCCAGCCAGTGTCTAGCCTGTGCCTAGCCTGTGCCTAGCCAGTGTCTAGCCTGTGCCTAGCCTGTGCCTAGCCAGTGTCTAGTCTGTGCCTAGCCAGTGTCTAGCCAGTGTCTAGCCTGTGTCTAGCCTGTGGCTAGCCAGTGTCTAGCGTGTGCCATACCAGTGTCTAGCCTGTGTCTAGCCTGTGCCTTGCCTGTGATTGGCATGTGCATAGCCGGTGCCTAGCCAGTGTCTAGCCTGTGCCTAGCCAGTGTCTAGCCCGTGCCTAGCCAGTGTCTAGTCTGTGCCTAGACAGTATTTGGCGTGTGCCATATCAGTGTCTAGCTTTTGCCTAGCCAGTGTCTAGCCTGTGTCAAGCCAGTGTCTAGCCTGTGCCTAGCCTGTGCCTAGCCAGTGTCTAGCCTGTGCCTAGCCAGTGTCTAGCCTGTGCATAGCCAGTGTCTAGCATGTGTATAGCCAGTGTCTAGCCTGTGCATAGCCAGTGTCTAGCCTGTACATAGCCAGTGACTAGCCTGTGCCTAGCCTGTGCCCAGCCAATGTCTAGCCTATGTCTAGCCTGTGCCAAGCCTATGTCTAGCCTGTGCCTAGCCAGTGCCTAGCCCGTGCCTAGCCCGTGCCTAGCCAGTGCCTAGCCCGTGCCTAGCCAGTGCCTAGCCCGTGCCTAGCCAGTGCCTAGTCTTTGCCTAGCTTATGTCTAGCCTGTGTCTAGCCTGTGCCTAGCCAGAGTCAAGCCTGTGCCTAGCCAGTGTCTAGCCTGCGCCTAGCCAGTGTCTAGCCTGTGCCTAGCATGTGCCTAGCCAGTGCCTAGCCTGTGCCTAGCCAGTGTCTAGCTTGTGCCTAGCCAGTGTCAAGCCTGTGCCTAGCCAGTGTCTAGCCTGTGCCTAGCCAGTGTCTAGCCTGTGCATAGCCAGTGTCTAGCCTGTGCATAGCCAGTGACTAGCCTGTGCCTAGCCTGTGCCTAGCCAGTGTCTAGTCTGTGCGTAGACATTATCTAGCGTGTGCCATACCAGTGTCTAGCCTATGTCTAGCCTGTGCCTTTCCTGTGATTGGCATGTGCATTACCTGTGCCTAGCCAGTGTCTAGCCTGTGCCTAGCCAGTTTCTAGTCTGTGCCTAGCCAGTGTCTAGCCTGTGCGTAGCCAGTGTCTAGCCTGTGCCTAGCAAGTGTTTAGCCTGTGCCTAGCCAGTGCCTAGCCCGTGCCTAGCCCGTGCCTAGCCAGTGCCTAGCCCGTACCTAGCAAGTGCCTAGTCTTTGCTTAGCTTATGTCTAGCCTGTGTCTAGCCTGTTCCTAGCCAGAGTCAAGCCAGTGCCTAGCCAGTGTTTAGCATCTGCCTAGTCAGTGTCTAGCCTGTGCCAAGCCTGTGCCTAGCCTGTGCCTAGCCTGTGCCTAGCCTGTGCCTAGCCAGTGTCTAGCTTGTGCCTAGCCAGTGTCTGGCCTGTGCCTAGCCAGTGTCTAGCCTGTGCCTAGCCAGTGTCTAGCCTGTGCATAGCCAGTGTCTAGCATGTGCATAGCCAGTGTCTAGCCTGTGCATAGCCAGTGACTAGCCTGTACATAGCAAGTGACTAGCCTGTGCCTAGCCTGTGCCCAGCCAGTGTCTAGCCTATGACTAGCCTGTGCCTAGCCAGTGTCTAGCTTGTGCCTAGCCAGTGTCTGGCCTGTGCCTAGCCAGTGTGTAGCCTGTGCCTAGCCCGTGTCTAGCCTGTGTCTAGCCTGTGCCTAGCCAGTGTCTAGCCTGTGCCTAGCCAGTATCTAGCCTGTGCCTAGCCAGTGTCTAGCCTGTGCCTAGGCAGTGTCTAGCTTGTGCCTAGCCAGTGTCTAGCCAGTGTCTAGCATGTGTCTAGCATGTGTCTAGCCTGTGTTTAGCCTGTCCAGTCTGTCTGTCTGGACTATGTCTAGCCTGTGTCAAGCCAGTGTATAGACTGTGTCTAGTTTGTGTCTAGCCTGTGCCTAGCCTGCGTCTAGCTTATGTCCTTTCTGTTTCTTGCCTGTTTCTAGGCCGCGGCTAGCCTGTGTTAAACATGTGTTTGGCCTATGTCTTGTCTGTATCTAATCAGTGAATAGCCAATGTCTAACCAATGGCAATGGCAGTGTCTAGCCAGTGTCTACCTAGTGTGTAGCCAGTGTCTAGCCAGTTTCTAGCCAGTTTCTAGCCAGTTTCTAGCCAGTTTCTAGCCAGTGTCTAGCCAGTGTCTAGCCAGTGTCTAGCCAGTTTCTAGCCAGTTTCTAGCCAGTGTCTAGCCAGTTTCTAGCCAGTTTCTAGCCAGTGTCTAGCCAGTGTCTAGTCTGTGCCTAGCCAGTGTCTAGCCAGTGTCTAGCCTGTGTCTAGCCTGTGGCTAGCCAGAGTCTAGCCTGTGCCTAGACAGTGCCTAGCGTGTGTCATACCAGTGTCTAGCCTGTGTCTAGCCTGTGCCTTGCCTGTGATTGGCATGTGCATAGCCGGCGCCTAGCCAGTGTCTAGCCTGTGCCTAGCCAGTGTCTAGCCTGTGCCTAGCCAGTGTCTAGCCTGTGCCTAGCCAGTGTCTAGTCAGTGCCTAGACAGTATCTAGCGTGTGCCATACCAGTGTCTAGCCTGTGTCTAGCCTGTGCCTTGCCTGTGATTGGCATGTGCATTGCCTGTGCCTAGCCAGTGTCCAGCCTGTGCCTAGCCAGTGTCTAGCCTGTGCGTAGCCAGTGTCTAGCCTGTGCCTAGCCAGTGCTTAGCCTGTGCCTAGCCAGTGCCTAGCCCGTGCCTAGCCCGTGCCTAGCCAGTGCCTAGCCCGTGCCTAGCCAGTGACTAGCCTGTGTCTAGCCAGTGTCTAGCCTGTGCCTAACCAGTGTGTAGCCTTTGCCTAGCCAGTGTGTAGCCTGTGCATAGCCAGTGTCTAGCCTGTGCATAGCCAGTGTCTAGCCTGTGCATAGCCAGTGACTAGCCTGTGTCTAGCCTGTGCCCAGCCAGTGTCTAGCCTATGTCTAGCCTGTGCCTAGCCAGTGTCTAGCTTGTGCCTAGCCTGTGCCTAGCCAGTGTCTGGCCTGTGCCTAGCCAGTGTCTAGCCTGTGCCTAGCCCGTGTCTAGCCTGTGTCTAGCCTGTGCCTAGCCAGTGTCTAGCCTGTGCCTAGCCAGTGTCTAGCTTGTGCCTAGCCAGTGTCTAACCAGTGTCTAGCATGTGTCTAGCATGTGTCTAGCCTGTGTTTAGCCTGTCCAGTCTGTCTGTCTGGACTATGTCTAGCCTGTGTCAAGCCAGTGTGTAGACTGTGTCTAGTTTGTGTCTAGCCTGTGCCTAGCCTGTGTCTAGCTTATGTCCTTTCTGTTTCTTGCCTATTTCTAGGCTGCGGCTAGCCTGTGTAAAACATGTGTCTGGCCTATGTCTTGTCTGTATCTAATCAGTGACTAGCCAATGTCTAACCAATGGCAAGCCAGTGTCTAGCCAATATCTAACCAGTGTCAAGCCAATGTCTAGCCAGTGTCTAACCAGTGTCTACCTAGTGTCTAGCCAGTGTCTAGCCAGTGTCTAGCCAGTGTCTAGCCACTGTCTAGCCAGTGTCTATGCACTGTCTAGCCAGTGCCTAGCCTGCGTTTAGCCTTTTCCTAGCCTGCGTCTAGCCTGTGCCTAGCCAGTGTCTAGCCTGTGCCTAGCCAGTGTCTAGCCTGTGCCTAGCCATTGTCTAGTCTGTGCCTAGCCAGTGTCTAGCCAGTGCATAGCCAGTGTCTAGCCTATACCTAGCCTGTGCCTAGCCGAGTGCCTAGCCTGTGCCTAGCCAGTGTCTAGCCAGTGTCTAACCTGTGCCTAGCCAGATTCTAGCCTGTGCCTAGCCAGTGTCTACCCTGTGCCTAGCCAGTGTCTAGCCTGTGTCTAGCCTGTGCCTAGCCAGAGTCTAGCCTGTGCCTAGACAGTTTCTAGCGTGTGCCATACCAGTGTCAAGCCAGTGCATAGCCAGTGTATAGCCTGTGCCTGGCCTGTGCCTAGCCTGTATCTAGCCAATGTCTAGCCAGTGCCTAGCCAGTGCTTTGCCAGAGTCTAGCCTGTGGCCACCCAGTGTCTAGCCTGTGCCTAGCCATTGTCTAGTCTGTGCCTAGCCAGTGTCTAGCCAGTGCATAGCCAGTGTCTAGCCTATACCTAGCCTGTGCCTAGCCTGTGCCTAGCCAGTGTCTAGCCAGTGTCTAACCTGTGCCTAGCCAGATTCTAGCCTGTGTCTAGCCTGTGCCTAGCCAGTGTCTACCCTGTGCCTAGCCAGTGTCTAGCCTGTGTCTAGCCTGTGCCTAGCCAGAGTCTAGCCTGTGCCTAGACAGTTTCTAGCGTGTGCCATACCAGTGTCAAGCCAGTGCATAGCCAGTGTATAGCCTGTGCCTGGCCTGTGCCTAGCCTGTATCTAGCCAATGTCTAGCCAGTGCCTAGCCAGTGCTTTGCCAGTGTCTAGCCAGTGTCTACCTAGTGTCTAGCCTGTGCCTAGCCTATGCCTAGCCAGTGTCAAGCCTGCGTCTAGCCTGTGCCTAGCCTGCGTCTAGCCTGCGTCTAGCCTGCGTCTAGCCTGCGTCTAGCCTGCGTCTAGCCTGTGCCTAGCCAGTTTCTAGCCTGTGCCTAGCCATTGTCTAGCCGGTGCCTAGCCAGTGTCTAGCCAGTGCCTAGCCAGTGTCTAGCCAGTGCCTAGCCAGTGTCCAGCCAGTGCATAGCCAGTGCATAGCCAGTGTCTAGCCTATACCTAGCCTGTGCCTAGCCGAGTGCCTAGCCAGTGCCTAGCCAGTGTCTAGCCAGTGTCTAACCAGTGACTACCTAGTGTCTAGCCAGTTTCTAGCCAGTGTCTAGCCTGTGATTAGCCTATACTTAGCCAGTATCAAGCCAGCGTCTAGCCTGTGCCTAGCCTGCGTCTAGCCTGTGCCTAGCCTGCGTCTAGCCTATGCCTAGCCTGCGTCGAGCCTGTGCCTAGCCAGTGTCTAGCCTGTGCCTAGACAGTGTCTAGCCTGTGCCTAGCCAGTGTCTAGCCTGTGCCTAACCAGTGTCTAGCCTGTGCCTAGCCAGTGTCTAGCCTGTGCCTAGCCATTGTCTAGTCTGTGCCTAGCCAGTGCCTAGCCAGTGTCTAGCCAGTGCATAGTCTTTGCCTAGCTTATTTCTAGCCTGTGTCTAGACTGTGCCTAGCCAGAGTCAAGCCTGTGCCTAGCCAGTGTCTAGCCTGCGCCTAGCCAGTGTCTAGCCTGTGCCTAGCCTGTGCCTAGCCTGTGCCTAGCCAGAGTCAAGCCTGTGCCTAGCCAGTGTCTAGCCTGTGCCTAGCCAGTGTCTAGCCTGTGCCTAGCCTGTGCCTAGCCTGTGCGTAGCCAGTGTCTAGCTTGTGCCTAGCCAGTGTCTAGCCTGTGTCAAGCCAGTGTCTAGCCTGTGCCTAGCCAGTGTCTAGCCTGTGCCTAGCCAGTGTCTACCCTGTGCATAGCCAGTGTCTGGCATGTGCATAGCCAGTGTCTAGCCTGTGCATAGCCAGTGTCTAGCCTGTACATAGCCAGTGACTAGCCTGTGCCTAGCCTGTGCCCAGCCAGTTTCTAGCCTATGTCTAGCCTGTGTCTAGCCTATGTCTAGCCTGTGCCTAGCCAGTGTCTAGCTTGTGCCTAGCCAGTGTCTGGCCTGTGCCTAGCCAGTGTGTAGCCTGTGCCTAGCCCGTGTCTAGCCTGTGTCTAGCCTGTGCCTAGCCAGTGTCTAGCCTGTGCCTAGCCAGTGTCTAGCCTGTGCCAAGCCAGTGTCTAGCCTGTGCCTAGGCAGTGTCTAGCTTGTGCCTACCCAGTGTCAAGCCAGTGTCTAGCATGTGTCTAGCATGTGTCTAGCCTGTGTTTAGCCTGTCTAGTCTGTCTGTCTGGACTATGTCTAGCCTGTGTCTAGCCAGTGTCTAGCCAGTGTCTACCCAGTGTCTAACCAGTGTCTAGCCAGTTTCTAGCCAGTTTCTAGCCAGTGTCTAGCCAGTGTCTAGCCAGTGTCTAGCCAGTGTCTAGCCAGTGTCTAGCCACTGTCTAGCCAGTGTCTAGCCAGTGTCTACCTAGTGTCTAGCCAGTGTCTAGCCAGTTTCTAGCCAGTTTCAAGCCAGTGTCTAGCCAGTGTCTAGCCTGTGCCTAGCCGAGTGCCTAGCCTGTGCCTAGCCAGTGTCTAGCCAGTGTCTAACCTGTGCCTAGCCAGAGTCTAGCCTGTGCCTAGCCAGTGTCTAGCCTGTGTCTAGCCTGTGCCTAGCCAGAGTCTAGCCTGTGCCTAGACAGTGTCTAGCGTGTGCCATACCAGTGTCAAGCCAGTGCATAGCCAGTGTATAGCCTGTGCCTGGCCTGTGCCTAGCCTGTGTCTAGCCCATGTCTAGCCAGTGCCTAGCCAGTGCTTTGCCAGAGTCTAGCCTGTGGCCAGCCAGTGTCTAGCCTGTGGCCAGCCAGTGTCTAGTCTGTGCCTAGCCAGTGTCTAGTCTGTGCCTAGCCAGTGTCTAGCCAGTGTCTAGCCAGTGTCTAGCCTGTGGCTAGCCAGAGTCTAGCCTGTGCCTAGCCAGTGTCTAGCCTGTGCCTAGCCAGTGTCTAGCCTGTGCCTAGCCAGTGTCTAGCCTGTGCCTAGCCAGTGTCTAGCCTGTGCCTAGCCAGTTTCTAGTCTGTGCCTAGACAGTATCTAGCGTGTGCCATACCAGTGTCTAGCCTGTGCCTTGCCTGTGATTGGCATGTGCATTGCCTGTGCCTAGCCAGTGTCTAGCCTGTGCCTAGCCAGTGTCTAGCCTGTGCCTAGCCAGTGCCTAGCCCGTGCCTAGCCCGTGCCTAGCCAGTGCCTAGCCCGTGCCTAGCCAGTGACTAGCCTGTGTCTAGCCAGTGTCTAGCCTGTGCCTAGCCAGTGTGTAGCCTGTGCCTAGCCAGTGTGTAGCCTGTGCATAGCCAGTGTCTAGCCTGTGCATAGCCAGTGTCTAGCCTGTGCATAGCCAGTGACTAGCCAGTGTCTAGCTTGTGCCTAGCGTGTGCCTAGCCAGTGTCTGGCCTGTGCCTAGCCAGTGCCTAGCCTGTGCCTAGCCAGTGTCTGGCCTGTGCCTAGCCAGTGTCTAGCCTGTGCCTAGCCCGTGTCTAGCCTGTGTCTAGCCTGTGCCTAGCCAGTGTCTAGCCTGTGCCTAGCCAGTGTCTAGCTTGTGCCTAGCCAGTGTCTAACCAGTGTCTAGCATGTGTCTAGCATGTGTCTAGCCTGTGTTTAGCCTGTCCAGTCTGTCTGTCTGGACTATGTCTAGCCTGTGTCAAGCCAGTGTGTAGACTGTGTCTAGTTTGTGTCTAGCCTGTGTCTAGCTTATGTCCTTTCTGTTTCTTGCCTATTTCTAGGCTGCGGCTAGCCTGTGTAAAACATGTGTCTGGCCTATGTCTTGTCTGTATCTAATTAGTGACTAGCCAATGTCTAACCAATGGCAAGCCAGTGTCTAGCCAATATCTAACCAGTGTCAAGCCAGTGTCTAGCCAGTGTCAAGCCAGTGTCTAGCCAGTGTCTAGCCAGTGTCTAGCCAGTGTCTAGCCAGTCTCTAGCCACTGTCTAGCCAGTGTCTACGCCAGTGTCTAGCCAGTTTCTAGCCAGTGTCTAGCCAGTGTCTAGCCTGTGCCTAGCCTGTGCCTAGCCAGTGTCTAGCCTGCGTCTAGGCTGTGCCTAGCCAGTCTAGCCTGTGCCTAGCCAGTGTCCATCTTGTGCCTAGCCAGTGCCTAGCCTGTGCCTAGCCAGTGCCTAGCCTGTTCCTAGCCAGTGTTTAGCCTGTGCCTAGACATTGTCTAGCGTGTGCCATACCAGTGTCTAGCCTCTCCCTTGCCTGTTATTGGCATGTGCCTAGCCAGTGTCTAGCCTGTGCCTAGCCAGTGTCTAGCCTGTGCCTAGCCAGTGTCTAGCTTGTGCCTAGGCAGTGTCTAGCCTGTGCCTAGCCAGTGTCTAGCCTGTGCTTAGCCAGTGTCTAGACTGTGCCTAGCCAGTGTCTAGCCTGTGCCTAGCCAGTGTCTAGTCAGTGTCTAGCCAGTGCCTAGCCAGTGCCTAGTAAGTGTATAGCCAGTGTCTAGCCACTGTCTTGCCACTGTCTAGCCAGTGTATAGCCAGTGTCTAGCCACTGTCTTGCCACTGTCCAGCCAGTGTCTAGCCAGTGTCCAGTCAGTGTCTAGACAGTGCCTAGCGAGTGTCTAGCCAGTGTCTAGCGTGTGCCTAGCCAGTGTCTAGCCAGTGTCTAGCCAGTGTCTACCTTGAGTCTAGCCAGTTTCTAGGCAGTGTCTAGCCTGTGCCTAGCCTGTGCTTAGCCAGTGTCGAGCCTGCGTCTAGCCTGTGCCTAGCAAGTGTCTAGCCTGTGCCTAGCCAGTGTCTAGCCTGTGCCTAGCCAGTGTCTAGCCTTTGCCTAGCCAGTATCTAGCCTTTGCCTAGCCAGTGCCTAGCCAGTGTCTAGCCTGTGCCTAGCCAGTGTCTAGCCTGTGCATAGCCAGTGTCTAGCTTATACCTAGCCTGTGCCTAGCCGAGTGCCTAGCCAGTGTCTAGCCAGTGTCTAACCAGTGTCTACCTAGTGTCTAGCCAGTTTCTAGCCAGTGTCTAGCCTGTGCCTAGCCTTTGCCTAGCCAGTGTCAAGCCTGCGTCTAGCCTTTGCCTAGCCTGCGTTTAGCCTGTTCCTAGCCTGCGTCTAGCTTGTGCCTAGCCAGTGTCTAGCCTGTGCCTAGCCAGTGTCTTGCCTGTGCCTAGCCATTGTCTAGTCTGTGCCTAGCCAGTGTCTAGCCAGTGCCTAGCCAGTGTCTAGCCAGTGCATAGCCAGTGCATAGCCAGTGTCTAGCCTATACCTAGCCTGTGCCTAGCCGAGTGCCTAGCCTGTGCCTAGGCATTCTCTAGCCAGTGTCTATCCTGTGCCTAGCCAGATTCTAGCCTGTGCCTAGCCAGTGTCTACCCTGTGCCTAGCCAGTGTCTAGCCTGTGTCTAGCCTGTGCCTAGCCAGAGTCTAGCCTGTGCCTAGACAGTTTCTAGCGTGTGCCATACCAGTGTCAAGCCAGTGCATAGCCAGTGTATAGCCTGTGCCTGGCCTGTGCCTAGCCTGTATCTAGCCAATGTCTAGCCAGTGCCTAGCCAGTGCTTTGCCAGAGTCTAGCCTGTGGCCACCAAGTGTCTAGCCTGTGGCTAGCCAGAGTCTAGCCTGTGCCTAGACAGTGTCTAGCGTGTGCCATACAAGTGTCTAGCCAGTGTCTAGCCAGTGTCTAGCCAGTGTCTACCTAGTGTCTAGCCTGTGCCTAGCCTATGCCTAGCCAGTGTCAAGCCTGCGTCTAGCCTGTGCCTAGCCTGCGTCTAGCCTGCGTCTAGCCTGCGTCTAGCCTGTGCCTAGCCAGTGTCTAGCCTGTGCCTTGCCAGTGTCTAGCCTGTGCCTTGCCAGTGTCTAGCCTGTGCCTAGCCAGTGTCTAGCCTGTGCCTAGCCATTGTCTAGCCTGTGCCTAGCCAGTGTCTAGTCTGTGCCTAGCCAGTGTCTAGCCAGTGCCTAGCCAGTGTCTAGCTAGTGCATAGCCAGTGCATAGCCAGTGTCTAGCCTATACCTAGCCTGTGCCTAGCCGAGTGCCTAGCCAGTGCCTAGCCAGTGTCTAACCAGTGTCTACCTAGTGTCTAGCCAGTTTCTAGCCAGTGTCTAGCCTGTGATTAGCCTATACTTAGCCAGTGTCAAGCCAGCGTCTAGCCTGTGCCTAGCCAGCGTCTAGCCTGTTCCTAGCCTGCGTCTAGCCTGTGCCTAGCTTGCGTCTAGCCTGTGCCTAGCCAGTGTCTAGCCTGTGCCTAGACAGTGTCTAGCCTGTGCCTAGCCAGTGTCTAGCCTGTGCCTAGCCATTGTCTAGTCTGTGCCTAGCCAGTGTCTAGCCAGTGCCTAGCCAGTGTCTAGCCAGTGCATAGTCTTTGCCTAGCTTATGTCTAGCCTGTGTCTAGCCTGTGCCTAGCCAGAGTCAAGCCTGTGCATAGCCAGTGTCTAGCCTGCGCCTAGCCAGTGTCTAGCCTGTGCCTAGCCTGTGCCTAGCCTGTGCCTAGCCAGAGTCAAGCCTGTGCCTAGCCAGTGTCTACCCTGTGCCTAGCCAGTGTCTTGCCTGTGCCTAGCCTGTGTCAAGCCAGTGTCTAGCATGTGCCTAGCCAGTGTCTAGCCTGTGCCTAGCCAGTGTCTAGCCTGTGCATAGCCAGTGTGTAGCCTGTGCCTAGCCCGTGTCTAGCCTGTGTCTAGCCTGTGCCTAGCCAGTGTCTAGCCTGTGCCTAGCCAGTGTCTAGCCTGTGCCTAGCCAGTGTCTAGCCTGTGCCTAGCCAGTGTCTAGCCTGTGCCTAGCCAGTGTCTAGCCTGTGCCTAGGCAGTGTCTAGCTTGTGCCTAGCCAGTGTCTAGCCAGTGTCTAGCATGTGTCTAGCATGTGTCTAGCCTGTGTTTAGCCTGTCTAGTCTGTCTGTCTGGACTATGTCTAGCCTGTGTCAAGCCAGTGTATAGACTGTGTCTAGTTTGTGTCTAGCCTGTGCCTAGCCTGCGTCTAGCTTATGTCCTTTCGGTTTCTTGCCTGTTTCTAGGCTGCGGCTAGCCTGTGTAAAACATGTGTCTGGCCTATGTCTTGTCTGTATCTAATCAGTGACTAGCCAATGTCTAACCAATGGCAAGCCAGTGTCTAGCCAATATCTAGCCAGTGTCTAGCCAGTGTCTAGCCAGTGTCTAGCCAGTGTCTAGCCAGTGTCTAGCCAGTGTCTAGCCAGTGTCTAGCCACTGTCTAGCCAGTGTCTACCTAGTGTCTAACCAGTGTCTAGCCAGTTTCTAACCAGTTTCTAGCCAGTGTCTTGCCAGTTTCTAGCCAGTTTCTAGCCAGTGTCTAGCCAGTGTCTAGCCAGTGTCTAGCCAGTGCATAGTCTTTGCCTAGCTTATGTCTAGCCTGTGTCTAGCCTGTGCCTAGCCAGAGTCAAGCCTGTGCCTAGCCAGTGTCTAGCGTGTGCCATACCAGTGTCTAGCCTCTCCCTTGCCTGTTATTGGCATGTGCCTAGCCAGTGTCTAGCCTGTGCCTAGCCAGTGTCTAGCCTGTGCCTAGCCAGTGTCTAGCCTGTGCCTAGCCAGTGTCTAGCCTGTGCCTAGCCATTGTCTAGTCTGTGCCTAGCCAGTGTCTAGCCAGTGCCTAGCCAGTGTCTAGCCAGTGCATAGCCAGTGTCTAGCCAGTGCATAGCCAGTGCATAGCCAGTGTCTAGCCTATACCTAGCCTGTGCCTAGCCGAGTGCCTAGCCTGTGCCTAGGCAGTGTCTAGCCAGTGTCTAACCTGTGCCTAGCCAGATTCTAGCCTGTGCCTAGCCAGTGTCTACCCTGTGCCTAGCCAGTGTCTAGCCTGTGTCTAGCCTGTGCCTAGCCAGAGTCTAGCCTGTGCCTAGACAGTTTCTAGCGTGTGCCATACCAGTGTCAAGCCAGTGCATAGCCAGTGTATAGCCTGTGCCTGGCCTGTGCCTAGCCTGTATCTAGCCAATGTCTAGCCAGTGCCTAGCCAGTGCTTTGCCAGAGTCTAGCCTGTGGCCACCAAGTGTCTAGCCTGTGGCTAGCCAGAGTCTAGCCAGAGTCTAGCCTGTGCCTAGACAGTGTCTAGCGTGTGCCTTACAAGTGCCTAGCCAGTGTCTAACCAGTGTCTACCTAGTGTCTAGCCAGTTTCTAGCCAGTGTCTAGCCTGTGATTAGCCTATACTTAGCCAGTGTCAAGCCAGCGTCTAGCCTGTGCCTAGCCTGCGTCTAGCCTGTGCCTAGCCTGCGTCTAGCCTGTGCCTAGCCTGCGTCTAGCCTGTGCCTAGCCAGTGTCTAGCCTGTGCCTAGACAGTGTCTAGCCTGTGCCTAGCCAGTGTCTAGCCTGTGCCTAGCCATTGTCTAGTCTGTGCCTAGCCAGTGTCTAGCCAGTGCCTAGCCAGTGTCTAGCCAGTGCATAGTCTTTGCCTAGCTTATGTCTAGCCTGTGTCTAGCCTGTGCCTAGCCAGAGTCAAGCCTGTGCATAGCCAGTGTCTAGCCTGTGCCTAGCCAGTGTCTAGCCTGTGCCTAGCCAGTGTCTAGCCTGTGCCTAGCCATTGTCTAGTCTGTGCCTAGCCAGTGTCTAGCCAGTGCCTAGCCAGTGTCTAGCCAGTGCATAGCCAGTGTCTAGCCAGTGCATAGCCAGTGCATAGCCAGTGTCTAGCCTATACCTAGCCTGTGCCTAGCCGAGTGCCTAGCCTGTGCCTAGGCAGTGTCTTGCCAGTGTCTAACCTGTGCCTAGCCAGATTCTAGCCTGTGCCAAGCCAGTGTCTACCCTGTGCCTAGCCAGTGTCTAGCCTGTGTCTAGCCTGTGCCTAGCCAGAGTCTAGCCTGTGCCTAGACAGTTTCTAGCGTGTGCCATACCAGTGTCAAGCCAGTGCATAGCCAGTGTATAGCCTGTGCCTGGCCTGTGCCTAGCCTGTATCTAGCCAATGTCTAGCCAGTGCCTAGCCAGTGCTTTGCCAGAGTCTAGCCTGTGGCCACCAAGTGTCTAGCCTGTGGCTAGCCAGAGTCTAGCCAGAGTCTAGCCTGTGCCTAGACAGTGTCTAGCGTGTGCCTTACAAGTGTCTAGCCAGTGTCTAGCCAGTGTCTAGCCAGTGTCTAGCCAGTGTCTACCTAGTGTCTAGCCTGTGCCTAGCCTATGCCTAGCCAGTGTCAAGCCTGCGTCTAGCCTGTGCCTAGCCTGCGTCTAGCCTGCGTCTAGCCTGTGCCTAGCCAGTGTCTAGCCTGTGCCTTGCCAGTGTCTAGCCTGTGCCTAGCCAGTGTCTAGCCTGTGCCTAGCCATTGTCTAGCCTGTGCCTAGCCAGTGTCTAGTCTGTGCCTAGCCAGTGTCTAGCCAGTGCCTAGCCAGTGTCTAGCTAGTGCATAGCCAGTGTCTAGCCTATACCTAGCCTGTGCCTAGCCTGTGCCTAGCCGAGTGCCTAGCCAGTTTCTAGCCAGTGTCTAGCCTGTGATTAGCCTATACTTAGCCAGTGTCAAGCCAGCGTCTAGCCTGTGCCTAGCCTGCGTCTAGCCTGTGCCTAGCCTGCGTCTAGCCTGTGCCTAGCCTGCGTCTAGCCTGTGCCTAGCCAGTGTCTAGCCTGTGCCTAGCCATTGTCTAGTCTGTGCCTAGCCAGTGTCTAGCCAGTGCATAGTCTTTGCCTAGCTTATGTCTAGCCTGTGTCTAGCCTGTGCCTAGCCAGAGTCAAGCCTGTGCCTAGCCAGTGTCTAGCCTGCGCCTAGCCAGTGTCTAGCCTGTGCCTAGCCTGTGCCTAGCCTGTGCCTAGCCTGTGCCTAGCCTGTGCCTAGCCAGAGTCAAGCCTGTGCCTAGCCAGTGTCTACCCTGTGCCTAGCCAGTGTCTAGCCTGTGCCTAGCCTGTGCCTAGCCTGTGCCTAGCCAGTGTCTAGCTTGTGCCTAGCCAGTGTCTAGCCTGTGTCAAGCCAGTGTCTAGCATGTGCCTAGCCAGTGTCTAGCCTGTGCCTAGCCAGTGTCTAGCCTGTGCATAGCCAGTGACTAGCCTGTGCCTAGCCTGTGCCCAGCCAGTGTCTAGCCTATGTCTAGCCTGTGCCTAGCCAGTGTCTAGCTTGTGCCTAGCCAGTGTCTGGCCTGTGCCTAGCCAGTGTGTAGCCTGTGCCTAGCCCGTGTCTAGCCTGTGTCTAGCCTGTGCCTAGCCAGTGTCTAGCCTGTGCCTAGCCAGTGTCTAGCCTGTGCCTAGCCAGTGTCTAGCCTGTGCCTAGCCAGTGTCTAGCCTGTGCCTAGCCAGTGTCTAGCATGTGCCTAGCCAGTGTCTAGCCTGTGCCTAGCCAGTGTCTAGCCTGTGCATAGCCAGTGTCTAGCATGTGCATAGCCAGTGTCTAGCCTGTGCATAGCCAGTGTCTAGCCTGTACATAGCCAGTGACTAGCCTGTGCCTAGCCTGTGCCCAGCCAGTGTCTAGCCTATGTCTAGCCTGTGCCTAGCCAGTGTCTAGCTTGTGCCTAGCCAGTGTCTGGCCTGTGCCTAGCCAGTGTGTAGCCTGTGCCTAGCCCGTGTCTAGCCTGTGTCTAGCCTGTGCCTAGCCAGTGTCTAGCCTGTGCCTAGCCAGTGTCTAGCCTGTGCCTAGCCAGTGTCTAGCCTGTGCCTAGCCAGTGTCTAGCCTGTGCCTAGCCAGTATCTAGCCTGTGCCTAGGCAGTGTCTAGCTTGTGCCTAGCCAGTGTCTAGCCAGTGTCTGGCATGTGTCTAGCAAGTGTCTAGCCTGTGTTTAGCCTGTCTAGTCTGTCTGTCTGGACTATGTCTAGCCTGTGTCAAGCCAGTGTATAGACTGTGTCTAGTTTGTGTCTAGCCTGTGCCTAGCCTGCGTCTAGCTTATGTCCTTTCTGTTTCTTGCCTGTTTCTAGGCTGCGGCTAGCCTGTGTAAAACATGTGTCTGGCCTATGTCTTGTCTGTATCTAATCAGTGACTAGCCAATGTCTAACCAATGGCAAGCCAGTGTCTAGCCAATATCTAGCCTGTGTCTAGCCAGAGTCTAGCCAGTGTCTAGCCAGTGTCTAGCCAGTGTCTAGCCAGTGTCTAGCCAGTGTCTAGCCAGTGTCTAGCCAGTGTCTAGCCACTGTCTAGCCAGTGTCTAGCCAGTGTCTACCTAGTGTCTAACCAGTGTCTAGCCAGTTTCTAACCAGTTTCTAGCCAGTGTCTAGCCAGTTTCTAGCCAGTTTCTAGCCAGTGTCTAGCTAGTGTCTAGCCAGTGTCTAGCCAGTGTCTAGCCAGTGTCTAGCCAGTGTCTAGCCAGTGTCTAGCCAGTGTCTAGCCAGTGTCTAGCCAGTGTCTAGCCAGTGTCTAGCCACTGTCTAGCCAGTGTCTAGCCAGTGTCTACCTAGTGTCTAGCCAGTGTCTAGCCAGTTTCTAGCCAGTTTCTAGCCAGTGTCTAGCCAGTGTCTAGCCTGTGCCTAGCCGAGTGCCTAGCCTGTGCCTAGCCAGTGTCTAGCCAGTGTCTAACCTGTGCCTAGCCAGAGTCTAGCCTGTGCCTAGCCAGAGTCTAGCCTGTGCCTAGACAGTGTCTAGCGTGTGCCATACCAGTGTCAAGCCAGTGCATAGCCAGTGTACAGCCTGTGCCTGGCCTGTGCCTAGCCTGTGTCTAGCCCATGTCTAGCCAGTGCCTAGCCAGTGCTTTGCCAGAGTCTAGCCTGTGGCCAGCCAGTGTCTAGCCTGTGCCTAGCCTGTGCCTAGCCAGTGTCTAGTCTGTGCCTAGCCAGTGTCTAGCCAGTGTCTAGCCTGTGTCTAGCCTGTGCCTAGACAGTGCCTAGCGTGTGCCATACCTGTGTCTAGCCTGTGTCTAGCCTGTGTCTAGCCTGTGCCTTGCCTGTGATTGGCATGTGCATAGCCGGCGCCTAGCCAATGTCTAGCCTGTGCCTAGCCAGTGTCTAGCCTGTGCCTAGCCAGTGTCTAGCCTGTGCCTAGCCAGTGTCTAGCCTGTGCCTAGCCAGTGTCTAGTCTGTGCATAGACAGTATCTAGCGTGTGCCATACCAGTGTCTAGCCTGTGTCTAGCCTGTGCCTTGCCTGTGATTGGCATGTGCATTGCCTGTGCCTAGCCAGTGTCTAGCCTGTGCCTAGCCAGTGTCTAGCCTGTGCGTAGCCAGTGTCTAGCCTGTGCGTAGCCAGTGTCTAGCCTGTGCGTAGCCAGTGTCTAGCCTGTGCGTAGCCAGTGTCTAGCCTGTGCCTAGCCAGTGCCTAGCCCGTGCCTAGCCCGTGCCTAGCCCGTGCCTAGCCAGTGCCTAGCCCGTGCCTAGCCCGTGCCTAGCCTGTGTCTAGCCAGTGTCTAGCCTGTGCCTAGCCAGTGTGTAGCCAGTGTGTAGCCTGTGCCTGGCCAGTGTGTAGCCTGTGCATAGCCAGTGTCTAGCCTGTGCATAGCCAGTGTCTAGCCTGTGCATAGCCAGTGACTAGCCTGTGTCTAGCCTGTGCCCAGCCAGTGTCTAGCCTATGTCTAGCCTGTGCCTAGCCAGTGTCTAGCTTGTGCCTAGCCTGTGCCTAGCCAGTGTCTGGCCTGTGCCTAGCCAGTGTCTAGCCTGTGCCTAGCCCGTGTCTAGCCTGTGTCTAGCCTGTGCCTAGCCAGTGTCTAGCCTGTGCCTAGCCAGTGTCTAGCCTGTGCCTAGCCAGTGTCTAGCCTGTGCCTAGCCAGTGTCTAGCTTGTGCCTAGCCAGTGTCTAACCAGTGTCTAGCATGTGTCTAGCATGTGTCTAGCATCTGTCTAGCCTGTGTTTAGCCTGTCCAGTCTGTCTGTCTGAACTATGTCTAGCCTGTGTCAAGCCAGTGTGTAGACTGTGTCTAGTTTGTGTCTAGCCTGTGCCTAGCCTGTGTCTAGCTTATGTCCTTTCTGTTTCTTGCCTATTTCTAGGCTGCGGCTAGCCTGTGTAAAACATGTGTCTGGCCTATGTCTTGTCTGTATCTAATCAGTGACTAGCCAATGTCTAACCAATGGCAAGCCATTGTCTAGCCAATATCTAGCCAGTGTCTAGCCAGTGTCTAGCCAGTGTCTAGCCAGTGTCTAGCCACTGTCTAGCCAGTGTCTAGCCACTGTCTAGCCAGTGTCTAGCCAGTGTCTAGCCAGTGTCTAGCCAGTGTCTAGCCAGTGTCTAGCCAGTGTCTAGCCAGTTTCTAGCCAGTTTCTAGCCAGTGCCTAGTCAGTGCTTTGCCAGAGTCTAGCCTGTGGCCAGCCAGTGTCTAGCCTGTGCCTAGCCTGTGCCTAGCCAGTGTCTAGTCTGTGTCTAGCCTGTGCCTTGCCTGTGATTGGCATGTGCATAGCCGGCGCCTAGCCAGTGTCTAACCAGTGTCTAGCCTGTGTCTAGCCTGTGGCTAGCCAGAGTCTAGCCTGTGCCTAGCGTGTGCCATACCATTGTCTAGCCTGTGTCTAGCCTGTGCCTTGCCTGTGATTGGCATGTGCATAGCCGGCGCCTAGCCAGTGTCTAGCCTGTGCCTAGCCAGTGTCTAGCCTGTGCGTAGCCAGTGTCTAGCCTGTGCCTTGCCAGTGTTTAGCCTGTGCCTAGCCAGTGCCTAGCCCGTGCCTAGCCCGTGCCTAGCCAGTGCCTAGCCCGTGCCTAGCCAGTGACTAGCCTGTGTCTAGCCAGTGTCTAGCCTGTACCTAGCCAGTGTAGAGCCTGTGCCTAGCCAGTGTGTAGCCTGTGCATAGCCAGTGTCTAGCCTGTGCATAGCCAGTGTCTAGCCTGTGCATAGCCAGTGACTAGCCTGTGTCTAGCCTGTGCCCAGCCAGTGTCTAGCCTATGTCTAGCCTGTGCCTAGCCAGTGTCTAGCTTGTGCCTAGCCTGTGCCTAGCCAGTGTCTGGCCTGTGCCTAGCCAGTGTCTAGCCTGTGCCTAGCCCGTGTCTAGCCTGTGTCTAGCCTGTGCCTATCCAGTGTCTAGCCTGTGCCTAGCCAGTGTCTAGCTTGTGCCTAGCCAGTGTCTAACCAGTGTCTAGCATGTGTCTAGCATGTGTCTAGCATGTGTCTAGCCTGTGTTTAGCCTGTCCAGTCTGTCTGTCTGGACTATGTCTAGCCTGTGTCAAGCCAGTGTGTAGACTGTGTCTAGTTTGTGTCTAGCCTGTGCCTAGCCTGTGTCTAGCTTATGTCCTTTCTGTTTCTTGCCTATTTCTAGGCTGCGGCTAGCCTGTGTAAAACATGTGTCTGGCCTATGTCTTGTCTGTATCTAATCAGTGACTAGCCAATGTCTAACCAATGGCAAGCCAGTGTCTAGCCAATATCTAGCCAGTGTCAAGCCAGTGTCTAGCCAGTGTCTAGCCAGTGTCTAGCCAGTGTCTAGCCACTGTCTAGCCAGTGTCTAGCCACTGTCTAGCCAGTGTCTAGCCATTGTCTAGCCAGTGTCTAGCCAGTGTCTAGCCAGTTTCTAGCCAGTTTCTAGCCAGTGTCTAGCCAGTTTCTAGCCTGTTCCTAGCCAGTGTCTAGCCTGTGCCTAGACAGTGTCTAGCGTGTGCCATACCAGTGTCTAGCCTCTCCCTTGCCTGTTATTGGCATGTGCATAGCCTGTGCCTAGCCAGTGTCTAGCCTGTGCCTAGCCAGTGTCTAGCCTGTGCCTAGCCAGTGTCTAGCCTGTGCCTAGCCAGTGTCTAGCCTGTGCCTAGCCAGTGTCTAGCCAGTGCCTAGCCAGTGCCTAGTAAGTGTATAGCCAGTGTCTAGCCACTGTCTTGCCACTGTCTAGCCAGTGTCTAGCCACTGTCTTGCCACTGTCTAGCCAGTGTATAGCCAGTGTCTAGCCACTGTCTTGCCACTGTCTAGCCAGTGTCTAGCCAGTGTCCAGTCAGTGTCTAGACAGTGCCTAGCCAGTGTCTAGCCAGTGTCTAGCGTGTGCCTAGCCAGTGTCTAGCCAGTGTCTAGCCAGTGTCTACCTTGAGTCTAGCCAGTTTCTAGGTAGTGTCTAGTCTGTGCCTAGCCTGTGCTTAGCCAGTGTCGAGCCTGCGTCTAGCCTGTGCCTAGCAAGTGTCTAGCCTGTGCCTAGCCAGTGTCTAGCCTGTGCCTAGCCAGTGTCTAGCCTTTGCCTAGCCAGTCTCAGCCAGTGTCTAGCCTGTGCCTAGCCAGTGTCTAGCCTGTGCCTAGTCAGTGTCTAGCCAGTGCCTAGCCAGTGTCTAGCCAGTGCCTAGCCAGTGTCTAGCCAGTGCATAGCCAGTGCATAGCCAGTGCATAGCCAGTGTCTAGCTTATACCTAGCCTGTGCCTAGCCGAGTGCCTAGCCAGTGCCTAGCCAGTGTCTAGCCAGTGTCTAGCCAGTGTCTAACCAGTGTCTACCTAGTGTCTAGCCAGTTTCTAGCCAGTGTCTAGCCTGTGCCTAGCCTTTGCCTAGCCAGTGTCAAGCCTGCGTCTAGCCTGTGCCTAGCCTGCGTTTAGCCTGTGCCTAGCCTGCGTCTAGCCTGTGCCTAGCCAGTGTCTAGCCTGTGCCTAGCCAGTGTCTAGCCTGTGCCTAGCCATTGTCTAGTCTGTGCCTAGCCAGTGTCTAGCCAGTGCCTAGCCAGTGTCTAGCCAGTGCATAGCCAGTGCATAGCCAGTGTCTAGCCTATACCTAGCCTGTGCCTAGCCGAGTGCCTAGCCTGTGCCTAGCCAGTGTCTAGCCAGTGTCTAACCTGTGCCTAGCCAGATTCTAGCCTGTGCCTAGCCAGTGTCTACCCTGTGCCTAGCCAGTGTTTAGCCTGTGTCTAGCCTGTGCCTAGCCAGAGTCTAGCCTGTGCCTAGACAGTTTCTAGCGTGTGCCATATCAGTGTCCAGCCAGTGAATAGCCAGTGTATAGCCTGTGCCTGGCCTGTGCCTAGCCTGTATATAGCCAATGTCTAGCCAGTGCCTAGCCAGTGCTTTGCCAGAGTCTAGCCTGTGGCCACCCAGTGTCTAGCCTGTGGCTAGCCAGAGTCTAGCCTGTGCCTAGACAGTGTCTAGCGTATGCCATACCAGTATCTAGCCTGTGTCTAGCCTGTGCCTTGACTGTGATTGGCATGTGCATAGCCTGTGCCTAGCCAGTGTCTTGCCATTGTCTAGCCAGTGTCTAGCTAGTGTCTAGCCAGTGTCTAGCCAGTGTCTAGCCAGTATCTAGCCAGTGTCTAGCCAGTACCTAGCCAGTGTCTAGCCAGTGTCTAGCCAGTGTCTAGCCAGTGTCTACCTAGTGTCTAGCCAGTGTCTACCTAGTGTCTAGCCAGTGTCAAGCCTGCGTCTAGCCTGTGCTTAGCCTGCGTCTAGCCTGCGTCTAGCCTGTGCCTAGCCAGTGTCTAGCCTGTGCCTTGCCAGTGCCTAGCCAGTGTCTAGCCAGTGCCTAGCCAGTGTCTAGCCAGTTCCTAGCCAGTGTCTAGCCAGTGCCTAGCCAGTGTCTAACCAGTGCCTAGCCAGTGCCTAGCCAGTGTCTAGCCAGTGCCTAGCCAGTGTCTAGCCAGTGCCTAGCCAGTGTCTAGCCAGTGCCTAGCCAGTGTCTAGCCAGTGCATAGCCAGTGCATAGCCAGTGTCTAGCCTATACCTAGCCTGTGCCTAGCCGAGTTCCTAGCCAGTGCCTAGCCAGTGTCTAGCCAGTGTCTAACCAGTGTCTACCTAGTGTCTAGCCAGTTTCTAGCCAGTGTCTAGCCTGTGATTAGCCTATACTTAGCCAGTGTCAAGCCTGCGTCTAGCCTGTGCCTAGCCTGCGTCTAGCCTGTGCCTAGCCTGCGTCTAGCCTGTGCCTAGCCAGTGTCTAGCCTGTGCCTAGACAGTGTCTAGCCTGTGCCTAGCCAGTGTCTAGCCTGTGCCTAGCCAGTGTCTAGCCTGTGCCTAGCCATTGTCTAGTCTGTGCCTAGCCAGTGTCTAGCCAGTGCCTAGCCAGTGTCTAGCCAGTGCATAGCCAGTGCATAGCCAGTGTCTAGCCTATACCTAGCCTGTGCCTAGCCGAGTGCCTAGCCTGTGCCTAGCCAGTGCCTAGCCAGAGTCTAACCTGTGCCTAGCCAGTGTCTAGCCTGTGTCTAGCCTGTACCTAGCCAGAGTCTAGCCTGTGCCTAGACAGTTTCTAGCGTGTGCCATACCAGTGTCAAGCCAGTGCATAGCCAGTGTATAGCCTGTGCCTGGCCTGTGCCTAGCCTGTGTCTAACCCGTGTCTAGCCAGTGCCTAGCCAGTGCTTTGCCAGAGTCTACCCTGTGGGCAGCCAGTGTCTAGCCTGTGGCTAGCCAGTGTCTAGCCTGTGTCTAGTCTGTGCCTAGCCAGTGTCTAGCCAGTGTCTAGCCTGTGTCTAGCCTGTGCCTAGACAGTGTCTAGCGTGTGCCATACCAGTGTCTAGCCTGTGTCTAGCCTGTGCATAGCCAGTGACTAGCCTGTGCCTAGCCTGTGCCTAGCCTGTGTCTAGCCTATGTCTAGCCTGTGCCTAGCCAGTGTCTAGCTTGTGCTTAGCCTGTGCCTAGCCAGTGTCCGTCCTGTGCCTAGCCAGTTTCTAGCCTGTGCCTAGCCCGTGTCTAGCCTGTGTCTAGCCTGTGCCTAGCCAGTGTCTAGCCTGTGCCTAGCCAGTGTCTAGCCTGTGCCTAGCCTGTGTCTAGCTTTGTTCCTTTCTGTTTCTTGCCTGTTTCTAGGCTGCGGCTAGCCTGTGTAAAACATGTGTCTGGCCTATGTCTTGTCTGTATCTAATCAGTGACTAGCCAATGTCTAACCAATGGCAAGCCAGTGTCTAGCCAATATCTAACCAGTGTCTAGCCAGTTTCTAGCCAGTGTCTAGCCACTGTCTAGCCAGTGTCAAGCTAGTGTCTACCTAGTGTCTAGCCAGTGTCTAGCCAGTTTCTAGCCAGTTTCTAGCCAGTGTCTAGCCAGTGTCTAGCCTGTGCCTAGCCTGTGCCTAGCCAGTGTCTAGCCTGCGTCTAGCCAGTATCTAGCCTGCGTCTACCCTGTGCCTAGCAAGATTCTAGCCTGTGCCTAGCCAGTGTCTACCCTGTGCCTAGCCAGTGTCTAGCCTGTGTCTAGCCTATGCCTAGCCAGAGTCTAGCCTGTGCCTAGACAGTTTCTAGCGTGTGCCATACCAGTGTCAAGCCAGTGCATAGCCAGTGTCTAACCTGTGCCTAGCCAGATTCTAGCCTGTGCCTAGCCAGTGTCTACCCTGTGCCTAGCCAGTGTCTAGCCTGTGTCTAGCCTGTGCCTAGCCAGAGTCTAGCCTGTGCCTAGACAGTTTCTAGCGTGTGCCATACCAGTGTCAAGCCAGTGCATAGCCAGTGTATAGCCTGTGCCTGGCCTGTGCCTAGCCTGTATATAGCCAATGTCTACCCAGTGCCTAGCCAGTGCTTAGCCAGAGTCTAGCCTGTGGCCACCCAGTGTCTAGCCTGTGGCAAGCCAGAGTCTAGCCTGTGCCTAGACAGTGTCTAGCGTGTGCCATACCAGTGTCTAGCCTGTGCCTTGACTGTGATTGGCATGTGCATAGCCTGTGCCTAGCCAGTGTCTAGCCATTGTCTAGCCAGTGTCTAGCTAGTCTCTAGCCAGTGTCTAGCCAGTGTCTAGCCAGTATCTAGCCAGTGTCTAGCCAGTGTCTAGCCAGTGTATAGCCAGTGTCTACCTAGTGTCTAGCCAGTGTCTACCTAGTGTCTAGCCAGTGTCAAGCCTGCGTCTAGCCTGTGCTTAGCCTGCGTCTAGCCTGTGCTTAGCCTGCGTCTAGCCTGCGTCTAGCCTGTGCCTAGCCAGTGTCTAGCCTGTGCCTTGCCAGTGCATAGCCAGTGTCTAGCCTATACCTAGCCTGTGCCTAGCCGAGTGCCTAGCCAGTGCCTAGCCACTGTCTAGCCAGTGTCTAACTAGTGTCTACCTAGTGTCTAGCCAGTTTCTAGCCAGTGTCTAGCCTGTGATTAGCCTATACTTAGCCAGTGTCAAGCCTGCGTCTAGCCTGTGCCTAGCCTGCGTCTAGCCTGTGTCTAGCCTGTGCCTAGCCAGAGTCTAGCCTGTGTCTAGCCTGTGCCTAGCCAGAGTCTAGCCTGTGCCTAGACAGTTTCTAGCGTGTGCCATACCAGTGTCTAGCCTGTGCCTAGCCATTGTCTAGCCTGTGCCTAGCCAGTGTCTAGCTAGTGTCTAGCCAGTGTCTAGCCAGTGTCTAGCCAGTATCTAGCCAGTGTCTAGCCAGTGTCTAGCCAGTGTCTAGCCAGTGTCTACCTAGTGTCTAGCCAGTGTCTACCTAGTGTCTAGCCAGTGTCAAGCCTGCGTCTAGCCTGTGAATAGCCAGTGTCTAGCCTGTGCCTTGCCAGTGTCTAGCCTGTGCCTAGCCAGTGTCTAGCCTGTGCCTAGCCATTGTCTAGCCTGTGCCTAGCCAGTGTCTAGCCAGTGCCTAGCCAAAGTCTAGCCTGTGCCTAGCCAGTGTCTAGCCAGTGCCTAGCCAAAGTCTAGCCAGTGCCTAGCCAGTGTCTAGCCAGTGCCTAGCCAGTGTCTAGCCAGTGCCTAGCCAGCGTCTAGCCAGTGCATAGCCAGTGTGTAGCCTATACCTAGCCTGTGCCTAGCCGAGTGCCTAGCCAGTGCCTAGCCACTGTCTAGCCAGTGTATAACTAGTGTCTACCTAGTGTCTAGCCAGTTTCTAGCCAGTGTCTAGCCTGTGATTAGCCTATACTTAGCCAGTGTCAAGCCTGCGTCTAGCCTGTGCCTAGCCTGCGTCTAGCCTGTGCCTAGCCTGCGTCTAGCCTGTGCCTAGCCAGTGTCTAGCCTGTGCCTAGACAGTGTCTAGCCTGTGCCTAGCCAGTGTCAAGCCAGTGCCTAGCCAGTGTCTAGCCAGTGCATAGCCAGTGCATAGCCAGTGTCTAGCCTATACCTAGCCTGTGCATAGCCGAGTGCCTAGCCTGTGCCTAGCCAGTGTCTAGCCAGTGTCTAACCTGTGCCTAGCCAGTGTCTAGCCTGTGTCTAGCCTGTGCCTAGCCAGAGTCTAGCCTGTGCCTAGCCATTGTCTAGTCTGTGCCTAGCCAGTGTCAAGCCAGTGCCTAGCCAGTGTCTAGCCAGTGCATAGCCAGTGCATAGCCAGTGTCTAGCCTATACCTAGCCTGTGCATAGCCGAGTGCCTAGCCTGTGCCTAGCCAGTGTCTAGCCAGTGTCTAACCTGTGCCTAGCCAGTGTCTAGCCTGTGTCTAGCCTGTGCCTAGCCAGAGTCTAGCCTGTGCCTAGCCAGTGTCTAGCCTGTGTCTAGCCTGTGTCTAACCCGTGTCTAGCCAGTGCCTAGCCAGTGCTTTGCCAGAGTCTAGCCTGTGGCCAGCCAGTGTCTAGCCTGTGGCCAGCCAGTGTCTAGCCTGTGTCTAGTCTGTGCCTAGCCAGTGTCTAGCCAGTGTCTAGCCTGTGTCTAGCCTGTGTCTAGCCTGTGCCTAGACAGTGTCTAGCGTGTGCCATACCAGTGTCTAGCCTGTGTCTAGCCTGTGCCTTTCCTGTGATTGGCATGTGCATTGCCTGTGCCTAGCCAGTGTTTAGCCTGTGCCTAGCCAGTGTCTAGCCTGTGCGTAGCCAGTGTCTAGCCTGTGCCTAGCCAGTGCTTAGCCTGTGCCTAGCCAGGGTCTAGCCTATGTCTAGCCTGTGCCTAGCCAGTGCCTAGCCTGTGCCTAGCCAGTGCCTAGCCAGTGCCTAGCCAGTGCCTAGGCAGTGCCTAGTCTTTGCCTAGCTTATGTGTAGCCTGTGTCTAGCCTGTGCCTAGCCAGAGTCAAGCCTGTGCCTATCCAGTGTCTAGCCTGTGCCTAGCCTGTGCCTAGCCAGTGTCTAGCTTGTGCCTAGCCAGTGTCTAGCCTGTGCCTAGCCAGTGTCTAGCCTGTGCCTAGCCAGTGTCTAGCCTGTGCATAGCCAGTGACTAGCCTGTGCCTAGCATGTGTCTAGCCTATGTCTAGCCTGTTCCTAGCCAGTGTCTAGCTTGAGCTTAGCCTGTGCCTAGCCAGTGTCTAGCCTGTGCCTAGCCAGTGTCTAGCCTGTGCCTAGCCAGTGTCTAGCCTGTGCCTAGCCTGTGCCTAGCCAGTGTCTAGCTTGTGCCTAGCCAGTGTCTAGCCTGTGCCTAGCCAGTGTCTAGCCTGTGCCTAGCCAGTGTCTAGCCTGTGCATAGCCAGTGTCTAGCCTGTGCATAGCCAGTGACTAGCCTGTGCCTAGCCTGTGCCTAGCCCGTGTCTAGCCTGTGTCTAGCCTGTGCCTAGCCAGTGTCTAGCCTGTGCCTAGCCAGTGTCTAGCTTGTGCCTAGCCAGTGTCTAGCCAGTGCCTAGCATGTGTCTAGCCTGTGTTTAGCCTGTCCAGTCTGTCTGTCTGGACTATGTCTAGCCTGTGTCAAGCCAGTGTATAGACTGTGTCTAGTTTGTGTCTAGCCTGTGCCTAGCCTGTGTCTAGCTTTGTTCCTTTCTGTTTCTTGCCTGTTTCTAGGCTGCGGCTAGCCTGTGTAAAACATGTGTCAGCCCTATGTCTTGTCTGTATCTAATCAGTGACTAGCCACTGTCTAACCAATGGCAAGCCAGTGTCTAGCCAGTTTCTAGCCAGTGTCTAGCCACTGTCTGGCCAGTGTCAAGCTAGTGTCTACCTAGTGTCTAGCCAGTGTCTAGCCAGTTTCTAGCCAGTTTCTAGCCAGTGTCTAGCCAGTGTCTAGCCTGTGCCTAGCCTGTGCCTAGCCAGTGTCTAGCCTGCGTCTAGGCTGTGCCTAGCCAGTATCTAGCCTGCGTCTAGCCTGTGCCTAGCCAGATTCTAGCCTGTGCCTAGCCAGTGTCTACCCTGTGCCTAGCCAGTATCTAGCCTGTGTCTAGCCTGTGCCTAGCCAGAGTCTAGCCTGTGCCTAGACAGTTTCTAGCGTGTGCCATACCAGTGTCAAGCCAGTGCATAGCCAGTGTATAGCCTGTGCCTGGCCTGTGCCTAGCCTGTATATAGCCAATGCCTAGCCAGTGCCTAGCCAGTGCTTTGCCAGAGTCTAGCCTGTGGCCACCCAGTGTCTAGCCTGTGGCTAGCCGGAGTCTAGCCTGTGCCTAGACAGTGTCTAGCGTGTGCCATACCAGTGTCTAGCCTGTGTCTAGCCTGTGCCTTGACTGTGATTGGCATGTGCATAGCCTGTGCCTAGCCAGTGTCTAGCCATTGTCTAGCCAGTGTCTAGCTAGTGTCTAGCCAGTGTCTAGCCAGTGTCTAGCCAGTATCTAGCCAGTGTCTAGCCAGTGTCTAGCCAGTGTCTAGCCAGTGTCTACCTAGTGTCTAGCCAGTGTCTACCTAGTGTCTAGCCAGTGTCAAGCCTGCGTCTAGCCTGTGCTTAGCCTGCGTCTAGCCTGTGCTTAGCCTGCGTCTAGCCTGCGTCTAGCCTGTGCCTTGCCAGTGTCTAGCCTGTGCCTAGCCAGTGTCTAGCCTGTGCCTAGCCAGTGTCTAGCCTGTGCCTAGCCAGTGTCTAGCCTGTGCCTAGCCATTGTCTAGCCTGTGCCTAGCCAGTGTCTAGCCAGTGCCTAGCCAGTGTCTAGCCAGTGCCTAGCCAGTGTCTAGCCAGTGCCTAGCCAGTGTCTAGCCAGTGCCTAGCCAGTGTCTAGCCAGTGCATAGACAGTGTCTAGCGTGTGCCATACCAGTGTCTAGCCTGTGTCTAGCCTGTGCCTTGACTGTGATTGGCATGTGCATAGCCTGTGCCTAGCCAGTGTCTAGCCATTGTCTAGCCAGTGTCTAGCTAGTGTCTAGCCAGTGTCTAGCCAGTGTCTAGCCAGTATCTACCCAGTGTCTAGCCAGTGTCTAGCCAGTGTCTAGCCAGTGTCTACCTAGTGTCTAGCCAGTGTCTACCTAGTGTCTAGCCAGTGTCAAGCCTGCGTCTAGCCTGTGCTTAGCCTGCGTCTAGCCTGTGCTTAGCCTGCGTCTAGCCTGCGTCTAGCCTGTGCCTAGCCAGTGTCTAGCCTGTGCCTTGCCAGTGTCTAGCCTGTGCCTTGCCAGTGTCTAGCCTGTGCCTAGCCAGTGTCTAGCCTGTGCCTAGCCATTGTCTAGCCTGTGCCTAGCCAGTGTCTAGCCAGTGCCTAGCCAAAGTCTAGCCAGTGCCTAGCCAAAGTCTAGCCAGTGCCTAGCCAGTGTCTAGCCAGTGCCTAGCCAGTGTCTAGCCAGTGCCTAGCCAGTGTCTAGCCAGTGCATAGCCAGTGCATAGCCAGTGTCTAGCCCATACCTAGCCTGTGCCTAGCCGAGTGCCTAGCCAGTGACTAGCCACTGTCTAGCCAGTGTCTAACCAGTGTCTACCTAGTGTCTAGCCAGTTTCTAGCCAGTGTCTAGCCTGTGATTAGCCTATACTTAGCCAGTGTAAAGCCTGCGTCTAGCCTGTGCCTAGCCTGCGTCTAGCCTGTGCCTAGCCTGCGTCTAGCCTGTGCCTAGCCAGTGTCTAGCCTGTGCCTAGACAGTGTCTAGCCTGTGCCTAGCCATTGTCTAGTCTGTGCCTAGCCAGTGTCTAGCCAGTGCCTAGCCAGTGTCTAGCCAGTGCATAGCCAGTGCATAGCCAGTGTCTAGCCTATACCTAGCCTGTGCCTAGCCGAGTGCCTAGCCTGTGCCTAGCCAGTGTCTAGCCAGTGTCTAACCTGTGCCTAGCCAGAGTCTAGCCTGTGCCTAGCCAGTGTCTAACCTGTGTCTAGCCTGTGCCTAGCCAGAGTCTAGCCTGTGCCTAGACAGTTTCTAGCGTGTGCCATACCAGTGTCAAGCCAGTGCATAGCCAGTGTATAGCCTGTGCCTGGCCTGTGCCTAGCCTGTGTCTAACCCGTGTCTAGCCAGTGCCTAGCCAGTGCTTTGCCAGAGTCTAGCCTGTGGCCAGCCAGTGTCTAGCCTGTGGCCAGCCAGTGTCTAGCCTGTGGCCAGCCAGTGTCTAGCCTGTGTCTAGTCTGTGCCTAGCCAGTGTCTAGCCAGTGTCTAGCCTGTGTCTAGCCTGTGCCTAGACAGTGTCTAGCGTGTGCCATACCAGTGTCTAGCCTGTGCCTTTCCTGTGATTGGCATGTGCATTGCCTGTGCCTAGCCAGTGTCTAGCCTGTGCCTAGCCAGTGTCTAGCCTGTGCGTAGCCAGTGTCTAGCCTGTGCCTAGCCAGTGCTTAGCCTGTGCCTAGCCAGGGTCTAGCCTATGTCTAGCCTGTGCCTAGCCAGTGCCTAGCCAGTGCCTAGCCAGTGCCTGGCCAGTGCCTGGCCAGTGCCTAGCCAGTGCCTAGGCAGTGCCTAGTCTTTGCCTAGCTTATGTGTAGCCTGTGTCTAGCCTGTGCCTAGCCAGAGTCAAGCCTGTGCCTAGCCAGTGTCTAGCCTGTGCCTAGCCAGTGTCTAGCCTGTGCCTAGCCAGTGTCTAGCCTGTGCCTAGCCAGTGTCTAGCTTGTGCCTAGCCAGTGTCTAGCCTGTGCCTAGCCAGTGTCTAGCCTGTGCCTAGCCAGTGTCTAGCCTGTGCATAGCCAGTGTCTAGCCTGTGCATAGCCAGTGACTAGCCTGTGCCTAGCCTGTGCCTAGCCTGTGTCTAGCCTATGTCTAGCCTGTTCCTAGCCAGTGTCTAGCTTTAGCTTAGCCTGTGCCTAGCCAGTGTCTAGCCTGTGCCTAGCCAGTGTCTAGCCTGTGCCTAGCCTGTGCCTAGCCAGTGTCTAGCTTGTGCCTAGCCAGTGTCTAGCCTGTGCCTAGCCAGTGTCTAGCCTGTGCATAGCCAGTGACTAGCCTGTGCCTAGCCTGTGCCTAGCCCGTGTCTAGCCTGTGTCTAGCCTGTGCCTAGCCAGTGTCTAGCCTGTGCCTAGCCAGTGTCTAGCTTGTGCCTAGCCAGTGTCTAGCCAGTGCCTAGCATGTGTCTAGCCTGTGTTTAGCCTGTCCAGTCTGTCTGTCTGGACTATGTCTAGCCTGTGTCAAGCCAGTGTATAGACTGTGTCTAGTTTGTGTCTAGCCTGTGCCTAGCCTGTGTCTAGCTTTGTTCCTTTCTGTTTCTTGCCTGTTTCTAGGCTGCGGCTAGCCTGTGTAAAACATGTGTCTGGCCTATGTCTTGTCGGTATCTAATCAGTGACTAGCCAATGTCTAACCAATGGCAAGCCAGTGTCTAGCCAATATCTAACCAGTTTCTAGCCAGTGTCTAGCCACTGTCTGGCCAGTGTCAAGCTAGTGTCTACCTAGTGTCTAGCCAGTGTCTAGCCAGTTTCTAGCCAGTTTCTAGCCAGTGTCTAGCCAGTGTCTAGCCTGTGCCTAGCCTGTGCCTAGCCAGTGTCTAGCCTGCGTCTAGGCTGTGCCTAGCCAGTATCTAGCCTGCGTCTAGCCTGTGCCTAGCCAGATTCTAGCCTGTGCCTAGCCAGTGTCTACCCTGTGCCTAGCCAGTGTCTGGCCTGTGTCTAGCCTGTGCCTAGCCAGAGTCTAGCCTGTGCCTAGACAGTTTCTAGCGTGTGCCATACCAGTGTCAAGCCAGTGCATAGCCAGTGTATAGCCTGTGCCTGGCCTGTGCTTAGCCTGTATATAGCCAATGTCTAGCCAGTGCCTAGCCAGTGCTTTGCCAGAGTCTAGCCTGTGGCCACCCAGTGTCTAGCCTGTGGCTAGCCAGAGTCTAGCCTGTGCCTAGACAGTGTCTAGCGTGTGCCATACCAGTGTCTAGCCTGTGTCTAGCCTGTGCCTTGACTGTGATTGGCATGTGCATAGCCTGTGCCTAGCCAGTGTCTAGCCATTGTCTAGCCAGTGTCTAGCTAGTGTCTAGCCAGTGTCTAGCCAGTGTCTAGCCAGTATCTAGCCAGTGTCTAGCCAGTGTCTAGCCAGTGTCTAGCCAGTGTCTAGCCAGTGTCTACCTAGTGTCTAGCCAGTGTCTACCTAGTGTCTAGCCAGTGTCTAGCCAGTGCCTTGCCAGTGTCTAGCCTGTGCCTAGCCAGTGTCTAGCCTGTGCCTAGCCAGTGTCTAGCCAGTGCCTAGCCAGTGTCTAGCCAGTGCCTAGCCAGTGTCTAGCCAGTGCCTAGCCAGTGTCTAGCCAGTGCGTAGCCAGTGTCTAGCCAGTGCCTAGCCAGTGTCTAGCCAGTGCATAGCCAGTGCATAGCCAGTGCCTAGCCAGTGTCTAGCCAGTGCATAGCCAGTGCATAGCCAGTGTCTAGCCTATACCTAGCCTGTGCCTAGCCGAGTGCCTAGCCAGTGCCTAGCCAGTGCCTAGCCAGTGTCTAGCCAGTGTCTTACCAGTGTCTACCTAGTGTCTAGCCAGTTTCTAGCCAGTGTCTAGCCTGTGATTAGCCTATACTTAGCCAGTGTCAAGCCTGCGTCTAGCCTGTGCCTAGCCTGCGTCTAGCCTGTGCCTAGCCAGTGTCTAGCCTGTGCCTAGACAGTGTCTAGCCTGTGCCTAGCCAGTGTCTAGCCTGTGCCTAGCCAGTGTCTAGCCTGTGCCTAGACAGTGTCTAGCCTGTGCCTAGCCAGTGTCTAGCCTGTGCCTAGCCATTGTCTAGTCTGTGCCTAGCCAGTGTTTAGCCAGTGCCTAGCCAGTGTCTAGCCAGTGCATAGCCAGTGCATAGCCAGTGTCTAGCCTATACCTAGCCTGTGCCTAGCCGAGTGCCTAGCCTGTGCCTAGCCAGTGTCTAGCCAGTGTCTAACCTGTGCCTAGCCAGTGTCTAGCCTGTGCCTAGCCAGTGTCTAGCCTGTGTCTAGCCTGTGCCTAGCCAGTGTCTAGCCTGTGTCTAGCCTGTGCCTAGCCAGAGTCTAGCCTGTGCCTAGACAGCGTGTGCCATACCAGTGTCAAGCCAGTGCATAGCCAGTGTATAGCCTGTGCCTGGCCTGTGCCTAGCCTGTGTCTAACCCGTGTCTAGCCAGTGCCTAGCCAGTGCTTTGCCAGAGTCTAGCCTGTGGCCAGCCAGTGTCTAGCCTGTGGCCAGCCAGTGTCTAGCCTGTGTCTAGTCTGTGCCTAGCCAGTGTCTAGCCAGTGTCTAGCCTGTGTCTAGCCTGTGATTAGCCTATACTTAGCCAGTGTCATGCCTGCGTCTAGCCTGTGCCTAGCCTGCGTCTAGCCTGTGCCTAGCCTGCTTCTAGCCTGTGGCTAGCCTGCGTCTAGCCTGTGCCTAGCCAGTGTCTAGCCTGTGCCTAGCCAGTGTCTAGCCTGTGCCTAGCGATTGTCTAGTCTGTGCCTAGCCAGTGTCTAGCCAGTGCCTAGCCAGTGTCTAGCCAGTGCCTAGCCAGTGTCTAGCCAGTGCATAGCCAGTGCATAGCCAGTGTCTAGCCTATACCTAGCCTGTGCCTAGCCGAGTGCCTAGCCAGTGCCTAGCCAGTGTCTAGCCAGTGTCTAGCCAGTGTCAACCTAGTGTCTAGCCAGTTTCTAGCCAGTGTGTAGCCTGTGATTAGCCTATACTTAGCCAGTGTCAAGCCTGCGTCTAGCCTGTGCCTAGCCTGCGTCTAGCCTGTGCCTAGCCTGCGTCTAGCCTGTGCCTAGCCAGTGTCTAGCCTGTGCCTAGACAGTGTCTAGCCTGTGCCTAGCCAGTGTCTAGCCTGTGCCTAGCCATTGTCTAGTCTGTGCCTAGCCAGTGTCTAGCCAGTGCCTAGCCAGTGTCTAGCCAGTGTCTAACCTGTGCCTAGCCAGAGTCTAGCCTGTGCCTAGCCAGTGTCTAGCCTGTGTCTAGCCTGTGCCTAGCCAGAATCTAGCCTGTGCATAGACAGCGTGTGCCATACCAGTGTCAAGCCAGTGCATAGCCAGTGTATAGCCTGTGCCTGGCCTGTGCCTAGCCTGTGTCTAACCCGTGTCTAGCCAGTGCCTAGCCAGTGCTTTGCCAGAGTCTAGCCTGTGGCCAGCCAGAGTCTAGCCTGTGGCCAGCCAGTGTCTAGCCTGTGTCTGGTCTGTGTCTAGCCAGTGTCTAGCCAGTGTCTAGCCTGTGTCTAGCCTGTGATTAGCCTATACTTAGCCAGTGTCAAGCCTGCGTCTAGCCTGTGCCTAGCCTGCGTCTAGCCTGTGCCTAGCCTGCGTCTAGCCTGTGCCTAGCCAGTGTCTAGCCTGTGCCTAGCCAGTGTCTAGCCTGTGCCTAGCCTGTGTCTAGCCTATGTCTATCCTGTGCCTAGCCAGTGTCTAGCTTGTGCTTAGCCTGTGCCTAGCCAGTGTCCGTCCTGTGCCTAGCCAGTTTCTTGCCTGTGCCTAGCCCGTGTCTAGCCTGTGTCTAGCCTGTGTCTAGCCTGTGCCTAGCCAGTGTCTAGCCTGTGACTAGCCAGTGTCTAGCTTGTGCCTAGCCAGTGTCTAGCCAGTGCCTAGCATGTGTCTAGCCTGTGCCTAGCCAGAGTCTAGCCTGTGCCTAGACAGTTTCTAGCGTGTGCCATACCAGTGTCAAGCCAGTGCATAGCCAGTGTATAGCCTGTGCCTGGCCTGTGCCTAGCCTGTGTCTAACCCGTGTCTAGCCAGTGCCTAGCCAGTGCTTTGCCAGAGTCTAGCCTGTGGCCAGCCAGTGTCTAGCCTGTGGCCAGCCAGTGTCTAGCCTGTGGCCAGCCAGTGTCTAGCCTGTGTCTAGTCTGTGCCTAGCCAGTGTCTAGCCAGTGTCTAGCCTGTGTCTAGCCTGTGCCTAGACAGTGTCTAGCGTGTGCCATACCAGTGTCTAGCCTGTGCCTTTCCTGTGATTGGCATGTGCATTGCCTGTGCCTAGCCAGTGTCTAGCCTGTGCCTAGCCAGTGTCTAGCCTGTGCGTAGCCAGTGTCTAGCCTGTGCCTAGCCAGTGCTTAGCCTGTGCCTAGCCAGGGTCTAGCCTATGTCTAGCCTGTGCCTAGCCAGTGCCTAGCCAGTGCCTAGCCAGTGCCTAGCCAGTGCCTAGCCAGTGCCTAGCCAGTGCCTAGGCAGTGCCTAGTCTTTGCCTAGCTTATGTGTAGCCTGTGTCTAGCCTGTGCCTAGCCAGAGTCAAGCCTGTGCCTAGCCAGTGTCTAGCCTGTGCCTAGCCAGTGTCTAGCCTGTGCCTAGCCAGTGTCTAGCCTGTGCCTAGCCAGTGTCTAGCTTGTGCCTAGCCAGTGTCTAGCCTGTGCCTAGCCAGTGTCTAGCCTGTGCCTAGCCAGTGTCTAGCCTGTGCATAGCCAGTGTCTAGCCTGTGCATAGCCAGTGACTAGCCTGTGCCTAGCCTGTGCCTAGCCTGTGTCTAGCCTATGTCTAGCCTGTTCCTAGCCAGTGTCTAGCTTTAGCTTAGCCTGTGCCTAGCCAGTGTCTAGCCTGTGCCTAGCCAGTGTCTAGCCTGTGCCTAGCCTGTGCCTAGCCAGTGTCTAGCTTGTGCCTAGCCAGTGTCTAGCCTGTGCCTAGCCAGTGTCTAGCCTGTGCATAGCCAGTGACTAGCCTGTGCCTAGCCTGTGCCTAGCCCGTGTCTAGCCTGTGTCTAGCCTGTGCCTAGCCAGTGTCTAGCCTGTGCCTAGCCAGTGTCTAGCTTGTGCCTAGCCAGTGTCTAGGCCAGTGCCTAGCATGTGTCTAGCCTGTGTTTAGCCTGTCCAGTCTGTCTGTCTGGACTATGTCTAGCCTGTGTCAAGCCAGTGTATAGACTGTGTCTAGTTTGTGTCTAGCCTGTGCCTAGCCTGTGTCTAGCTTTGTTCCTTTCTGTTTCTTGCCTGTTTCTAGGCTGCGGCTAGCCTGTGTAAAACATGTGTCTGGCCTATGTCTTGTCGGTATCTAATCAGTGACTAGCCAATGTCTAACCAATGGCAAGCCAGTGTCTAGCCAATATCTAACCAGTTTCTAGCCAGTGTCTAGCCACTGTCTGGCCAGTGTCAAGCTAGTGTCTACCTAGTGTCTAGCCAGTGTCTAGCCAGTTTCTAGCCAGTTTCTAGCCAGTGTCTAGCCAGTGTCTAGCCTGTGCCTAGCCTGTGCCTAGCCAGTGTCTAGCCTGCGTCTAGGCTGTGCCTAGCCAGTATCTAGCCTGCGTCTAGCCTGTGCCTAGCCAGATTCTAGCCTGTGCCTAGCCAGTGTCTACCCTGTGCCTAGCCAGTGTCTAGCCTGTGTCTAGCCTGTGCCTAGCCAGAGTCTAGCCTGTGCCTAGACAGTTTCTAGCGTGTGCCATACCAGTGTCAAGCCAGTGCATAGCCAGTGTATAGCCTGTGCCTGGCCTGTGCTTAGCCTGTATATAGCCAATGTCTAGCCAGTGCCTAGCCAGTGCTTTGCCAGAGTCTAGCCTGTGGCCACCCAGTGTCTAGCCTGTGGCTAGCCAGAGTCTAGCCTGTGCCTAGACAGTGTCTAGCGTGTGCCATACCAGTGTCTAGCCTGTGTCTAGCCTGTGCCTTGACTGTGATTGGCATGTGCATAGCCTGTGCCTAGCCAGTGTCTAGCCATTGTCTAGCCAGTGTCTAGCTAGTGTCTAGCCAGTGTCTAGCCAGTGTCTAGCCAGTATCTAGCCAGTGTCTAGCCAGTGTCTAGCCAGTGTCTAGCCAGTGTCTAGCCAGTGTCTACCTAGTGTCTAGCCAGTGTCTACCTAGTGTCTAGCCAGTGTCTGGCCAGTGCCTTGCCAGTGTCTAGCCTGTGCCTAGCCAGTGTCTAGCCTGTGCCTAGCCAGTGTCTAGCCAGTGCCTAGCCAGTGTCTAGCCAGTGCCTAGCCAGTGTCTGGCCAGTGCCTAGCCAGTGTCTAGCCAGTGCGTAGCCAGTGTCTAGCCAGTGCCTAGCCAGTGTCTAGCCAGTGCCTAGCCAGTGCATAGCCAGTGCCTAGCCAGTGTCTAGCCAGTGCATAGCCAGTGCATAGCCAGTGTCTAGCCTATACCTAGCCTGTGCCTAGCCGAGTGCCTAGCCAGTGCCTAGCCAGTGCCTAGCCAGTGTCTAGCCAGTGTCTTACCAGTGTCTACCTAGTGTCTAGCCAGTTTCTAGCCAGTGTCTAGCCTGTGATTAGCCTATACTTAGCCAGTGTCAAGCCTGCGTCTAGCCTGTGCCTAGCCTGCGTCTAGCCTGTGCCTAGCCAGTGTCTAGCCTGTGCCTAGACAGTGTCTAGCCTGTGCCTAGCCAGTGTCTAGCCTGTGCCTAGCCAGTGTCTAGCCTGTGCCTAGACAGTGTCTAGCCTGTGCCTAGCCAGTGTCTAGCCTGTGCCTAGCCATTGTCTAGTCTGTGCCTAGCCAGTGTTTAGCCAGTGCCTAGCCAGTGTCTAGCCAGTGCATAGCCAGTGCATAGCCAGTGTCTAGCCTATACCTAGCCTGTGCCTAGCCGAGTGCCTAGCCTGTGCCTAGCCAGTGTCTAGCCAGTGTCTAACCTGTGCCTAGCCAGTGTCTAGCCTGTGCCTAGCCAGTGTCTAGCCTGTGTCTAGCCTGTGCCTAGCCAGTGTCTAGCCTGTGTCTAGCCTGTGCCTAGCCAGAGTCTAGCCTGTTTCTAGACAGCGTGTGCCATACCAGTGTCAAGCCAGTGCATAGCCAGTGTATAGCCTGTGCCTGGCCTGTGCCTAGCCTGTGTCTAACCCGTGTCTAGCCAGTGCCTAGCCAGTGCTTTGCCAGAGTCTAGCCTGTGGCCAGCCAGTGTCTAGCCTGTGGCCAGCCAGTGTCTAGCCTGTGTCTAGTCTGTGCCTAGCCAGTGTCTAGCCAGTGTCTAGCCTGTGTCTAGCCTGTGATTAGCCTATACTTAGCCAGTGTCATGCCTGCGTCTAGCCTGTGCCTAGCCTGCGTCTAGCCTGTGCCTAGCCTGCTTCTAGCCTGTGGCTAGCCTGCGTCTAGCCTGTGCCTAGCCAGTGTCTAGCCTGTGCCTAGCCAGTGTCTAGCCTGTGCCTAGCGATTGTCTAGTCTGTGCCTAGCCAGTGTCTAGCCAGTGCCTAGCCAGTGTCTAGCCAGTGCCTAGCCAGTGTCTAGCCAGTGCATAGCCAGTGCATAGCCAGTGTCTAGCCTATACCTAGCCTGTGCCTAGCCGAGTGCCTAGCCAGTGCCTAGCCAGTGTCTAGCCAGTGTCTAGCCAGTGTCAACCTAGTGTCTAGCCAGTTTCTAGCCAGTGTGTAGCCTGTGATTAGCCTATACTTAGCCAGTGTCAAGCCTGCGTCTAGCCTGTGCCTAGCCTGCGTCTAGCCTGTGCCTAGCCTGCGTCTAGCCTGTGCCTAGCCAGTGTCTAGCCTGTGCCTAGACAGTGTCTAGCCTGTGCCTAGCCAGTGTCTAGCCTGTGCCTAGCCATTGTCTAGTCTGTGCCTAGCCAGTGTCTAGCCAGTGCCTAGCCAGTGTCTAGCCAGTGTCTAACCTGTGCCTAGCCAGAGTCTAGCCTGTGCCTAGCCAGTGTCTAGCCTGTGTCTAGCCTGTGCCTAGCCAGAATCTAGCCTGTGCATAGACAGCGTGTGCCATACCAGTGTCAAGCCAGTGCATAGCCAGTGTATAGCCTGTGCCTGGCCTGTGCCTAGCCTGTGTCTAACCCGTGTCTAGCCAGTGCCTAGCCAGTTTTTTGCCAGAGTCTAGCCTGTGGCCAGCCAGAGTCTAGCCTGTGGCCAGCCAGTGTCTAGCCTGTGTCTGGTCTGTGTCTAGCCAGTGTCTAGCCAGTGTCTAGCCTGTGTCTAGCCTGTGATTAGCCTATACTTAGCCAGTGTCAAGCCTGCGTCTAGCCTGTGCCTAGCCTGCGTCTAGCCTGTGCCTAGCCTGCGTCTAGCCTGTGCCTAGCCAGTGTCTAGCCTGTGCCTAGCCAGTGTCTAGCCTGTGCCTAGCCTGTGTCTAGCCTATGTCTATCCTGTGCCTAGCCAGTGTCTAGCTTGTGCTTAGCCTGTGCCTAGCCAGTGTCCGTCCTGTGCCTAGCCAGTTTCTTGCCTGTGCCTAGCCCGTGTCTAGCCTGTGTCTAGCCTGTGTCTAGCCTGTGCCTAGCCAGTGTCTAGCCTGTGACTAGCCAGTGTCTAGCTTGTGCCTAGCCAGTGTCTAGCCAGTGCCTAGCATGTGTCTAGCCTGTGTCAAGCCAGTGTATAGACTGTGTCTAGTTTGTGTCTAGCCTGTGCCTAGCCTGTGTCTAGCTTTGTTCCTTTCTGTTTCTTGCCTGTTTCTAGGCTGCGGCTAGCCTGTGTAAAACATGTGTCTGGCCTATGTCTTGTCTGTATCTAATCAGTGACTAGCCAATGTCTAACCAATGGCAAGCCAGTGTCTAGCCAATATCTAACCAGTGTCTAGCCAGTTTCTAGCCAGTGTCTAGCCAGTTTCTAGCCAGTGTCTAGCCACTATCTAGCTAGTGTCAAGCTAGTGTCTACCTAGTGTCTAGCCAGTGTCTAGCCAGTTTCTAGCCAGTTTCTAGCCAGTGTCTAGCCAGTGTCTAGCCTGTGCCTAGCCTGTGCCTAGCCAGTGTCTAGCCTGCGTCTAGGCTGTGCCTAGCCAGTATCTAGCCTGCGTCTAGCCTGTGCCTAGCCAGATTCTAGCCTGTGCCTAGCCAGTGTCTACCCTGTGCCTAGCCAGAGTCTAGCCTGTGTCTAGCCTGTGCCTAGCCAGAGTCTAGCCTGTGCCTAGACAGTTTCTAGCGTGTGCCATACCAGTGTCAAGCCAGTGCATAGCCAGTGTATAGCCTGTGCCTGGCCTGTGCCTAGCCTGTATATAGCCAATGTCTAGCCAGTGCCTAGCCAGTGCTTTGCCAGAGTCTAGCCTGTGGCCACCCAGTGTCTAGCCTGTGGCTAGCCAGAGTCTAGTCTGTGCCTAGACAGTGTCTAGCGTGTGCCATACCAGTGTCTAGCCTGTGTCTAGCCTGTGCCTTGACTGTGATTGGCATGTGCATTGCCTGTGCCTAGCCATTGTCTAGCCAGTGTCTAGCTAGTGTCTAGCCAGTGGCCAGCCAGTGTCTAGCCTGTGGCCAGCCAGTGTCTAGCCTGTGTCTAGTCTGTGCCTAGCCAGTGTCTAGCCAGTGTCTAGCCTGTGTCTAGCCTGTGCCTAGACAGTGTCTAGCGTGTGCCATACCAGTGTCTAGCCTGTGTCTAGCCTGTGCCTTTCCTGTGATTGGCATGTGCATTGCATGTGCCTAGCCAGTGTTTAGCCTGTGCCTAGCCAGTGTCTAGCCTGTGCGTAGCCAGTGTCTGGCCTGTGCCTAGCCAGTGTTTAGCCTGTGCCTAGCCAGTGTCTAGCCTGTGTTTAGCCAGTGCCTAGCCAGCGCCTAGCCAGTGCCTAGTCTTTGCCTAGCTTATGTGTAGCCTGTGTCTAGCCTGTGCCTAGCCAGAGTCAAGCCTGTGCCTAGCCAGTGTCTAGCCTGTGCCTAGCCAGTGTCTAGCCTGTGCCTAGCCTGTGCCTAGCCAGTGTCTAGCTTGTGCCTAGCCAGTGCCTAGCCTGTGCCTAGCCAGTGCCTAGCCTGTGCCTAGCCAGTGTCTAGCCTGTGCATAGCCAGTGTCTAGCCTGTGCATAGCCAGTGACTAGCCTGTGCCTAGCCTGTGCCTAGCCTGTGTCTAGCCTATGTCTAGCCTGTGCCTAGCCAGTGTCTAGCTTGTGCTTAGCCTGTGCCTAGCCAGTGTTTGTCCTGTGCCTAGCCAGTTTCTTGCCTGTGCCTAGCCCGTGTCTAGCCTTTGTCTAGCCTGTGCCTAGCCAGTGTCTAGCCTGTGCCTAGCCAGTGTCTAGCTTGTGCCTAGCCAGTGTCTAGCCAGTGCCTAGCATGTGTCTAGCCTGTGTTTAGCCTGTCCAGTCTGTCTGTCTGGACTATGTCTTGCCTGTGTCAAGCCAGTGTATAGACTGTGTCTAGTTTGTGTCTAGCCTGTGCCTAGCCTGTGTCTAGCTTTGTTCCTTTCTGTTTCTTGCCTGTTTCTAGGCTGCGGCTAGCCTGTGTAAAACATGTGTCTGGCCTATGTCTTGTCTGTATCTAATCAGTGACTAGCCAATGTCTAACCAATGGCAAGCCAGTGTCTAGCCAATATCTAACCAGTGTCTAGCCAGTTTCTAGCCAGTGTCTAGCCAATGTCTAGCCAGTGTCAAGCTAGTGTCTACCTAGTGTCTAGCCAGTGTCTAGCCAGTTTCTAGCCAGTTTCTAGCCAGTGTCTAGCCAGTGTCTAGCCTGTGCCTAGCCTGTGCCTAGCCAGTGTCTAGCCTGCGTCTAGGCTGTGCCTAGCCAGTATCTAGCCTGCGTCTAGCCTGTGCCTAGCCAGATTCTAGCCTGTGCCTAGCCAGTGTCTACCCTGTGCCTAGCCAGTGTCTAGCCTGTGTCTAGCCTGTGCCTAGCCAGAGTCTAGCCTGTGCCTAGACAGTTTCTAGCGTGTGCCATACCAGTGTCAAGCCAGTGCATAGCCAGTGTATAGCCTGTGCCTGGCCTGTGCCTAGCCTGTATATAGCCAATGTCTAGCCAGTGCCTAGCCAGTGCTTTGCCAGAGTCTAGCCTGTGGCCAGCCAGTGTCTAGCCTGTGGCTAGCCAGAGTCTAGCCTGTGCCTAGACAGTGTCTAGCGTGTGCCATACCAGTGTCTAGCCTGTGTCTAGCCTGTGCCTTGACTGTGATTGGCATGTGCATAGCCTGTGCCTAGCCAGTGTCTAGCCATTGTCTAGCCAGTGTCTAGCTAGTGTCTAGCCAGTGTCTAGCCAGTGTCTAGCCAGTATCTAGCCAGTGTCTACCTAGTGTCTAGCCAGTGTCTACCTAGTGTCTAGCCAGTGTCAAGCCTGTGCTTAGCCTGCGTCTAGCCTGTGCTTAGCCTGCGTCTAGCCTGTGCTTAGCCTGCGTCTAGCCTGCGTCTAGCCTGTGCCTAGCCAGTGTCTAGCCTGTGCCTAGCCAGTGTCTAGCCTGTGCCTAGCCATTGTCTAGCCTGTGCCTAGCCAGTGTCTAGCCAGTGCCTAGCCAGTGTCTAGCCAGTTCCTAGCCAGTGTCTAGCCAGTGCCTAGCCAGTGTCTAGCCAGTGTCTAGCCAGTGCATAGCCAGTGCATAGCCAGTGTCTAGCCTATACCTAGCCTGTGCCTAGCCGAGTGCCTAGCTAGTGCCTAGCCAGTGTCTAGCCAGTGTCTAACCAGTGTCTACCTAGTGTCTAGCCAGTTTCTAGCCAGTGTCTAGCCTGTGATTAGCCTATACTTAGCCAGTGTCAAGCCTGCGTCTAGCCTGTGCCTAGCCAGTGTCTAGCCTGTGCCTAGACAGTGTCTAGCCTGTGCCTAGCCAGTGTCTAGCCTGTGCCTAGCTAGTGTCTAGCCTGTGCCTAGCCATTGTCTAGTCTGTGCCTAGCCAGTGTCTAGCCAGTGCCTAGCCAGTGTCTAGCCAGTGCATAGCCAGTGCATAGCCAGTGTCTAGCCTATACCTAGCCTGTGTCTAGCCTATACCTAGCCTGTGCCTAGCCGAGTGCCTAGCCTGTGCCTAGCCAGTGTCTAGCCAGTGTCTAACCTGTGCCTAGCCAGAGTCTAGCCTGTGCCTAGCCAGTGTCTAGCCTGTGTCTAGCCTGTGCCTAGCCAGAGTCTAGCCTGTGCCTAGACAGTTTCTAGCGTGTGCCATACCAGTGTCAAGCCAGTGCATAGCCAGTGTATAGCCTGTGCCTGGCCTGTGCCTAGCCTGTGTCTAACCCGTGTCTAGCCAGTGCCTAGCCAGTGCTTTACCAGAGTCTAGCCTGTGGCCAGCCAGTGTCTAGCCTGTGGCCAGCCAGTGTCTAGCCTGTGTCTAGTCTGTGCCTAGCCAGTGTCTAGCCAGTGTCTAGCCTGTGTCTAGCCTGTGCCTAGACAGTGTCTAGCGTGTGCCATACCAGTGTCTAGCCTGTGTCTAGCCTGTGCCTTTCCTGTGATTGGCATGTGCATTGCCTGTGCCTAGCCAGTGTTTAGCCTGTGCCTAGACAGTGTCTAGCCTGTGCGTAGCCAGTGTCTAGCCTGTGCCTAGCCAGTGCTCAGCCTGTGCCTAGCCAGGGTCTAGCCTATGTCTAGCCTGTGCCTAGCCAGTGCCTAGCCAGTGCCTAGCCAGTGCCTAGCCAGTGCCTAGTCTTTGCCTAGCTTATGTGTAGCCTGTGTCTAGCCTGTGCCTAGCCAGAGTCAAGCCTGTGCCTAGCCAGTGTCTAGCCTGTGCCTAGCCAGTGTCTAGCCTGTGCCTAGCCTGTGCCTAGCCAGTGTCTAGCTTGTGCCTAGCCAGTGTCTAGCCTGTGCCTAGCCAGTGTCTGGCCTGTGCCTAGCCAGTGTCTAGCCTGTGCATAGCCAGTGTCTAGCCTGTGCATAGCCAGTGACTAGCCTGTGCCTAGCCTGTGCCTAGCCTGTGTCTAGCCTATATCTAGCCAGTGCCTAGCCCGTGTCTAGCCTGTGTCTAGCCTGTGCCTAGCCAGTGCCTAGCCTGTGCCTAGCCAGTGTCTAGCTTGTGCCTAGCCAGTGTCTAGCCAGTGCCTAGCGTGTGTCTAGCCTGTGTTTAGCCTGTCCAGTCTGTCTGTCTGGACTATGTCTAGCCTGTGTCAAGCCAGTGTATAGACTGTGTCTAGTTTGTGTCTAGCCTGTGCCTAGCCTGTGTCTAGCTTTGTTCCTTTCTGTTTCTTGCCTGTTTCTAGGCTGCGGCTAGCCTGTGTAAAACATGTGTCTGGCCTATGTCTTGTCTGTATCTAATCAGTGACTAGCCAATGTCAAACCAATGGCAAGCCAGTGTCTAGCCAATTTCTAGCCAGTGTCTATCCACTGTCTAGCCAGTGTCAAGCTAGTGTCTACCTAGTGTCTAGCCAGCGTCTAGCCAGTTTCTAGCCAGTTTCTAGCCAGTGTCTAGCCAGTGTCTAGCCTGTGCCTAGCCTGTGCCTAGCCAGTGTCTAGCCTGCGTCTAGGCTGTGCCTAGCCAGTATCTAGCCTGCGTCTAGCCTGTGCCTAGCCTGCGTCTAGACTGTGCCTAGCCTGCGTCTAGCCTGTGCCTAGCCTGCATCTAGCCTGTGCCTAGCCGAGTGCCTAGCCTGTGCCTAGCCAGTGTCTAGCCAGTGTCTAACCTGTGCCTAGCCAGAGTCTAGCCTGTGCCTAGCCAGTGTCTAGCCTGTGTCTAGCCTGTGCCTAGCCAGAGTCTAGCCTGTGCCTAGACAGTTTCTAGCGTGTGCCATACCAGTGTCAAGCCAGTGCATAGCCAGTGTATAGCCTGTGCCTGGCCTGTGCCTAGCCTGTGTCTAACCCGTGTCTAGCCAGTGCCTAGCCAGTGCTTTACCAGAGTCTAGCCTGTGGCCAGCCAGTGTCTAGCCTGTGGCCAGCCAGTGTCTAGCCTGTGTCTAGTCTGTGCCTAGCCAGTGTCTAGCCAGTGTCTAGCCTGTGTCTAGCCTGTGCCTAGACAGTGTCTAGCGTGTGCCATACCAGTGTCTAGCCTGTGTCTAGCCTGTGCCTTTCCTGTGATTGGCATGTGCATTGCCTGTGCCTAGCCAGTGTTTAGCCTGTGCCTAGACAGTGTCTAGCCTGTGCGTAGCCAGTGTCTAGCCTGTGCCTAGCCAGTGCTCAGCCTGTGCCTAGCCAGGGGTCTAGCCTATGTCTAGCCTGTGCCTAGCCAGTGCCTAGCCAGTGCCTAGCCAGTGCCTAGCCAGTGCCTAGTCTTTGCCTAGCTTATGTGTAGCCTGTGTCTAGCCTGTGCCTAGCCAGAGTCAAGCCTGTGCCTAGCCAGTGTCTAGCCTGTGCCTAGCCAGTGTCTAGCCTGTGCCTAGCCTGTGCCTAGCCAGTGTCTAGCTTGTGCCTAGCCAGTGTCTAGCCTGTGCCTAGCCAGTGTCTGGCCTGTGCCTAGCCAGTGTCTAGCCTGTGCATAGCCAGTGTCTAGCCTGTGCATAGCCAGTGACTAGCCTGTGCCTAGCCTGTGCCTAGCCTGTGTCTAGCCTATATCTAGCCAGTGCCTAGCCCGTGTCTAGCCTGTGTCTAGCCTGTGCCTAGCCAGTGCCTAGCCTGTGCCTAGCCAGTGTCTAGCTTGTGCCTAGCCAGTGTCTAGCCAGTGCCTAGCGTGTGTCTAGCCTGTGTTTAGCCTGTCCAGTCTGTCTGTCTGGACTATGTCTAGCCTGTGTCAAGCCAGTGTATAGACTGTGTCTAGTTTGTGTCTAGCCTGTGCCTAGCCTGTGTCTAGCTTTGTTCCTTTCTGTTTCTTGCCTGTTTCTAGGCTGCGGCTAGCCTGTGTAAAACATGTGTCTGGCCTATGTCTTGTCTGTATCTAATCAGTGACTAGCCAATGTCAAACCAATGGCAAGCCAGTGTCTAGCCAATTTCTAGCCAGTGTCTATCCACTGTCTAGCCAGTGTCAAGCTAGTGTCTACCTAGTGTCTAGCCAGCGTCTAGCCAGTTTCTAGCCAGTTTCTAGCCAGTGTCTAGCCAGTGTCTAGCCTGTGCCTAGCCTGTGCCTAGCCAGTGTCTAGCCTGCGTCTAGGCTGTGCCTAGCCAGTATCTAGCCTGCGTCTAGCCTGTGCCTAGCCTGCGTCTAGACTGTGCCTAGCCTGCGTCTAGCCTGTGCCTAGCCTGCATCTAGCCTGTGCCTAGCCAGTGTATAGCCTGTGCCTAGCCATTGTCTAGCCTGTGCCTAGCCATTGTCTAGCCAGTGCCTAGCCAGTGTCTAGGCTGTGCCTAGCCAGTATCTAGCCTGCGTCTAGCCTGTGCCTAGCCTGCGTCTAGCCTGTGCCTAGCCTGCGTCTAGCCTGTGCCTAGCCTGCATCTAGCCTGTGCCTAGCCAGTGTATAGCCTGTGCCTAGCCATTGTCTAGCCTGTGCCTAGCCATTGTCTAGCCAGTGCCTAGCCAGTTTCTAGCCAGTGCATAGCCAGTGTATAGCCAGTGTCTAGCCTATACCTAGCCTGTGCCTAGCCGAGTGCCTAGCCAGTGCCTAGCCAGTGTCTAGCCAGTTTCTAGCCAGTGTCTAGCCTGTGCCTAGCCTATGCCTAGCCAGTGTCAAGCCTGCGTCTAGCCTGTGCATAGCCTGCGTCAAGCCTGTGCCTAGCCTGCGTTTAGCCTGTGCCTAGCCAGTGTCTAGCCTGTGCCTAGCCAGTGTCTAGCCTGTGCCTAGCCAGTGTCTAGCCCGTGCCTAGCCAGTGTCTAGCCTGTGCCTAGCCATTGTCTAGCCTGTGCATAGCCATTGTCTAGCCTGTGCCTAGTCAGTCTCTAGCCAGTGTCTAGCCAGTGTCTAGCAAGTGCAAAGCCAGTGCATAGCCAGTGTCTAGCCTATACCTAGCCTGTGCCTAGCCGAGTGCCTAGCCTGTGCCTAGCCAGTGTCTAGCCAGTGTCTAACCTGTGCCTAGCCAGAGTCTAGCCTGTGCCTAGCCAGTGTCTGGCCTGTGTCTAGCCTGTGCCTAGCCGGTGTCTAGCCTGTGCCTAGCCAGTGTCTAGCCTGTGCATAGCCAGTGACTAGCCTGTGCCTAGCCTGTGCCTAGCCAGTGTCTAGCCAGTGCTTTGCCAGAGTCTAGCCGGTGCCTAGCCTGTGCCTAGCCAGTGTCGAGTCTGTGCCTAGCCAGTGTCTAGCCAGTGTCTAGCCTGTGTCTAGCCTGTGCATAGACAGTGTCTAGCGTGTGCCATACCAGTGTCTAGCCTGTGCCTTGCCTGTGATTGGCATGTGCATAGCCGGTGCCTAGCCAGTGTCTAGCCTGTGCCTAGCCAGCGTCTAGCCTGTGCCTAGCCAGTGTCTAGCCTGTGCCTAGCTAGTGTCTAGTCTGTGCCTAGACAGTGTCTAGCCTGTGCGTAGCCAGTGTCTAGCCTGTGCGTAGCCAGTGTCTAGCCTGTGCGTAGCCAGTGTCTAGCCTGTGCGTAGCCAGTGTCTAGCCTGTGCCTAGCCAGTGTTTAGCCTGTGCCTAGCCAGTGCCTAGCCCGTGCCTAGCCCGTGCCTAGCCCGTGCCTAGCCCGTGCCTAGCCCGTGCCTAGCCAGTGCCTAGCCCGTGCCTAGCCAGTGCCTAGTCTTTGCCTAGCTTATGTCTAGCCTGTGTCTAGCCTGTGTCTAGCCTGAGCCTAGCCAGTGTCTAGCCTGTGCCTAGCATGTGCCTAGCCCGTGTCTTGCTTGTGCCTAGCCAGTGTCTAGCCTGTGCCTAGCCAGTGTCTATCCTGTGCCTAGCCAGTGTCTAGCCTGTGCCTAGCCAGTGTCTAGCCTGTGCATAGCCAGTGTCTAGCCTGTGCATAGCCAGTGACTAGCCTGTGCCTAGCCAGTGCCTAGCCGGTGTCTAGCCTATGTCTAGCCTGTGCCTAGCCAGTGTCTAGCTTGTGCCTAGCCTGTGCCTAGCCAGTGTCTGGCCTGTGCCAAGCCAGTGTCTAGCCTATGCCTAGCCCGTGTCTAGCCTGTGCCTAGCCAGTGTCTAGTCTGTGCCTAGACAGTGTCTAGCCTGTGCGTAGCCAGTGTCTAGCCTGTGCCTAGCCAGTGTTTAGCCTGTGCCTAGCCAGTGCCTAGCCCGTGCCTAGCCCGTGCCTAGCCCATGCCTAGCCTGTGTCTAGCCTGTGCCTAGCCAGAGTCATGCCTGTGCCTAGCCAGTGTCTAGCCTGTGCCTAGCCAGTGCCTAGCCTGTGCCTAGCCTGTGACTAGCCAGTGTCTAGCCTGTGCCTAGCCAGTGTCTAGCCTGTGCCTAGCCTGTGTCTAGCCTGTGTCTAGCAAGTGTCTGTCTAGCCAGTGTCTAGCCTGTGCCTAGCCCGAGTCTAGCCTGTGCCTAGCCAGTGTCTAGTCTGTGCCTAGACAGTGTCTAGCCTGTGCGTAGCCAGTGTCTAGCCTGTGCATAGCCAGTATCTAGCCTGTGCATAGCCAGTGACTAGCCTGTGCCTAGCCAGTGCCTAGCCGGTGTCTAGCCTATGTCTAGCCGGTGTCTAGCCTATGTCTAGCCTGTGCCTAGCCAGTGTCTAGCTTGTGCCTAGCCTGTGCCTAGCCAGTGTCTGGCCTGTGCCAAGCCAGTGTCTAGCCTGTGCCTAGCCCGTAGCTAGACTGTATCTAGCCTGTGCCTAGCCTGTATCTAGCCTGTGCCTAGCCAGTGTCTAGCCTGTGCCTAGCCAGTGTCTAGCCAGTGTCTAGCATGTGTCTAGCCTGTGTTTAGCCTGTCCAGTCTGTCTGTCGGGACTATGTCTAGCCTGTGTCAAACCAGTGTATAGACTGTGTCTAGTTTGTGTCTAGCCTGTGCCTAGCCAGTGTCTAGTCTGTGCCTAGACAGTGCCTAGCCCGTGCCTAGCCCGTGCCTAGCCCGTGCCTAGCCTATGTCTAGCCGGTGTCTAGCCTATGTCTAGCCTGTGCCTAGCCAGTGTCTAGCTTGTGCCTAGCCTGTGCCTAGCCAGTGTCTGGCCTGTGCCAAGCCAGTGTCTAGCCTGTGCCTAGCCCGTGTCTAGACTGTATCTAGCCTGTGCCTAGCCTGTATCTAGCCTGTGCCTAGCCAGTGTCTAGCCTGTGCCTAGCCAGTGTCTAGCCAGTGTCTAGCATGTGTCTAGCCTGTGTTTAGCCTGTCCAGTCTGTCTGTCGGGACTATGTCTAGCCTGTGTCAAACCAGTGTATAGACTGTGTCTAGTTTGTGTCTAGCCTGTGCCTAGCCAGTGTCTAGTCTGTGCCTAGACAGTGCCTAGCCCGTGCCTAGCCTGTGCCTAGCCAGTGTCTAGCCTGTGCCTAGCTAGTGTCTAGTCTGTGCCTAGACAGTGTCTAGCCTGTGCGTAGCCAGTGTCTAGCCTGTGCGTAGCCAGTGTCTAGCCTGTGCGTAGCCAGTGTCTAGCCTGTGCCTAGCCAGTGTTTAGCCTGTGCCTAGCCAGTGCCTAGCCCGTGCCTAGCCCGTGCCTAGCCCGTGCCTAGCCTGTGTCTAGCCTGTGCCTAGCCAGAGTCATGCCTGTGCCTAGCCAGTGTCTAGCCTGTGCCTAGCCAGAGTCATTCCTGTGCCTAGCCAGTGTCTAGCCTGTGCCTAGCCAGTGTCTAGCCTGTGCCTAGCCTGTGACTAGCCAGTGTCTAGCCTGTGCCTAGCCAGTGTCTAGCCTGTGCCTAGCCAGTGTCTAGCCCGTGCCTAGCCAGTGTCTAGCCTGTGCCTAGCCAGTGTCTAGCCTGTGCATAGCCAGTGTCTAGCCTGTGCATAGCCAGTGACTAGCCTGTGCCTAGCCAGTGCCTAGCCGGTGTCTAGCCTATGTCTAGCCTGTGCCTAGCCAGTGTCTAGCTTGTGCCTAGCCTGTGCCTAGCCAGTGTCTGGCCTGTGCCAAGCCAGTGTCTAGCCTGTGCCTAGCCCGTGTCTAGCCTGTATCTAGCCTGTGTCTAGCCTGTATCTAGCCTGTGCCTAGCCAGTGTCTAGCCTGTGCCTAGCCAGTGTCTAGCTTGTGCCTAGCCAGTGTCTAGCCAGTGTCTTGCATGTGTCTAGCCTGTGTTTAGCCTGTCCAGTCAGTCTGTCTGGACTATGTCTAGCCTGTGTCAAACCAGTGTATAGACTGTGTCTAGTTTGTGTCTAGCCTGTGCCTAGCCTGTGTCTAGCTTATGTCCTTTCTGTTTCTTGCCAGTTTCTAGGCTGCGGCTAGCCTGTGTAAAACATGTGTCTGGCCTATGTCTTGTCTGTATCTAATCAGTGACTAGCCAATGTCTAACCAATGGCAAGCCAGTGTCTAGCCAATATCTAGCCAGTGTCTAGCCAGTGTCTAGCCAGTGTCTAGCCAGTGTCTAGCCAGTGTCTACCTAGTGTCTAGCCAGTGTCTAGCCAGTGTCTACCTAGTGTCTAGCCAGTGTCTAGCCAGTGTCTAGCCAGTTTCTAGCCAGTTTCTAGCCAGTGTCTAGCCAGTGTCTAGCCTGTGCCTAGCCTGTGCCTAGCCAGTGTCTAACCTGCGTCAAGCCTGTGCCTAGCCAGTATCTAACCTGCGTCTAGCCTGTGCCTAGCCTGCATCTAGCCTGTGCCTAGCCAGTGTCTAGCCTGTGCCTAGCCAGTGTCCAGCCTGTGCCTAGGCAGTGTCCAGCTTGTGTCTAGCCAGTGCCTAGCCCGTGCCTAGCCAGTGTCTAGCCTGTGCCTAGCCAGTGTCTAGCCTGCGTCTAGCCTGTGCCTAGCCAGTATCTACCCTGCGTCTAGCCTATGCCTAGCCTGCATCTAGCCTGTGCCTAGCCAGTGTCTAGCCTGTGTTTAGCCAGTCTCCAGCCTGTGCCTAGCCAGTGTCCAGCTTGTGCCTAGCCAGTGCCTAGCCTGTGCCTAGCCAGTGCCTAGTAAGTGTATAGCCAGTGTCTAGCCACTGTCTAGCCACTGTCTAGCCACTGTCTAGCCACTGTCTAGCCAGTGTCCTGTCAGTGTCTAGACAGTGCCTAGCCAGTGTCTAGCCAGTGTCTAACGTGTGCCTAGCCAGTGTCTAGCCAGTGTCTACCTTGAGTCTAGCCAGTTTCTAGGCAGTGTCTAGCCTGTGCCTAGCCTGTGCCTAGCCAGTGTCTAGCCAGTGTCTAACGTGTGCCTAGCCAGTGTCTAGCCAGTGTCTAGCCAGTGTCTAGCCAGTGTCTAACGTGTGCCTAGCCAGTGTCTAGCCAGTGTCTAGCCAGTGTCTAGCCAGTGTCTAGCCAGTGTCTAGCCAGTGTCTAGCCAGTGTCTAGCCAGTGTCTAGCCAGTGTCTAGCCAGTGTCTAGCCAGTGTCTAGCCAGTGTCTAGCCAGTGTCTACCTTGAGTCTAGCCAGTTTCTAGGCAGTGTCTAGCCTGTGCCTAGCCTGTGCCTAGCCAGTGTCGAGCCTGCGTCTAGCCTGGCTAGGCAGTGTCTAGCCTGTGCCTAGCCAGTGTCTAGCCTGTGCCTAGCCAGTGTCTAGCCTGTGCCTAGCCAGTGTCTAGCCTGTGCCTAGCCAGTCCCTAGCCTGTGCCTAGCCTGTGCCTAGCCAGTGCCTAGCCTGTGCCTAGCCAGTGGCTAGCCTTTGCCTAGCCAGTGTCTAGCCAGTGTCTAGCCAGTGTCTTGCCAGTGTCTAGCCAGTGTCTATCCAGTGTCTAGCCAGTTTCTAGCCAGTGTCTAGCCAGTGTCTAGCCTTTGCCTAGCCAGTGTCTAGCCAGTGTCTAGCCTTTGCCTAGCCAGTGTCTAGCCAGTGTCTAGCCAGTGTCTTGCCAGTGTCTAGCCAGTGTCTATCCAGTGTCTAGCCAGTTTCTAGCCAGTGTCTAGCAAGTGTCTAGCCAGTGTCTAGCAAGTGTCTAGCCAGTGTCTAGCCAGTGTCTAGCCAGTGTCTAGCCAGTGTCTAGCCAGTGTCTAGCCAGTGTCTAGACAGTGTCTAGCCAGTGTCTAGCCAGTGTCTAGCCAGTGTCTACCTAGTGTCTAGCCAGTTTCTAGCCAGTTTCTAGCCAGTGTCTGGCCTGTGCCTAGCCTGTGCCTAGCCAGTGTCAAGCCTGCGTCTATCCTGTGCATAGCCTGCGTGTGCCATACCAGTGTTTAGCCTTTGTCTAGCCTCTCCCTTGCCTGTTATTGGAATGTGCATAGCCTGTGCCTAGCCAGTGTCTAGTCAGTGTCTAGCCAGTGCCTAGCCAGTGCCTAGTAAGTGTATAGCCAGTGTCTAGCCACTGTCTAGCCACTGTCTAGCCAGTGTCTAGCCAGTGTCCAGTCAGTGTCTAGACAGTGCCTAGCCAGTGTCTAGCCAGTGTCTAACGTGTGCCTAGCCAGTGTCTAGCCAGTGTCTAGCCAGTGTCTAGCCAGTGTCTAGCCAGTGTCTACCTTGAGTCTAGCCAGTTTCTAGGCAGTGTCTAGCCTGTGCCTAGCCTGTGCCTAGCCAGTGTCGAGCCTGCGTCTAGCCTGTGCCTAGCCAGTGTCTAGCCTGTGCCTAGCCAGTGTCTAGCCTGTGCCTAGCCAGTCCCTAGCCTGTGCCTAGCCTGTGTCTAGCCAGTGTCTAGCCAGTGTCTTGCCAGTGTCTAGCCAGTGTCTATCCAGTGTCTAGCCAGTGTCCAGCCAGTGTCTAGCCAGTGTCTAACCAGTGTCTAGCCAGTGTCTAGCCAGTGTCTAGCCAGTGTCTACTCAGTGTCCAGCCAGTTTCTAGCCAGTGTCTGGCCTGTGCCTAGCCTATGCCTAGCCAGTGTCAAGCCTGCGTCTATCCTGTGCATAGCCTGCGTCTAGCCTGTGCATAGCCTGCGTCTAGCCTGTGCCTAGCTGCGTCTAGCCTGTGCCTAGCCAGTGTCTAGCCAGTGCATAGCCAGAGTCCAGCCTGTGCCTAGCCTGTGCCTAGCCAGTGTATAGCCTATACATTGCCTGTGCCTAGCCAGTGTCCAGCCTGTGCCTAGCCAGTGTCCAGCTTGTGCCTAGCTAGTGCCCAGCCTGTGCCTAGCCAGTGTCTAGCGTGTGCCATACCAGTGTCCAGCCTTTGTCTAACCTCTCCCTTGCCTGTTATTGGCATGTGCATAGCCTGTGCCTAGCCAGTGTCTAGCCTGTGCCTAGCCAGTGTCTAGCCTGTGCCTAGCCAGTGTCTAGCCTGTGCCTAGCCAGTGTCTAGCCAGTGTCTAGCGTGTGCCTAGCCAGTGTCTAGCCTGTGCCTAGCCAGTGTCTAGCCTGTGCCTAGCCAGTGTCTAGCCTGTGCCTAGTTAGTGTCTAGCCTGTGCCTAGCCAGTGTCTAGCCTGTGCCTAGCCAGTGTCTAAGCTGTGCCTAGCCAGTGTCTAAACTGTGCCTTGCCAGTGTCTAGCCTGTGCCTAGCCAGTGTCCAGTCAGTGTCTAGCCAGTGCCTAGCCAGTGCCTAGTAAGTGTATAGCCAGTGTCTAGCCACTGTCTAGCCACTGTCTAGCCTGTGTCTAGCCAGTGTCCAGTTAGTGTCTAGACAGTGCCTAGCCAGTGTCTAGCCAGTGTCTAGCGTGTGCCTAGCCAGTGTCTAGCCAGTGTCTAGCCAGTGTCTAGCCAGTGTCTAGCCAGTGTCTAGCCAGTGTCTAGCCAGTGTCTAGCTAGTGTCTAGCCAGTGTCTAGCCAGTGTCTAGCCAGTGTCTAGCCAGTGTCTAGCCAGTGTCTAGCCAGTGTCTAGCCAGTGTCTAGCCAGTGTCTAGCCAGTTTCTAGTTAGTGTCTAGCCAGTGTCTAGCCAGTGTCTAGCCAGTGTCTAGCCAGTTTCTAGCCAGTGTCTAGCCAGTGTCTAGCCAGTGTCTAGCCAGTGTCTAGCCAGTGTCTAGCCAGTGTCTAGCCAGTTTCTAGCCAGTGTCTGGCCTGTGCCTAGCCTATGCTTAGCCGGTGTCAAGCCTGCGTCTAGCCTGTGCATAGCCTGCGTCTAGCCTGTGCATAGCCAGTGTCTAGCCTGTGCCTAGCCTGTGTCTAGCCTGTGCCTAGCCTGTGCCTAGCCAGTGTCTAGCCTATACCTAGCCTGTGCCTAGCCGAGTGCCTAGCCTGTGCCTAGCCAGTGTCTAGCCAGTGTCTAGCCAGTGTCTAGCCTGTGCCTAGCCAGAGTCTAGCCTGTGCCTAGCCAGTGTCTAGCCTGTGTCTAGCCTGTGTCTAGCCTGTGTCTAGCCTGTGTCTAGCCTGTGCCCAGCCAGAGTCTAGCCTGTGCCTACACAGTGTCTACGGTATAAAATACCAGTGTCTAACCAGTGCATAGCCGGTGTACAGCCTGTGCCTAGCCTGTGTCTAGCCCATGTCTAGCCTGTGCATTGCCAGTGGCTAGCCAGTGCCGAGCCAGTGTTTTGCCGGAGTCTAGCCTGTGCCCAGCCAGTGTCTAGCCTGTGTCTAGCCCATGTCAAGCCAGTGTCTAGCCCATGTCTAGTCTGTGCCTAGCCAGTGTCTAGCCTGTGCCTAGCCTGTGTCTAGCCAGTGTCTAGCCAGTGTTTAGCATGCGCCTAGACACTGTCTAGCCAGTGTCTAGCCTGTGCCAAGCCAGTGTCTCGCCAGTGTCTAGCGAGTGTCTAGCCAGTGTCTAGCCAGTGACTAGCCTGTGCCTAGCCTGTGCCTAGCCAGTGTCTAGCCTATGTCTAGGCAGTGACTAGCCAGTGTTAGGCAGTGTCTAGGCAGTGTCTAGGCAGTGTCTAGGCAGTGTCTAGGCAGTGTCTAGGCAGTGTCTAGGCAGTGTCTAGGCAGTGTCTAGGCAGTGTCTAGGCAGTGTCTAGGCAGTGTCTAGGCAGTGTCTAGGCAGTGTCTAGGCAGTGTGTAGGCAGTGTCTAGGCAGTGTGTAGGCAGTGTCTAGGCAGTGTCTAGGCAGTGTCTAGGCAGTGTCTAGGCAGTGTCTAGGCAGTGTTTAGGCAGTGTCTAGCCAGTGTCTAGCCTGTGTCTAGCCTGTACCTAGGCAGTGTCTAGCCTGTGCCTAGCCAGTGTCTAGCCTGTGTCTAGCCAGTGTCGTCGCCAGTGTCTAGCGAGTGTCTAGCCAGTGTCCAGCCAGTGACTAGCATGTGCCTAGCAATTGTCTAGCCCATGTCTAGCCCATGTCTAGCCCATGTCTAGCCGGTGCCTAGCCAGTGTCTAGCCTGTGCCTAGCGTGTGCCTAGCCAGTGTCTGGCCTGTGCCTAGCCAGTGTCTAGCCTGGCCTAGCCAGTGTCTAGCCTGTGTCTAGCCTGTGTCTAGCCTGTGCCTAGCCAGTGTCTAGCCTGTGCCTAGCCAGTGTCTAGCCTGTGCCTAGCCAGTGTCTAGCTTGTGCCTAGCCAGTGTCTCTCCTGTGTTTAGCCTATGTCCATCCTGTTTTTATCCTGTTTCTACACTGTGTCTAGCCTGTCCAGACGGTCTCTTTGGTCTGTGTCTAGCTTGTGTGTCGCCTGTCCAGTCTGTCGGTCTGGACTATGTCTTGTCTGTGTCTAGCCAGTGTCTAGCCTGTGTCTAGCCTGTGTCGAGCCTGTGCATAGCCTGTGTATATCATGTGTCTGGCCTATGCCTGTATCTAAACAGTGTCTAGCCAATGTCTAGCCAATGTCTAACCAGTGTCTAGCCGGTGTCTAGACAGTGTCTAGCCAGTGTCTAGCCAGTGTCTAGCCGGTGTCTAGGCAGTGTCTAGCCAGTGTCTAGCCTGTGCCTAGGCAGTGTCTAGCCTCTGCCTAGCCAGTGTCTAGCCTGTGTCTAGCCAGTGTCTCGCCGGTGTCTAGCGAGTGTCTAGCCAGTGTCTAGCCAGTGACTAGCCAGTGTCTAGCCTGTGTCTAGCATGTGTATAGCATGTGTCAGGCCTATGTCTGGCCTATGAATAGCCTATTTCTAATTAGTGTCTAGCCTGTGCCTAGGCAGTGTCTAGCCAGTGTCTAGTCTGTGCCTAACCAATGGCTAGCCAGTGCCAAACCAATGGCTAGCCAGTTCCAAACTAATGGCTAGCCTGTGCCTAACCAATGGCTAGCCAGTGCCTAACCAAGGGCTTGCCAGTGCCAAACCAATGCCTAGCCAGTGCCTAACCAATAGCTAGCCAGTGTCCAGCCAATGTCTAGCCACTGTCTAGCCAGTGTCTAGCCTGTGCCTAGCCTGTGCCTAGCCCGTGCCTAGCCTGTGCCCAGCCAGTGTTTAGACTGTGCTAGCCAGTGTCTAGCTTGTGCCTAGCCAGTGTCTAGCCTGTGCCTACCCAGTGTCTAGCCTGTTTCTAGCCAGTATTCAGCCAGTGTTTAGCCTGCGCCTAGCCCTTGTCTAACCTGTGCCTAGTTAGTGCTTAGCCTCTGCCTAGCCAGTGTCTAGCTTGTGCATAGCCAGTGTCTAGCTTGTGCATAGCCAGTGTCTATCCTGTGCACAGCCAGTGTCTAGCCTCTGTCAAGCCAGTGTCTAGCCTCTGTCTTGCCAGTGTCTAGCCTGTGCCTAGCCAGTGTCTAGCCTGTGTCTAGCCAGTGTCTCGCCAGTGTCTAGCGAGTGTCTAGCCAGTGTCCAGCCAGTGACTAGCATGTGCCTAGCAAGTGTCTAGCCCATGTCTAGCCCATGTCTAGCCCATGTCTAGCCCATGTCTAGCCCATGTCTAGCCCATGTCTAGCCCATGTCTAGCCCATGTCTAGCCCATGTCTAGCCGGTGCCTAGCCAGTGTCTAGCCTGTGCCTAGCGTGTGCCAAGCCAGTGTCTGGCCTGTGCCAAGCCAGTGTCTAGCCTGTGCCTAGCCAGTGTCTAGCCTGTGTCTAGCCTGTGCCTAGCCAGTGTCTAGCCTGTGCCTGGCCAGTGTCTAGCCTGTGCCTAGCCAGTGTCTGGCTTGTGCCTAGCCAGTGTCTAGCTTGTGCCTAGCCAGTGTTTCTCCTGTGTTTAGCCTATGTCCATCCTGTTTTTATCCTGTTTCTACACTGTGTCTAGCCTGTCCAGACGGTCTCTTTGGTCTGTGTCTAGCTTGTGTGTCGCCTGTCCAGTCTGTCGGTCTGGACTATGTCTTGTCTGTGTCTAGCCAGTGTCTAGCCTGTGTCTAGCCTGTGTCGAGCCTGTGCATAGCCTGTGTATATCATGTGTCTGGCCTATGCCTGTATCTAAACAGTGTCTAGCCAATGTCTAGCCAATGTCTAACCAGTGTCTAGCCGGTGTCTAGACAGTGTCTAGCCAGTGTCTAGCCAGTGTCTAGCCGGTGTCTAGGCAGTGTCTAGCCAGTGTCTAGCCTGTGCCTAGGCAGTGTCTAGCCTCTGCCTAGCCAGTGTCTAGCCTGTATCTAGCCTGTGTCTAGCCAGTGTCTCGCCGGTGTCTAGCGAGTGTCTAGCCAGTGTCTAGCCAGTGACTAGCCAGTGTCTAGCCTGTGTCTAGCATGTGTATAGCATGTGTCAGGCCTATGTCTGGCCTATGAATAGCCTATTTCTAATTAGTGTCTAGCCTGTGCCTAGGCAGTGTCTAGCCAGTGTCTAGTCTGTGCCTAACCAATGGCTAGCCAGTGCCAAACCAATGGCTAGCCAGTTCCAAACTAATGGCTAGCCTGTGCCTAACCAATGGCTAGCCAGTGCCTAACCAAGGGCATGCCAGTGCCAAACCAATGCCTAGCCAGTGCCTAACCAATAGCTAGCCAGTGTCCAGCCAATGTCTAGCCACTGTCTAGCCAGTGTCTAGCCTGTGCCTAGCCTGTGCCTAGCCCGTGCCTAGCCTGTGCCCAGCCAGTGTTTAGACTGTGCTAGCCAGTGTCTAGCTTGTGCCTAGCCAGTGTCTAGCCTGTGCCTACCCAGTGTCTAGCCTGTTTCTAGCCAGTATTCAGCCAGTGTTTAGCCTGCGCCTAGCCCTTGTCTAACCTGTGCCTAGTTAGTGCTTAGCCTCTGCCTAGCCAGTGTCTAGCTTGTGCATAGCCAGTGTCTAGCTTGTGCATAGCCAGTGTCTATCCTGTGCACAGCCAGTGTCTAGCCTCTGTCAAGCCAGTGTCTAGCCTCTGTCTTGCCAGTGTCTAGCCTGTGCCTAGCCAGTGTCTAGCCTGTGTCTAGCCAGTGTCTCGCCAGTGTCTAGCGAGTGTCTAGCCAGTGTCCAGCCAGTGACTAGCATGTGCCTAGCAAGTGTCTAGCCCATGTCTAGCCCATGTCTAGCCCATGTCTAGCCCATGTCTAGCCCATGTCTAGCCCATGTCTAGCCCATGTCTAGCCGGTGCCTAGCCAGTGTCTAGCCTGTGCCTAGCGTGTGCCAAGCCAGTGTCTGGCCTGTGCCAAGCCAGTGTCTAGCCTGTGCCTAGCCAGTGTCTAGCCTGTGTCTAGCCTGTGCCTAGCCAGTGTCTAGCCTGTGCCTGGCCAGTGTCTAGCCTGTGCCTAGCCAGTGTCTGGCTTGTGCCTAGCCAGTGTCTCGCCTGTGTTTAGCCTATGTCCATCCTGTTTTTATCCTGTTTCTACACTGTGTCTAGCCTGTCCAGACGGTCTCTTTGGTCTGTGTCCAAACCAATGGCTAGCCAGTTCCAAACTAATGGCTAGCCTGTGCCTAACCAATGGCTAGCCAGTGCCTAACCAAGGGCTTGCCAGTGCCAAACCAATGCCTAGCCAGTGCCTAACCAATAGCTAGCCAGTGTCCAGCCAATGTCTAGCCACTGTCTAGCCAGTGTCTAGCCTGTGCCTAGCCTGTGCCTAGCCCGTGCCTAGCCTGTGCCCAGCCAGTGTTTAGACTGTGCTAGCCAGTGTCTAGCTTGTGCCTAGCCAGTGTCTAGCCTGTGCCTACCCAGTGTCTAGCCTGTTTCTAGCCAGTATTCAGCCAGTGTTTAGCCTGCGCCTAGCCCTTGTCTAACCTGTGCCTAGTTAGTGCTTAGCCTCTGCCTAGCCAGTGTCTAGCTTGTGCATAGCCAGTGTCTAGCTTGTGCATAGCCAGTGTCTATCCTGTGCACAGCCAGTGTCTAGCCTCTGTCAAGCCAGTGTCTAGCCTCTGTCTTGCCAGTGTCTAGCCTGTGCCTAGCCAGTGTCTAGCCTGTGTCTAGCCAGTGTCTCGCCAGTGTCTAGCGAGTGTCTAGCCAGTGTCCAGCCAGTGACTAGCATGTGCCTAGCAAGTGTCTAGCCCATGTCTAGCCCATGTCTAGCCCATGTCTAGCCCATGTCTAGCCCATGTCTAGCCCATGTCTAGCCCATGTCTAGCCGGTGCCTAGCCAGTGTCTAGCCTGTGCCTAGCGTGTGCCAAGCCAGTGTCTGGCCTGTGCCAAGCCAGTGTCTAGCCTGTGCCTAGCCAGTGTCTAGCCTGTGTCTAGCCTGTGCCTAGCCAGTGTCTAGCCTGTGCCTAGCCAGTGTCTAGCCTGTGCCTAGCCAGTGACTATCCGGTGCCTAGCCAGAGTCCAGCCTGTGCCTAGCCAGTGTCTAGCCTGTGTCTAGCCTATGCCTTGTCTGTGATTGGCATGTGCATAGCTTGTGCATAGCCAGTGTGTAGCCTGTGCCTAGCAGGTGTCTAGCCTGGGCCTAGCCAATGTCTACCCAGTGTCTAGCCTGTGTCTCGCCAGTGTCTAGCCTGTGTCTCGCCAGTGTCTAGCCAGTGTCTAGCCAGGGCCAAGCCAATGTCTAGCCTGTGCCTAGCCAGTGTCTAGCCTGTGCCTAGCCACTGTCTAGCCAGTGTCTCGCCAGTGTCTCGCCAGTGTCTAGCCAGTGTCTAGCCAGTGTCTAGGCAGTGTCTACCCAGTGTCTAGCCAGTGTCTAGGCAGTGTCTACCCAGTGTCTAGCCAGTGTCTAGGCAGTGTCTAGCCAGTGTCTAGGCAGTGTCTAGCCAGTGTCTAGCCTGTGTCTAGCCAGTGTCTCGCCAGTGTCTAGCGAGTGTCTAGATAGTGTCTAGCCAGTGACTAGCCAGTGACTAGCCAGTGTCCAGCCTGTGCCTAGCCAGTGTCTAGCCTGTGCCTAGCCAGTGTCTAGTCTGTGCCTAACCAGTGTCTCGCCAGTGTCTAGCGAGTGTCTAGATAGTGTCTAGCCAGTGACTAGCCAGTGACTAGCCAGTGTCTAGCCTGTGTCTAGCATGTGTATAGCATGTGTCAGTGTCTAGCCTCTGCCTAGCCAGTGTCTAGCCTGTGCCTAGCCAGTGACTATCCGGTGCCTAGCCAGAGTCCAGCCTGTGCCTAGCCAGTGTCTAGCCTGTGTCTAGCCTATGCCTTGTCTGTGATTGGCATGTGCATAGCTTGTGCATAGCCAGTGTGTAGCCTGTGCCTAGCAGGTGTCTAGCCTGGGCCTAGCCAATGTCTACCCAGTGTCTAGCCTGTGTCTCGCCAGTGTCTAGCCTGTGTCTCGCCAGTGTCTAGCCAGTGTCTAGCCAGGGCCAAGCCAATGTCTAGCCTGTGCCTAGCCAGTGTCTAGCCTGTGCCTAGCCACTGTCTAGCCAGTGTCTAGCCTGTGTCTCGCCAGTGTCTAACCAGTGTCTAACCAATGTCTAGCCAGTGTCTAGCCATTGTCTAGCTAGTGTCTAGCCTGTGTCTAGCCTGTTCCTTGCCTGTGATTGGCATGTGCATAGCAGTGTCCAGTCAGTGTCTAGCCAGTGTCTAGCTAGTGTCTAGCCAGTGTCTAGCAAGTGTCTAGCCAGTGTCTAGTCAGTGTCCAGCCAGTGTCTAGCCAGTGTCTTGCCTGTGCCTAGCCAGTGTCTAGCCTGTGTCTAGCCTATGCCTTGTCTGTGATTGGCATGTGCATAGCTTGTGCATAGCCAGTGTGTAGCCTGTGCCTAGCCAGTGTCTAGCCTGGGCCTAGCCAAAGTGTAGCCTGTGCCTAGCCAGTGTCTAGTTTGTGTCTAGCATGTGTATAGCATTTGTCAGGCCTATGTCTGGCCTACGAATAGCCTATTTTTAAACAGTGTCTAGCCTGTGCCTAGGCAGTGTCTAGCCAGTGTCTAGCCAGTGTCTAGCCCGTGTCCAGTTAGTGTCTAGCCAGTGTCTAGCCAGGGCCAAGCCAATGTCTAGCCTGTGCCTAGCCAGTGTCTAGCCTGTGGCAGTGTCTAGGCAGTGTCTAGCCAGTGTCTAGCCTGTGTCTTGCCAGTGTCTCGCCAGTGTCTAGCGAGTGTCTAGATAGTGTCTAGCCAGTGACTAGCCAGTGTCTAGCCTGTGTCTAGCATGTGTATAGCATGTGTCAGGCCTATGTCTGGCCTATGAATACCCTATTTCTAAACAGTGTCTAGCCTGTGCCTAGGCGGTGTCTAGCCATTGTCTAGCCAGAGTCTAGCCATTGTCTAGCCAGTGTCTACCCAGTGTCTAGCCTAACCAATGGCTAGCCAATCCCAAACCAATGGCTAGCCAGTGCCTAACCAATGGCTAGCCAGTGTCTACCCAATGTCTAGCCACTGTCTAGCCAGTGTCTAGCCTGTGCCTAGCCTGTGCCTAGCCCGTGCCTAGCCCGTGCCTAGCTTGTGCCCAGCCAGTGTTTAGCCTGTGCCTAGCCAGTGTCTACCCTGTGCCTAGCCAGTGTCTAGCCTCTTTCTAGCCAGTATTCAGCCAGTGTTTTGCCTGCGCCTAGCCCTTGTCTAACCTGTGCCTAGCCAGTGTCTAGCCTGTGCGTAGCCAGTGTCTAGCACTTGCATAGCCAGTGTCTAGCTTGTGCATAGGCTGTGTCTTGCTTGTGCATAGCCAGTGTCTATCCTGTGCACAGCCAGTTTCTAGCCTCTGTCTAGTCAGTTTCTAGCCTCTGCCTAGCCAGTGTCTTGCCTGGGCCTAGCCAGTGACTATCTAGTGCCTAGCCAGAGTCCAGCCTGTGCCAAGCCAGTGTCTAGTCTGTGCCTTGCCTGTGATTTTCATGTGCATAGCAGTGTCCAGTGTCTAGCTCGTGTCCAGTTAGTGTCTAGCCAGTGTCTAGCACGTGTCCAGTTAGTGTCTAGCCAGTGCCTAGCCAGTGTCTAGCCAGTGTCTAGCCTGTGCCTAGGCTGTGCCTATCCTGTGCCTAGCCTGTGTTTAGCCTGTGCTTAGCCAGTGTCTAGTCTGTGCCTAACCAATGTCTAGCCTGTGTCTAGCCTGTGCCTTGCCGGTGTCTAGCCTGTGCCTTGCCTGTGATTTTCATGTGCTTAGCAGTGTCTAGCCATTGTCTAGCCAGTGTTTAGCCGGTGTCTAACCACTGTCTAGCCTGTGCCTAGCCTGTGCCTAGCCCGTGCCTAGCCCGTGCCTAGACTGTGCCCAGCCAGCGTTTAGCCTGTGCCCAGCCAGTTTTTAGCCTGTGCCTAGCCAGTGTCTAGCCTGTTACTACCCAGTATTCAGCCAGTGTTTAGCCTGCGCCTAGCCCTTGTCTAATCTGTGCCTAGCCAGTGTCTAGCCTGTGCGTAGCCAGTGTCTAGCACTTGCATATACAGTGTCTAGCTTGTGCATAGCCAGTGCCTAGCTTGTGCATAGCCCGTGTCTATCTTGTGCACAGCCAGTGTCTAGCCTCTGTCTAGCCAGTGTCTAGCCTCTGCCTAGCCAGTGTCTAGCCTGTGCCTAGCCAGTGACTATCCGGTGCCTAGCCAGAGTCCAGCCTGTGCCTAGCCAGTGTCTAGTCTGTGCCTAACCAGTGTCTTGCCTGTGTCTAGCCTGTGCCTTGCCTGTGATTTTCATGTGCATAGCAGTGTCAATGCCTAGCCAATGTCTATCCTGTGCCTAGCCAGTGTCTAGCCTGTGCCTAGATACTGTCTAGCCAGTGTCTAGCCTGCGTCTCGCCAGTGTCTAGCCAGTGTCCAGCCTGTGCCTATCCTGTGCCTAGCCTGTGTTTAGCCTGTGCTTAGCCAGTGTCTAGTCTGTGCCTAACCAATGTCTAGCCTGTGTCTAGCCTGTGCCTTTCCTGTGTCTAGCCTGTGCCTTGCCTGTGATTTTCATGTGCTTAGCAGTGTCTAGCACTTGCATAGCCAGTGTCTAGCTTGTGCATAGCTAGTGCCTAGCTTGTGCATAGCCCGTGTCTATCCTGTGCACAGCCAGTGTCTAGCCTCTGTCTAGCCAGTGTCTAGCCTCTGTCTAGCCAGTGTCTAGCCTCTGTCTAGCCAGTGTCTAGCCTCTGCCTAGCCAGTGTCTAGCCTGTGCCTAGCCAGTGACTATCCGGTGCCTAGCCAGAGTCCAGCCTGTGCCTAGCCAGTGTCTAGTCTGTGCCTAACCAGTGTCTTGCCTGTGTTTAGCCTGTGCCTTGCCTGTGATTTTCATGTGCATAGCAGTGTCAATGCCCAGCCAGTGTGTAGCCTGTGCCTAGCCAGTGTCTAGCCTGGGCCTAGCCAATGTCTAGCCTGTGCCTAGCCAATGTCTAGCCTGGGCCTAGCCAATGTCTAGCCTGTGCCTAGCCAGTGTCTAGTCTGGGCCTAGCCAATGTCTAGCCTGTGCCTAGCCAGTGTCTAGCCTGTGCCTAGATACTGTCTAGCCAGTGACTAGCCTGTGTCTAGCCAGTGTCTAGCCAGTGTCTAGCCAGTGTCTAGCCAGTGTCTAGCCAGTGTCTAGCCAGTGTCTAGCCAGTGTCTAGGCAGTGTCTAGGCAGTGTCTAGCCAGTGTCTAGCCTGTGCCTAGGCAGTGTCTAGCCAGTGTCTAGTTTGTGTCTAGCCAGAGTCTAGCTTGTGTCTAGCCAGTGTCTCGCCAGTGTCTAGCGAGTGTCTAGATAGTGTCTAGCCAGTGACTAGCCAGTGTCTAGCCTGTGTCTAGCATCTGTATAGCATGTGTCAGGCCTTTGTCTGGCCTATGATGAGCCTATTTCTAAGCACCTTCTAGCCTGTGCCTAGGCAGTGTCTAGCCATTGTCTAGCCAGTGTCTAGCCAGTGTCTAGCCATTGTCTAGCCAGTGTCTAGCCAGTGTCTAGCCAGTTTCTAGCACTTGCATAGCCAGTGGCTAGCTTGTGCATAGCCAGTGTCTAGCTTGTGCGCAGCCAGTGTCTTGCCTCTATCTAGCTAGTGTCTAGCCTCTGCCTAGCCAGTGTCTAGCCTGTGCCTAGCCAGTGACTATCCAGTGCCTAGCCAGAGTCCAGCCTGTGCAAAGCCAGTGTCTAGTCTGTGCCTTACCAATGTCTAGCCTGTGTCTAGCCTGTGCCTTGCCTGTGATTTTCGTGTGCATAGCAGTGTCTAGCCAGTCTCTAGCCCGTGTCCAGTTAGTGTCTAGCCAGTGTCTAGCCTGTGTCTCGCCAGTATCTAGCCAGTGTCTAGCCAGTGTCTAGGCATTGTCTAGGCAGTGTCTAGCCTGTGTCCAGTTAGTGTCTTGTCAGTGTCTAGCCAGTGTCTAGCCAGGGCCAAGACAATGTCTAGCCTGTGCCTAGCCAGTGTCTAGCCTGTGCCTAGCCAGTGTCTAGCCTGTGCCTAGACACTGTCTAACCAGTGTCTAGCCTGTGTCTAGGCAGTGTTTAGCCAGTGTCTAGGCAGTGTCTAGGCAGTGTCTTGGCAGTGTCTTGGCAGTGTCTAGCCAGTGTCTAGCCTGTGCCTAGGCAGTGTCTAGCCTCTGCCTAGCCTGTGTCTAGCCTGTGTCTAGCAAGTGTCTCGTCAGTATCTAGCGAGTGTCTAGCCTGTGCCTAGACACTGTCTAGCCAGTGTCTAGCCTGTGTCTCGCCAGTGTCTAGCCTGTGTCTCGCCAGTGTCCAGCCTGTGTCTCGCCAGTGTCTAGCCAGTGTCTAGCCAGGGCCAAGCCAATGACTAGCCTGTACCTAGCCAGTGTCTAGCCTGTGTCTAGACACTGTCTAGCCAGTGTCTAGCCTGTGTCTCGCCAGTGTCTAGCCAGTGTCTAGCCAGTGTCTAGCCAGTGTCTAGCTAGTGTCTAGCCTGTGTCTAGCCTGTGCCTTGCCTGTGATTGGCATGTGCATAGCAGTGTCCAGTCAGTGTCTAGCCAGTGTCTAGCTGGTGTCTAGCCAGTGTCTAGCAAGTGTCTAGCCAGTGTCTAGTCAGTGTCCAGCCAGTGTCTAGCCAGTGTCTTGCCTGTGCCTAGCCAGTGTCTAGCCTGTGTCTAGCCTATGCCTTGTCTGTGATTTGCATGTGCATAGCTTGTGCATAGCCAGTGTGTAGCCTCTGCCTAGCCAGTGTCTAGCCTGGGCCTAGCCAATGTGTAGCCTGTGCCTAGCCAGTGTCTAGCAAGTGTCTCGCCAGTGTCTAGCCAGTGTCTAGGCAGTGTCTAGCCAGTGTCTAGGCAGTGTCTAGGCAGTGTCTTAGCAGTGTCTAGCCAGTGTCTTAGCAGTGTCTAGCCAGTGTCTAGCCTGTGCCTAGGCAGTGTCTAGCCTCTGCCTAGCCAGTGTCTAGCCTGTGTCTAGCCAGTGTCTCGCCAGTGTCTAGCCAGTGCCTAGCCAGTGTCTAGTCTGTGCCTAACCAGTGTCTAGCCTGTGCCTTGCCTGTAGTTTTCATGTGCATAGCAGTGTCAATGCCTAGCCAGTGTGTAGCCTGTGCCTAGCCAGTGTCTAGCCTGGGTCTAGCCAATGTCTAGCCTGTGCCTAGCCAATGTCTAGCCTGTGCCTAGCCTGTGTCTAGCCTGGGCCTAGCCAATGTCTAGCCTGTGCCTAGCCAGTGTCTAGCCTGTGCCTAGATACTGTCTAGCCAGTGTCTAGCCTGTGTCTCGCCAGTGTCTAGCCAGTGTCTAGCCTGTGTCTCGCCAGTGTCTAGCCAGTGTCTAGACAGTGTCTAGCCAGTGTCTAGCCAGTGTCTAGGCAGTGTCTAGCCAGTGTCTAGCATGTTCTTGGCAGTGTCTAGCCAGTGTCTAGCTTGTGTCCAGCCAGTGTCTCGCCAGTGTCTAGCGAGTGTCTAGATAGTGTCTAGCCAGTGACTAGCCAGTGTCTAGCCTGTGTCTAGCATATGTGTAGATTGTGTCAGGCCTTTGTCTGGCCTATGATGAGCCTATTTCTAAGCACCTTCTAGCCTGTGCCTAGGCTGTGTCTAGCCATTGTCTAGCCAGTGTCTAGCCAGTGTCTAGCCAGTGTCTAGCACTTGCATAGCCAGTGTCCAGCTTGTGCATAGCCAGTGTCTAGCTTGTGCATAGCCAGTGTCTATCCTGTGCACAGCCAGTGTCTTGCCTCTATCTAGCTAGTGTCTAGCCTCTGCCTAGCCAGTGTCTAGCCTGTGCCTAGCCAGTGACTATCCAGTGCCTAGCCAGAGTCCAGCCTGTGCCAAGCCAGTGTCTAGCCTGGGCCTAGCCAATGTCTAGCCTGTGCCTAGCCAGTGTCTAGCCTGTGCCTAGATACTGTCTAGCCAGTGTCTAGCCTGTGTCTCGCCAGTGTCTAGCCAGTGTCTAGCCTGTGTCTAGCCAGTGTCTAGCCTGTGTCTCGCCAGTGTCTAGCCAGTGTCTCGACAGTGTCTAGCCAGTGTCTAGCCAGTGTCTAGGCAGTGTCTACGCAGTGTCTAGCCAGTGTCTAGCATGTTCTTGGCAGTGTCTAGCCAGTGTCTAGCGAGTGTCTAGATAGTGTCTAGCCAGTGACTAGCCAGTGTCTAGCCTGTGTCTAGCATATGTATAGCATGTGTCAGGCCTTTGTCTGGCCTATGATGAGCCTATTTCTAAGCACCTTCTAGCCTGTGCCTAGGCTGTGTCTAGCCATTGTCTAGCCAGTGTCTAGCCAGTGTCTAGCCAGTGTCTAGCACTTGCATAGCCAGTGTCCAGCTTGTGCATAGCCAGTGTCTAGCTTGTGCATAGCCAGTGTCTATCCTGTGCACAGCCAGTGTCTTGCCTCTATCTAGCTAATGTCTAGCCTCTGCCTAGCCAGTGTCTAGCCTGTGCCTAGCCAGTGACTATCCAGTGCCTAGCCAGAGTCCAGCCTGTGCCTAGCCAGTGTCTAGCCTGGGCCTAGCCAATGTCTAGCCTGTGCCTAGCCAGTATCTAGCCTGTGCCTAGATACTGTCTAGCCAGTGACTAGCCTGTGTCTAGCCAGTGTCTAGCCAGTGTCTAGCCAGTGTCTAGCCTGTGTCTAGCCAGTGTCTAGCCAGTGTCTAGCCAGTGTCTAGCCAGTGTCTAGCCAGTGTCTAGGCAGTGTCTAGGCAGTGTCTAGCCAGTGTCTAGCCTGTGCCTAGGCAGTGTCTAGCCAGTGTCTAGCTTGTGTCTAGCCAGAGTCTAGCTTGTGTCTAGCCAGTGTCTCGCCAGTGTCTAGCGAGTGTCTAGATAGTGTCTAGCCAGTGACTAGCCAGTGTCTAGCCTGTGTCTAGTATATGTATAGCATGTGTCAGGCCTTTGTCTGGCCTATGATGAGCCTATTTCTAAGCACCTTCTAGCCTGTGCCTAGGCAGTGTCTAGCCATTGTCTAGCCAGTGTCTAGCCAGTGTCTAGCCAGTGTCTAGCACTTGCATAGCCAGTGTCCAGCTTGTGCATAGCCAGTGTCTAGCTTGTGCATAGCCAGTGTCTATCCTGTGCACAGCCAGTGTCTTGCCTCTATCTAGCTAATGTCTAGCCTCTGCCTAGCCAGTGTCTAGCCTGTGCCTAGCCAGTGACTATCCAGTGCCTAGCCAGAGTCCAGCCTGTGCCTAGCCAGTGTCTAGCCTGGGCCTAGCCAATGTCTAGCCTGTGCCTAGCCAGTATCTAGCCTGTGCCTAGATACTGTCTAGCCAGTGACTAGCCTGTGTCTAGCCAGTGTCTAGCCAGTGTCTAGCCAGTGTCTAGCCAGTGTCTAGCCTGTGTCTAGCCAGTGTCTAGCCAGTGTCTAGCCAGTGTCTAGCCAGTGTCTAGCCAGTGTCTAGGCAGTGTCTAGGCAGTGTCTAGCCAGTGTCTAGCCTGTGCCTAGGCAGTGTCTAGCCAGTGTCTAGCTTGTGTCTAGCCAGAGTCTAGCTTGTGTCTAGCCAGTGTCTCGCCAGTGTCTAGCGAGTGTCTAGATAGTGTCTAGCCAGTGACTAGCCAGTGTCTAGCCTGTGTCTAGTATATGTATAGCATGTGTCAGGCCTTTGTCTGGCCTATGATGAGCCTATTTCTAAGCACCTTCTAGCCTGTGCCTAGGCAGTGTCTAGCCATTGTCTAGCCAGTGTCTAGCCAGTGTCTAGCCATTGTCTAGCCAGTGTCTAGCCAGTGTCTAGCCAGTTTCTAGCACTTGCATAGCCAGTGGCTAGCTTGTGCATAGCCAGTGTCTAGCTTGTGCGCAGCCATTGTCTTGCCTCTATCTAGCTAGTGTCTAGCCTCTGCCTAGCCAGTGTCTAGCCTGTGCCTAGCCAGTGACTATCCAGTGCCTAGCCAGAGTCCAGCCTGTGCAAAGCCAGTGTCTAGTCTGTGCCTTACCAATGTCTAGCCTGTGTCTAGCCTGTGCCTTGCCTGTGATTTTCATGTGCATAGCAGTGTCTAGCCAGTGTCTAGCCCGTGTCCAGTTAGTGTCTAGCCAGTGTCTAGCCTGTGTCTCGCCAGTGTCTAGCCAGTGTCTAGCCAGTGTCTAGGCATTGTCTAGGCAGTGTCTAGCCTGTGTCCAGTTAGTGTCTTGTCAGTGTCTAGCCAGTGTCTAGCCAGTGTCTAGCCAGTGTCTAGCCAGGGCCAAGACAATGTCTAGCCTGTGCCTAGCCAGTGTCTAGCCTGTGCCTAGCCAGTGTCTAGCCTGTGCCTAGCCAGTGTCTAGCCTGTGCCTAGACACTGTCTAGCCAGTGTCTAGCCTGTGTCTAGGCAGTGTTTAGCCAGTGTCTAGGCAGTGTCTAGGCAGTGTCTTGGCAGTGTCTTGGCAGTGTCTAGCCAGTGTCTAGCCTGTGCCCAGCCGGTGTTTAGCCTGTGCCTAGCCAGTGTCTAGCCTGTTTCTACCCAGTATTCAGCCAGTGTTTAGCCTGCGCCTAGCCCTTGTCTAATCTGTGCCTAGCCAGTGTCTAGCCTGTGCGTAGCCAGTGTCTAGCACTTGCATATACAGTGTCTAGCTTGTGCATAGCCAGTGCCTAGCTTGTGCATAGCCCGTGTCTATCTTGTGCACAGCCAGTGTCTAGCCTCTGTCTAGCCAGTGTCTAGCCTCTGCCTAGCCAGTGTCTAGCCTGTGCCTAGCCAGTGACTATCCGGTGCCTAGCCAGAGTCCAGCCTGTGCCTAGCCAGTGTCTAGTCTGTGCCTAACTAGTGTCTTGCCTGTGTCTAGCCTGTGCCTTGCCTGTGATTTTCATGTGCATAGCAGTGTCAATGCCTAGCCAGTGTGTAGCCTGTGCCTAGCCAGTGTCTAGCCTGGGCCTAGCCAATGTCTATCCTGTGCCTAGCCAGTCTCTAGCCTGGGACTAGCCAATGTCTAGCCTGTGCCTAGCCAGTGTCTAGCCTGTGCCTAGATACTGTCTAGCCAGTGTCTAGCCTGCGTCTCGCCAGTGTCTAGCCAGTGTCCAGCCTGTGCCTATCCTGTGCCTAACCTGTGTTTAGCCTGTGCTTAGCCAGTGTCTAGTCTGTGCCTAACCAATGTCTAGCCTGTGTCTAGCCTGTGCCTTGCCTGTGTCTAGCCTGTGCCTTGCCTGTGATTTTCATGTGCTTAGCAGTGTCTAGCACTTGCATAGCCAGTGTCTAGCTTGTGCATAGCTAGTGCCTAGCTTGTGCATAGCCCGTGTCTCTCCTGTGCACAGCCAGTGTCTAGCCTCTGTCTAGCCAGTGTCTAGCCTCTGTCTAGCCAGTGTCTAGCCTCTGCCTAGCCAGTGTCTAGCCTGTGCCTAGCCAGTGACTATCCGGTGCCTAGCCAGAGTCCAGCCTGTGCCTAGCCAGTGTCTAGTCTGTGCCTAACCAGTGTCTTGCCTGTGTCTAGCCTGTGCCTTGCCTGTGATTTTCATGTGCATAGCAGTGTCAATGCCTAGCCAGTGTGTAGCCTGTGCCTAGCCAGTGTCTAGCCTGGGCCTAGCCAATGTCTAGCCTGTGCCTAGCCAGTGTCTAGCCTGGGCCTAGCCAATGTCTAGCCTGTGCCTAGCCAGTGTCTAGCCTGGGCCTAGCCAATGTCTAGCCTGTGCCTAGCCAGTGTCTAGCCTGTGCCTAGATACTGTCTAGCCAGTGACTAGCCTGTGTCTAGCCAGTGTCTAGCCAGTGTCTAGCCAGTGTCTAGCCAGTGTCTAGCCAGTGTCTAGCCAGTGTCTAGCCAGTGTCTAGCCAGTGTCTAGCCAGTGTCTAGCCAGTGTCTAGCCAGTGTCTAGCCAGTGTCTAGCCAGTGTCTAGCCAGTGTCTAGCCAGTGTCTAGCCAGTGTCTAGCCAGTGTCTAGCCAGTGTCTAGCCAGTGTCTAGGCAGTGTCTAGCCAGTGTCTAGCCTGTGCCTAGGCAGTGTCTAGCCAGTGTCTAGCTTGTGTCTAGCCAGAGTCTAGCTTGTGTCTAGCCAGTGTCTCGCCAGTGTCTAGCGAGTGTCTAGATAGTGTCTAGCCAGTGACTAGCCAGTGTCTAGCCTGTGTCTAGCATATGTATAGCATGTGTCAGGCCTTTGTCTGGCCTATGATGAGCCTATTTCTAAGCACCTTCTAGCCTGTGCCTAGGCAGTGTCTAGCCATTGTCTAGCCAGTGTCTAGCCAGTGTCTAGCCATTGTCTAGCCAGTGTCTAGCCAGTGTCTAGCCAGTTTCTAGCACTTGCATAGCCAGTGGCTAGCTTGTGCATAGCCAGTGTCTAGCTTGTGCGCAGCCAGTGTCTTGCCTCTATCTAGCTAGTGTCTAGCCTCTGCCTAGCCAGTGTCTAGCCTGTGCCTAGCCAGTGACTATCCAGTGCCTAGCCAGAGTCCAGCCTGTGCAAAGCCAGTGTCTAGTCTGTGCCTTACCAATGTCTAGCCTGTGTCTAGCCTGTGCCTTGCCTGTGATATTCGTGTGCATAGCAGTGTCTAGCCAGTGTCTAGCCCGTGTCCAGTTAGTGTCTAGCCAGTGTCTAGCCTGTGTCTCGCCAGTGTCTAGCCAGTGTCTAGCCAGTGTCTAGGCATTAACTAGGCAGTGTCTAGCCTGTGTCCAGTTAGTGTCTTGTCAGTGTCTAGCCAGTGTCTAGCCAGTGTCTAGCCAGGGCCAAGACAATGTCTAGCCTGTGCCTAGCCAGTGTCTAGCCTGTGCCTAGCCAGTGTTTAGCCTGTGCCTAGACACTGTCTAGCCAGTGTCTAGCCTGTGTCTAGGCAGTGTTTAGCCAGTGTCTAGGCAGTGTCTAGGCAGTGTCTTGGCAGTGTCTAGCCAGTGTCTAGCCTGTGCCTAGGCAGTGTCTAGCCTCTGCCTAGCCTGTGTCTAGCCTGTGTCTAGCAAGTGTCTGTCTAGCCAGTGTCTAGCCTGTGTCTCGCCAGTGTCTAGCCTGTGTCTCGCCAGTGTCTAGCCTGTGTCTCGCCAGTGTCCAGCCTGTGTCTCGCCAGTGTCTAGCCAGTGTCTAGCCAGGGGCAAGCCAATGACTAGCCTGTGCCTAGCCAGTGTCTAGCCTGTGTCTAGACACTGTCTAGCCAGTGTCTAGCCTGTGTCTCGCCAGTGTCTAGCCAGTGTCTAGCCAGTGTCTAGCCAGTGTCTAGCTAGTGTCTAGCCTGTGTCTAGCCTGTGCCTTGCCTGTGATTGGCATGTGCATAGCAGTGTCCAGTCAGTGTCTAGCCAGTGTCTAGCTGGTGTCTAGCCAGTGTCTAGCAAGTGTCTAGCCAGTGTCTAGTCAGTGTCCAGCCAGTGTCTAGCCAGTGTCTTGCCTGTGCCTAGCCAGTGTCTAGCCTGTGTCTAGCCTATGCCTTGTCTGTGATTTGCATGTGCATAGCTTGTGCATAGCCAGTGTGTAGCCTCTGCCTAGCCAGTGTCTAGCCTGGGCCTAGCCAATGTGTAGCCTGTGCCTAGCCAGTGTCTAGCAAGTGTCTCGCTAGTGTCTAGCAAGTGTCTCGCCAGTGTCTAGCCAGTGTCTAGGCAGTGTCTAGGCAGTGTCTTAGCAGTGTCTAGCCAGTGTCTAGGCAGTGTCTAGCCAGTGTCTAGGCAGTGTCTAGCCAGTGTCTAGGCAGTGTCTAGGCAGTGTCTTAGCAGTGTCTAGCCAGTGTCTAGCCTGTGCCTAGGCAGTGTCTAGCCTCTGCCTAGCCAGTGTCTAGCCTGTGTCTAGCCAGTGTCTCGCCAGTGTCTAGCCAGTGCCTAGCCAGTGTCTAGTCTGTGCCTAACCAGTGTCTAGCCTGTGTCTAGCCTGTGCCTTGCCTGTAGTTTTCATGTGCATAGCAGTGTCAATGCCTAGCCAGTGTGTAGCCTGTGCCTAGCCAGTGTCTAGCCTGGGCCTAGCCAATGTCTAGCCTGTGCCTAGCCAATGTCTAGCCTGTGCCTAGCCTGTGTCTAGCCTGGGCCTAGCCAATGTCTAGCCTGTGCCTAGCCAGTGTCTAGCCTGTGTCTCGCCAGTGTCTAGCCAGTGTCTAGCCTGTGTCTCGCCAGTGTCTAGCCAGTGTCTAGACAGTGTCTAGCCAGTGTCTAGCCAGTGTCTAGGCAGTGTCTACGCAGTGTCTAGCCAGTGTCTAGCATGTTCTTGGCAGTGTCTAGCCAGTGTCTAGCTTGTGTCCAGCCAGTGTCTCGCCAGTGTCTAGCGAGTGTCTAGATAGTGTCTAGCCAGTGACTAGCCAGTGTCTAGCCTGTGTCTAGCATATGTATAGATTGTGTCAGGCCTTTGTCTGGCCTATGATGAGCCTATTTCTAAGCACCTTCTAGCCTGTGCCTAGGCTGTGTCTAGCCATTGTCTAGCCAGTGTCTAGCCAGTGTCTAGCACTTGCATAGCCAGTGTCCAGCTTGTGCATAGCCAGTGTCTAGCTTGTGCATAGCCAGTGTCTATCCTGTGCACAGCCAGTGTCTTGCCTCTATCTAGCTAGTGTCTAGCCTCTGCCTAGCCAGTGTCTAGCCTGTGCCTAGCCAGTGACTATCCAGTGCCTAGCCAGAGTCCAGCCTGTGCCAAGCCAGTGTCTAGCCTGGGCCTAGCCAATGTCTAGCCTGTGCCTAGCCAGTGTCTAGCCTGTGCCTAGATACTGTCTAGGCAGTGTCTAGCCTGTGTCTCGCCAGTGTCTAGCCAGTGTCTAGCCTGTGTCTAGCCAGTGTCTAGCCTGTGTCTCGCCAGTGTCTAGCCAGTGTCTAGCCTGTGTCTCGCCAGTGTCTAGCCAGTGTCTAGACAGTGTCTAGCCAGTGTCTAGCCAGTGTCTAGGCAGTGTCTACGCAGTGTCTAGCCAGTGTCTAGCATGTTCTTGGCAGTGTCTAGCCAGTGTCTAGCGAGTGTCTAGATAGTGTCTAGCCAGTGACTAGCCAGTGTCTAGCCTGTGTCTAGCATATGTATAGCATGTGTCAGGCCTTTGTCTGGCCTATGATGAGCCTATTTCTAAGCACCTTCTAGCCTGTGCCTAGGCTGTGTCTAGCCATTGTCTAGCCAGTGTCTAGCCAGTGTCTAGCCAGTGTCTAGCACTTGCATAGCCAGTGTCCAGCTTGTGCATAGCCAGTGTCTAGCTTGTGCATAGCCAGTGTCTATCCTGTGCACAGCCAGTGTCTTGCCTCTATCTAGCTAGTGTCTAGCCTCTGCCTAGCCAGTGTCTAGCCTGTGCCTAGCCAGTGACTATCGAGTGCCTAGCCAGAGTCCAGCCTGTGCCTAGCCAGTGTCTAGCCTGGGCCTAGCCAATGTCTAGCCTGTGCTTAGCCAGTATCTAGCCTGTGCCTAGATACTGTCTAGCCAGTGACTAGCCTGTGTCTAGCCAGTGTCTAGCCAGTGTCTAGCCAGTGTCTAGCCAGTGTCTAGCCAGTGTCTAGCCAGTGTCTAGCCATTGTCTAGCCAGTGTCTAGCCAGTGTCTAGCCAGTGTCTAGCACTTGCATAGCCAGTGTCCAGCTTGTGCATAGCCAGTGTCTAGCTTGTGCATAGCCAGTGTCTATCCTGTGCACAGCCAGTGTCTTGCCTCTATCTAGCTAGTGTCTAGCCTCTGCCTAGCCAGTGTCTAGCCAGTGTCTAGCCAGTGTCTAGCCAGGGCCAAGACAATGTCTAGCCTGTGCCTAGCCAGTGTCTAGCCTGTGCCTAGCCAGTGTCTAGCCTGTGCCTAGACACTGTCTAGCCAGTGTCTAGCCTGTGTCTAGGCAGTGTTTAGCCAGTGTCTAGGCAGTGTCTAGGCAGTGTCTTGGCAGTGTCTTGGCAGTGTCTAGCCAGTGTCTAGCCTGTGCCCAGCCAGTGTTTAGCCTGTGCCTAGCCAGTGTCTAGCCTGTTTCTACCCAGTATTCAGCCAGTGTATAGCCTGCGCCTAGCCCTTGTCTAATCTGTGCCTAGCCAGTGTCTAGCCTGTGCGTAGCCAGTGTCTAGCACTTGCATATACAGTGTCTAGCTTGTGCATAGCCAGTGCCTAGCTTGTGCATAGCCCGTGTCTATCTTGTGCACAGCCAGTGTCTAGCCTCTGTCTAGCCAGTGTCTAGCCTCTGCCTAGCCAGTGTCTAGCCTGTGCCTAGCCAGTGACTATCCGGTGCCTAGCCAGAGTCCAGCCTGTGCCTAGCCAGTGTCTAGTCTGTGCCTAACCAGTGTCTTGCCTGTGTCTAGCCTGTGCCTTGCCTGTGATTTTCATGTGCATAGCAGTGTCAATGCCTAGCCAGTGTGTAGCCTGTGCCTAGCCAGTGTCTAGCCTGGGCCTAGCCAATGTCTAGCCTGTGCCTAGCCAGTCTCTAGGCTGAGACTAGCCAATGTCTAGCCTGTGCCTAGCCAGTGTCTAGCCTGTGCCTAGATACTGTCTAGCCAGTGTCTAGCCTGCGTCTCGCCAGTGTCTAGCCAGTGTCCAGCCTGTGCCTATCCTGTGCCTAGCCTGTGTTTAGCCTGTGCTTAGCCAGTGTCTAGTCTGTGCCTAACCAATGTCTAGCCTGTGTCTAGCCTGTGCCTTGCCTGTGTCTAGCCTGTGCCTTGCCTGTGATTTTCATGTCCTTAGCAGTGTCTAGCACTTGCATAGCCAGTGTCTAGCTTGTGCATAGCTAGTGCCTAGCTTGTGCATAGCCCGTGTCTATCCTGTGCACAGCCAGTGTCTAGCCTCTGTCTAGCCATTGTCTAGCCTCTGTCTAGCCAGTGTCTAGCCTCTTCCTAGCCAGTGTCTAGCCTGTGCCTAGCCAGTGACTATCCGGTGCCTAGCCAGAGTCCAGCCTGTGCCTAGCCAGTGTCTAGTCTGTGCCTAACCAGTGTCTTGCCTGTGTCTAGCCTGTGCCTTGCCTGTGATTTTCATGTGCATAGCAGTGTCAATGCCTAGCCAGTGTGTAGCCTGTGCCTAGCCAGTGTCTAGCCTGGGCCTAGCCAATGTCTAGCATGTGCCTAGCCAGTGTCTAGCCTGGGCCTAGCCAATGTCTAGCCTGTGCCTAGCCAGTGTCTAGCCTGGGCCTAGCCAATGTCTAGCCTGTGCCTAGCCAGTGTCTAGCCTGTGCCTAGATACTGTCTAGCCAGTGACTAGCCTGTGTCTAGCCAGTGTCTAGCCAGTGTCTAGCCAGTGTCTAGCCAGTGTCTAGCCAGTGTCTAGCCAGTGTCTAGCCAGTGTCTAGGCAGTGTCTAGGCAGTGTCTAGCCAGTGTCTAGCCTGTGCCTAGGCAGTGTCTAGCCAGTGTCTAGCTTGTGTCTAGCCAGAGTCTAGCTTGTGTCTAGCCAGAGTCTAGCTTGTGTCTAGCCAGTGTCTCGCCAGTGTCTAGCGAGTGTCTAGATAGTGTCTAGCCAGTGACTAGCCAGTGTCTAGCCTGTGTCTAGCATATGTATAGCATGTGTCAGGCCTTTGTCTGGCCTATGATGAGCCTATTTCTAAGCACCTTCTAGCCTGTGCCTAGGCAGTGTCTAGCCATTGTCTAGCCAGTGTCTAGCCAGTGTCTAGCCATTGTCTAGCCAGTGTCTAGCCAGTGTCTAGCCAGTTTCTAGCACTTGCATAGCCAGTGGCTAGCTTGTGCATAGCCAGTGTCTAGCTTGTGCGCAGCCAGTGTCTTGCCTCTATCTAGCTAGTGTCTAGCCTCTGCCTAGCCAGTGTCTAGCCTGTGCCTAGCCAGTGACTATCCAGTGCCTAGCCAGAGTCCAGCCTGTGCAAAGCCAGTGTCTAGTCTGTGCCTTACCAATGTCTAGCCTGTGTCTAGCCTGTGCCTTGCCTGTGATTTTCGTGTGCATAGCAGTGTCTAGCCAGTGTCTAGCCCGTGTCCAGTTAGTGTCTAGCCAGTGTCTAGCCTGTGTCTCGCCAGTGTCTAGCCAGTGTCTAGCCAGTGTCTAGGCATTGTCTAGGCAGTGTCTAGCCTGTGTCCAGTTAGTGTCTTGTCAGTGTCTAGCCAGTGTCTAGCCAGTGTCTAGCCAGGGCCTAGCCAGTGTCTAGCCTGTGCCTAGCCAGTGTCTAGCCTGTTCCTAGCCAGTGTCTAGCCTGTGCCTAGCCAGTGTCTAGCCTGTGCCTAGCCAGTGTCTAGCCTGTGCCTAGACACTGTCTAGCCAGTGTCTAGCCTGTGTCTAGGCAGTGTTTAGCCAGTGTCTAGGCAGTGTCCAGGCAGTGTCTTGGCAGTGTCTTGGCAGTGTCTAGCCAGTGTCTAGCCTGTGCCTAGGCAGTGTCTAGCCTCTGCCTAGCCTGTGTCTAGCCTGTGTCTAGCAAGTGTCTCGTCAGTATCTAGCGAGTGTCTAGCCTGTGCCTAGACACTGTCTAGCCAGTGTCTAGCCTGTGTCTCGCCAGTGTCTAGCCTGTGTCACGCCAGTGTCCAGCCTGTGTCTCGCCAGTGTCTAGCCAGTGTCTAGCCAGGGCCAAGCCAATGACTAGCCTGTGCCTAGCCAGTGTCTAGCCTGTGTCTAGACACTGTCTAGCCAGTGTCTAGCCTGTGTCTCGCCAGTGTCTAGCCAGTGTCTAGCCAGTGTCTAGCCAGTGTCTAGCTAGTGTCTAGCCTGTGTCTAGCCTGTGCCTTGCCTGTGATTGGCATGTGCATAGCAGTGTCCAGTCAGTGTCTAGCCAGTGTCTAGCTGGTGTCTAGCCAGTGTCTAGCAAGTGTCTAGCCAGTGTCTAGTCAGTGTCCAGCCAGTGTCTAGCCAGTGTCTTGCCTGTGCCTAGCCAGTGTCTAGCCTGTGTCTAGCCTATGCCTTGTCTGTGATTTGCATGTGCATAGCTTGTGCATAGCCAGTGTGTAGCCTCTGCCTAGCCAGTGTCTAGCCTGGGCCTAGCCAATGTGTAGCCTGTGCCTAGCCAGTGTCTAGCAAGTGTCTCGCCAGTGTCTAGCCAGTGTATAGGCAGTGTCTAGCCAGTGTCTAGGCAGTGTCTAGGCAGTGTCTTAGCAGTGTCTAGCCAGTGTCTAGGCAGTGTCTAGCCAGTGTCTAGGCAGTGTCTTGCCAGTGTCTAGGCAGTGTCTAGGCAGTGTCTTAGCAGTGTCTAGCCAGTGTCTAGCCTGTGCCTAGGCAGTGTCTAGCCTCTGCCTAGCCAGTGTCTAGCCTGTGTCTAGCCAGTGTCTCGCCAGTGTCTAGCCAGTGCCTAGCCAGTGTCTAGTCTGTGCCTAACCAGTGTCTAGCCTGTGTCTAGCCTGTGCCTTGCCTGTAGTTTTCATGTGCATAGCAGTGTCAATGCCTAGCCAGTGTGTAGCCTGTGCCTAGCCAGTGTCTAGCCTGGGCCTAGCCAATGTCTAGCCTGTGCCTAGCCAATGTCTAGCCTGTGCCTAGCCTGTGTCTAGCCTGGGCCTAGCCAATGTCTAGCCTGTGCCTAGCCAGTGTCTAGCCTGTGCCTAGATACTGTCTAGCCAGTGTCTAGCCTGTGTCTCGCCAGGGTCTAGCCAGTGTCTAGCCTGTGTCTCGCCAGGGTCTAGCCAGTGTCTAGCCTGTGTCTCGCCAGTGTCTAGCCAGTGTCTAGACAGTGTCTAGCCAGTGTCTAGCCAGTGTCTAGGCAGTGTCTACGCAGTGTCTAGCCAGTGTCTAGCATGTTCTTGGCAGTGTCTAGCCAGTGTCTAGCTTGTGTCCAGCCAGTGTCTCGCCAGTGTCTAGCGAGTGTCTAGATAGTGTCTAGCCAGTGACTAGCCAGTGTCTAGCCTGTGTCTAGCATATGTATAGATTGTGTCAGGCCTTTGTCTGGCCTATGATGAGCCTATTTCTAAGCACCTTCTAGCCTGTCCCTAGGCTGTGTCTAGCCATTGTCTAGCCAGTGTCTAGCCAGTGTCTAGCCGGTGTCTAGCACTTGCATAGCCAGTGTCCAGCTTGTGCATAGCCAGTGTCTAGCTTGTGCATAGCCAGTGTCTATCCTGTGCACAGCCAGTGTCTTGCCTCTATCTAGCTAGTGTCTAGCCTCTGCCTAGCCAGTGTCTAGCCTGTGCCTAGCCAGTGACTATCCAGTGCCTAGCCAGAGTCCAGCCTGTGCCAAGCCAGTGTCTAGCCTGGGCCTAGCCAATGTCTAGCCTGTGCCTAGCCAGTGTCTAGCCTGTGCCTAGATACTGTCTAGCCAGTGTCTAGCCTGTGTCTCGCCAGTGTCTAGCCAGTGTCTAGCCTGTGTCTAGCCAGTGTCTAGCCTGTGTCTCGCCAGTGTCTAGCCAGTGTCTAGACAGTGTCTAGCCAGTGTCTAGCCAGTGTCTAGGCAGTGTCTACGCAGTGTCTAGCCAGTGTCTAGCATGTTCTTGGCAGTGTCTAGCCAGTGTCTAGCGAGTGTCTTGATAGTGTCTAGCCAGTGACTAGCCAGTGTCTAGCCTGTGTCTAGCATATGTATAGCATGTGTCAGGCCTTTGTCTGGCCTATGATGAGCCTATTTCTAAGCACCTTCTAGCCTGTGCCTAGGCTGTGTCTAGCCATTGTCTAGCCATTGTCTAGCCAGTGTCTAGCCAGTGTCTAGCCAGTGTCTAGCACTTGCATAGCCAGTGTCCAGCTTGTGCATAGCCAGTGTCTAGGCAGTGTCTAGCCAGTGTCTAGGCAGTGCCTAGCCAGTGTCTAGCCTGGGCCTAGCCAATGTCTAGCCTGTGCCTAGCCAGTATCTAGCCTGTGCCTAGATACTGTCTAGCCAGTGACTAGCCTGTGTCTAGCCAGTGTCTAGCCAGTGTCTAGCCAGTGTCTAGCCAGTGTCTAGGCAGTGTCTAGGCAGTGTCTAGCCAGTGTCTAGCCTGTGCCTAGGCAGTGTCTGGCCAGTGTCTAGCTTGTGTCTAGCCAGAGTCTAGCTTGTGTCTAGCCAGTGTCTCGCCAGTGTCCAGCGAGTGTCTAGATAGTGTCTAGCCAGTGACTAGCCAGTGTCTAGCCTGTGTCTAGTATATGTATAGCATGTGTCAGGCCTTTGTCTGGCCTATGATGAGCCTATTTCTAAGCACCTTCTAGCCTGTGCCTAGGCAGTGTCTAGCCATTGTCTAGCCAGTGTCTAGCCAGTGTCTAGCCATTGTCTAGCCAGTGTCTAGCCAGTGTCTAGCCAGTTTCTAGCACTTGCATAGCCAGTGGCTAGCTTGTGCATAGCCAGTGTCTAGCTTGTGCGCAGCCATTGTCTTGCCTCTATCTAGCTAGTGTCTAGCCTCTGCCTAGCCAGTGTCTAGCCTGTGCCTAGCCAGTGACTATCCAGTGCCTAGCCAGAGTCCAGCCTGTGCAAAGCCAGTGTCTAGTCTGTGCCTTACCAATGTCTAGCCTGTGTCTAGCCCGTGCCTTGCCTGTGATTTTCGTGTGCATAGCAGTGTCTAGCCAGTGTCTAGCCCGTGTCCAGTTAGTGTCTAGCCAGTGTCTAGCCTGTGTCTCGCCAGTGTCTAGCCAGTGTCTAGCCAGTGTCTAGGCATTGTCTAGGCAGTGTCTAGCCTGTGTCCAGTTAGTGTCTTGTCAGTGTCTAGCCAGTGTCTAGCCAGTGTCTAGCCAGTGTCTAGCCAGGGCCAAGACAATGTCTAGCCTGTGCCCAGCCAGTGTCTAGCCTGTGCCTAGACACTGTCTAGCCAGTGTCTAGCCTGTATCTAGGCAGTGTTTAGCCAGTGTCTAGGCAGTGTCTAGGCAGTGTCTAGGCAGTGTCTAGGCAGTGTCTAGCCTGTGCCTAGGCAGTGTCTAGCCTCTGCCTAGCGTGTGTCTAGCCTGTGTCTAGCAAGTGTCTCGTCAGTATCTAGCGAGTGTCTAGCCTGTGCCTAGACACTGTCTAGCCAGTGTCTAGCCTGTGTCTCGCCAGTGTCTAGCCTGTGTCTCGCCAGTGTCCAGCCTGTGTCTCGCCAGTGTCTAGCCAGTGTCTAGCCAGGGCCAAGCCAATGACTAGCCTGTGCCTAGCCAGTGTCTAGCCTGTGTCTAGACACTGTCTAGCCAGTGGCTAGCCTGTGTCTCGCCAGTGTCTAGCCAGTGTCTAGCCAGTGTCTAGCCAGTGTCTAGCCTGTGCCTAGATACTGTCTAGCCTGTGCCTAGATACTGTCTAGCCAGTGTCTAGCCAGTGTCTAGGCAGTGTCTAGCCAGTGTCTAGGCAGTGTCTAGCCAGTGTCTAGGCAGTGTCTAGGCAGTGTCTTAGCAGTGTCTAGGCAGTGTCTTGCCTCTGCCTAGCCAGTGTCTAGCCTTTGTCTAGCCAGTGTCTCGCCAGTGTCTAGCCAGTGCCTAGCCAGTGTCTAGCCAGTGTCTAGCCAGTGTCTAGTTTCTGTCTAGCATGTGTATAGCATGTGTCAGCCCTATGTCTGGCCTACGAATAGCCTATTTCTAAACAGTGTCTAGCCTGTGCCTAGCCAGTGTCTAGCCAGTGTCTAGCCCGTGTCCAGTTAGTGTCTAGCCAATGTCTAGCCAGTGTCTAGCCAGGGCCAAGCCAATGTCTAGCCTCTGCCTAGCCAGTGTCTAGCTAGTGGCAGTGTCTAGGCAGTGTCTAGCCAGTGTCTAGCCTGTGTCTAGCCAGTGTCTCGCCAGTGTCTAGCGAGTGTCTAGATAGTGTCTAGCCAGTGACGAGCCAGTGTCTAGCCTGTGTCTAGCATGTGTATAGCATGTGTCAGGCCTATGTCTGGCCTATTAGTAGCCTATTTCTAAACAGTGTCTAGCCTGTACCTAGGCAGTGTCTAGCCATTGTCTAGCCAGTGTCTACCCAGTGTCTAGCCAGTGTCTAGCCAGAGTCTAGCCAGTGCCTATCCAATGGCTAGCCAATCCCAAACCAATGGCTAGCCAGTGCCTAACCAATGGCTAGCCAGTGCCTAACCAATGGCTAGCCAGTGTCTACCCAATGTCTAGCCACTGTCTAGCCAGTGTCTAGCCTGTGCCTAGCCTGTGCCTAGCCTGTGCCTAGCCCGTGCCTAGCCTGTGCCCAGCCAGTGTTTAGCCTGTGCCTAGCCAATGTCTACCCTGTGCCCAAACCAGTGTCTAGCCTCTTTCTAGCCAGTATTCAGCCAGTGTTTTTCCTGCGCCTAGCCCTTGTCTAACCTGTGCCTAGCCAGTGTCTAGCCTGTGCGTAGCCAGTGTCTAGCCTGTGCCTAGGCAGTGTCTAGCCTCTGCCTAGCCAGTGTCTAGCCTGTGTCTAGCAAGTGTCTCGCCAGTGTCTAGCGAGTGTCTAGCCTGTGCCTAGACTCTGTCTAGCCAGTGTCTAGCCTGTGTCTCGCCAGTGTCTAGCCTGTGTGTCGCCAGTGTCTAGCCAGTGTCTAGCCAGGGCCAAGCCAATGTCTAGCCTGTGCCTAGCCAGTGTCTAGCCTGTGTCTAGACACTGTCTAGCCAGTGTCTAGCCTGTGCCTAGGCAGTGTCTAGCCTCTGCCTAGCCAGTGTCTTGCCTGTGCCTAGCCAGTGACTATCTAGTGCCTAGCCAGAGTCCAGCCTGTGCCAAGCCAGTGTCTAGTCTGTGCTCAACCAATGTCTAGCCTGTGTCTAGCCTGTGCCTTGCCTGTGATTTTCATGTGCATAGCAGAATCTAGCCAGTGTCTAGCTCGTGTCCAGTTAGTGTCTAGCCAGTGTCTAGCCCGTGTCCAGTGTCTAGCCTGTTTCTAGCCAGTATTCAGCGAGTGTTTAGCCTGCGCCTAGCCCTGTCTAACCTGTGCCTAGCCAGTGTCTAGCCTGTGCGTAGCCAGTGTCTAGCACTTGCATAGCCAGTGTCTAGCTTGTGCATAGCCAGTGCCTAGCTTGTGCATAGCCCGTGTCTATCCTGTGCACAGCCAGTGTCCAGCCTCTGTCTAGCCAGTGTCTAGCCTCTGTCTAGCCAGTGTCTAGCCTCTGTCTAGCCAGTGTCTAGCCTCTGTCTAGCCAGTGTCTAGCCTCTGCCTAGTCAGTGTCTAGCCTGTGCCTAGCCAGTGACTATCCGGTGCCTAGCCAGAGTCCAGCCTGAGCCTAGCCAGTGTCTAGTCTGTGCCTAACCAGTGTCTAGCCTGTGTCTCGCCAGTGTCTAGCCAGTGTCTAGCCAGTGTCTAGCCAGTGTCTAGGCAGTGTCTAGGCAGTGTCTAGGCAGTGTCTAGCCAGTGTCTAGCCTGGGCCTAGCCAATGTCTAGCCTGTGCCTAGCCAGTGTCTAGCCTGGGCCTAGCCAATGTCTAGCCTGTGCCTAGCCAGTGTCTAGCCTGGGCTAGCCAATGTCTAGCCTGTGCATAGCCAGTGTCTAGCCTGTGCCTAGATTCTGTCTAGCCAGTGTCTAGCCTGTGTCTCGCCAGTGTCTAGCCAGTGTCTAGCCAGTGTCTAGCCAGTGTCTAGGCAGTGTCTAGGCAGTGTCTAGGCAGTGTCTAGGCAGTGTCTAGCCAGTGTCTAGCCTGTGCCTAGGCAGTGTCTAGCCAGTGTCTAGCTTGTGTCTAGCCAGTGTCTAGCTTGTGTCTAGCCAGTGTCTCGCCAGTGTCTAGCGAGTGTCTATTTAGTGTCTATCCAGTGACTAGCCAGTGTCTAGCCTGTGTCTAGCATATGTATAGCATGTGTCAGGCCTTTGTCTGGCCTATGATGAGCCTATTTCTAAGCACCTTCTAGCCTGTGCCTAGGCAGTGTCTAGCCATTGTCTTGCAAGTGTCTAGCCAGTGTCTAGCCAGTGTCTCGCCAGTGTCTAGCCAGTGTCTAGCCAGTGTCTAGGCAGTGTCTAGGCAGTGTCTAGCCAGTGTCTAGCCTGTGCCTAGGCAGTGTCTAGCCAGTGTCTAGCTTGTGTCTAGCCAGTGTCTAGCTTGTGTCTAGCCAGTGTCTCGCCAGTGTCCAGCGAGTGTCTAGATAGTGTCTAGCCAGTGACTAGCCAGTGTCTAGCCTGTGTCTAGCATATGTATAGCATGTGTCAGGCCTTTGTCTGGCCTATGATGAGCCTATTTCTAAGCACCTTCTAGCCTGTGCCTAGGCAGTGTCTAGCCATTGTCTAGCCAGTGTCTAGCCAGTGTCTAGCCAGTGTCTAGCCAGTGTCTAGCCAGTGTCTAGCCAGTGTCTAGCACTTGCATAGCCAGTGTCTAGCTTGTGCATAGCCAGTGTCCAGCTTGTGCATAGCCAGTGTCTATCCTGTGCACAGCCAGTGTCTTGCCTCTATCTAGCTAGTGTCTAGCCTCTGCCTAGCCAGTGTCTAGCCTGTGCCTAGCCAGTGTCTAGCCTGTGCCTAGCCAGTGTCTAGCCTGTGCCTAGCCAGTGACTATCCAGTGCCTAGCCAGAGTCCAGCCTGTGCCAAGCCAGTGTCTAGTCTGTGCCTAACCAATGTCTAGCCTGTGTCTAGCCTGTGCCTTGCCTGTGATTTTCGTGTGCAAAGCAGTGTCTAGCCAGTGTCTAGCCCGTGTCCAGTTAGTGTCTAGCCAGTGTCTAGCCTGTGTCTCGCCAGTGTCTTGCCAGTGTCTAGCCAATGTCTAGGCATTGTCTAGGCAGTGTCTAGCCTGTGTCCAGTTAGTGTCTTGTCAGTGTCTAGCCAGTGTCTAGCCAGTGTCTAGCCAGGGCCAAGCCAATGTCTAGCCTGTGCCTAGCCAGTGTCTAGCCTGTGCCTAGACACTGTCTAGCCAGTGTCTAGCCTGTGTCTAGGCAGTGTCTAGCCAGTGTGTAAGCAGTGTCTAGGCAGTGTCTTGGCAGTGTCTAGCCAGTGAATAGCCTGTGCCTAGGCAGTGTCTAGCCTCTGCCTAGCCAGTGTCTAGCCTGTGTCTAGCAAGTGTCTCGCCAGTGTCTAGCGAGTGTCTAGCCTGTGCCTAGACACTGTCTAGCCAGTGTCTAGCCTGTGTCTCGCCAGTGTCTAGCCTGTGTCTCGCCAGTGTCTAGCCAGTGTCTAGCCAGGGCCAAGCCAATGTCTAGCCTGTGCCTAGCCAGTGTCTAGCCTGTGTCTAGACACTGTCTAGCCAGTGTCTAGCCTGTGTCTCGCCAGTGTCTAGCGAGTGTCTAGATAGTGTCTAGCCAGTGACGAGCCAGTGTCTAGCCTGTGTCTAGCCAGTGTCTCGCCAGTGTCTAGCCAGTGCCTAGCCAGTGTCTAGCCAGTGTCTAGTTTCTGTCTAGCATGTGTATAGCATGTGTCAGGCCTATGTCTGTCCTATGAGTAGCCTATTTCTAAACAGTGTCTAGCCTGTGCCTAGGCAGTGTCTAGCCATTATCTAGCCAGTGTCTACCCAGTGTCTAGCCAGTGTCTAGCCAGAGTCTAGCCAGTGCCTAACCAATGGCTACCCAGTGCCTAACCAATGGCTAGCCAGTGTCTACCCAATGTCTAGCCACTGTCCAGCCAGTGTCTAGCCTGTGCCTAGCCTGTGCCTAGCCTGTGCCTAGCCTGTGCCTAGCCCGTGCCTAGCCTGTGCCCAGCCAGTGTTTAGCCTGTGCCTAGCCAGTGTCTACCCTGTGCCTAGCCAGTGTCTAGCCTCTTTCTAGCCAGTATTAAGCCAGTTTTTTCCTGCGCCTAGCCCTTGTCTAACCTGTGCCTAGCCAGTGTCTAGCCTGTGCGTAGCCAGTGTCTAGCCTGTGCCTAGGCATTGTCTAGCACTTGCATAGCCTGTGTCTAGCTTGTGCATTGGCAGTGTCTTGCTTGTGCATAGCCAGTGTCTATCCTGTGCACAGCCAGTTTCTAGCCTCTGTCTAGTCAGTGTCTAGCCTCTGCCTAGCCAGTGTCTAGCCTATGCCTAGCCAGTGACTATCCAGTGCCTAGCCAGAGTCCAGCCTGTGCCAAGCCAGTGTCTAGTCTGTGGCTAACCAATGTCTAGCCTGTGTCTAGCCTGTGCCTTGCCTGTGATTTTCGTGTGCATAGCAGTGTCTAGCCAGTGTCTAGCCCGTGTCCAGTTAGTGTCTAGCCAGTGTCTAGCCTGTGTCTCGCCAGTGTCTAGCCAGTGTCTAGCCAATGTCTAGGCATTGTCTAGGCAGTGTCTAGCCTGTGTCCAGTTAGTTTCTTGTCAGTGTCTAGCCAGTGTCTAGCCAGTGTCTAGCCAGGGCCAAGCCAATGTCTAGCCTGTGCCTAGCCAGTGTCTAGCCTGTGCCTAGACACTGTCTAGCCAGTGTCTAGCCTGTGTCTAGGCAGTGTCTAGCCTGTGTCTAGCAAGTGTCTCGCCAGTGTCTAGCGAGTGTCTAGCCTGTGCCTAGACACTGTCTAGCCAGTGTCTAGCCTGTGTCTCGCCAGTGTCTAGCCTGTGTCTCGCCAGTGTCTAGCCAGTGTCTAGCCAGGGCCAAGCCAATGTCTAGCCTGTGTCTAGACACTGTCTAGCCAGTGTCTAGCCTGTGTTTCGCCAGTGTCTAGCCAGTGTCTAGCCAGTGTCTAGCCAGTGTCTAGCTAGTGTCTAGCCTGTGTCTAGCCTGTGCCTTGCCTGTGATTTTCGTGTGCAAAGCAGTGTCTAGCCAGTGTCTAGCCCGTGTCCAGTAAGTGTCTAGCCAGTGTCTAGCCTGTGTCTCGCCAGTGTCTAGCCAGTGTCTAGCCAATGTCTAGGCATTGTCTAGGCAGTGTCTTGCCTGTGTCTAGTTAGTGTCTTGTCAGTGTCTAGCCAGTGTCTAGCCAGTGTCTAGCCAGGGCCAAGCCAATGTCTAGCCTGTGCCTAGCCAGTGTCTAGCCTGTGCCTAGACACTGTCTAGCCAGTGTCTAGCCTGTGTCTAGGCAGTGTCTAGCCAGTGTGTAGGCAGTGTCTAGGCAGTGTCTTGGCAGTCTCTAGCCAGTGAATAGCCTGTGCCTAGGCAGTGTCTAGCCTCTGCCTAGCCAGTGTCTAGCCTGTGTCTAGCAAGTGTCTCGCCAGTGTCTAGCGAGTGTCTAGCCTGTGCCTAGACACTGTCTAGCCAGTGTCTAGCCTGTGTCTCGCCAGTGTCTAGCCTGTGTCTCGCCAGTGTCTAGCCAGTGTCTAGCCAGGGCCAAGCCAATGTCTAGCCTGTGCCTAGCCAGTGTCTAGCCTGTGTCTAGACACTGTCTAGCCAGTGTCTAGCCTGTGTCTCGCCAGTGTCTAGCGAGTGTCGAGATAGTGTCTAGCCAGTGACGAGCCAGTGTCTAGCCTGTGTCTAGCCAGTGTCTCGCCAGTGTCTAGCCAGTGCCTAGCCAGTGTCTAGCCAGTGTCTAGTTTCTGTCTAGCATGTGTATAGCATGTGTCAGGCCTATGTCTGGCCTATGAGTAGCCTATTTCTAAACAGTGTCTAGCCTGTGCCTAGGCAGTGTCTAGCCATTATCTAGCCAGTGTCTAGCCATTATCTAGCCAGTGTCTACCCAGTGTCTAGCCAGTGTCTAGCCAGAGTCTAGCCAGTGCCTAACCAATGGCTACCCAGTGCCTAACTAATGGCTAGCCAGTTTCTACCCAATGTTTAGCCACTGTCCAGCCAGTGTCTAGCCTGTGCCTAGCCTGTGCCTAGCCTGTGCCTAGCCCGTGCCTAGCCTGTGCCCAGCCAGTGTTTAGCCTGTGCCTAGCCAGTGTCTACCCTGTGCCTAGCCAGTGTCTAGCCTCTTTCTAGCCAGTATTAAGCCAGTTTTTTCGTGCGCCTAGCCCTTGTCTAACCTGTGCCTAGCCAGTGTCTAGCACTTGCATAGCCTGTGTCTAGCTTGTGCATTGGCAGTGTCTTGCTTGTGCATAGCCAGTGTCTATCCTGTGCACAGCCAGTTTCTAGCCTCTGTCTAGTCAGTGTCTAGCCTCTGCCTAGCCAGTGTCTAGCCTATGCCTAGCCAGTGACTATCCAGTGCCTAGCCAGAGTCCAGCCTGTGCCAAGCCAGTGTCTAGTCTGTGGCTAACCAATGTCTAGCCTGTGTCTAGCCTGTGCCTTGCCTGTGATTTTCGTGTGCATAGCAGTGTCTAGCCAGTGTCTAGCCTGTGTCCAGTTAGTGTCTTGTCAGTGTCTAGCCAGTGTCTAGCCAGTGTCTAGCCAGTGTCTAGCCAGGGCCAAGCCAATGTCTAGCCTGTGCCTAGCCAGTGTCTAGCCTGTGACTAGACACTGTCTAGCCAGTGTCTAGCCTGTGTCTAGGCAGTGTCTAGCCAGTGTGTAGGCAGTGTCTAGGCAGTGTCTTGGCAGTGTCTAGCCAGTGAATAGCCTGTGCCTAGGCAGTGTCTAGCCTCTGCCTAGCCAGTGTCTAGCCTGTGTCTAGCAAGTGTCTCGCCAGTGTCTAGCGAGTGTCTAGCCTGTGCCTAGACACTGTCTAGCCAGTGTCTAGCCTGTGTCTCGCCAGTGTCTAGCCTGTGTCTCGCCAGTGTCTAGCCAGTGTCTAGCCAGGGCCAAGCCAATGTCTAGCCTGTGCCTAGCCAGTGTCTAGCCTGTGATTGGCATGTGCATAGCAGTGTCCAGTTAGTGTTTAGCCAGTGTCTAGCTAGTGTCTAGCCAGTGTCTTGCCTGTGCCTAGCCAGTGTCTAGCCTGTGTCTAGCCTATGCCTTGTCTGTGATTGGCATGTGCATAGCTTGTGCATAGCCAGTGTGCAGCCTGTGCCTAGCCAGTGTCTAGCCTGGGCCTAGCCAATGTGTAGCCTGTGCCTAGCCAGTGTCTAGCCAGTGTCTCGCCAGTGTCTAGCCAGTGTCTAGGCAGTGTCTAGCCAGTGTCTAGGCAGTGTCTAGGCAGTGTCTTAGCAGTGTCTAGCCAGTGTCTAGCCTGTGCCTAGGCAGTGTCTAGCCTCTGCCTAGCCAGTATCTAGCCTGTGTCTAGCCAGTGTCTCGCCAGTGTCTAGCCAGTGTCTAGTTTCTGTCTAGCATGTGTATAGCATGTGTCAGGCCTATGTCTGGCCTACGAATAGCCTATTTCTAAACAGTGTCTAGCCTGTGCCTAGCCAGTGTCTAGCCAGTGTCTAGCCCGTGTCCAGTTAGTGTCTAGCCAATGTCTAGCCAGTGTCTAGCCAGGGCCAAGCTAATGTCTAGCCTGTGCCTAGCCAGTGTCTAGCCTGTGGCAGTGTCCAGGCAGTGTCTAGCCAGTGTCTAGCCTGTGTCTAGCCAGTGTCTCGCCAGTGTCTAGCGAGTGTCTAGATAGTGTCTAGCCAGTGACGAGCCAGTGTCTAGCCTGTGTCTAGCCAGTGTCTCGCCAGTGTCTAGCCAGTGCCTAGCCAGTGTCTAGCCAGTGTCTAGTTTCTGTCTAGCATGTGTATAGCATGTGTCAGGCCTATGTCTGGCCTATGAGTAGCCTATTTCTAAACAGTGTCTAGCCTGTGCCTAGGCAGTGTCTAGCCATTATCTAGCCAGTGTCTACCCAGTGTCTAGCCAGAGTCTAGCCAGTGCCTAACCAATGGCTACCCAGTGCCTAACCAATGGCTAGCCAGTGTCTACCCAATGTCTAGCCACTGTCCAGCCAGTGTCTAGCCTGTGCCTAGCCTGTGCCTAGCCTGTGCCTAGCCCGTGCCTAGCCTGTGCCCAGCCAGTGTTTAGCCTGTGCCTAGCCAGTGTCTACCCTGTGCCTAGCCAGTGTCTAGCCTCTTTCTAGCCAGTATTAAGCCAGTTTTTTCCTGCGCCTAGCCCTTGTCTAACCTGTGCCTAGCCAGTGTCTAGCCTGTGCGTAGCCAGTGTCTAGCCTGTGCCTAGGCATTGTCTAGCACTTGCATAGCCTGTGTCTAGCTTGTGCATAGGCAGTGTCTTGCTTGTGCATAGCCAGTGTCTATCCTGTGCACAGCCAGTTTCTAGCCTCTGTCTAGTCAGTGTCTAGCCTCTGCCTAGCCAGTGTCTAGACTATGCCTAGCCAGTGACTATCCAGTGCCTAGCCAGAGTCCAGCCTGTGCCAAGCCAGTGTCTAGTCTGGGCCCAACCAATGTCTAGCCTGTGTCTAGCCTGTGCCTTGCCTGTGTTTAGCCTGTGCTTAGCCAGTGTCTAGTCTGTGCCTAACCAATGTCTAGCCTGTGTCTAGCCTGTGCCTTGCCTGTGATTTTCATGTGCATAGCAGTGTCTAGCCAGTGTCTAGTCTGTGCCTAACCAATGTCTAGCCTGTGCCTTGCCTGTGATTTTCATGTTCATAGCAGTGTCTAGCCAGTGTCTAGCCCGTGTCCAGTTAGTGTCTAGCCAGTGTCTAGCCCGTGTCCAGTTAGTGTCTAGCCAGTGTCTAGCCTGTGTCTAGCCTGTGCCTAGGCTGTGCCTATCCTGTGCCTAGCCTGTGTTTAGCCTGTGCTTAGCCAGTGTCTAGTCTGTGCCTAACCAATGTCTAGCCCTTGTCTAGCCTGTGCCTTGCCTGTGATTTTCATGTGCATAGCAGTGTCTAGCCAGTGTCTAGCCCGTGTCCAGATAGTGTCTAGCCAGTGTCTAGCCCGTGTCCAGTTAGTGTCTAGCCAGTGTCTAGCCAGTGTCTAGCCAGTGTCTAGCCTGTGTCTAGCCAGGTTTTAGCCTGCGCCTAGCCCTTGTCTAACCTGTGCCTAGCCAGTGTCTAGCCTGTGCATAGCCAGTGTCTAGCCTGTGCATAGCCAGTGTCTAGCCTGTGTAAAGCCAGTGTCTAGCCTCTGCCTAGCCAGTGTCTAGCCTCTGCCTAGCCGGTGCCTAGCCTAAACAAGTCTGTCTGTCTGGACTATGTCTAGACTGTGTCATGCCAGTGTAAAGACTGTGTCTATCTTGTGTCTATCCTGTGCGTAGCCTGTGTCTAGCCTTTGTCCTTTCTGTTTCTTGCCTGTTTCTAGCCTGCGTCTAGCCTGTGTATAGCATGTGTCTAGCCAGTGTCTAGCCTGTGCCTAGCCTGTGCCTAGCCTGTGCCTAGCCTGTGCCTAGCCTGTGCCTAGCCTGTGCCTAGCCTGTGCCTAGCCCGTGCCTAGCCTGTGCCTAGCCAGTGTTTTGCCTGTGCCTAGATAGTGTCTAGCCTGTATCTAAACAGTGTCAAGCCTGTGCCTAACCAATGGCTAGCCAGTTTCTAGGCAATGTCTAGCCACTGTCTAGCCAGTGTCTAGCCACTGTCTAGCCAGTGTCTAGGCAATGTCTAGCCAGTGTCTAGGCAATGTCTAGCCACTGTCTAGCCAGTGTCTAGCCTGTGCATACCCAGTGTCTAGCCAGTGTCTAGCCATTGTCTAGCCTGTGCCTAGCATGTGCCTAGCCTGTACATATCCTGTGCCTAGCCTGTGTTTAGCCTGTGCTTAGCCAGTGTCTAGCCTGTGCCTAATCACTGTCAAGCCTGTGTCTAGCCTGTGCCTTGCCTGTGTCTAGCCTAAGCCTAGCTAGTGTCTAGCATGTGTCTAGCCTGTGCCTTGCCTGTGATTGGCATGTGCATAGCAGTGTCTAGCCAGTGTCTAGCCAGTGTCTAGCCAGTGTCTAGCCAGTGTCTAGCCAGTGTCTAGCCAGTGTCTAGCCAGTGTCTAGCCAGTGTCTAGGCAGTGTCTAGCCAGTGTCTAGCCAGTGTCTAGCCTGTGCCTAGCCTGTGCCTATCCTGTGCCTAGCCTGTGTTTAGCCTGTGCTTAGCCAGTGTCTAGCCTGTACATGGCCTGTGTCTAGCCAGTGTCTAGCCAGTGTTTAGCCTGCGCCTAGCCCTTGTCTAACCTGTGCCTAGCCAGTGTCTAGCCTGTGCATAGCCAGTGTCTACCCTCTGCCTAGCCAGTGTCTAGCCTCTGCCTAGCCGGTGTTTAACCTAGTCCAGTCTGTCTGGCATGTGCATAGCAGTGTCTAGCCAGTGTCTAGTCCGTGTCCAGTTAGTGTCTATCCAGTGTCTACCCAGTGTCTAGCCAGTGTCTAGCCTGTGCCTAGCCTGTGCATATCCTGTGCCTAGCCTGTGTTTAGCCTGTGCTTAGCCAGTGTCTAGCCTGTACCTTGCCTGTGTCTAGCCAGTGTTTAGCCTGTGCCTAGCCCTTGTCTAACCTGTGCCTAGCCAGTGTCTAGCCTGTGCATAGCCAGTGTCTAGCCTGTGCCAAGCCTGTGCCTAGCCAGTGTCTAGCCTGTGTCTAGCCTGTGCCTTGTCTGTGATTCGCATGTGTATAGCTTATGCATAGCCAGTGTCTAGATTATGCCTAACCAGTGTCTAGCCTATGCCTAGCCAGTGTCTAGCCTATGCCTAGCCAGTGTCTAGCCTATGCCAAGATAGTGTCTAGCCTATGCCTAGCCAGTGTTTATCCTGTGCCTAGCCAGTGTCTAGTCTGTGCCTAGCCAGTGTCTAGCCTGTGCATAGCCAGTTTCTAGCCTGGGCATAGCCAGTGTCTAGCCTAAGCCTAGCTAGTGTCTAGCCTGTGCCTTGCCTGTGATTGGCATGTGCATAGCAGTGTCCAGTCAGTGTCTAGTCAGTGTCTAGCCTGTGCCTAGCCACTGTCTAGGCCTTGTCTTACCTGTGCCTAGCCAGTGTCTAGCCTGTGCATAGCCAGTGTCTAGCCTGTGCCTAGCCTGTGCCTAGCCAGTGTCTAGCCTGTGTCTAGCCTGTGCCTTATCTGTGATTCGCATGTGTATAGCTTATGCATAGCCAGTGTCTAGATTATGCCCAACCAGTGTCTAGCCTATGCCTAGCCACTGTCTACCCTATGCCTAGCCAGTGTCTAGCCTATGCCAAGCTAGTGTCTAGCCTATGCCTAGCCAGTGTTTATCCTGTGCCTTGCCAGTGTCTAGTCTGTGCCTAGCCAGTGTCTAGCCTGTGCATAGCCAGTTTCTAGCCTGGGCATAGCCAGTGTCTAGCCTAAGCCTAGCTAGTGTCTAGCCTGTGCCTTGCCTGTGATTGGCATGTGCATAGCAGTGTCCAGTCAGTGTCTAGTCAGTGTCTAGCCTGTGCCTAGCCACTGTCTAGCCCTTGTCTAACCTGTGCCTAGCCAGTGTCTAGCCTGTGCATAGCCAGTTTCTAGCCTGTGCCAAGCCTGTGCCTAGCCAGTGTCTAGCCTGTTTCTAGACTGTGCCTTGTCTGTGATTCGCATGTGCATAGCTTGTGCATAGCCAGTGTCTAGCCTGTGCCTAGCCTGTGCCTAGCCTGTGCCTAGCCTGTGCCTAGCCTGTGCCTAGCCTGTGCCTAGCCTGTGCCTAGCACGTGCCTAGCCCGTGCCTAGCCTGTGCCTAGCCAGTGTTTTGCCTGTGCCTAGATAGTGTCTAGCCTGTATCTAAACAGTGTCAAGCCTGTGCCTAACCAATGGCTAGCCAGTGTCTAGGCTATGTCTAGCCACTGTCTAGCCAGTGTCTAGCCAGTGTCTAGCCAGTGTCTAGCCACTGTCTAGCCACTGTCTAGCCAGTGTCTAGCCACTGTCTAGCCACTGTCTAGCCAGTGTCTAGCCACTGTCTAGCCACTGTCTAGCCACTGTCTAGTCACTGTCTAGCCAGTGTCTAGGCAATGTCTAGCCACTGTCTAGCCAGTGTCTAGGCAATGTCTAGCCACTGTCTAGACAGTGTCTAGGCAATGTCTAGCCACTGTCTAGCCAGTGTCTAGGCAATGTCTAGCCACTGTCTAGCCAGTGTCTAGCCTGTGCCTAGCCTGTGCCTAGCCAGTGTCTAGCCTGTGCATAGCCAGTGTCTAGCCAGTGTCTAGCCATTATCTAGCCTGTGCCTAGCCTGTGCCTAGCCTGTACATATCCTGTGCCTAGCTTGTGTTTAGCCTGTGCTTAGCCAGTGTCTAGCCTGTGCCTAGTCACTGTCAAGCCTGTGTCTAGCCTGTGTCTAGCCTGTGTTTAGCCTGTGCTTAGCCAGTGTCTAGCCTGTGCCTTGCCTGTGTCTAGCCAGTGTCTAGCCAGTGTTTAGCCTGTGCCTAGCCCTTGTCTAACCTGTGCCTAGCCAGTGTCTAGCCTGTGCATAGCCAGTGTCTAGCCTGTGCCAAGCCTGTGCCTAGCCAGTGTCTAGCCTGTGTCTAGCCTGTGCCTTGTCTGTGATTCGCATGTGTATAGCTTATGCATAGCCAGTGTCTAGATTATGCCTAACCAGTGTCTAGCCTATGCCTAGCCAGTGTCTAGCCTATGCCTAGCCAGTGTCTAGCCTATGCCTAGCCAGTGTCTAGCCTATGCCAAGATAGTGTCTAGCCTATGCCTAGCCAGTGTTTATCCTGTGCCTAGCCAGTGTCTAGTCTGTGCCTAGCCAGTGTCTAGCCTGTGCATAGCCAGTTTCTAGCCTGGGCATAGCCAGTGTCTTGCCTAAGCCTAGCTTGTGTCTAGCCTGTGCCTTGCCTGTGATTGTCATGTGCCTAGCAGTGTCCAGTCAGTGTCTACTCAGTGTCTAGCCTGTGCCTAGCCACTGTCTAGCCCTTGTCTAACCTGTGCCTAGCCAGTGTCTAGCCTGTGCATAGCCAGTGTCTAGCCTGTGCCTAGCCTGTGCCTAGCCAGTGTCTAGCCTGTGTCTAGCCTGTGCCGTGTCTGTGATTCGCATGTGTATAGCTTATGCATAGCCAGTTTCTAGATTATGCCCAACCAGTGTCTAGCCTATGCCTAGCCACTGTCTACCCTATGCCTAGCCAGTGTCTAGCCTATGCCAAGCTAGTGTCTTGCCTATGCCTAGCCAGTGTTTATCCTGTGCCTTGCCAGTGTCTAGTCTGTGCCTAGCCAGTGTCTAGCCTGTGCATAGCCAGTTTCTAGCCTGGGCATAGCCAGTGTCTAGCCTAAGCCTAGCTAGTGTCTAGCCTGTACCTTGCCTGTGATTGGCATGTGCATAGCAGTGTCCAGTCAGTGTCTAGTCAGTGTCTGCCCTTGTCTAACCTGTGTCTAGCCAGTGTCTAGCCTGTGCATAGCCAGTGTCTAGCCTGTGCCAAGCCTGTGCCTAGCCAGTGTCTAGCCTGTTTCTAGACTGTGCCTTGTCTGTGATTCGCATGTGCATAGCCAGTGTCTAGCCTGTGCCTAGCCTGTGCCTAGCCTGTGCCTAGCCTGTGCCTAGCCTGTGCCTAGCCTGTGCCTAGCCTGTGCCTTGCCTGTGATTGGCATGTGCATAGCAGTGTCCAGTCAGTGTCTAGTCAGTGTCTAGCCTGTGCCTAGCCACTGTCTAGCCCTTGTCTAACCTGTGCCTAGCCAGTGTCTAGCCTGTGCATAGCCAGTGTCTAGCCTGTGCTAAGCCTGTGCCTAGCCAGTGTCTAGCCTGTTTCTAGACTGTGCCTTGTCTGTGATTCGAATGTGCATAGCTTGTGCATAGCCAGTGTCTAGCCTGTGCCTAGCCTGTGCCTAGCCTGTGCCTAGCCTGTGCCTAGCCTGTGCCTAGCCTGTGCCTAGCCTGTGCCTAGCACGTGCCTAGCCCGTGCCTAGCCTGTGCCTAGCCAGTGTTTTGCCTGTGCCTAGATAGTGTCTAGCCTGTATCTAAACAGTGTCAAGCCTGTGCCTAACCAATGGCTAGCCAGTGTCTAGGCAATGTCTAGCCACTGTCTAGCCAGTATCTAGCCACTGTCTAGCCAGTATCTAGCCACTGTCTAGCCACTGTCTAGCCACTGTCTAGCCACTGTCTAGCCACTGTCTAGCCAGTGTCTAGCCACTGTCTAGCCAGTGTCTAGGCAATGTCTACCCACTGTCTAGCCAGTGTCTAGGCAATGTCTAGCCACTGTCTAGCCAGTGTCTAGGCAATGTCTAGCCACTGTCTAGCCAGTGTCTAGGCAATGTCTAGCCACTGTCTAGCCAGAGTCTAGCCAGTGTCTAGCCACTGTCTAGCCAGTTGCCTAGCCAGTGTCTAGCCTGTGCATAGCCAGTGTCTAGCCAGTGTCTAGCCATTGTCTAGCCTGTGCCTAGCCTGTGCCTAGCCTGTGCCTAGCCTGTACATATCCTGTGCCTAGCTTGTGTTTAGCCTGTGCTTAGCCAGTGTCTAGCCTGTGCCTAGTCACTGTCAAGCCTGTGTCTAGCCTCTGTCTAGCCTGTGTTTAGCCTGTGCTTAGCCAGTGTCTAGCCTGTGCCTTGCCTGTGTCTAGCCAGTGTCTAGCCAGTGTTTAGCCTGTGCCTAGCCATTGTCTAACCTGTGCCTAGCCAGTGTCTAGCCTGTGCATAGCCAGTGTCTAGCCTGTGCCAAGCCTGTGCCTAGCCAGTGTCTAGCCTGTGTCTAGCCTGTGCCTTGTCTGTGATTCGCATGTGTATAGCTTATGCATAGCCAGTGTCTAGATTATGCCTAACCAGTGTCTAGCCTATGCCTAGCCAGTGTCTAGCCTATGCCTAGCCAGTGTCTAGCCTATGCCAAGATAGTGTCTAGCCTATGCCTAGCCAGTGTTTATCCTGTGCCTAGCCAGTGTCTAGTCTGTGCCTAGCCAGTGTCTAGCCTGTGCATAGCCAGTTTCTAGCCTGGGCATAGCCAGTGTCTAGCCTAAGCCTAGCTAGTGTCTAGCCTGTGCCTTGCCTGTGATTGTCATGTGCATAGCAGTGTCCAGTCAGTGTCTAGTCAGTGTCTAGCCTGTGCCTAGCCACTGTCTAGCCCTTGTCTAACCTGTGCCTAGCCAGTGTCTAGCCTGTGCATAGCCAGTGTTTAGCCTGTGCCTAGCTTGTGCCTAGCCAGTGTCTTGCCTGTGTCTAGCCTGTGCCTTGTCTGTGATTCGCATGTGTATAGCTTATGCATAGCCAGTGTCTAGATTATGCCCAACCAGTGTCTAGCCTATGCCTAGCCACTGTCTACCCTATGCCTAGCCAGTGTCTAGCCTATGCCAAGCTAGTGTCTAGCCTATGCCTAGCCAGTGTTTATCCTGTGCCTTGCCAGTGTCTAGTCTGTGCCTAGCCAGTGTCTAGCCTGTGCATAGCCAGTGTCTAGCCTAAGCCTAGCCACTGTCTAGCCCTTGTCTAACCTGTGCCTAGCCAGTGTCTAGCCTGTGCATAGCCAGTGTCTAGCCTGTGCTAAGCCTGTGCCTAGCCAGTGTCTAGCCTGTTTCTAGACTGTGCCTTGTCTGTGATTCGCATGTGCATAGCCAGTGTCTAGCCTGTGCCTAGCCTGTGCCTAGCCTGTGCCTAGCCTGTGCCTAGCCTGTGCCTAGCCTGTGCCTAGCCTGTGCCTAGCCTGTGCCTAGCCTGTGCCTAGGCTGTGCCTAGCACGTGCCTAGCCCGTGCCTAGCCTGTGCCTAGCCAGTGTTTTGCCTGTGCCTAGATAGTGTCTAGCCTGTATCTAAACAGTGTCAAGCCTGTGCCTAACCAATGGCTAGCCAGTGTCTAGGCAATGTCTAGCCACTGTCTAGCCAGTGTCTAGCCACTGTCTAGCCAGTGTCTAGCCACTGTCTAGCCAGTGGCTAGACATTGCCAGTGTCTAGCCAGTGTCTAGCCAGTGTCTAGCCACTGTCTAGCCAGTTTCTAGCCTCTGCCTAGCCTGTGCCTAGCCAGTGTCTAGCCTGTGCATAGCCAGTGTCTAGCCAGTGTCTAGCCATTGTCTAGCCTGTGCCTAGCCTGTGCCTAGCCTGTACATATCCTGTGCCTAGCTTGTGTTTAGCCTGTGCTTAGCCAGTGTCTAGCCTGTGCCTAGTCACTGTCAAGCCTGTGTCTAGCCTGTGCCTTGCCTGTGCCTAGCCTGTGCATAGCCAGTGTCTAGCGTGTGCATAGCCAGTGTCTAGCCTACGCCTAGCTAGTGTCTAGCCTGTGCATAGCCAGTGTCTAGCCTGTGCCTAGCCACTGTCAAGCCTGTGTCTAGCCAGTGTCTAGCCAGTGTTTAGCCAGTGCATAGCCAGTGTCTAGCCTGTGCATAGCCAGTGTCTAGCCTGTGTAAAGCCAGTGTCTAGCCTCTGCCTAGCCTGTGCCTTGCCTGTGCCTTGCCTGTGTTTAGCCTGTGTTTAGCCAGTGTCTAACCTGTGCCTAGCCACTGTCAAGCCAGTGTCTAGCCAGTATCCAGCCAGTGTTAAGCCTGTGCATAGCCAGTGTCTAGCCTGTGCCTTGTCTGTGATTCACATGTGTATAGCTTATGCATAGCCAGTGTCTAGATTATGCCTAACCAGTGTCTAGCCTATGCCTAGCCAGTGTCTAGCCTATGCCTAGCCAGTGTCTAGCCTATGCCAAGATAGTGTCTAGCCTATGCCTAGCCAGTGTTTATCCTGTGCCTAGCCAGTGTCTAGTCTGTGCCTAGCCAGTGTCTAGCCTGTGCATAGCCAGTTTCTAGCCTGGGCATAGCCAGTGTCTAGCCTAAGCCTAGCTAGTGTCTAGCCTGTGCCTTGCCTGTGATTGTCATGTGCATAGCAGTGTCCAGTCAGTGTCTAGTCAGTGTCTAGCCTGTGCCTAGCCACTGTCTAGCCCTTGTCTAACCTGTGCCTAGCCAGTGTCTAGCTTGTGCATAGCCAGTGTTTAGCCTGTGCCTAGCTTGTGCCTAGCCAGTGTCTTGCCTGTGTCTAGCCTGTGCCTTGTCTGTGATTCGCATGTGTATAGCTTATGCATAGCCAGTGTCTAGATTATGCCCAACCAGTGTCTAGCCTATGCCTAGCCACTGTCTACCCTATGCCTAGCCAGTGTCTAGCCTATGCCAAGCTAGTGTCTAGCCTATGCCTAGCCAGTGTTTATCCTGTGCCTTGCCAGTGTCTAGTCTGTGCCTAGCCAGTGTCTAGCCTGTGCATAGCCAGTTTCTAGCCTGGGCATAGCCAGTGTCTAGCCTAAGCCTAGCCACTGTCTAGCCCTTGTCTAACCTGTGCCTAGCCAGTGTCTAGCCTGTGCATAGCCAGTGTCTAGCCTGTGCTAAGCCTGTGCCTAGCCAGTTTCTAGCCTGTTTCTAGACTGTGCCTTATCTGTGATTCGCATGTGCATAGCCAGTGTCTAGCCTGTGCCTAGCCTGTGCCTAGCCTGTGCCTAGCCTGTGCCTAGCCTGTGCCTAGCCTGTGCCTAGCCTGTGCCTAGCACGTGCCTAGCCCGTGCCTAGCCTGTGCCTAGCCAGTGTTTTGCCTGTGCCTAGATAGTGTCTAGCCTGTATCTAAACAGTGTCAAGCTTGTGCCTAACCAATGGCTAGCCAGTGTCTAGGCAATGTCTAGCCACTGTTTAGCCAGTGTCTAGGCAATGTCTAGCCACTGTTTAGCCAGTGTCTAGGCAATGTCTAGCCACTGTCTAGCCAGTGTCTAGCCAGTGTCTAGCCACTGTCTAGCCAGTTTCTAGCCTGTGCCTAGCCTGTGCCTAGCCAGTGTCTAGCCTGTGCATAGCCAGTGTCTGGCCAGTGTCTGGCCAGTGTCTAGCCATTGTCTAGCCTGTGCCTAGCCTGTGCCTAGCCTGTACATATCCTGTGCCTAGCTTGTGTTTAGCCTGTGCATAGCCAGTGTCTAGCCTGTGCCTAGTCACTGTCAAGCCTGTGTCTAGCCTGTGCCTTGCCTGTGCCTAGCCTGTGCATAGCCAGTGTCTAGCGTGTGCATAGCCAGTGTCTAGCCTACGCCTAGCTAGTGTCTAGCCTGTGCATAGCCAGTGTCTAGCCTGTGCCTAGCCACTGTCAAGCCTGTGTCTAGCCAGTGTCTAGCCAGTGTTTAGCCAGTGCATAGCCAGTGTCTAGCCTGTGCATAGCCAGTGTCTAGCCTGTGTAAAGCCAGTGTCTAGCCTCTGCCTAGCCTGTGCCTTGCCTGTGCCTTGCCTGTGTTTAGCCTGTGTTTAGCCAGTGTCTAACCTGTGCCTAGCCACTGTCAAGCCAGTGTCTAGCCAGTATCTAGCCAGTGTTAAGCCTGTGCATAGCCAGTGTCTAGCCTAAGCCTAGCTAGTGTCTAGCATGTGTCTAGCCTGTGCTTTGCCTGTGATTGGCATGTGCATAGCAGTGTCTAGCCAGTGTCTAGCCAGTGTCTAGCCAGTGTCTAGCCAGTGTCTAGCCAGTGTCTAGCCTGTGCCTAGCCTGTGCCTATCCTGTGCCTAGCCTGTGTTTAGCCTGTGCTTAGCCAGTGTCTAGCCTGTACATGGCCTGTGTCTAGCCAGTGTTTAGCCTGCGCCTAGCCCTTGTCTAACCTGTGCCTAGCCAGTGTCTAGCCTGTGCATAGCCAGTGTCTACCCTCTGCCTAGCCAGTGTCTAGCCTCTGCCTAGCCGGTGTCTAACCTAGTCCAGTCTGTCTGGCATGTGAATACCAGTGTCTAGCCAGTGTCTAGTCCGTGTCCAGTTAGTGTCTATCCAGTGTCTACCCAGTATCTAGCCAGTGTCTAGCCTGTGCCTAGCCTGTGCATATCCTGTACCTAGCCTGTGTTTAGCCTGTGCTTAGCCAGTGTCTAGCCTGTGCCTTGCCTGTGTCTAGCCAGTGTCTAGTCAGTGTTTAGCCTGTGCCTAGCCCTTGTCTAACCCGTGCCTAGCCAGTGTCTAGCCTGTGCATAGCCAGTGTCTAGCCTGTGCCAAGCCTGTGCCTAGCCCGTGTCTAGCCAGTGTCTAGCCTGTTTCTAGACTGTGCCTTGTCTGTGATTCGCATGTGCAGAGCTTGTGCATAGCCAGTGTCTAGCCTATGCCTAGTCAGTGTCTAGCCTATGCCTAGCCTGTGTCTAGCCTATGCGTAGACAGTGTCTACCCTATGCCTTGCCAGTGTTTAGCATTTGCCTAGCCGGTGTCTAGTCTGTGCCTAGCCAGTGTCTAGCCTGTGCATAGCCAGTGTCTAGCCTGTGTATAGCCAGTGTCTAGCCTGTGCCTAGCCTGTGTTAAGCCTGTGCTTAGCCAGTGTCTAGCCTGTGCCTAGCCACTGTCTAGCCCTTGTCTAACCTGTGCCTAGCCAGTGTCTAGCCTGTGCATACCCAGTGTCTAGCCTGTGCATAGCCAGTGTCTAGCCTGTGCATAGCCAGTGTCTAGCCTGTGCATAGCCAGTGTCTAGCCTGTGTCTAGACTGTGCCTTGTCTGTGATTCGCATGTGCATAGCTTGTGCATAGCCAGTGTCTAGCCTATGCCTAGCCAGTGTCTAGCCTATGCCTAGCCTGTGTCTAGCCTATGCGTAGACAGTGTCTAGCCTATGCCTAGACAGTGTCTAGCCTATGCCTAGCCAGTATTTAGCCTTTGCCTAGCCAGTGTCTAGTCTGTGCCTAACCAGTGTCTAACCTGTGCATTGCCAGTGTCTAGCCTGTGCTTAGCCAGTGTCTAGCCTGTGCATAGCCAGTGTCTAGCCTGTGCATAGCCAGTGTCTACCCTTTGCCAAGCTAGTGTCTAGTCCGAGTCTAACCTGTGCCTTGCCTGTGATTGGCATGTGCAAAGCAGTGTCCAGTCAGTGTCTAACCAGTGTCTAGCCAGTGTCTAGCCAGTGTCTAGCCAGTGTCTAGCCAGTGTCTAGCCAGTTTCTAGCCAGCGTCTAGCCAGTGCCTAGCCACTGTCTAGCCCTTGTCTAACCTGTGCCTAGCCAGTGTCTAGCCTGTGCATAGCCAGTGTCTAGCCTTTGCCTAGCTAGTGTCTAGCCCGAGTCTAACCTGTGCCTTGCCTTTGATTGGCATGTGCAAAGCAGTGTCCAGTCAGTGTCTAGCCAGTGGCTAGCCAGTGTCTAGCCAGTGGCTAGCCAGTGTCTAGCCAGTGTCTAGCCAGTGTCTAGCCAGTGGCTAGCCATTGTCTAGCCAGTGTCTAGCCAGTGTCTAGCCAGTGGCTAGCCAGTGTCTAGCCAGTGTCTAGCCAGTGTCTAGCCTGGGCCTAGCCAGTGTCTAGCCTGTGCCTAGCCAGTGTCTAGCCAGTGTCTAGCCAGTGTCTAGGCAGTGTCTAGCCAGTGTCTAGGCAGTGTCTAGCCAGTGTCTAGCCTGTGTCTAGCCAGTGTCTCTCCAGTGTCTAGCGAGTGTCTAGCCAGTGCCTAGCCTGTGTCTAGCCTGTGCCTTGCCTGTGATTTTCATGTGCATAGCAGTGTCAATGCCTAGCCAGTGTGTAGCCTGTGCCTAGCCAGTGTCTAGCCTGGGCCAAGCCAATGTCTAGCCTGTGCCTAGCCAGTGTCTAGCCAGTGTCTAGCCTGTGTCTCGCCAGTGTCTAGCCAGTATCTAGCCAGTGTCTAGCCAGTGTCTAAGCACTTTCTAGGCAGTGTCTAGCCAGTGTCTAGCCTGTGCCTAGGTAGTGTCTAGCCAGTGTCTAGCCTGGTCTAGCCAGTGTCTCGCCAGTATCTAGCGAGTGTCTAGATAGTGTCTAGCCAGTGACTAGGCAGTGTCTAGCCTGTGTCTAGCATGTGTATAGCATGTGTCAGGCCTATGTCTGGCCTATGATGAGCCTATTTCTAAGCACCTTCTAGCCTGTGCCTAGGCAGTGTCTAGCCATTGTCTAGCCAGTGTCTAGCCAGTGTCCAGCCAGTGTCTAGCCAGTGTCTAGCCAGTATCTAGCCAGTGTCTAGCCAGTGTCTAGCCAGAGTCTAGCCAGTGTCTAGCCAGAGCCTAGCCAGTGTCTAGCCAGTGTCTAGCCAGTGTCTAGCCAGTGTCTAGCCAGAGTCTAGCCAGTGTCTAGCCTGTGCATAGCCAGTGTCTAGCCTGTGCCTAGACACTGTCTAGCCAGTGTCTAGCCTGTGTCTCGCCAGTGTCAAACCAATGGCTAGCCAGTGCCTAACCAATGGCTAGCCAGTGCCAAACCAATGGCTTGCCAGTGCCTAACCAATGGCTAGCCAGTCCCAAACCAATGGCTAGCCAGTGCCTAACCAATGGCTAACCAGTGCCTAACCAATGGCAAGCCAGTGTCTAGCCAGTGTCTAGTCCGTGTCCAGTTAGTGTCTATCCAGTGTCTACCCAGTGTCTAGCCAGAGTCTAGCCTGTGCCTAGCCTGTGCATATCCTGTGCCTAGCCTGTGTTTAGCCTGTGCTTAGCTAGTGTCTAGCCTGTGCCTTGCCTGTGTCTAGCCAGTGTCTAGCCAGTGTTTAGCCTGTGCCTAGCCCTTGTCTAACCCGTGCCTAGCCAGTGTCTAGCCTGTGCATAGCCAGTGTCTAGCCTGTGCCAAGCCTGTGCCTAGCCCGTGTCTAGCCTGTGTCTAGCCTGTGCCTTGTCTGTGATTCGCATGTGTATAGCTTATGCATAGCCAGTGTCTAGATTATGCCTAACCAGTGTCTAGCCTATGCCTAGCCAGTGTCTAGCCTATGCCAAGATAGTGTCTAGCCTATGCCTAGCCAGTGTTTATCCTGTGCCTAGCCAGTGTCTAGTCTGTGCCTAGCCAGTGTCTAGCCTGTGCATAGCCAGTGTCTAGCCTAATCCTAGCTAGTGTCTAGCCTGTGCCTTGCCTGTGATTGGCATGTGCATAGCAGTGTCCAGTCAGTGTCTAGTCAGTGTGTAGCCTATGCCTAGCCATTGTCTAGCCCTTGTCTAACCTGTGCCTAGCCAGTGTCTAGCCTGTGCATAGCCAGTGTCTAGCCTGTGCCAAGCCTGTGCCTAGCCAGTGTCTAGCCTGTGTCTAGCCTGTGCCTTGTCTGTGATTCGCATGTGTATAGCTTATGCATAGCCAGTGTCTAGATTATGCCCAACCAGTGTCTAGCCTATGCCTAGCCACTGTCTACCCTATGCCTAGCCAGTGTCTAGCCTATGCCAAGCTAGTGTCTAGCCTATGCCTAGCCAGTGTTTATCCTGTGCCTAGCCAGTGTCTAGTCTGTGCCTAGCCAGTGTCTAGCCTGTGCATAGCCAGTTTCTAGCTTGGGCATAGCCAGTGTCTAGCCTAAGCCTAGCTAGTGTCTAGCCTGTGCCTTGCCTGTGATTGGCATGTGCATAGCAGTGTCCAGTCAGTGTCTAGTCAGTGTCTAGCCTAACCAATGGCTAGCCAGTGCCAAACCAATGGCTAGCCAGTGCCAAACCAATGGCTAGCCAGTGCCAAACCAATGGCTAGCCAGTGCCAAACCAATGGCTAGCCAGTGCCAAACCAATGGCTAGCCAGTGCCTAACCAGTGTCTAGCCTGTGCCTAGCCTGTGCCTAGCCCGTGCCTAGCCCGTGCCTAGCCTATGCCCACCCAGCGTTAAACCTGTGCCCAGCCAGTGTTTAGCCTGTGCCTAGCCAGTGTCTAGCCTGTTTCTAGTGTCTAGCCTCTGCCTAGCCAGTGTCTAGCCTGTGCCTAGCCAGTGACTATCCAGTGCCTAGCCAGAGTCCAGCCTGTGCCTAGCCAGTGCCAAGCCTGTGCCTAGCCAGTGTCTAGGCAGTGTCTAGCCTGTGCCTTGTCTGTGATTCGCATGTGTATAGCTTATGCATAGCCAGTGTCTAGATTATGCCCAACCAGTGTCTAGCCTATGCCTAGCCACTGTCTACCCTATGCCTAGCCAGTGTCTAGCCTATGCCAAGCTAGTGTCTAGCCTATGCCTAGCCAGTGTTTATCCTGTGCCTAGCCAGTGTCTAGTCTGTGCCTAGCCAGTGTCTAGCCTGTGCATAGCCAGTTTCTAGCCTGGGCATAGCCTGTGTTTAGCCTAAGCCTAGCTAGTGTCTAGCCTGTGCCTAGCCTATGCCTTGTCTGTGATTCGCATGTGTATAGCTTATGCATAGCCAGTGTCTAGATTATGCCCAACCAGTGTCTAGCCTATGCCTAGCCACTGTCTAGCCTATGCCTAGCCACTGTCTACCCTATGCCTAGCCAGTGTTTATCCTGTGCCTAGCCAGTGTCCAGTCAGTGTCTAGTCAGTGTCTAGCCTGTGCCTAGCCACTGTCTAGCCCTTGTCTAACCTGTGCCTAGCCAGTGTCTAGCCTGTGCATAGCCAGTGTCTAGCCTGTGCCAAGCCTGTGCCTAGCCAGTGTCTAGCCTGTTTCTAGACTGTGCCTTGTCTGTGATTCGCATGTGCATAGCTTGTGCATAGCCAGTGTCTAGCCTATGCCTAGTCAGTGTCTAGCCTATCCCTAGCCTGTGTCTAGCCTATGCGTAGACAGTGTCTACCCTATGCCTTGCCAGTGTTTAGCATTTGCCTAGCCGGTGTCTAGTCTGTGCCTAGCCAGTGTCTAGCCTGTGCATAGCCAGTGTCTAGCCTGTGCATAGCCAGTGTCTAGCCTGTGCATAGCCAGTGTCTAGCCTGTGTCTAGACTGTGCCTTGTCTGTGATTCGCATGTGCATAGCTTGTGCATAGCCAGTGTCTAGCCTATGCCTAGTCAGTGTCTAGCCTATGCCTAGCCTGTGTCTAGCCTATGCGTAGACAGTGTCTACCCTATGCCTTGCCAGTGTTTAGCATTTGCCTAGCCGGTGTCTAGTCTGTGCCTAGCCAGTGTCTAGCCTGTGCATAGCCAGTGTCTAGCCTGTGTATAGCCAGTGTCTAGCCTGTGCCTAGCCTGTGTTAAGCCTGTGCTTAGCCAGTGTCTAGCCTCTGCCTAGCCACTGTCTAGCCCTTGTCTAACCTGTGCCTAGCCAGTGTCTAGCCTGTGCATAGCCAGTGTCTAGCCTGTGCATAGCCAGTGTCTAGCCTGTGCATAGCCAGTGTCTAGCCTGTGCATAGCCAGTGTCTAGCCTGTGTCTAGACTGTGCCTTGTCTGTGATTCGCATGTGCATAGCTTGTGCATAGCCAGTGTCTAGCCTATGCCTAGCCAGTGTCTAGCCTATGCCTAGCCTGTGTCTAGCCTATGCGTAGACAGTGTCTAGCCTATGCCCAGACAGTGTCTAGCCTATGCCTAGCCAGTATTTAGCCTTTGCCTAGCCAGTGTCTAGTCTGTGCCTAACCAGTGTCTAACCTGTGCATAGCCAAAGTCTAGCCTGTGCATAGCCAGTGTCTAGCTTGTGCATAGCCAGTGTCTAGCCTGTGCATAGCCAGTGTCTACCCTTTGCCAAGCTAGTGTCTAGTCCGAGTCTAACCTGTGCCTTGCCTGTGATTGGCATGTGCAAAGCAGTGTCCAGTCAGTGTCTAACCAGTGTCTAGCCAGTGTCTAGCCAGTGTCTAGCCAGTGTCTAGCCAGTGTCTAGCCAGTTTCTAGCCAGCGTCTAGCCAGTGCCTAGCCACTGTCTAGCCCTTGTCTAACCTGTGCCTAGCCAGTGTCTAGCCTGTGCATAGCCAGTGTCTAGCCTTTGCCTAGCTAGTGTCTAGCCAGAGTCTAACCTGTGCCTTGCCTTTGATTGGCATGTGCAAAGCAGTGTCCAGTCAGTGTCTAGCCAGTGTCTAGCCAGTGGCTAGCCAGTGGCTAGCCAGTGTCTAGCCAGTGGCTAGCCAGTGTCTAGCCAGTGTCTAGCCAGTGTCTAGCCAGTGGCTAGCCAGTGTCTAGCCAGTGTCTAGCCAGTGTCTAGCCAGTGTCTAGCCAGTGTCTAGCCAGTGTCTAGCCAGTGTCTAGCCTGGGCCTAGCCAGTGTCTAGCCTGTGCCTAGCCAGTGTCCAGCCAGTGTCTAGCCAGTGTCTAGGCAGTGTCTAGCCAGTGTCTAGGCAGTGTCTAGCCAGTGTCTAGCCTGTGTCTAGCCAGTGTCTCTCCAGTGTCTAGCGAGTGTCTAGCCAGTGCCTAGCCTGTGCCTAGCCCGTGTCTAGCCTGTGTCTAGCCTGTGCCTTGTCTGTGATTCGCATGTGTATAGCTTATGCATAGCCAGTGTCTAGATTATGCCTAACCAGTGTCTAGCCTATGCCTAGCCAGTGTCTACCCTATGCCTAGCCAGTGTCTAGCCTATGCCAAGATAGTGTCTAGCCTATGCCTAGCCAGTGTTTATCCTGTGCCTAGCCAGTGTCTAGTCTGTGCCTAGCCAGTGTCTAGCCTGTGCATAGCCAGTTTCTAGCCTGGGCATAGCCAGTGTCTAGCCTAATCCTAGCTAGTGTCTAGCCTGTGCCTTGCCTGTGATTGGCATGTGCATAGCAGTGTCCAGTCAGTGTCTAGTCAGTGTGTAGCCTATGCCTAGCCACTGTCTAGCCCTTGTCTAACCTGTGCCTAGCCAGTGTCTAGCCTGTGCATAGCCAGTGTCTAGCCTGTGCCAAGCCTGTGCCTAGCCAGTGTCTAGCCTGTGTCTAGACTGTGCCTTGTCTGTGATTCGCATGGGTATAGCTTTTGCATAGCCAGTGTCTAGATTATGCCCAACCAGTGTCTAGCCTATGCCTAGCCACTGTCTACCCTATGCCTAGCCAGTGTCTAGCCTATGCCAAGCTAGTGTCTAGCCTATGCCTAGCCAGTGTTTATCCTGTGCCTAGCCAGTGTCTAGTCTGTGCCTAGCCAGTGTCTAGCCTGTGCATAGCCAGTTTCTAGCTTGGGCATAGCCAGTGTCTAGCCTAAGCCTAGCTAGTGTCTAGCCTGTGCCTTGCCTGTGATTGGCATGTGCATAGCAGTGTCCAGTCAGTGTCTAGTCAGTGTCTAGCCTGTGCCTAGCCACTGTCTAGCCAGTGTCTAGCCAGTGTCTAGCCAGTGTCTAGCCAGTCTCTAGCCAGTGTCTAGCCAGTCTCTAGCCAGTGTCTAGCCAGTGTCTAGCCAGTGTCTAGCCAGTGTCTAGCCAGTGTCTAGCCAGTGTCTAGCCAGTGTCTAGCCTGTGCCTAACCAATGGCTAGCCAGTGCCAAACCAATGGCTAGCCAGTGCCAAACCAATAGCTAGCCAGTGCCAAACCAATGGCTAGCCAGTGCCTAACCAATTGTCGAGCCTGTGCCTAGAAAGTGTCTAGCCTGTGTCTAGGCAGTGTCTAGCCAGTGTCTAGGCAGTGTCTAGGCAGTGTCTTGGCAGTGTCTAGCTAGTGTCTAGCCTGTGTCTCGCCAGTGTCTAGCAAGTGTCTAGCCTGTGCCTAGACACTGTCTAGCCAGTGTCTATCCTGTGTCTCGCCAGTGTCTAGCCAGTGTCTAGCCAGTGTCTAGCCAGTGTCTAGCTAGTGTCTAGCCTGTGTCTAGCCTGTGCCTTGCCTGTGATTGGCATGTGCATTACAGTGTCCAGTCAGTGTCTGGCCAGTGTCTAGCTAGTGTCTAGCCAGTGTCTAGCAAGTGTCTAGCCAGTGTCTAATCAGTGTCCAGCCAGTGTCTAGCCAGTGTGTAGCCTGTGCCTCGCCAGTGTCTAGCCTGGGCCTAGCCAATGTGTAGCCTGTGCCTAGCCAGTGTCTAGCCAGTGTCTCGCCAGGGTCTAGCCAGTGTCTAGGCAGTGTCTAGCCAGAGTCTAGGCACTGTCTAGGCAGTGTCTTAGCAGTGTCTAGCCAGTGTCTAGCCTGTGCCTAGGCAGTGTCTAGCCTCTGCCTAGCCTAGCCAATGTGTAGCCTGTGCCTAGCCAGTGTCTAGCCAGTGTCTCGCCAGGGTCTAGCCAGTGTCTAGGCAGTGTCTAGCCAGAGTCTAGGCAGTGTCTAGGCAGTGTCTTAGCAGTGTCTAGCCAGTGTCTAGCCTGTGCCTAAGCAGTGTCTAGCCTCTGCCTAGCCAGTGTCTAGCCTCTGCCTAGCCAGTGTCTAGCCTGTGTCTAGCCAGTGTCTAGCCTGTGTCTAGCCAGTGTCTCGCCAGTGTCTAGCGAGTGTCTAGCCAGTGCCTAGCCAGTGTCTAGCCAGTGTCTAGCCTGTGTCTAGCATGTGTCTAGCATGTGTATAGCATGTGTCAGGCCTATGTCTGGCCTATGAATAGCCTATTTCTAAACAGTGTCTAGCCTGTGCCTAGGCAGTGTCTAGCCAGTGTCTAGCCAGTCTCTAGCCTGTGCCTAACCAATGGCTAGCCAGTGCCAAACCAATGGCTAGCCAGTGCCAAACCAATGGCTAGCCAGTGCCAAACCAATGGCTAGCCAGTGCCAAACCAATGGCTAGCCAGTGCCTAACCAGTGTCTAGCCTGTGCCTAGCCTGTGCCTAGCCCGTGCCTAGCCCGTGCCTAGCCTATGCCCACCCAGCGTTAAACCTGTGCCCAGCCAGTGTTTAGCTTGTGCCTAGCCAGTGTCTAGCCTGTTTCTAGTGTCTAGCCTCTGCCTAGCCAGTGTCTAGCCTGTGCCTAGCCAGTGACTATCCAGTGCCTAGCCAGAGTCCAGCCTGTGCCAAGCCAGTGTCTAGTCTGTGCCTAACCAATGTCTAACCTGTGTCTAGCCTGTGCCTTGCCTGTGATTTTCGTTTGCATAGCAGTGTCTAGCCAGTGTCTAGCCCGTGTCCAGTTAGTGTCTAGCCTGTGTCTCGCCAGTGTCTAGCCAGTGTCTAGCCAGTGTCTAGGCATTGTCTAGGCAGTGTCTAGCCTGTGTCCAGTTAGTGTCTTGTCAGTGTCTAGCCAGTGTCTAGCCAGGGCCAAGCCAATCTCTAGCCTGTGCCTAGCCAGTGTCTAGACTGTGTCTAGGCAGTGTCTAGCCAGTGTCTAGGCAGTGTCTAGCCAGTGTCTAGGCAGTGTCTAGGCAGTGTCTTGGCAGTGTCTAGCCAGTGAATAGCCTGTGCCTAGGCAGTGTCTAGCCTCTGCCTAGCCAGTGTCTAGCCTGTGTCTAGCAAGTGTCTCGCCAGTGTCTAGCGAGTGTCTAGATAGTGTCTAGCCAGTGACGAGCCAGTGTCTAGCCTGTGTCTAGCATGTGTATAGCATGTGTCAGGCCTATGTCTGGCCTATGAGTAGCCTATTTCTAAACAGTGTCTAGCCTGTGCCTAGGCAGTGTCTAACCATTGTCTAGCCAGTGTCTACCCAGTGTCTAGCCAGTGTCTACCCAGTGTCTAGACAGTGCCTAACCAATGGCTAGCCAGTGTCTACCCAATGTCTAGCCACTGTCTAGCCAGTGTCTAGCCTGTGCCTAGCCTTTGCCTAGCCTGTGCCTAGCCTGTGCCCAGCCAGTGTTTAGCCTGTGCCTAGCCAGTGTCTAGTCTGTGCCTAACCAATGTCTAGCCTGTGTCTAGCCTGTGCCTTGCTTGTGTCTAGCCTGTGCTTTGCCTGTGATTTTCATGTGCTTAGCAGTGTCTAGCGAGTGTCTAGCCCGTGTCCAGTTAGTGTCTAGCCAGTGTGTAGCCACTGTCTAGCCTGTGCCTAGCCTGTGCCTAGCCCGTGCCTAGCCCGTGCCTAGAATGTGCCCAGCCAGCGTTTAGCCTGTGCCCAGCCAGTGTTCAGCCTGTGCCTAGCCAGTGTCTAGCCTGTTTCTAGCCAGTATTCAGCCAGTATTTAGCCTGCGCCTAGCCCTTGTTTAACCTGTGCCTAGCCAGTGTCTAGCCTGTGCGTAGCCAGTGTCTAGCACTTGCATAGCCAGTGTCTAGCTTGTGCATAGCCAGTGCCTAGCTTGTGCATAGCCCGTGTCTATCCTGTGCACAGCCAGTGTCCAGCCTCTGTCTAGCCAGTGTCTAGCCAGTGTCTAGCCTCTGCCTAGCCAGTGTCTAGCCTGTGCCTAGCCAGTGACTATCCGGTGCCTAGCCAGAGTCCAGCCTGGGCCTAGCCAGTGTCTAGTCTGTGCCTAACCAGTGTCTAGCTTGTGTCTAGCCTGTGCCTTGCCTGTGATTTTCATGTGCATAGCAGTGTCAATGCCTAGCCAGTGTGTAGCCTGTGCCTAGCCAGTGTCTAGCCTGGGCCTAGCCAATGTCTAGCCTGTGCCTAGCCAGTGTCTAGCCTGTGCCTAGATACTGTCTAGCCAGTGTCTAGCCTCTGTCTAGCCAGTGTCTAGCCTGTGTCTCGCCAGTGTCTAGCCAGTGTCTAGCCAGTGTCTAGCCAGTGTCTAGCCTGTGTCTAGGCAGTGTCTAGGCAGTGTCTAGCCAGTGTCTAGCCTGTGCCTAGGCAGTGTCTAGCCAGTGCCTAGCTTGTGTCTAGCCAGTGTCTAGCTTGTGTCTAGCCAGTGTCTCGCCAGTGTCTAGCAAGTGTCTAGATAGTGTCTAGCCAGTGACTAGCCAGTGTCTAGCCTGTGTCTAGCATATGTATAGCATGTGTCAGGCCTTTGTCTGGCCTATGATGAGCCTATTTCTAAGCACCTTCTAGCCTGTGCCTAGGCGGTGTCTAGCCATTGTCTAGCCAGTGTCTAGCCAGTGTCTAGCCAGTGTCTAGCACTTGTATAGCCAGTGTCTAGCTTGTGCATAGCCAGTGTCTAGCCTGTGCATAGCCAGTGTCTATCCTGTGCACAGCCAGTGTCTTGCCTCTATCTAGCTAGTGTCTAGCCTCTGCCTAGCCAGTGTCTAGCCTGTGCCTAGCCAGTGACTATCCAGTGCCTAGCCAGAGTCCAGCCTGTGCCAAGCCAGTGTCTAGTCTGTGCCTAACCAATGTCTAGCCTGTGTCTAGCCTGTGCCTTGCCTGTGATTTTCGTGTGCATAGCAGTGTCTAGCCAGTGTCTAGCCCGTGTCCAGTTAGTGTCTAGCCAGTGTCTAGCCTGTGTATCGCCAGTGTCTAGGCATTGTCTAGGCAGTGTCTAGCCTGTGTCCAGTTAGTGTCAGTGTCTAGCCAGTGTCTAGCCAGGGCCAAGCCAATGTCTAGCCTGTGCCTAGCCAGTGTCTAGCCTGTGCCTAGACATTGTCTAGCCAGTGTCTAGCCTGTGTCTAGGCAGTGTCTAGCCAGTGTCTAGGCAGTGTCTAGGCAGTGTCTTGGCAGTGTCTAGCCAGTGAATAGCCTGTGCCTAGGCAGTGTCTAGCCTGTGTCTAGCTAGTGTCTAGCCAGTGTCTAGCAAGTGTCTAGCCAGTGTCTAGTCAGTGTCCAGCCAGTGTCTAGCCAGTGTCTTGCCTGTGCCTAGCCAGTGTCTAGCCTGTGTCTAGCCTATGCCTTGTCTGTGATTGGCATGTGCATAGCCTGTGCATAGCCAGTGTGTAGCCTGTGCCTAGCCAGTGTCTAGCCTGGGCCTAGCCAATGTGTAGCCTGTGCCTAGCCAGTGTCTAGCCAGTGTCTCGCCAGTGTCTAGGCAGTGTCTAGCCAGTGTCTAGGCAGTGTCTGGGCAGTGTCTTAGCAGTGTCTAGCCAGTGTCTAGCCTGTGCCTAGGCAGTGTCTAGCCTCTGCCTAGCCAGTGTCTAGCCTGTGTCTAGCCAGTGTATCGCCAGTGTCTAGCCAGTGTCTAGTTTCTGTCTAGCATGTGTATAGCATGTGTCAGGCCTATGTCTGGCCTAAGAATAGCCTATTTCTAAACAGTGTCTAGCCTGTGCCTAGCCAGTGTCTAGCCAGTGTCTAGCCCGTGTCCAGTTAGTGTCTAGCCAATGTCTAGGCAGTATCTAGCCAGGGCCAAGCCAATGTCTAGCCTGTGCCTAGCCAGTGTCTAGCCTGTGGCAGTGTCTAGGCAGTGTCTCGGCAGTGTCTAGCCTGTGTCTAGCCAGTGTCTCGCCAGTGTCTAGCGAGTGTCTAGATAGTGTCTAGCCAGTGACGAGCCAGTGTCTAGCCTGTGTCTAGCATGTGTATAGCATGTGTCAGGCCTATGTCTGGCCTATGAGTAGCCTATTTCTAAACAGTGTCTAGCCTGTGCCTAGGCACTGTCTAGCCATTGTCTAGCCAGTGTCTACCCAGTGTCTAGCCAGTGTCTAGCCAGAGTCTAGCCAGTGCCTAACCAATGGCTAGCCAATCCCAAACCAATGGCTAGCCAGTGCCTAACCAATGTCTAGCCACTGTCTAGCCAGTGTCTAGCCTGTGCCTAGCCTGTGCCTAGCCCGTGCCTAGCCCGTGCCTAGCCTGTGCCCAGCCAGTGTTTAGCCTGTGCCTAGCCAGTCTCTACCCTGTGCCTAGCCAGTGTCTAGCCTCTTTCTAGCCAGTATTCAGCCAGTGTTTTGCCTGCGCCTAGCCCTTCTCTAACCTGAGCCTACCCAGTGTCTAGCCTGTGCGTAGCCAGTGTCTAGCGTGTGCATAGCCAGTGTCTAGCACGTGCCTAGCCAGTGTCTAGCTTGTGCATAGGCAGTGTCTTGCTTGTGCATAGCCAGTGTCTATCCTGTGCACAGCCAGTTTCTAGCCTCTGTCTAGTCAGTGTCTAGCCTCTGCCTAGCCAGTGTCTAGCTTGTGCCTAGCCAGTGACTATCCAGTGCCTAGCCAGAGTCCAGCCTGTGCCAAGCCAGTGTCTAGTCTGGGCCCAACCAATGTCTAGTCTTTGTCTAGCCTGTGCCTTGCCTGTACATATCCTGTGCCTAGCCTGTGTTTAGCCTGTGCTTAGCCAGTGTCTAGCCTGTGCCTAGTCACTGTCAGGCCAGTGTCTAGCCTGTGCCTTGCCTGTGTCTAGCCTGTGCATAGCCAGTGTCTAGCCTCTTTCTAGCCAGTATTCAGCCAGTGTTTTGCCTGCGCCTAGCCCTTCTCTAACCTGAGCCTACCCAGTGTCTAGCCTGTGCGTAGCCAGTGTCTAGCGTGTGCATAGCCAGTGTCTAGCCTACGCCTAGCTAGTGTCTAGCCTGTGCATAGCCAGTGTCTATCCTGTGCACAGCCAGTTTCTAGCCTCTGTCTAGTCAGTGTCTAGCCTCTGCCTAGCCAGTGTCTAGCTTGTGCCTAGCCAGTGACTATCCAGTGCCTAGCCAGAGTCCAGCCTGTGCCAAGCCAGTGTCTAATCTGGGCCCAACCAATGTCTAGCCTGTGTCTAGCCTGTGCCTTGCCTGTGATTTTCATGTGCATAGCAGTGTCAAGCCAGTGTCTAGCCCGTGTCCAGTTAGTGTCTATCCAGTGTCTAGGCCGTGTCCAGTTAGTGTCTAGCCAGTGCCTAGCCAGTGTCTAGCCAGTGTCTAGCCTGTGCCTAGGCTGTGCCTATCCTGTGCCTAGCCTGTGTTTAGCCTGTGCTTAGCCAGTGTCTAGTCTGTGCCAAACCAATATCTAGCCTGTGTCTAGCCTGTGCCTTGCCTGTGATTTTCATGTGCATAGCAGTGTCTAGCCAGTGTCTAGCCCGTGTCCAGATAGTGTCTAGCCAGTGTCTAGCCCGTGTCCAGTTAGTGTCTAGCCAGTGTCTAGCCAGTGTCTAGCCTGTGTCTAGCCAGGTTTTAGCCTGCGCCTAGCCCTTGTCTAATCTGTGCCTAGCCAGTGTCTAGCCTGTGCATAGCCAGTGTCTAGCCTGTGCATAGCCAGTGTCTAGCCTGTGTAAAGCCAGTGTCTAACCACTGTCTAGCCAGTGTCTAGGCAATGTCTAGCCACTGTCTAGCCAGTGTTTAGCCTGTGCCTAGCCTGTGCCTAGCCTGTGCCTAGCCAGTGTCTAGCCTGTGCATAGCCAGTGTCTAGCCAGTGTCTAGCCAGTGTCTAGCCTGTGCCTAGCCTGTGCCTAGCCTGTACATATCCTGTGCTTAGCCAGTGTCTAGCCTGTGCCTAGTCACTGTCAAGCCAGTGTCTAGCCTGTGCCTTGCCTGTGTCTAGCCTGTGCATAGCCAGTGTCTAGCGTGTGCATAGCCAGTGTCTAGCCGACGCCTAGCTAGTGTCTAGCCTGTGCATAGCCAGTGTCTAGCCTGTGCCTAGGCACTGTCAAGCCTGTGTCTAGCCAGTGTCTAGCCAGTGTTTAGCCAGTGCATAGCCAGTGTCTAGCCTGTGCATAGCGAGTGTCTAGATAGTGTCTAGCCAGTGACGAGCCAGTATCTAGCCTGTGTCTAGCATGTGTATAGCATGTGTCAGGCCTATGTCTGGCCTATGAGTAGCCTATTTCTAAACAGTGTCTAGCCTGTGCCTAAGCAGTGTTTAGCCATTGTCTAGCCAGTGTCTACCCAGTGTCTAGCCAGTGTCTAGCCAGAGTCTAGCCAGTGCCTAACCAATGGCTAGCCAATCCCAAACCAATGGCTAGCCAGTGCCTAACCAATGGCTAGCCAGTATCTACCCAATGTCTAGCCACTGTCTAGCCAGTGTCTAGCCTGTGCATGGCCAGTGTCTAGCGTGTGCATAGCCAGTGTCTAGCCGACGCCTAGCTAGTGTCTAGCCTGTGCATAGCCAGTGTCTAGCCTGTGCCTAGCCACTGTCAAGCCTGTGTCTAGCCAGTGTCTAGTCAGTGTTTAGCCAGTGCATAGCCAGTGTCTAGCCTGTGCATAGCGAGTGTCTAGATAGTGTCTAGCCAGTGACGAGCCAGTATCTAGCCTGTGTCTAGCATGTGTATAGCATGTGTCAGGCCTATGTCTGGCCTATGAGTAGCCTATTTCTAAACAGTGTCTAGCCTGTGCCTAGGCAGTGTTTAGCCATTGTCTAGCCAGTGTCTACCCAGTGTCTAGCCAGTGTCTAGCCAGAATCTAGCCAGTGCCTAACCAATGGCTAGCCAATCCCAAACCAATGGCTAGCCAGTGCCTAACCAATGGCTAGCCAGTGTCTCACCAATGTCTAGCCACTGTCTAGCCAGTGTCTAGCCTGTGCCTAGCCTGTGCCTAGCCTGTGCCTAGCCCGTGCCTAGCCTGTGCCCAGCCAGTGTTTAGCCTGTGCCTAGCCAGTGTCTACCCTGTGCCTAGCCAGTGTCTAGCCTCTTTCTAGCCAGTATTCAGCCAGTGTTTTGCCTGCGCCTAGCCCTTGTCTAACCTGTGCCTAGCCAGTGTCTAGCCTGTGCCTAGGCAGTGTCTATCCTGTGCACAGCCAGTTTCTAGCCTCTGTCTAGTCAGTGTCTAGCCTCTGCTTAGCGAAAGTCTAGCCTGTGCCTAGCCAGTGACTATCCAGTGCCTAGCCAAGGTCCAGCCTGTGCCAAGCCAGTGTCTAGTCTGGGCCCAACCAATGTCTAGCCTGTGTCTAGCCTGTGCCTTGCCTGTGATTTTCATGTGCATAGCAGTGTCTAGCCAGTGTCTAGCCCGTGTCCAGTTAGTGTCTAGCCAGTGTCTAGGCCGTGTCCAGTTAGTGTCTAGCCAGTGCCTAGCCAGTGTCTAGCCAGTGTCTAGCCAATGACTAGGCTGTGCCTATCCTGTGCCTAGCCTGTGTTTAGCCTGTGCTTAGCCAGTGTCTAGTCTGTGCCAGTCTAGTGTCTAGTCTAGTGTCTAGCTACTGTCTAGCCAGTGTCTAGGCAATGTCTAGCCACTGTCTAGCCAGTGTCTAGCCTGTGCCTAGGCACTGTCTAGCCATTGTCTAGCCAGTGTCTCGCCAGTGTCTAGCGAGTGTCTAGATAGTGTCTAGCCAGTGACGAGCCAGTGTCTAGCCTGTGTCTAGCATGTGTATAGCATGTGTCAGGCCTATGTCTGGCCTATGAGTAGCCTATTTCTAAACAGTGTCTAGCCTGTGCCTAGGCACTGTCTAGCCATTGTCTAGCCATTGTCTAGCCAGTGTCTACCCAGTGTCTAGCCAGTGTCTAGCCAGAGTCTAGCCAGTGCCTAACCAATGGCTAGCCAATCCCAAACCAATGGCTAGCCAGTGCCTAACCAATGTCTAGCCACTGTCTAGCCAGTGTCTAGCCTGTGCCTAGCCTGTGCCTAGCCCGTGCCTAGCCCGTGCCTAGCCTGTGCCCAGCCAGTGTTTAGCCTGTGCCTAGCCAGTCTCTACCCTGTGCCTAGCCAGTGTCTAGCCTCTTTCTAGCCAGTATTCAGCCAGTGTTTTGCCTGCGCCTAGCCCTTGTCTAACCTGTGCCTAGCCAGTGTCTAGCCTGTGCGTAGCCAGTGTCTAGCCTGTGCCTAGGCAGTGTCTAGCACTTGCATAGCCAGTGTCTAGCTTGTGCATAGGCAGTGTCTTGCTTGTGCATAGCCAGTGTCTATCCTGTGCACAGCCAGTTTCTAGCCTATGTCTAGTCAGTGTCTAGCCTCTGCCTAGCCAGTGTCTAGCTTGTGCCTAGCCAGTGACTATCCAGTGCCTAGCCAGAGTCCAGCCTGTGCCAAGCCAGTGTCTAGTCTGGGCCCAACCAATGTCTAGTCTTTGTCTAGCCTGTGCCTTGCCTGTACATATCCTGTGCCTAGCCTGTGTTTAGCCTGTGCTTAGCCAGTGTCTAGCCTGTGCCTAGTCACTGTCAGGCCAGTGTCTAGCCTGTGCCTTGCCTGTGTCTAGCCTGTGCATAGCCAGTGTCTAGCCTCTTTCTAGCCAGTATTCAGCCAGTGTTTTGCCTGCGCCTAGCCCTTGTCTAACCTGAGCCTAGCCAGTGTCTAGCCTGTGCGTAGCCAGTGTCTAGCGTGTGCATAGCCAGTGTCTAGCCTACGCCTAGCTAGTGTCTAGCCTGTGCATAGCCAGTGTCTATCCTGTGCACAGCCAGTTTCTAGCCTCTGTCTAGTCAGTGTCTAGCCTCTGCCTAGCCAGTGTCTAGCTTGTGCCTAGCCAGTGACTATCCAGTGCCTAGCCAGAGTCCAGCCTGTGCCAAGCCAGTGTCTAATCTGGGCCCAACCAATGTCTAGCCTGTGTCTAGCCTGTGCCTTGCCTGTGATTTTCATGTGCATAGCAGTGTCAAGCCAGTGTCTAGCCCGTGTCCAGTTAGTGTCTAGCCAGTGTCTAGGCCGTGTCCAGTTAGTGTCTAGCCAGTGCCTAGCCAGTGTCTAGCCAGTGTCTAGCCTGTGCCTAGGCTGTGCCTATCCTGTGCCTAGCCTGTGTTTAGCCTGTGCTTAGCCAGTGTCTAGTCTGTGCCAAACCAATATCTAGCCTGTGTCTAGCCTGTGCCTTGCCTGTGATTTTCATGTGCATAGCAGTGTCTAGCCAGTGTCTAGCCCGTGTCCAGATAGTGTCTAGCCAGTGTCTAGCCCGTGTCCAGTAAGTGTCTAGCCAGTGTCTAGCCAGTGTCTAGCCTGTGTCTAGCCAGGTTTTAGCCTGCGCCTAGCCCTTGTCTAACCTGTGCCTAGCCAGTGTCTAGCCTGTGCATAGCCAGTGTCTAGCCTGTGCATAGCCAGTGTCTAGCCTGTGTAAAGCCAGTGTCTAACCACTGTCTAGCCAGTGTCTAGGCAATGTCTAGCCACTGTCTAGCCAGTGTTTAGCCTGTGCCTAGCCTGTGCCTAGCCTGTGCCTAGCCAGTGTCTAGCCTGTGCATAGCCAGTGTCTAGCCAGTGTCTAGCCAGTGTCTAGCCTGTGCCTAGCCTGTGCCTAGCCTGTACATATCCTGTGCTTAGCCAGTGTCTAGCCTGTGCCTAGTCACTGTCAAGCCAGTGTCTAGCCTGTGCCTTGCCTGTGTCTAGCCTGTGCATAGCCAGTGTCTATCGTGTGCATAGCCAGTGTCTAGCCGACGCCTAGCTAGTGTCTAGCCTGTGCATAGCCAGTGTCTAGCCTGTGCCTAGGCACTGTCAAGCCTGTGTCTAGCCAGTGTCTAGCCAGTGCATAGCGAGTGTCTAGATAGTGTCTAGCCAGTGACGAGCCAGTATCTAGCCTGTGTCTAGCATGTGTATAGCATGTGTCAGGCCTATGTCTGGCCTATGAGTAGCCTATTTCTAAACAGTGTCTAGCCTGTGCCTAAGCAGTGTTTAGCCATTGTCTAGCCAGTGTCTACCCAGTGTCTAGCCAGTGTCTAGCCAGAGTCTAGCCAGTGCCTAACCAATGGCAAGCCAATCCCAAACCAATGGCTAGCCAGTGCCTAACCAATGGCTAGCCAGTGTCTACCCAATGTCTAGCCACTGTCTAGCCAGTGTCTAGCCTGTGCATGGCCAGTGTCTAGCGTGTGCATAGCCAGTGTCTAGCCGACGCCTAGCTAGTGTCTAGCCTGTGCATAGCCAGTGTCTAGCCTGTGCCTAGCCACTGTCAAGCCTGTGTCTAGCCAGTGTCTAGTCAGTGTTTAGCCAGTGCATAGCCAGTGTCTAGCCTGTGCATAGCGAGTGTCTAGATAGTGTCTAGCCAGTGACGAGCCAGTATCTAGCCTGTGTCTAGCATGTGTATAGCATGTGTCAGGCCTATGTCTGGCCTATGAGTAGCCTATTTCTAAACAGTGTCTAGCCTGTGCCTAGGCAGTGTTTAGCCATTGTCTAGCCAGTGTCTACCCAGTGTCTAGCCAGTGTCTAGCCAGAATCTAGCCAGTGCCTAACCAATGGCTAGCCAATCCCAAACCAATGGCTAGCCAGTGCCTAACCAATGGCTAGCCAGTGTCTACCCAATGTCTAGCCACTGTCTAGCCAGTGTCTAGCCTGTGCCTAGCCTGTGCCTAGCCTGTGCCTAGCCCGTGCCTAGCCTGTGCCCAGCCAGTGTTTAGCCTGTGCCTAGCCAGTGTCTACCCTGTGCCTAGCCAGTGTCTAGCCTCTTTCTAGCCAGTATTCAGCCAGTGTTTTGCCTGCGCCTAGCCCTTGTCTAACCTGTGCCTAGCCAGTGTCTAGCCTGTGCCTAGGCAGTGTCTAGCACTTGCATAGCCAGTGTCTAGCTTGTGCATAGGCAGTGTCTTGCTTGTGCATAGCCAGTGTCTATCCTGTGCACAGCCAGTTTCTAGCCTCTGTCTAGTCAGTGTCTAGCCTCTGCCTAGCGAAAGTCTAGCCTGTGCCTAGCCAGTGACTATCCAGTGCCTAGCCAAGGTCCAGCCTGTGCCAAGCCAGTGTCTAGTCTGGGCCCAACCAATGTCTAGCCTGTGTCTAGCCTGTGCCTTGCCTGTGATTTTCATGTGCATAGCAGTGTCTAGCCAGTGTCTAGCCCGTGTCCAGTTAGTGTCTAGCCAGTGTCTAGGCCGTGTCCAGTTAGTGTCTAGCCAGTGCCTAGCCAGTGTCTAGCCAGTGTCTAGCCAATGCCTAGGCTGTGCCTATCCTGTGCCTAGCCTGTGTTTAGCCTGTGCTTAGCCAGTGTCTAGTCTGTGCCAGTCTAGTGTCTAGTCTAGTGTCTAGCCACTGTCTAGCCAGTGTCTAGGCAATGTCTAGCCACTGTCTAGCCAGTGTCTAGCCTGTGCCTAGCCAGTGTCTAGCCTGTGCCTAGCCAGTGTCTAGCCTGTGCATAGCCAGTGTCTAGCCAGTGTCTAGCCAGTGTCTAGCCTGTGCCTAGCCTGTGCCTAGCCTGTACATATCCTGTGCCTAGACTGTGTTTAGCCTGTGCTTAGCCAGTGTCTAGCCTGTGCCTAGTCACTGTCAAGCCAGTGTCTAGCCTGTGCCTTGCCTGTGTCTAGCCTGTGCATAGCCAGTGTCTAGCGTGTGCATAGCCAGTGTCTAGCCTACGCCTAGCTAGTGTCTAGCCTGTGCATAGCCAGTGTCTAGCCTGTGCCTAGCCACTGTCAAGCCTGTGTCTAGCCAGTGTCTAGCCAGTGTTTAGCCAGTGCATAGCCAGTATCTAGCCTGTGCATAGCCAGTGTCTAGCCTGTGTAAAGCCAGTGTCTAGCCTGTGCCTAGCCTGTGCCTGGCCTGTGCCTTGCCTGTGTTTAGCCAGTGTCTAGCCAGTGTCTAGCCAGTGTCTAGCCAGTGTCTAGCCAGTGTCTAGCCAGTGTCTAGCCAGTGTCTAGCCAGTGTCTAGCCAGTGTCTAGCCAGTGTCTAGCCAGTGTCTAGCCAGTGTCTAGCCAGTGTCTAGCCAGTGTCTAGCCAGTGTCTAGCCAGTGTCTAGCCTGTGCCTAGCCTGTGCCTATCCTGTGCCTAGCCTGTGTTTAGCCTGTGCTTAGCCAGTGTCTAGCCTGCACCTGGCCTGTGTCTAGCCAGTGTCTAGCCAGTGTTTAGCCTGCACCTAGCCCTTGTCTAACCTGTGCCTAGCCAGTGTCTAGCCTGTGCATAGCCAGTGTCTAGCCTCTGCCTAGCCAGTGTCTAGCCTCTGCCTAGCCGGTGTCTAGCCTAGTCCAGTCTGTCTGGCATGTGCATAGCAGTGTCTAGCCAGTGTCTAGTCCGTGTCCAGTAAGTGTCTATCCAGTGTCTACCCAGTATCTAGCCAGTGTCTAGCCTGTGCCTAGCCTGTGCATATCCTGTGCCTAGCCAGTGTCTAGCCTGTGCATAGCCAGCGTCTAGCCTGTGCCAAGCCTGTGCCTAGCCAGTGTCTAGCCTGTGTCTAGCCTGTGCCTTGTCTGTGATTCGCATGTGTATAGCTTATGCATAGCCAGTGTCTAGATTATGCCTAACCAGTGTCTAGCCTATGCCTAGCCAGTGTCTAGCCTATGCCTAGCCAGTGTCTAGCCTATGCCAAGCTAGTGTCTAGCCTATGCCTAGCCAGTGTTTATCCTGTGCCTAGCCAGTGTCTAGTCTGTGCCTAGCCAGTGTCTAGCTTGTGCATAGCCAGTTTCTAGCCTGGGCATAGCCAGTGTCTAGCCTAAGCCTAGCTAGTGTCTAGCCTGTGCCTTGCCTGTGATTGGCATGTGCATAGCAGTGTCCAGTCAGTGTCTAGTCAGTGTCTAGCCTGTGCCTAGCCACTGTCTAGCCCTTGTCTAACCTGTGCCTAGCCAGTGTCTAGCCTGTGGATAGCCAGTGTCTAGCCTGTGCCAAGCCTGTGCCTAGCCAGTGTCTAGCCTGTGCCTTGTCTGTGATTCGCATGTGTATAGCTTATGCATAGCCAGTGTCTAGATTATGCCTAACCAGTGTCTAGCCTATGCCTAGCCAGTGTCTAGCCTATGCCTAGCCAGTGTCTAGCCTATGCCAAGCTAGTGTCTAGCCTATGCCTAGCCAGTGTTTATCCTGTGCCTAGCCAGTGTCTAGTCTGTGCCTAGCCAGTGTCTAGCCTGTGCATAGCCAGTTTCTAGCCTGGGCATAGCCAGTGTCTAGCCTAAGCCTAGCTAGTGTCTAGCCTGTGCCTTGCCTGTGATTGGCATGTGCATAGCAGTGTCCAGTCAGTGTCTAGTCAGTGTCTAGCCTGTGCCTAGCCACTGTCTAGCCCTTGTCTAACCTGTGCCTAGCCAGTGTCTAGCCTGTGGATAGCCAGTGTCTAGCCTGTGCCAAGCCTGTGCCTAGCCAGTGTCTAGCCTGTGTCTCGTCAGTGTCTAGCCAGTATCTAGCCAGTGTCTAGCCAGTGTCTAGCCAGTGTCTAGGCAGTTTCTAGGCAGTGTCTAGCCAGTGTCTAGCCTGTGCCTAGGTAGTGTCTAGCCAGTGTCTAGCCTGTGTCTAGCCAGTGTCTCGCCAGAGTCTAGCGAGTGTCTAGATAGTGTCTAGCCAGTGACTATGCAGTGTCTAGCCTGTGTCTAGCATGTGTATAGCATGTGTCAGGCCTATGTCTGGCCTATGATGAGCCTATTTCTAAGCACCTTCTAGCCTGTGCCTAGGCAGTGTCTAGCCATTGTCTAGCCAGTGTCTAGCCAGTGTCTAGTCAGTGTCTAGCCAGTGTCTAGCCAGTGTCTAGCCAGAGTCTAGCCAGTGTCTAGCCAGTGTCTAGCCAGTGTCTAGCCAGTGTCTAGTCTGTGCCTAACCAATGGCTAGCCAGTGCCAAACCAATGGCTAGCCAGTGCCAAACCAATGGCTAGCCAGTGCCTAACCAATGTCTAGCTAGTCCCAAAGCAATGGCTAGCCAGTGCCTAACCAATGGCTAGCCAGTGTCTACCCAATGTCTAGCTACTGTCTAGCCAGTGTTTAGCCTGTGCCTAGCCAGTGTCTAGCCTGTGTCTAGCCCAGTGACTTGCCTGTGAGTTTTCATGTGCATAGCAGTGTCAATGCCTAGCCAGTGTGTAGCCTTTGCCTAGCCAGTGTCTAGCCTGGGCCTAGCCTGTGCCCAGCCAGCGTTTAGCCTGTGCCCAGCCAGTGTTTAACCAGTGTCTAGCCTGTGTCTAGCCTGTGCCTTGCCTGTGATTTTCATGTGCATAGCAGTGTCAATGCCTAGCCAGTGTGTAGCCTGTGCCTAGCCAGTGTCTAGCCTGTGCCTAGCCAGTGTCTAGCCTGGGCCTAGACAGCCAATGTCTAGGCTGTGCCTAGCCAGTGTCTAGCCTGTGTCTCGGCCAGTGTCTAGCCAGTGTCTAGCCAGTGTCTAGCCAGTGTCTAGCCAGTGTCTAGCTTGGCATGTGCAGCCAGTGTCCAGCCTGTGCCTAGGCAGTGTCTAGCCAGTGTCTAGCTTGTGTCTAGCCAGTGTCTCGCCAGTGTCTAGCGAGTGTCTAGCCTGTGTCTCGCCAGTGTCTAGCCAGTGTCTAGCCAGTGTCTAGCCAGTGTCTAGCCAGTGTCTAGCTAGTGTCTAGCCTGTGTCTAGCCTGTGCCTTGCCTGTGGTTGGCATGTGCATAGCAGTGTCCAGTCAGTGTCTGGCCAGTGTCTAGCTAGTGTCTAGCCAGTGCATAGCCAGTGTGTAGCCTGTGCCTAGCCAGTGTCTAGCCTGGGCCTAGCCAAAGTCTAGCCTGTGCCTAGCCAGTGTCTAGCCAGTGTCTCGCCAGTGTCTAGCCAGTGTCTAGGCAGTGTCTAGCCAGAGTCTAGGCAGTGTCTAGGCAGTGTCTTAGCAGTGTCTAGCCAGTAACTAGCCTTTGCCTAGGCAGTGTCTAGCCTCTGCCTAGCCAGTGTCTAGCCTGTGTCTAGCCAGTGTCTAGCCTGTGTCTAGCCAGTGTCTCGCCAGTTTCTACCGAGTGTCTAGCCTGTGTCTAGCATGTGTATAGCATGTGTCAGGCCTATGTCTGGCCTATGAATAGCCTATTTCTAAACAGTGTCTAGCCTGTGCCTAGGCAGTGTCTAGCCAGTGTCTAGCCAGTGTCTAGCCAGTCTCTAGCCTGTGCCTAACCAATGGCTAACCAAACCAAACCAATGGCTAGCCAGTGCCAAACCAATGGCTAGCCAGTGCCTAACCAATGGCTAGCCAGTGCCAAACCAATGGCTAGCCAGTGCCAAACCAATGGCTAGCCAGTGCCTAGCCTGTGCCTAGCCCTATGTCTGGCCTATGACCATCCAGCGTATTTCTAAGCAGTGCTCTAGCCAGTGTTTAGCCTGTGCCTAGCCAGTGTCTAGCCTGTTTCTAGCCAGTATTCAGCCAGTGTTTATCCTGCGCCTAGCCCTTGTCTAACCTGTACCTAGCCAGTGTTAAGCCTGTGCCTAGCCCTTGTCTAACCTGTTCCTAGCCAGTGTCTAGCCTGTGTATAGCATGTGTCTAGCGTGTGCCTAGCCAGTGTCTAGCCTGTGTCTAGCCTGTGCCTTGTCTGTGATTCGCATGTGCATAGCTTGTTCATAGCCAGTGTCTAGCCTACGCCTAGTCAGTGTCTAGCCTATGCCTATCCTGTGTCTAGCCTATGCCTAGACAGTGTCTACCCTATGCCTTGCCAGTGTTTAGCATTTGCCTAGCCAGTGTCTAGTCTGTGCCTAGCCAGTGTCTAGCCTGTGCATAACCAGTGTCTAGCCTGTGCCTAGCCTGTGTTTAGCCTGTGCTTAGCCAGTGTCTAGCCTGTGCCTAGCCTGTGTCTAGCCTGTGCCTAGCCTGTGTCTAGCCAGTGTCTAGCCAGTGTTTAGCCTGTACCTAGCCCTTGTCTAACCGTGATTCGCATGTGCATAGCTTGTGCATAGCCAGTGTCTAGCCTATGCCTAGCCAGTGTCTAGCCTATGCCTAGCCTGTGCCTAGCCTGTGCCTAGCCAGTGTCTAGCCTCTGCCTAGCCAGTATTTAGCCTTTGCCTAGCCAGTGTCTAGTCTGTGCATAAGCCAGTGTCTAACCTGTGCATAGCCAGTGTCTAGCCTGTGCATAGCCAGTGTCTAGCCTGTGCATAGCCAGTGTCTAGCCTTTGCCAAGCTAGTGTCTAGTCCTAGTCTAGCCTGTGTCTAGCCTTGTGCATTGGCATGTGCAAAGCAGTGTCCAGTCAGTGTCTAGCCAGTGTCTAGCCAGTGTCTAGCCAGTGTTTAGCCAGTGTCTAGCCAGTGTCATAGCCAGTGTCTAGCCTCTGTCTAGCCTGTGTCTAGCCTGTGTTTAGCCAGTGTCTTAGCCAGTGTCTAACCAGTGTCTAGCCAGTGTCTAGCCAGTGCCTAGCCAGTGTCCAGCCAGTGTCTAGCCAGTGTCTAGCCTGTGTCTAGCCTGTGTCTAGCCGGTGTCTAGCCTGTGCCTAGCCTGTGATTGGCCTGTGCCTAGCCAGTGTCTAGCCTGTGTCTAGCCAGTGTCTAGCCTTTGCCTAGCTAGTGTCTAGCCCGAGTCTAACCTGTGCCTTGCCTGTGATTGGCATGTGCAAAGCAGTGTCCAGTCAGTGTCTAGCCAGTGTCTAGCCAGTGTCTAGCCAGTGTCTAGCCAGTGTCTAGCCTGTGCCTAGCCTGTGTCTAGCCAGTGTTTAGCCTGTGCTTAGCCAGTGTCTTGCCTGTGTCTATCCTGTGTCTTGCCAGTGTCTAGCCAGTGCCTAGCCACTGTCTAGCCCTTGTCTAACCTGTGCCTAGCCAGTGTCTAGCCTGTGCATAGCCAGTGTCTAGCCTTTGCCTAGCTAGTGTCTAGCCCGAGTCTAACCTGTGCCTTGCCTGTGATTGGCATGTGCAAAGCAGTGTCCAGTCAGTGTCTAGCCAGTGTCTAGCCAGTGTCTAGCCAGTGTCTAGCCAGTGTCTAGCCTGTGTCTAGCCAGTGTCTAGCCAGTGTCTAGCCAGTGTCTAGCCAGTGTCTAGCCAGTGTCTAGCCAGTGTCTAGCCAGTGTTCTAGGCAGTGTCTAGCCAGTGTCTAGGCAGTGTCTAGCCAGTGTCTAGGCAGTGTCTAGGCAGTGTCTTGGCAGTGTCTAGCCAGTGTCTAGCCTGTGTCTAGCCAGTGTCTCGCCAGTGTCTAGCCAGTGTCTAGCCAGTGCCTAGCCTGTGTCTAGCCTGTGCCTAGCCTGTGATTTTCATGTGCATAGCCAGTGTTAATGCCTAGCCAGTGTGTAGCCTGTGCCTAGCCAGTGTCTAGCCTGGGCCTAGCCAATGTCTAGCCTGTGCCTAGCCAGTGTCTAGCCTGTGCCTAGACACTGTCTAGCCAGTGTCTAGCCTGTGTCTAGTCAGTGTCTAGCCAGTATCTAGCCAGTGTCTAGCCAGTGTCTAGCCAGTGTCTAGGCAGTGTCTAGGCAGTGTCTAGCCAGTGTCTAGCCTGTGTCTAGCCAGTGTCTCGCCAGTGTCTAGCGAGTGTCTAGCCAGTGCCTAGCCTGTGTCTAGCCTGTGCCTTGCCTGTGATTTTCATGTGCATAGCAGTGTTAATGCCTAGCCAGTGTGTAGCCTGTGCCTAGCCAGTGTCTAGCCTGGGCCTAGCCAATGTCTAGCCTGCGCCTAGCCAGTGTCTAGCCTGTGCCTAGCCAGTGTCTAGCCTGTGCCTAGACACTGTCTAGCCAGTGTCTAGCCTGTGTCTCGTCAGTGTCTAGCCAGTATCTAGCCAGTGTCTAGCCAGTGTCTAGCCAGTGTCTAGGCAGTTTCTAGGCAGTGTCTAGCCAGTGTCTAGCCTGTGCCTAGATAGTGTCTAGCCAGTGTCTAGCCTGTGTCTAGCCAGTGTCTCGCCAGAGTCTAGCGAGTGTCTAGATAGTGTCTAGCCAGTGACTATGCAGTGTCTAGCCTGTGTCTAGCATGTGTATAGCATGTGTCAGGCCTATGTCTGGCCTATGATGAGCCTATTTCTAAGCACCTTCTAGCCTGTGCCTAGGCAGTGTCTAGCCATTGTCTAGCCAGTGTCTAGCCAGTGTCTAGTCAGTGTCTAGCCAGTGTCTAGCCAGTGTCTAGCCAGAGTCTAGCCAGTGTCTAGCCAGTGTCTAGCCAGTGTCTAGCCAGTGTCTAGCCAGTGTCTAGCCAGTGTCTAGTCTGTGCCAAACCAATGGCTAGCCAGTGCCAAACCAATGGCTAGCCAGTGCCAAACCAATGGCTAGCCAGTCCCAAAGCAATGGCTAGCCAGTGCCTAACCAATGGCTAGCCAGTGTCTACCCAATGTCTAGCTACTGTCTAGCCAGTGTTTAGCCTGTGCCTAGCCAGTGTCTAGCCTGTGTCTAGCCTGTGACTTGCCTGTGATTTTCATGTGCATAGCAGTGTCAATGCCTAGCCAGTGTGTAGCCTTTGCCTAGCCAGTGTCTAGCCTGGGCCTAGCCTGTGCCCAGCCAGCGTTTAGCCTGTGCCCAGCCAGTGTTTAACCAGTGTCTAGCCTGTGTCTAGCCTGTGCCTTGCCTGTGATTTTCATGTGCATAGCCAGTGTCAATGCCTAGCCAGTGTATAGCCTGTGCCTAGCCAGTGTCTAGCCTGGGCCTAGCCAATGTCTAGGCTGTGCCTAGCCAGTGTCTCGCCAGTGTCTAGCCAGTGTCTAGCCAGTGTCTAGCCAGTGTCTAGCCAGTGTCTAGCTCAGTGTCTAGCCAGTGTCTAGCCTGTGCCTAGGCAGTGTCTAGCCAGTGTCTAGCTTGTGTCTAGCCAGTGTCTCGCCAGTGTCTAGCGAGTGTCTAGCCTGTCTCTCGCCAGTGTCTAGCCAGTGTCTAGCCACTGTCTAGCCAGTGTCTAGCTAGTGTCTAGCCTGTGTCTAGCCTGTGCCTTGCCTGTGATTGGCATGTGCATAGCAGTGTCCAGTCAGTGTCTGGCCAGTGTCTAGCTAGTGTCTAGCCAGTGTATAGCAAGTGTCTAGCCAGTGTCTAATCAGTGTCCAGCCAGTGTCTAGCCAGTGTCTAGCCTGTGCCTAGCCAATGTCTAGCCTGTGTCTAGCCTAAGCCTTGTCTGTGATTGGCATGTGCATAGCTTGTGCATAGCCAGTGTGTAGCCTGTGCCTAGCCAGTGTCTAGCCTGGGCCTAGCCAATGTCTAGCCTGTGCCTAGCCAGTGTCTAGCCAGTGTCTCGCCAGTGTCTAGCCAGTGTCTAGGCAGTGTCTAGCCAGAGTCTAGGCAGTGTCTAGGCAGTGTCTTAGCAGTGTCTAGCCAGTAACTAGCCTTTGCCTAGGCAGTGTCTAGCCTCTGCCTAGCCAGTGTCTAGCCTGTGTTTAGCCAGTGTCTAGCCTGTGTCTAGCCAGTGTCTCGCCAGTGTCTAGCGAGTGTCTAGCCAGTGCCTAGCCAGTGTCTAGCCAGTGTCTAGCCTGTGTCTAGCATGTGTATAGCATGTGTCAGGCCTATGTCTGGCCTATGAATAGCCTATTTCTAAACAGTGTCTAGCCTGTGCCTAGGCAGTGTCTAGCCAGTGTCTAGCCAGTGTCTAGCCAGTCTCTAGCCTGTGCCTAACCAATGGCTAGCCAGTGCCAAACCAATGGCTAGCCAGTGCCAAACCAATGGCTAGCCAGTGCCTAACCAATGGCTAGCCAGTGCCAAACCAATGGCTAGCCAGTGCCTAACCAGTGTCTAGCCTGTGCCTAGCCTGTGCCTAGCCCGTGCCTAGCCTGTGCCCACCCAGCGTTAAGCCTGTGCCCAGCCAGTGTTTAGCCTGTGCCTAGCCAGTGTCTAGCCTGTTTCTAGCCAGTATTCAGCCAGTGTTTATCCTGCGCCCTTGTCTAACCTGTACCTAGCCAGTGTTAAGCCTGTGCCTAGCCCTTGTCTAACCTGTTCCTAGCCAGTGTCTAGCATGTGTCTAGCGTGTGCCTAGCCAGTGTCTAGCCTGTGTTTAGCCTGTGCCTTGTCTGTGATTCGCATGTGCATAGCTTGTTCATAGCCAGTGTCTAGCCTACGCCTAGTCAGTGTCTAGTCTATGCCTATCCTGTGTCTAGCCTATGCCTAGACAGTGTCTACCCTATGCCTTGCCAGTGTTTAGCATTTGCCTAGCCAGTGTCTAGTCTGTGCCTAGCCAGTGTCTAGCCTGTGCATAGCCAGTGTCTAGCCTGTGCATAACCAGTGTCTAGCCTGTGCCTAGCCTGTGTTTAGCCTGTGGTTAGCCAGTGTCTAGCCTGTGCCTAGCCTGTGTCTAGCCAGTGTCTAGCCAGTGTTTAGCCTGCACCTAGCCCTTGTCTAACCTGTGCCTAGCCAGTGTCTAGCCTGTGCATAGCCAGTGTCTAGCCTGTGCCTAGCCTGTGCCTAGCCTGTGCCTAGCCAGTGTCTAGCCTGTGTCTAGCCTGTGCCTTGTCTGTGATTCGCATGTGTATAGCTTATTCAAAGCCAGTGTCTAGATTATGCATAGCCAGTGTCTATCGTGTGCACAGCCTGTGTCTAGCCTGTGCCTTGCCTGTGATTGGCGTGTGCATAGCCAGTGTCTAGCCTACGCCTAGCTAGTGTCTAGCCTGTGCATAGCCAGTGGCTGGCCTGTGCCTAGCCACTGTCAAGCCTGTGTCTAGCCAGTGTCTAGCCAGTGTTTAGCCAGTGCATAGCCATTGTCTAGCCTGTGCATAGCCAGTGTCTAGCCTGTGCATAGCCAGTGCCTAGTTTCTGCCTAGCCTGTGCCTAGCCTGTGTTTAGCCTGTGCTTAGCCAGTGTCTAACCTGTGCCTAGCCAGTGACTAGCCAGTGCCTAGCCAGAGTCCAGCCTGTGCCTAGCCAGTGTCTAGTCTGTGCCTAACCAGTCTCTAGCCTGTGTCTAGCTTGTGCCTTTCCTGCTATTGGCATGTGCATAGCAGTGTCTAGCCAGTGTCTAGCCCGTGTCCAGTTAGTGTCTAGCCAGTGTCTAGCCAGTGTCTAGCCAGTGTCTAGCCAGTGTCTAGCCAGTGTCTAGCCAGTGTCTAGCCAGTGTCTAGCCAGTGTCTAGCCTGTGCCCAGCCTGTGTCTATCCTGTGCCTAGCCTGTGTTTAGCCTGTGCTTAGCCAGTGTCTTGCCTGTGCCTATCCTGTGTCTTGCCAGTGTCTAGCCAGTGTTTAGCCTGCGGCTAGCCCTTGTCTAACCTGTGCCTAGCCAGTGTCTAGCCTGTGCATAGCCAGTGTCTAGTGTGTGCCTAGCCAGTGTCTAGCATGTGTCTCGCCTGTGCCTTGTCTGTGATTCGCATGTGCATAGCTTGTGCATAGCCAGTGTCTAGCCTATGCCTAGTCAGTGTCTAGCCTATGCCTAGCCTGTGTCTAGCCTATGCCTAGACAGTGTCTAGCCTGTGCCTAGCCAGTGTCTAGCCTGTACCTAGCCAGTGTCTAGTCTGTGCGTAGCCAGTGTCTAGCCTGGGCATAGCCAGTGTCTAGCCTGTGCATAGCCAGTGTCTAGCCTGTGTTTAGCCTGTGCTTAGCCAGTGTCTAGCCTGTGCCTAGTCTGTGTGTAGCCAGTGTATAGCCAGTGTTTAGCCGGTGCCTAGCCCTTGTCTATCCTGTGCCTAGCCAGTGTCTAGCCTGTGCATAGCCAGTGTCTAGCCTGTGCCTAGCCTGTGCCTAGCCAGTGTCTAGCCTGTGTCTAGCCTGTGCCTTGTCTGTGATTCGCATGTGTATAGCTTATGCATAGCCAGTGTCTAGATTATGCCTAACAAGTGTCTAGCCTATGCCTAGCCAGTCTCTAGCCTATGCCTAGCCAGTGTCTAGCCTATGACTAGCCAGTGTTTATCATGTGCCTAGCCAGTGTCTAGTCTGTGCCTAGCCAGTGTCTAGCCTGTGCAGTGTCTAGCCAGTGTCTAGCCAGTGTCTAGCCAGTGTCTGGCCAGTGTCTAGCCAGTGTCTAGCCAGTGTCTAGCCAGTGTCTAGCCAGTGTCTTGCCAGTGTCTAGCCAGTGTCTTGCCAGTGTTTAGCCAGTGTCTAGCCAGTGTCTAGCCAGTGTCTAGCCAGTGTCTAGCCAGTGTCTAGCCAGTGTCTAGCCCTTGTCTAACCTGTGCCTAGCCAGTGTCTTGTCTGTGCATAGCCAGTGTCCAGCCTGTGCATAGCCAGTGTCTAGCCTGTTTCTAGACTGTTCCTTGTCTGTGATTCGCATGTGAATAGCTTGTGCATAGCCAGTGTCTAGCCTATGCCTAGCCAGTGTCTAGCCTATGCCTAGCCTGTGTCTAGCCTATGCGTAGACAGTGTCTAGCGAGTGTCTAGATAGTGTCTAGCCAGTGACTAGCCAGTGTCTAGCCTGTGTCTAGAATGTGTATAGCATGTGTCAGGCCTATGTCTGGCCTATGAAGAGCCTATTTCTAAGCAGTTTCTAGCCTGTGCCTAGGCAGTGTCTGGCCATTGTCTATCCAGTGTCTAGCCAGTGTCTAGCCAGTGTCTAGCCTGTGTCTAGCCAGTGTCTAGCCAGTGTCTAGCCTGTGCCTAACCAATGGATAGCCAGTGGCAAACCAATAGCTAGCCAGTGCCAAACCAATGGCTAGCCAGTGCCTAACCAATGGCTAGCCAGTCCCAAACCAATGGCTAGCCAGTCCCAAACCAATGGCTAGCCAGTGCCTAACCAATGGCTAGCCAGTGTCTACCCAATGTCTAGCCACTGTCTAGCCAGTGTCTAGCCTGTGCCTAGCCTGTGCCTAGCCCGTGCCTAACCCGTGCCTAGCCTGTGCCCAGCCTTATTTAGCCTGCGCCTAGCCAGTGTCTAGCCTGTGCCTAGCCAGTTTCTAGCCTGTTTCTAGCCAGTATTCAGCCAGTGTTTTGCCTGCGCCTAGCCCTTGTCTAACCTGTGCCTAGCCAGTGTCTAGCCTGTGCGTAGCCAGTGTCTAGCACTTGCATAGCCAGTGTCTAGCTTGTGCATAGCCAGTGTCTAGCTTGTGCATAGCCAGTGTCTATCCTATGCACAGCCAGTGTGTTGCCTCTGTATAGCTAGTGTCTAGCCTCTGCCTAGCCAGTGTCTAGCCTATGCCTAGCCAGTGTTTATCATGTGCCTAGCCAGTGTCTAGTCTGTGCCTAGCCAGTGTCTAGCCTGTGCAGTGTCTAGCCAGTGTCTAGCCAGTGTCTAGCCAGTGTCTAGTCAGTGTCTAGCCAGTGTCTAGCCAGTGTCTTGCCAGTGTCTTGCCAGTGTTTAGCCAGTGTCTAGCCAGTGTCTAGCCAGTGTCTAGCCAGTGTCTAGCCAGTGTCTAGCCAGTGTCTAGCCCTAGTCTAACCTGTGCCTAGCCAGTGTCTAGCCAGTGTCTAGCCAGTGTCTAGCCAGTGTCTAGCCCTTGTCTAACCTGTGCCTAGCCAGTGTCTTGCCTGTGCATAGCCAGTGTCCAGCCTGTGCATAGCCAGTGTCTAGCCTGTTTCTAGACTGTGCCTTGTCTGTGATTCGCATGTGAATAGCTTGTGCATAGCCAGTGTCTAGCCTATGCCTAGCCAGTGTCTAGCCTATGCCTAGCCTGTGTCTAGCCTATGCGTAGACAGTGTCTAGCGAGTGTCTAGATAGTGTCTAGCCAGTGACTAGCCAGTGTCTAGCCTGTGTCTAGAATGTGTATAGCATGTGTCAGGCCTATGTCTGGCCTATGAAGAGCCTATTCCTAAGCAGTTTCTAGCCTGTGCCTAGGCAGTGTCTGGCCATTGTCTATCCAGTGTCTAGCCAGTGTCTAGCCAGTGTCTAGCCTGTGCCTAGCCAGTGTCTAGCCAGTGTCTAGCCTGTGCCTAACCAATGGATAGCCAGTGCCAAACCAATAGCTAGCCAGTGCCAAACCAATGGCTAGCCAGTGCCTAACCAATGGCTAGCCAGTCCCAAAGCAATGTCTAGCCAGTCCCAAACCAATGGCTAGCCAGTGCCTAACCAATGGCTAGCCAGTGTCTACCCAATGTCTAGCCACTGTCTAGCCAGTGTCTAGCCTGTGCCTAGCCTGTGCCTAGCCCGTGCCTAACCCGTGCCTAGCCTGTGCCCAGCCATATTTAGCCTGCGCCTAGCCAGTGTCTAGCCTGTGCCTAGCCAGTTTCTAGCCTGTTTCTAGCCAGTATTCAGCCAGTGTTTTGCCTGCGCCTAGCCCTTGTCTAACCTGTGCCTAGCCAGTGTCTAGCCTGTGCGTAGCCAGTGTCTAGCACTTGCATAGCCAGTGTCTAGCTTGTGCATAGCCAGTGTCTAGCTTGTGCATAGCCAGTGTCTATCCTGTGCACAGCCAGTGTGTTGCCTCTGTATAGCTAGTGTCTAGCCTCTGCCTAGCCTGTGCCTAGCCTGTGCCTAGCCCGTGCCTAACCCGTGCCTAGCCTGTGCCCAGCCATATTTAGCCTGCGCCTAGCCAGTGTCTAGCCTGTGCCTAGCCAGTTTCTAGCCTGTTTCTAGCCAGTATTCAGCCAGTGTTTTGCCTGCGCCTAGCCCTTGTCTAACCTGTGCCTAGCCAGTGTCTAGCCTGTGCGTAGCCAGTGTCTAGCACTTGCATAGCCAGTGTCTAGCTTGTGCATAGCCAGTGTCTAGCTTGTGCATAGCCAGTGTCTATCCTGTGCACAGCCAGTGTGTTGCCTCTGTATAGCTAGTGTCTAGCCTCTGCCTAGCCAGTGTCTAGCCTGTGCCTAGAAAGTGACTATCCAGTGCCTAGCCAGAGTCCCGCCTGTGCCAAGCCAGTGTGTAGTCTGTGGCTAACCAATGTCTAGCCTGTGCCTTGCCTGTGATTTTCAAGTGCATAGCAGTGTCTAGCCAGTGTCTAGCCCGTGTCCAGTTAGTGTCTAGCCAGTGTTTAGCCTGCGGCTAGCCCTTGTCTAACCTGTGCCTAGCCAGTGTCTAGCCTGTGCATAGCCAGTGTCTAGCGTGTGCCTAGCCAGTGTCTAGCATGTGTCTCGCCTGTGCCTTGTCTGTGATTCGCATGTGCATAGCTTGTGCATAGCCAGTGTCTAGCCTATGCCTAGTCAGTGTCTAGCCTATGCCTAGCCTGTGTCTAGCCTATGCCTAGACAGTGTCTAGCCTGTGCCTAGCCAGTGTCTAGCCTGTACCTAGCCAGTGTCTAGTCTGTGCGTAGCCAGTGTCTAGCCTGGGCATAGCCAGTGTCTAGCCTGTGCATAGCCAGTGTCTAGCCTGTGTTTAGCCTGTGCTTAGCCAGTGTCTAGCCTGTGCCTAGCCTGTGTGTAGCCAGTGTATAGCCAGTGTTTAGCCGGTGCCTAGCCCTTGTTTATCCTGTGCCTAGCCAGTGTCTAGCCTGTGCATAGCCAGTGTCTAGCCTGTGCCTAGCCTGTGCCTAGCCAGTGTCTAGCCTGTGTCTAGCCTGTGCCTTGTCTGTGATTCGCATGTGTATAGCTTATGCATAGCCAGTGTCTAGATTATGCCTAACAAGTGTCTAGCCTATGCCTAGCCAGTCTCTAGCCTATGCCTAGCCAGTGTCTAGCCTAGGCCTAGCCTGTGTCTAGAATGTGTATAGCATGTGTCAGGCCTATGTCTGGCCTATGAAGAGCCTATTTCTAAGCAGTTTCTAGCCTGTGCCTAGGCAGTGTCTGGCCATTGTCTATCCAGTGTCTAGCCAGTGTCTAGCCTGTGTCTAGCCAGTGTCTAGCCAGTGTCTAGCCTGTGCCTAACCAATGGATAGCCAGTGCCAAACCAATAGCTAGCCAGTGCCAAACCAATGGCTAGCCAGTGCCTAACCAATGGCTAGCCAGTCCCAAACCAATGGCTAGCCAGTCCCAAACCAATGGCTAGCCAGTGCCTAACCAATGGCTAGCCAGTGTCTACCCAATGGCTAGCCAGTGTCTACCCAATGTCTAGCCACTGTCTAGCCAGTGTCTATCCCGTGCCTAACCCGTGCCTAGCCTGTGCCCAGCCATATTTAGCCTGCGCCTAGCCAGTGTCTAGCCTGTGCAGTGTCTAGCCAGTGTCTAGCCAGTGTCTAGCCAGTGTCTAGCCAGTGTCTAGCCAGTGTCTAGCCAGTGTCTAGCCAGTGTCTAGCCAGTGTCTTGCCAGTGTTTAGCCAGTGTCTTGCCAGTGTTTAACCAGTGTCTAGCCAGTGTCTAGCCAGTGTCTAGCCAGTGTCTAGCCAGTGTCTAGCCAGTGTCTAGCCCTTGTCTAACCTGTGCCTAGCCAGTGTCTTGCCTGTGCATAGCCAGTGTCCAGCCTGTGCATAGCCAGTGTCTAGCCTGTTTCTAGACTGTTCCTTGTCTGTGATTCGCATGTGAATAGCTTGTGCATAGCCAGTGTCTAGCCTATGCCTAGCCAGTGTCTAGCCTATGCCTAGCCAGTGTCTAGCCTATGCCTAGCCTGTGTCTATCCTATGCGTAGACAGTGTCTAGCGAGTGTCTAGATAGTGTCTAGCCAGTGACTAGCCAGTGTCTAGCCTGTGTCTAGAATGTGTATAGCATGTGTCAGGCCTATGTCTGGCCTATGAAGAGCCTATTTCTAAGCAGTTTCTAGCCTGTGCCTAGGCAGTGTCTGGCCATTGTCTATCCAGTGTCTAGCCAGTGTCTAGCCTGTGTCTAGCCAGTGTCTAGCCAGTGTCTAGCCTGTGCCTAACCAATGGATAGCCAGTGCCAAACCAATAGCTAGCCAGTGCCAAACCAATGGCTAGCCAGTGCCTAACCAATGGCTAGCCAGTCCCAAACCAATGGCTAGCCAGTCCCAAACCAATGGCTAGCCAGTGCCTAACCAATGGCTAGCCAGTGTCTACCCAATGGCTAGCCAGTGTCTGCCCAATGTCTAGCCACTGTCTAGCCAGTGTCTAGCCCGTGCCTAACCCGTGCCTAGCCTGTGCCCAGCCATATTTAGCCTGCGCCTAGCCAGTGTCTAGCCTGTGCCTAGCCAGTTTCTAGCCTGTTTCTAGCCAGTATTCAGCCAGTGTTTTGCCTGCGCCTAGCCCTTGTCTAACCTGTGCCTAGCCAGTGTCTAGCCTGTGCGTAGCCAGTGTCTAGCACTTGCATAGCCAGTGTCTAGCTTGTGCATAGCCAGTGTCTAGCTTGTGCATAGCCAGTGTCTATCCTGTGCACAGCCAGTGTGTTGCCTCTGTATAGCTAGTGTCTAGCCTCTGCCTAGCCATAACCCTAACCCGTGCCTAGCCTGTGCCCAGCCATATTTAGCCTGCGCCTAGCCATTGTCTAGCCTGTGCCTAGCCAGTTTCTAGCCTGTTTCTAGCCAGTATTCAGCCAGTGTTTTGCCTGCGCCTAGCCCTTGTCTAACCTGTGCCTAGCCAGTGTCTAGCCTGTGCGTAGCCAGTGTCTAGCACTTGCATAGCCAGTGTCTAGCTTGTGCATAGCCAGTGTCTAGCTTGTGCCTAGCCAGTGTCTAGCCTGTGCACAGCCAGTGTGTTGCCTCTGTATAGCTAGTGTCTAGCCTCTGCCTAGCCAGTGTCTAGCCTATGCCTAGCCAGTGTTTATCATGTGCCTAGCCAGTGTCTAGTCTGTGCCTAGCCAGTGTCTAGCCTGTGCAGTGTCTAGCCAGTGTCTAGCCAGTGTCTAGCCAGTGTCTAGCCAGTGTCTAGCCAGTGTCTTGCCAGTGTTTAGCCAGTGTCTTGCCAGTGTTTAGCCAGTGTCTAGCCAGTGTCTAGCCAGTGTCTAGCCAGTGTCTAGCCAGTGTCTAGCCAGTGTCTAGCCCTTGTCTAACCTGTGCCTAGCCAGTGTCTTGCCTGTGCATAGCCAGTGTCCAGCCTGTGCATAGCCAGTGTCTAGCCTATTTCTAGACTGTGCCTTGTCTGTGATTCCCATGTGAATAGCTTGTGCATAGCCAGTGTCTAGCCTATGCCTAGCCAGTGTCTAGCCTATGCCTAGCCTGTGTCTAGCCTATGCGTAGACAGTGTCTAGCGAGTGTCTAGATAGTGTCTAGCCAGTGACTAGCCAGTGTCTAGCCTGTGTCTAGAATGTGTATAGCATGTGTCAGGCCTATGTCTGGCCTATGAAGAGCCTATTCCTAAGCAGTTTCTAGCCTGTGCCTAGGCAGTGTCTGGCCATTGTCTATCCAGTGTCTAGCCAGTGTCTAGCCAGTGTCTAGCCTGTGCCTAGCCAGTGTTTAGCCAGTGTCTAGCCTGTGCCTAACCAATGGATAGCCAGTGCCAAACCAATAGCTAGCCAGTGCCAAACCAATGGCTAGCCAGTGCCTAACCAATGGCTAGCCAGTCCCAAACCAATGGCTAGCCAGTCCCAAACCAATGGCTAGCCAGTGCCTAACCAATGGCTAGCCAGTGTCTACCCAATGTCTAGCCTGTGCCTAGCCTGTGCCTAGCCCGTGCCTAACCCGTGCCTAGCCTGTGCCCAGCCATATTTAGCCTGCGCCTAGCCAGTGTCTAGCCTGTGCCTAGCCAGTTTCTAGCCTGTTTCTAGCCAGTATTCAGCCAGTGTTTTGCCTGCGCCTAGCCCTTGTCTAACCTGTGCCTAGCCAGTGTCTAGCCTGTGCGTAGCCAGTGTCTAGCACTTGCATAGCCAGTGTCTAGCTTGTGCATAGCCAGTGTCTAGCTTGTGCATAGCCAGTGTCTATCCTGTGCACAGCCAGTGTGTTGCCTCTGTATAGCTAGTGTCTAGCCTCTGCCTAGCCAGTGTCTAGCCTGTGCCTAGAAAGTGACATTCCAGTGCCTAGCCAGAGTCCCGCCTGTGCCAAGCCAGTGTGTAGTCTGTGGCTAACCAATGTCTAGCCTGTGCCTTGCCTGTGATTTTCAAGTGCATAGCAGTGTCTAGCCAGTGTCTAGCCCGTGTCCAGTTAGTGTCTAGCCAGTGTCCTGCCCGTGTCCAGTTAGTGTCTAGCCAGTGTCTAGCCAGTGTCTAGCCAGGGCCAAGCCAATGTCTAGCCTGTGCCTAGCCAGTGCCTAGCCTGTGGCAGTGTCTAGGCAGTGTCTAGCCAATGTCTAGCCTGTGTCTAGCCAGTGTCTCACCAGTGTCTCGCCAGTATCTAGCGAGTGTCTAGATAGTGTCTCGCCAGTGACTAGCCAGTATCTAGGCTGTGTCTAGCATGTGTATAGCATGTGTCAGGCCTATGTCTGGCCTATGAATAGCCTATTTCTAAACAGTGTCTAGCCTATGCCTAGCCAGTGTCTAGCCTGTGCGTAGCCAGTGTCTAGCACTTGCATAGCCAGTGTCTAGCTTGTGCATAGCCAGTGTCTATCTTGTGCATAGCCAGTGTCTATCCTGTGCACAGCCAGTGTGTTGCCTCTGTATAGCTAGTGTCTAGCCTCTGCCTAGCCAGTGTCTAGCCTGTGCCTAGCCAGTGACTATCCAGTGCCTAGCCAGAGTCCCGCCTGTGCCAAGCCAGTGTGTAGTCTGTGGCTAACCAATGTCTAGCCTGTGGCAGTGTCTAGGCAGTGTCTAGCCAGTGTCTAGCCTGTGCCTAGGCAGTGTCTAGCCTGTGCCTAGGCAGTGTCTAGCCAGTGTCTAGCCTGTGTCTAGCCAGTGTCTCACCAGTGTCTCGCCAGTGTCTAGCGAGTGTCTAGCTAGTGTCTAGCCAGTGTCTAGCCTGTGCCTAGGCTGTGCCTAACCAATGTCTAGCCTGTGTCTAGCCTGTGCGTTGCCTGTGATTTTCATGTGAATGGCAGTGTCTAGCCTGTATCTAGCCTGTGCATTGCCTGTGATTTTCAAGTGCATGGCAGTGTCTAGCCAGTGTCTAGCCCGTGTCCAGTTAGTGTCTAGCCAGTGTCTAGCCCGTGTCCAGTTAGTGTCTAGCCAGTGTCTAGCCAGTGTCTAGCCTGTGTCTAGCCAGTTTCTAGCCAGGTTTTAGCCTGCGCCTAGCCCTTGTCTAACCTGTGCCTAGCCAGTGTCTAGCCTGTGCATAGCCAGTGTCTAGCCTGTGCATAGCCAGTGTCTAGCCTGTGCATAGCCAGTGTATAGCCTGTGTAAAGCCAGTGTCTAGCCTCTGCCTAGCCAGTGTCTAGCCTCTGCCTAGTCAGTGTCTAGCCTATGCCTAGCCTGTGTCTAGCCTATGCCTAGACAGTGTCTACCCTATGCCTTGCCAGTGTTTAGCATTTGCCTAGCCAGTGTCTAGTCTGTGCCTAGCCAGTGTCTAGCCTGTGCATAGCCAGTGTCTAGCCTGTGCATAGCCAGTGTCTAGCCTGTGCCTAGCCTGTGTTTAGCCTGTGCTTAGCCAGTGTCTAGCCTGTGCCTAGCCTGTGTCTAGCCAGTGTCTAGCCAGTGTTTAGCCTGTGCCTAGCCCTTGTCTAACCTGTGCCTAGCCAGTATCTAGCCTGTGCATAGCCAGTGTCTAGCCTGTGCATAGCCAGTGTCTAGCCTGTGTCTAGACTGTGCCTTGTCTGTGATTCGCATGTGCATAGCTTGTGCATAGCCAGTGTCTAGCCTATGCCTAGCCAGTGTCTAGCTTATGCCTAGCCTGTGTCTAGCCTATGCCTAGACAGTGTCTAGCCTATGCCTAGCCAGTGTTTACCCTTTGCCTAGCCAGTGTCTAGTCTCTGCCTAGCCAGTTTCTAACCTGTGCATAGCCAGTGTCTAGCCTGTGCATAGCCAGTGTCTAGCCTGTGCATAGCCAGTGTCTAGCCTGTGCATAGCCAGTGTCTAGCCTTTGCCTAGCTAGTGTCTAGCCCGAGTCTGTGCAAAGCAGTGTCCAGTCAGTGTCTAGCCAGTGTCTAGCCAGTGTCAAGCCAGTGTCTAGCCAGTGTCTAGCCTGTGCCTAGCCTGTGCCTAGCCTGTGCCTAGCCTGTGCCTAGCCTGTGCCTAGCCTGTGCCTAGCCACTGTCTAGGCCTTGTCTAACCTGTGCCTAGCCAGTGTCTTGCCTGTGCATAGCCAGTGTCTAGCCTGTGCATAGCCAGTGTCTAGCCTGTGTCTAGACTGTGCCTTGTCTGTGATTCGCATGTGCATAGCTTGTGCATAGCCAGTGTCTAGCCTATGTCTAGACAGTGTCTAGCCTATGCCTAGCCAGTGTCTAGTCTCTGCCCAGCCAGTGTCTAGCCTCTGCCTAGCCAGTGTCTAGCCTCTGCCTAGCCAGTGTCTAGCCTCTGCCTAGCCAGTGTCTAGCCTCTGCCTAGCCAGTGTCTAGCCTCTTCCTAGCCAGTGTCTAGCCTCCGCCTAGCCGGTGTCTAGCCTATTCCAGTCTGTCTGTCTGGACTGTGTCTAGCCTGTGTCATGCCAGTGTAAAGACTGTGTCTAGCCTGTGCGAAGCCTGTGTCTAGCATTTGTCCTTTCTGTTTATTGCCTGTTTCTAGCCTGCGGCTAGCCTGTGTATAGCATGTGTCTGGCCTATGTCTAGCCTGTATCTAATCAGTGACTAGCCAATGTCCAACCAATGGCAAACCAGTGTCTAGCCAATGTCTAGCCAATATCTAGCCAATGTCTAGCCTGTGCCTAGCCAGTGTCTAGCCTGTGTCTAGCCTGTGCCTTGTCTGTGATTCGCATGTGCATAGCTCGTGCATAGCCAGTGTCTATCCTATGCCTAGCCAGTGTCTAGCCTTTGCCTAGCCAGTGTCTAGCCTGTGCCTAGCCTGTGCCTTGTCTGTGATTCGCATGTGCATAGCTCGTGCATAGCCAGTGTCTATCCTATGCCTAGCCAGTGTCTAGCCTTTGCCTAGCCAGTGTCTAGCCTCTGCCTAGACAGTGTCTAGCCTCTGCCTAGCCAGTGTCTAGCCTCTGCCTAGCCAGTGTCTAGCCTCTTCCTAGCCAGTGTCTAGCCTCCGCCTAGCCGGTGTCTAGCCTATTCCAGTCTGTCTGTCTGGACTGTGTCTAGCCTGTGTCATGCCAGTGTAAAGACTGTGTCTAGCCTGTGCGAAGCCTGTGTCTAGCATTTGTCCTTTCTGTTTATTGCCTGTTTCTAGCCTGCGGCTAGCCTGTGTATAGCATGTGTCTGGCCTATGTCTAGCCTGTATCTAATCAGTGACTAGCCAATGTCCAACCAATGGCAAACCAGTGTCTAGCCAATGTCTAGCCAATATCTAGCCAATGTCTAGCCTGTGCCTAGCCAGTGTCTAGCCTGTGTCTAGCCTGTGCCTTGTCTGTGATTCGCATGTGCATAGCTCGTGCATAGCCAGTGTCTATGCTATGCCTAGCCAGTGTCTAGCCTTTGCCTAGCCAGTGTCTAGCCTGTGCCTAGCCTTTGCCTTGTCTGTGATTCGCATGTGCATAGCTCGTGCATAGCCAGTGTCTATCCTATGCCTAGCCAGTGTCTAGCTTGTGCCTAGCCAGTGTCTAACCAGTGTCTAGCATGTGTCTAGCATGTGTCTAGCCTGTGTTTAGCCTGTCCAGTCTGTCTGTCTGGACCATGTCTAGCCTGTGTCAAGCCAGTGTTTAGACTGTGTCTTGTTTGTGTCTAGCCTGTGCCTAGCCTGTGTCTAGCTTATGTCCTTTCTGTTTCTTGCCTATTTCTAGGCTGCGGCTAGCCTGTGTAAAACATGTGTCTGGCCTATGTCTTGTCTGTATCTAATCAGTGACTAGCCAATGTCTAACCAATGGCTAGCCAGTGTCTAGCCAATATCTAACCAGTGTCAAGCCAGAGTCTAGCCAGTGTCAAGCCTGTGCCTAGCCAGTGTCTAGCCTGTGTCTAGCCAGTGTCTAACCTGTGCCTAGCCAGATTCTAGCCTGTGCCTAGCCAGTGTCTACCCTGTGCCTAGCCAGTGTCTAGCCTGTGTCTAGCCTGTGCCTAGCCAGAGTCTAGCCTGTGCCTAGACAGTTTCTAGCGTGTGCCATACCAGTGTCAAGCCAGTGCATAGCCAGTGTATAGCCTGTGCCTGGCCTGTGCCTAGCCTGTATCTAGCCAATGTCTAGCCAGTGCCTAGCCAGTGCTTTGCCAGTGTCTAGCCTGTGGCTAGCCAGAGTCTAGCCTGTGCCTAGACAGTGTCTAGCGTGTGCCATACAAGTGTCTAGCCAGTGTCTAGCCAGTGTCTAGCCAGTGTCTAGCCAGTGTCTACCTAGTGTCTAGCCTGTGCCTAACCTATGCCTAGCCAGTGTCAAGCCTGCGTCTAGCCTGTGCCTAGCCTGCGTCTAGCCTGCGTCTAGCCTGTGCCGAGCCAGTGTCTAGCCTGTGCCTTGCCAGTGTCTAGCCTGTGCCTAGCCAGTGTCTAGCTAGTGCATAGCCAGTGCATAGCCAGTGTCTAGCCTATACCTAGCCTGTGCCTAGCCGAGTGCCTAGCCAGTGCCTAGCCAGTGTCTAGCCAGTGTCTAACCAGTGTCTACCTAGTGTCTAGCCAGTTTCTAGCCAGTGTCTAGCCTGTGATTAGCCTATACTTAGCCAGTGTCAAGCCAGCGTCTAGCCTGTGCCTAGCCTGCGTCTAGCCTGTGCCTAGCCTGCGTCTAGCCTGTGCCTAGCCTGCGTCTAGCCTGTGCCTAGCCAGTGTCTAGCCTGTGCCTAGACAGTGTCTAGCCTGTGCCTAGCCAGTGTCTAGCCTGTGCCTAGCCAGTGTCTAGTCTGTGCCTAGCCAGTGTCTAGCCTGTGCGTAGCCAGTGTCTAGCCTGTGCCTAGCCAGTGTTTAGCCTGTGCCTAGCCAGTGCCTAGCCCGTGCCTAGCCCGTGCCTAGCCAGTGCCTAGCCCGTACCTAGCAAGTGCCTAGTCTTTGCCTAGCTTATGTCTAGCCTGTGTCTAGCCTGTGCCTAGCCAGAGTCAAGCCAGTGCCTAGCCAGTGTTTAGCATCTGCCCAGTCAGTGTCTAGCCTGTGCCTAGCCTGTGCCCAGCCTGTGCCTAGCCTGTGCCTAGCCTGTGCCTAGCCTGTGCCTAGCCTGTGCCTAGCCTGTGCCTAGCCAGTGTCTAGCTTGTGCCTAGCCAGTGTCTAGCCTGTGTCAAGCCAGTGTCTAGCCTGTGCCTAGCCAGTGTCTAGCCTGTGCCTAGCCAGTGTCTAGCCTGTGCATAGCCAGTGTCTAGCATGTGCATAGCCAGTGTCTAGCCTGTGCATAGCCAGTGACTAGCCTGTACATAGCCAGTGACTAGCCTGTGCCTAGCCTGTGCCCAGCCAGTGTCTAGCCTATGTCTAGCCTGTGCCTAGCCAGTGTCTAGCTTGTGCCTAGCCAGTGTCTGGCCTGTGCCTAGCCAGTGTGTAGCCTGTGCCTAGCCCGTGTCTAGCCTGTGTCTAGCCTGTGCCTAGCCAGTGTCTAGCCTGTGCCTAGCCAGTGTCTAGCCTGTGCCTAGCCAGTATCTAGCCTGTGCCTAGCCAGTGTCTAGCCTGTGCCTAGGCAGTGTCTAGCTTGTGCCTAGGCAGTGTCTAGCCAGTGTCTAGCATGTGTCTAGCATGTGTCTAGCCTGTGTTTAGCCTGTCCAGTCTGTCTGTCTGGACTATGTCTAGCCTGTGTCAAGCCAGTGTATAGACTGTGTCTAGTTTGTGTCTAGCCTGTGCCTAGCCTGCGTCTAGCTTATGTCCTTTCTGTTTCTTGCCTGTTTCTAGGCTGCGGCTAGCCTGTGTTAAACATGTGTCTGGCCTATGTCTTGTCTGTATCTAATCAGTGAATAGCCAATGTCTAACCAATGGCAATGGCAGTGTCTAGCCAGTGTCTACCTAGTGTCTAGCCAGTGTCTAGCCAGTTTCTAGCCAGTTTCTAGCCAGTGTCTAGCCAGTGTCTAGCCAGTGTCTAGCCACTGTCTAGCCAGTGTCTAGCCAGTGTCTAGCCAGTGTCTAGCCAGTGTCTAGCCACTGTCTAGCCAGTGTCTATGCACTGTCTAGCCAGTGCCTAGCCTGCGTTTAGCCTTTTCCTAGCCTGCGTCTAGCCTGTGCCTAGCCAGTGTCTAGCCTGTGCCTAGCCAGTGTCTAGCCTATGCCTAGCCATTGTCTAGTCTGTGCCTAGCCAGTGTCTAGCCAGTGCATAGCCAGTGTCTAGCCTATATCTAGCCTGTGCCTAGCCGAGTGCCTAGCCTGTGCCTAGCCAGTGTCTAGCCAGTGTCTAACCTGTGCCTAGCCAGATTCTAGCCTGTGCCTAGCCAGTGTCTAACCTGTGCCTAGCCAGTGTCTAGCCTGTGTCTAGCCTGTGCCTAGCCAGAGTCTAGCCTGTGCCTAGACAGTTTCTAGCGTGTGCCATACCAGTGTCAAGCCAGTGCATAGCCAGTGTATAGCCTGTGCCTGGCCTGTGCCTAGCCTGTATCTAGCCAATGTCTAGCCAGTGCCTAGCCAGTGCTTTGCCAGATTCTAGCCTGTGGCCACCTAGTGTCTAGCCTGTGGCTAGCCAGAGTCTAGAATGTGCCTAGACAGTGCCTAGCGTGTGCCATACCAGTGTCTAGCCAGTGTCTAGCCAGTGTCTACCTAGTGTCTAGCCTGTGCCTAGCCTATGCCTAGCCAGTGTCAAGCCTGCGTCTAGCCTGTGCCTAGCCTGCGTCTAGCCTGCGTCTAGCCTGCGTCTAGCCTGCGTCTAGCCTGTGCCTAGCCAGTGTCTAGCCTGTGCCTAGCCAGTGTCTAGCCTGTGCCTAGCCATTGTCTAGCCGGTGCCTAGCCAGTGTCTAGCCAGTGCCTAGCCAGTGTCTAGCCAGTGCCTAGCCAGTGTCTAGCCAGTGCATACCCAGTGTCTAGCCTATACCTAGCCTGTGCCTAGCCGAGTGCCTAGCCAGTGCCTAGCCAGTGTCTAGCCAGTGTCTAACCAGTGTCTACCTAGTGTCTAGCCAGTTTCTAGCCAGTGTCTAGCCTGTGATTAGCCTATACTTAGCCAGTATCAAGCCAGCGTCTAGCCTGTGTCTAGCCTGCGTCTAGCCTGTGCCTAGCCTGCGTCTAGCCTATGCCTAGCCTGCGTCGAGCCTGTGCCTAGCCAGTGTCTAGCCTGTGCCTAGACAGTGTCTAGCCTGTGCCTAGCCAGTGTCTAGCCTGTGCCTAACCAGTGTCTAGCCTGTGCCTAGCCAGTGTCTAGCCTGTGCCTAGCCATTGTCTAGTCTGTGCCTAGCCAGTGCCTAGCCAGTGTCTAGCCAGTGCATAGTCTTTGCCTAGCTTATGTCTAGCCTGTGTCTAGCCTGTGCCTAGCCAGAGTCAAGCCTGTGCCTAGCCAGTGTCTAGCCTGCGCCTAGCCAGTGTCTAGCCTGCGCCTAGCCAGTGTCTAGCCTGTGCCTAGCCTGTGCCTAGCCAGAGTCAAGCCTGTGCCTAGCCAGTGTCTAGCCTGTGCCTAGCCAGTGTCTAGCTTGTGCCTAGCCAGTGTCTAGCCTGTGTCAAGCCAGTGTCTAGCCTGTGCCTAGCCAGTGTCTAGCCTGTGCCTAGCCAGTGTCTACCCTGTGCATAGCCAGTGTCTGGCATGTGCATAGCCAGTGTCTAGCCTGTGCATAGCCAGTGTCTAGCCTGTACATAGCCAGTGACTAGCCTGTGCCTAGCCTGTGCCCAGCCAGTGTCTAGCCTATGTCTAGCCTGTGTCTAGCCTATGTCTAGCCTGTGCCTAGCCAGTGTCTAGCTTGTGCCTAGCCAGTGTCTGGCCTGTGCCTAGCCAGTGTGTAGCCTGTGCCTAGCCCGTGTCTAGCCTGTGTCTAGCCTGTGCCTAGCCAGTGTCTAGCCTGTGCCTAGCCAGTGTCTAGCCTGTGCCAAGCCAGTGTCTAGCCTGTGCCTAGGCAGTGTCTAGCTTGTGCCTAGCCAGTGTCTAGCCAGTGTCTAGCATGTGTCTAGCATGTGTCTAGCCTGTGTTTAGCCTGTCTAGTCTGTCTGTCTGGACTATGTCTAGCCTGTGTCTAGCCAGTGTCTAGCCAGTGTCTACCCAGTGTCTAACCAGTGTCTAGCCAGTTTCTAGCCAGTTTCTAGCCAGTGTCTAGCCAGTTTCTAGCCAGTTTCTAGCCAGTGTCTAGCCAGTGTCTAGCCAGTCTCTAGCCAGTGTCTAGCCACTGTCTAGCCAGTGTCTAGCCAGTGTCTAGCCACTGTCTAGCCAGTGTCTAGCCAGTGTCTACCTAGTGTCTAGCCAGTGTCTAGCCCGTTTCTAGCCAGTTTCAAGCCAGTGTCTAGCCTGTGCCTAGCCGAGTGCCTAGCCTGTGCCTAGCCAGTGTCTAACCTGTGCCTAGCCAGAGTCTAGCCTGTGCCTAGCCAGTGTCTAGCCTGTGTCTAGCCTGTGCCTAGCCAGAGTCTAGCCTGTGCCTAGACAGTGTCTAGCGTGTGCCATACCAGTGTCAAGCCAGTGCATAGCCAGTGTATAGCCTGTGCCTAGTCGAGTGCCTAGCCAGTGCCTAGCCAGTGTCTAGCCAGTGTCTAACCAGTGTCTACCTAGTGTCTAGCCAGTTTCTAGCCAGTGTCTAGCCTGTGATTAGCCTATACTTAGCCAGTGTCAAGCCAGCGTCTAGCCTGTGCCTAGCCTGCGTCTAGCCTGTGCCTAGCCTGCGTCTAGCCTGTGCCTAGCCTGCGTATAGCCTGTGCCTAGCCTGCGTCTAGCCTGTGCCTAGCCAGTCTCTAGCCTGTGCCTAGCCATTGTCTAGTCTGTGCCTAGCCAGTGTCTAGCCTGTGCCTAGCCAGTGTCTAGCCTGTGCCTAGCCAGTGTCTAGCCTGTGCCTAGCCAGTGTCTAGCCTGTGCCTAGCCAGTGTCTAGCCTGTGCCTAGCCAGTGTCTAGCCTGTGCCTAGCCAGTGTCTAGCCTGTGCCTAGCCAGTTTCTAGTCTGTGCCTAGACAGTATCTAGCGTGTGCCATACCAGTGTCTAGCCTGTGCCTTGCCTGTGATTGGCATGTGCATTGCCTGTGCCTAGCCAGTGTCTAGCCTGTGCCTAGCCAGTGTCTAGCCTGTGCCTAGCCAGTGCCTAGCCCGTGCCTAGCCCGTGCCTAGCCAGTGCCTAGCCCGTGCCTAGCCAGTGACTAGCCTGTGTCTAGCCAGTGTCTAGCCTGTGCCTAGCCAGTGTGTAGCCTGTGCCTAGCCAGTGTGTAGCCTGTGCATAGCCAGTGTCTAGCCTGTGCATAGCCAGTGTCTAGCCTGTGCATAGCCAGTGACTAGCCTGTGTCTAGCCTGTGCCCAGCCAGTGTCTAGCCTATGTCTAGCCTGTGCCTAGCCAGTGTCTAGCTTGTGCCTAGCCTGTGCCTAGCCAGTGTCTGGCCTGTGCCTAGCCAGTGCCTAGCCTGTGCCTAGCCAGTGTCTGGCCTGTGCCTAGCCAGTGTCTAGCCTGTGCCTAGCCCGTGTCTAGCATGTGTCTAGCCTGTGCCTAGCCAGTGTCTAGCCTGTGCCTAGCCAGTGTCTAGCTTGTGCCTAGCCAGTGTCTAACCAGTGTCTAGCATGTGTCTAGCCTGTGTTTAGCCTCTCCAGTCTGTCTGTCTGGACTATGTCTAGCCTGTGTCAAGCCAGTGTGTAGACTGTGTCTAGTTTGTGTCTAGCCTGTGCCTAGCCTGTGTCTAGCTTATGTCCTTTCTGTTTCTTGCCTATTTCTAGGCTGCGGCTAGCCTGTGTAAAACATGTGTCTGGCCTATGTCTTGTCTGTATCTAATCAGTGACTAGCCAATGTCTAACCAATGGCAAGCCAGTGTCTAGCCAATATCTAACCAGTGTCAAGCCTGTGCCTAGCCAGTGTCTAGCCTGTGTCTAGCCAGTGTCTAACCTGTGCCTAGCCAGATTCTAGCCTGTGCCTAGCCAGTGTCTACCCTGTGCCTAGCCAGTGTCTAGCCTGTGTCTAGCCTGTGCCTAGCCAGAGTCTAGCCTGTGCCTAGACAGTTTCTAGCGTGTGCCATACCAGTGTCAAGCCAGTGCATAGCCAGTGTATAGCCTGTGCCTGGCCTGTGCCTAGCCTGTATCTAGCCAAGGTCCAGCCTGTGCCAAGCCAGTGTCTAGTCTGGGCCCAACCAATGTCTAGCCTGTGTCTAGCCTGTGCCTTGCCTGTGATTTTCATGTGCATAGCAGTGTCTAGCCAGTGTCTAGACCGTGTCCAGATAGTGTCTAGCCAGTGTCTAGCCCGTGTCCAGTTAGTGTCTAGCCAGTGTCTAGCCAGTGTCTAGCCTGTGTCTAGCCAGGTTTTAGCCTGCGCCTAGCCCTTGTCTATCCTGTGCCTAGCCAGTGTCTAGCCTGTGCATAGCCAGTGTCCAGCCTGTGTAAAGCCAGTGTCTAGCCACTGTCTAGCCAGTGTCTAGCCACTGTCTAGCCAGTGTCTAGGCAATGTCTAGCCACTGTCTAGCCAGTGTCTAGCCTGTGCCTAGCCAGTGTCTAGCCTGTGCATAGCCAGTGTCTAGCCAGTGTCTAGCCAGTGTCTAGCCTGTGCCTAGCCTGTGCCTAGCCTGTACATATCCTGTGCCTAGCCTGTGTTTAGCCTGTGCTTAGCCAGTGTCTAGCCTGTGCCTAGTCACTGTCAAGCCAGTGTCTAGCCTGTGCCTTGCCTGTGTCTAGCCTGTGCATAGCCAGTGTCTAGCGTGTGCATAGCCAGTGTCTAGCTTACGCCTAGCTAGTGTCTAGCCAGTGCATAGCCAGTGTCTAGCCTGTGCCTAGCCACTGTCAAGCCTGTGTCTAGCCAGTGTCTAGCCAGTGTTTAGCCAGTGCATAGCCAGTGTCTAGCCTGTGCATAGCCAGTGTCTAGCCTGTGTAAAGCCAGTGTCTAGCCTGTGCCTAGCCTGTGCCTGGCCTGTGCCTTTCCTGTGTTTAGCCTGTGCTTAGCCAGTGTCTAACCTGTGCCTAGCCACTGTCAAGCCAGTGTCTAGCCAGTATCTAGCCAGTGTTTAGCCTGTGCATAGCCAGTGTCTAGCCTAAGCCTAGCTAGTGTCTAGCATGTGTCTAGCCTGTGCCTTGCCTGTGATTGGCATGTGCATAGCAGTGTCTAGCCAGTGTCTAGCCAGTGTCTTGCCAGTGTCTAGCCAGTGTCTAGCCAGTGTCTAGCCTGTGCCTAGCCTGTGCCTATCCTGTGCCTATCCTCTGTTTAGCCTGTGCTTAGCCAGTGTCTAGCCTGCACCTGGCCTGTGTCTTGCCAGTGTCTAGCCAGTGTTTAGCCTGCACCTAGCCCTTGTCTAACCTGTGCCTAGCCAGTGTCTAGCCTGTGCATAGCCAGTGTCTAGCCTCTGCCTAGCCAGTGTCTAGCCTCTGCCTAGCCGGTGTCTAGCCTAGTCCAGTCTGTCTGGCATGTGCATAGCAGTGTCTAGCCAGTGTCTAGTCCGTGTCCAGTTAGTGTCTATCCAGTGTCTACCCAGTGTCTAGCCAGTGTCTAGCCTGTGCCTAGCCTGTGCATATCCTGTGCCTAGCCAGTGTCTAGCCTGTGCATAGCCAGTGTCTAGCCTGTGCCAAGCCTGTGCCTAGCCAGTGTCTAGCCTGTGTCTAGCCTGTGCCTTGTCTGTGATTCGCATGTGTATAGCTTATGCATAGCCAGTGTCTAGATTATGCCTAACCAGTGTCTAGCCTATGCCTAGCCAGTGTCTAGCCTATGCCTAGCCAGTGTCTAGCCTATGCCAAGCTAGTGTCTAGCCTATGCCTAGCCAGTGTTTATCCTGTGCCTAGCCAGTGTCTAGTCTGTGCCTAGCCAGTGTCTAGCCTGTGCATAGCCAGTTTCTAGCCTGGGCATAGCCAGTGTCTAGCCTAAGCCTAGCTAGTGTCTAGCCTGTGCCTTGCCTGTGATTGGCATGTGCATAGCAGTGTCCAGTCAGTGTCTAGTCAGTGTCTAGCCTGTGAATAGCCACTGTCTATCCCTTGTCTAACCTGTGCCTAGCCAGTGTCTAGCCTGTGGATAGCCAGTGTCTAGCCTGTGCCAAGCCTGTGCCTAGCCAGTGTCTAGCCTGTGTCTAGCCTGTGCCTTGTCTGTGATTCGCATGTGTATAGCTTATGCATAGCCAGTGTCTAGATTATGCCTTACCAGTGTCTAGCCTATGCCTAGCCAGTGTCTAGCCTATGCCTAGCCAGTGTCTAGCCTATGCCAAGCTAGTGTCTAGCCTATGCCTAGCCAGTGTTTATCCTGTGCCTAGCCAGTGTCTAGTCTGTGCCTAGCCAGTGTCTAGCCTGTGCATAGCCAGTTTCTAGCCTGGGCATAGCCAGTGTCTAGCCTAAGCCTAGCTAGTGTCTAGCCTGTGCCTTGCCTGTGATTGGCATGTGCATAGCAGTGTCCAGTCAGTGTCTAGTCAGTGTCTAGCCTGTGCCTAGCCACTGTCTAGACCTTGTCTAACCTGTGCCTAGCCAGTGTCTAGCCTGTGCATAGCCGGTGTCTAGCCTGTGCCAAGCCTGTGCCTAGCCAGTGTCTGGCCTGTGTCTAGCCTGTTCCTTGTCTGTGATTCGCATGTGTATAGCTTGTTCATAGCCAGTGTCTAGCCTATGCCTAGTCAGTGTCTAGCCTATGCCTAGCCTGTGTCTAGCCTATGCCTAGACAGTGTCTACCCTATGCCTTACCAGTGTTTAGCATTTGCCTAGCCAGTGTCTAGTCTGTGCCTAGCCAGTTTCTAGCCTGTGCATAGCCAGTTTCTAGCCTGGGCATAGCCAGTGTCTAGCCTAAGCCTAGCTAGTGTCTAGCCTGTGCCTTACCTGTGATTGGCATGTGCATAGCAGTGTCCAGTCAGTGTCTAGTCAGTGTCTAGCCTGTGCCTAGCCACTGTCTAGCCCTTGTCTAACCTGTGCATAGCCAGTGTCTAGACTGTTTCTAGACTGTGCCTTGTCTATGATTCGCATGTGCATAGCTTGTGCATAGCCAGTGTCTAGCCTATGCCTAGTCAGTGTCTACCCTATGCCTAGCCTGTGTCTAGCCTATGCCTAGACAGTGTCTACCCTATGCCTTGCCAGTGTTTAGCATTTGCCTAGCCGGTGTCTAGTCTGTGCCTAGCCAGTGTCTAGCCTGTGACTAACCAATTGTCTAGCCTGTGCCTAGACACTGTCTAGCCAGTGTCTAGCCTGTGTCTCGCCAGTGTCTAGCCAGTGTCTAACCAGTGTCTAGCCAATGTCTAGGCAGTGTCTAGGCAGTGTCTAGCCTGTGTCCAGTTAGTGTCTAGCCAGTGTCTAGCCAGTGTCTAGCCAGGGCCAAGCCAATGTCTAGCCTGTGCCTAGACACTGTCTAGCCAGTGTCTAGCCTGTGTCAAGGCAGTGTCTAGCCAGTGTCTAGGCAGTGTCTAGGCAGTGTCTTGGCGGTGTCTAGCCAGTGTCTAGCCTGTGCCTAGGCAGTGTCTAGCCTCTGCCTAGCCAGTGTCTAGCCTGTGTCTAGCCAGTGTCTCGCCAGTGTCTAGCGAGTGTCTAGCCTGTGCCTAGACACTGTCTAGCCAGTGTCTAGCCTGTGTCTCGCCAGTGTCTAGCCAGTGTCTAGCCAGTGTCTAGCCAGTGTCTAGCTAGTGTCAAGCCTGTGTCTTGCCTGTGCCTTGCCTGTGATTGGCATGTGCATAGCAGTGTCCAGTCAGTGTCTGGCCAGTGTCTAGCTAGTGTCTAGTCAGTGTCTAGCAAGTGTCTAGCCAGTGTCTAATCAGTGTCCAGCCAGTGTCTAGCCAGTGTCTAGCCTGTGCCTAGCCAATGTCTAGCCTGTGACTAGCCTAAGCCTTGTCTGTGATTGGCATGTGCACAGCTTGTGCATAGCCAGTGTGTAGCCTGTGCCTAGCCAGTGTCTAGCCTGGGCCTAGCCAATGTCTAGCCTGTGCCTAGCCAGTGTCTAGGCAGTGTCTAGCCAGAGTCTAGGCAGTGTCTAGGCAGTGTCTTAGCAGTGTCTAGGCAGTGTCTAGCCTGTGCCTAGGCAGTGTCTAGCCTCTGCCTAGCCAGTGTCTAGCCTGTGTCTAGCCAGTGTCTAGCCTGTGTCTAGCCAGTGTCTCGCCAGTGTCTAGCGAGTGTCTAGCCAGTGCCTAGCCAGTGTCTAGCCAGTGTCTAGCCTGTGTCTAGCATGTGTATAGCATGTGTCAGGCCTATGTCTGGCCTATGAATAGCCTATTTTTAAACAGTGTCTAGCCTGTGCCTAGGCAGTGTCTAGCCTGTGCCTAGGCAGTGTCTAGCCTGTGCCTAGGCAGTGTCTAGCCAGTGTCTAGCCAGTGTCTAGCCAGTGTCTAGCCAGTGTCTAGCCAGTGTCTAGCCAGTGTCTAGCCAGTCTCTAGCCTGTGCCTAACCAATGGCTAGCCAGTGCCTAACCAGTGTCTAGCCTGTGCCTAGCCTGTGTTTAGCCTGTGCTTAGCCAGTGTCTAGCCTGTGCCTAGCCACTGTCTAGCCCTTGTCTAACTTGTGCCTAGCCAGTGTCTAGCCTGTGCATAGCCAGTGTCTAGCCTGTGCATAGCCAGTGTCTAGCCTGTGCATATCCAGTGTCTAGCCTGTGTCTAGATTGTGCCTTGTCTGTGATTCGCATGTGCATAGCTTGTGCATAGCCAGTGTCTAGCCTATGCCTAGCCAGTGTCTAGCCTATGCCTAGCCTGTGTCTAGCCTATGCCTAGAGAGTGTCTAGCCTATGCCTAGCCAGTATTTAGCCTTTGCCTAGCCAGTGTCTAGTCTGTGCCTAACCACTGTCTAGGCTGTGCATAGCCAGTGTCTAGCCTGTGCATAGCCAGTGTCTAGCCTGTGTCTAGACTGTGCCTTGTCTGTGATTCGCATGTGCATAGCTTGTGCATAGCCAGTGTCTAGCCTATGCCTAGCCAGTGTCTAGCCTATGCCTAGCCTGTGTCTAGCCTATGCCTAGCCAGTGTCTAGTCTCTGCCTAGCCAGTATTTAGCCTTTGCCTAGCTAGTGTCTAGTCTGTGCCTAACCAGTGTCTAACCTGTGCATAGCCAGTGTCTAGCCTGTGCATAGCCAGTGTCTAGCCTGTGCATAGCCAGTGTCTACCCTTTGCCAAGCTAGTGTCTAGTCCGAGTCTAACCTGTGCCTTGCTTGTGATTGGCATGTGCAAAGCAGTGTCCAGTCAGTGTCTAGCCAGTGTCTAGCCAGTGTCTAGCCAGTGTCTAGCCAGTGTCTAGCCAGTGTCTAGCCAGTGTCTAGCCAGTGTCTAGCCAGTGTCTAGCTAGTGTCTAGCCAGTGCCTAGCCACTGTCTAGCACTTGTCTAACCTGTGCCTAGCCAGTGTCTAGCCTGTGCATAGCCAGTGTCTACCCTTTGCCAAGCTAGTGTCTAGTCTGAGTCTAACCTGTGCCTTGCCTGTGATTGGCATGTGCAAAGCAGTGTCCAGTCAGTGTCTAGCCAGTGTCTAGCCAGTGGCTAGCCAGTGTCTAGCCAGTGTCTAGCCAGTGTCTAGCCAGTGTCTAGCCAGTGTCTAGCCAGTGTCTAGCCAGTGTCTAGCTAGTGTCTAGCCAGTGTCTAGCCAGTGCCTAGCCACTGTCTAGCCCTTGTCTAACCTGTGCCTAGCCAGTGTCTAGCCTGTGCATAGCCAGTGTCTACCCTTTGCCAAGCTAGTGTCTAGTCCGAGTCTAACCTGTGCCTTGCCTGTGATTGGCATGTGCAAAGCAGTGTCCAGTCAGTGTCTAGCCAGTGTCTAGCCAGTGTCTAGCCAGTGTCTAGCCAGTGTCTAGCCAGTGTCTAGCCAGTGTCTAGCCAGTGTCTAGCCAGTGTCTAGGCAGTGTCTAGCCAGTGTCTAGGCAGTGTCTAGGCAGTGTCTTTGCAGTGTCTAGCCAGTGTCTAGCCTGTGTCTAGCCAGTGTCTCTCCAGTGTCTAGCGAGTGTCTAGCCAGTGCCTAGCCTGTGTCTAGCCTGTGCCTTGCCTGTGATTTTCATGTGCATAGCAGTGTTAATGCCTAGCCAGTGTGTAGCCTGTGCCTAGCCAGGTCTAGCCTGGGCCTAGCCAATGTCTAGCCTGTGCCTAGCCAGTGTCTAGCCTGTGCCTAGACACTGTCTAGCCAGTGTCTAGCCTGTGTCTCGTCAGTGTCTAGCCAGTATCTAACCAGTGTCTAGCCAGTGTCTAGCCAGTGTCTAGGCAGTGTCTTGGCAGTGTCTAGCCAGTGTCTAGCCTGTGTCTAGCCAGTGTCTCTCCAGTGTCTAGCGAGTGTCTAGCCAGTGCCTAGCCTGTGTCTAGCCTGTGCCTTGCCTGTGATTTTCATGTGCATAGCAGTGTTAATGCCTAGCCAGTGTGTAGCCTGTGCCTAGCCAGGTCTAGCCTGGGCCTAGCCAATGTCTAGCCTGCGCCTAGCCAGTGTCTAGCCTGTGCCTAGCCAGTGTCTAGCCTGTGCCTAGACACTGTCTAGCCAGTGTCTAGCCTGTGTCTCGTCAGTGTCTAGCCAGTATCTAGCCAGTGTCTAGCCAGTGTCTAGCCAGTGTCTAGGCAGTTTCTAGGCAGTGTCTAGCCAGTGTCTAGCCTGTGCCTAGATAGTGTCTAGCCAGTGTCTAGCCTGTGTCTAGCCAGTGTCTCGCCAGAGTCTGGCGAGTGTCTAGATAGTGTCTAGCCAGTGACTATGCAGTGTCTAGCCTGTGTCTAGCATGTGTATAGCATGTGTCAGGCCTATGTCTGGCCTATGAATAGCGTATTTCTAAACAGTGTCTAGCCTGTGCCTAGGCAGTGTCTAGCCAGTGTCTAGCCAGTGTCTAGCCAGTGTCTAGCCAGTCTCTAGCCTGTGCCTAACCAATGGCTAGCCAGTGCCTAACCGTGTCTAGCCTGTGCCTAGCCTGTGTTTAGCCTGTGCTTAGCCAGTGTCTAGCCCTTGTCTAACTTGTGCCTAGCCAGTGTCTAGCCTGTGCATAGCCAGTGTCTAGCCTGTGTCTAGCCTGTGCCTTGCCTGTGATTTTCATGTGCATAGCAGTGTCAATGCCTAGCCAGTGTGTAGCCTGTGCCTAGCCAGTGTCTAGCCTGGGCCTAGCCAATGTCTAGGCTGTGCCTAGCCAGTGTCTAGCCTGTGTCTCGCCAGTGTCTAGCCAGTGTCTAGCCAGTGTCTAGCCAGTGTCTAGCCAGTGTCTAGCCAGTGTCTAGCTAGTGTCTAGCCAGTGTCTAGCCTGTGCCTAGGCAGTGTCTAGCCAGTGTCTAGCCAGTGTCTAGCCAGTGTCTAGCCAGTCTCTAGCCTGTGCCTAACCAATGGCTAGCCAGTGCCTAACCAGTGTCTAGCCTGTGCCTAGCCTGTGTTTAGCCTGTGCTTAGCCAGTGTCTAGCCTGTGCCTAGCCACTGTCTAGCCCTTGTCTAACTTGTGCCTAGCCAGTGTCTAGCCTGTGCATAGCCAGTGTCTAGCCTGTGCATAGCCAGTGTCTAGCCTGTGCATATCCAGTGTCTAGCCTGTGTCTAGATTGTGCCTTGTCTGTGATTCGCATGTGCATAGCTTGTGCATAGCCAGTGTCTAGCCTATGCCTAGCCAGTGTCTAGCCTATGCCTAGCCTGTGTCTAGCCTATGCCTAGAGAGTGTCTAGCCTATGCCTAGCCAGTATTTAGCCTTTGCCTAGCCAGTGTCTAGTCTGTGCCTAACCACTGTCTAGGCTGTGCATAGCCAGTGTCTAGCCTGTGCATAGCCAGTGTCTAGCCTGTGTCTAGACTGTGCCTTGTCTGTGATTCGCATGTGCATAGCTTGTGCATAGCCAGTGTCTAGCCTATGCCTAGCCAGTGTCTAGCCTATGCCTAGCCTGTGTCTAGCCTATGCCTAGCCAGTGTCTAGTCTCTGCCTAGCCAGTATTTAGCCTTTGCCTAGCTAGTGTCTAGTCTGTGCCTAACCAGTGTCTAACCTGTGCATAGCCAGTGTCTAGCCTGTGCATAGCCAGTGTCTAGCCTGTGCATAGCCAGTGTCTACCCTTTGCCAAGCTAGTGTCTAGTCCGAGTCTAACCTGTGCCTTGCTTGTGATTGGCATGTGCAAAGCAGTGTCCAGTCAGTGTCTAGCCAGTGTCTAGCCAGTGTCCAGTCAGTGTCTAGCCAGTGTCTAGCCAGTGTCTAGCCAGTGTCTAGCCAGTGTCTAGCCAGTGTCTAGCCAGTGTCTAGCCAGTGTCTAGCCAGTGTCTAGCCAGTGTCTAGCCAGTGTCTAGCTAGTGTCTAGCCAGTGCCTAGCCACTGTCTAGCACTTGTCTAACCTGTGCCTAGCCAGTGTCTAGCCTGTGCATAGCCAGTGTCTACCCTTTGCCAAGCTAGTGTCTAGTCTGAGTCTAACCTGTGCCTTGCCTGTGATTGGCATGTGCAAAGCAGTGTCCAGTCAGTGTCTAGCCAGTGTCTAGCCAGTGGCTAGCCAGTGTCTAGCCAGTGTCTAGCCAGTGTCTAGCCAGTGTCTTGCCAGTGTCTAGCCAGTGTCTAGCTAGTGTCTAGCCAGTGTCTAGCCAGTGCCTAGCCACTGTCTAGCCCTTGTCTAACCTGTGCCTAGCCAGTGTCTAGCCTGTGCATAGCCAGTGTCTACCCTTTGCCAAGCTAGTGTCTAGTCCGAGTCTAACCTGTGCCTTGCCTGTGATTGGCATGTGCAAAGCAGTGTCCAGTCAGTGTCTAGCCAGTGTCTAGCCAGTGTCTAGCCAGTGTCTAGCCAGTGTCTAGCCAGTGTCTAGCCAGTGTCTAGGCAGTGTCTAGCCAGTGTCTAGGCAGTGTCTAGCCAGTGTCTAGGCAGTGTCTAGGCAGTGTCTTGGCAGTGTCTAGCCAGTGTCTAGCCTGTGTCTAGCCAGTGTCTCTCCAGTGTCTAGCGAGTGTCTAGCCAGTGCCTAGCCTGTGTCTAGCCTGTGCCTTGCCTGTGATTTTCATGTGCATAGCAGTGTTAATGCCTAGCCAGTGTGTAGCCTGTGCCTAGCCAGGTCTAGCCTGGGCCTAGCCAATGTCTAGCCTGTGCCTAGCCAGTGTCTAGCCTGTGCCTAGACACTGTCTAGCCAGTGTCTAGCCTGTGTCTCGTCAGTGTCTAGCCAGTATCTAACCAGTGTCTAGCCAGTGTCTAGCCAGTGTCTAGGCAGTGTCTTGGCAGTGTCTAGCCAGTGTCTAGCCTGTGTCTAGCCAGTGTCTCTCCAGTGTCTAGCGAGTGTCTAGCCAGTGCCTAGCCTGTGTCTAGCCTGTGCCTTGCCTGTGATTTTCATGTGCATAGCAGTGTTAATGCCTAGCCAGTGTGTAGCCTGTGCCTAGCCAGGTCTAGCCTGGGCCTAGCCAATGTCTAGCCTGCGCCTAGCCAGTGTCTAGCCTGTGCCTAGCCAGTGTCTAGCCTGTGCCTAGACACTGTCTAGCCAGTGTCTAGCCTGTGTCTCGTCAGTGTCTAGCCAGTATCTAGCCAGTGTCTAGCCAGTGTCTAGCCAGTGTCTAGCCAGTGTCTAGGCAGTTTCTAGGCAGTGTCTAGCCAGTGTCTAGCCTGTGCCTAGATAGTGTCTAGCCAGTGTCTAGCCTGTGTCTAGCCAGTGTCTCGCCAGAGTCTAGCGAGTGTCTAGATAGTGTCTAGCCAGTGACTATGCAGTGTCTAGCCTGTGTCTAGCATGTGTATAGCATGTGTCAGGCCTATGTCTGGCCTATGAATAGCGTATTTCTAAACAGTGTCTAGCCTGTGCCTAGGCAGTGTCTAGCCAGTGTCTAGCCAGTGTCTAGCCAGTGTCTAGCCAGTCTCTAGCCTGTGCCTAACCAATGGCTAGCCAGTGCCTAACCGTGTCTAGCCTGTGCCTAGCCTGTGTTTAGCCTGTGCTTAGCCAGTGTCTAGCCTGTGCCTAGCCACTGTCTAGCCCTTGTCTAACTTGTGCCTAGCCAGTGTCTAGCCTGTGCATAGCCAGTGTCTAGCCTGTGTCTAGCCTGTGCCTTGCCTGTGATTTTCATGTGCATAGCAGTGTCAATGCCTAGCCAGTGTGTAGCCTGTGCCTAGCCAGTGTCTAGCCTGGGCCTAGCCAATGTCTAGGCTGTGCCTAGCCAGTGTATAGCCTGTGTCTCGCCAGTGTCTAGCCAGTGTCTAGCCAGTGTCTAGCCAGTGTCTAGCCAGTGTCTAGCTAGTGTCTAGCCAGTGTCTAGCCTGTGCCTAGGCAGTGTCTAGCCAGTGTCTAGCTTGTGTCTAGCCAGTGTCTCGCCAGTGTCTAGCGAGTGTCTAGCCTGTCTCTCGCCAGTGTCTAGCCAGTGTCTAGCCACTGTCTAGCCAGTGTCTAGCTAGTGTCTAGCCTGTGTCTAGCCTGTGCCTTGCCTGTGATTGGCATGTGCATAGCAGTGTCCAGTCAGTGTCTGGCCAGTGTCTAGCTAGTGTCTAGCCAGTGTATAGCAAGTGTCTAGCCAGTGTCTAATCAGTGTCCAGCCAGTGTCGAGCCAGTGTCTAGCCTGTGCCTAGCCAATGTCTAGCCTGTGTCTAGCCTAAGCCTTGTCTGTGATTGGCATGTGCATAGCTTGTGCATAGCCAGTGTGTAGCCTGTGCCTAGCCAGTGTCTAGCCTGGGCCTAGCCAATGTCTAGCCTGTGCCTAGCCAGTGTCTAGCCAGTGTCTCGCCAGTGTCTAGCCAGTGTCTAGGCAGTGTCTAGCCAGAGTCTAGGCAGTGTCTAGGCAGTGTCTTAGCAGTGTCTAGCCAGTAACTAGCCTTTGCCTAGGCAGTGTCTAGCCACTGCCTAGCCAGTGTCTAGCCTGTGTCTAGCCAGTGTCTAGCCTGTGTCTAGCCAGTGTCTCGCCAGTGTCTAGCGAGTGTCTAGCCAGTGCCTAGCCAGTGTCTAGCCAGTGTCTAGCCTGTGTCTAGCATGTGTATAGCATGTGTCAGGCCTATGTCTGGCCTATGAATAGCCTATTTCTAAACAGTGTCTAGCCTGTGCCTAGGCAGTGTCTAGCCAGTGTCTAGCCAGTGTCTAGCCAGTCTCTAGCCTGTGCCTAACCAATGGCTAGCCAGTGCCTAACCAATGGCTAGCCAGTGCCAAACCAATGGCTAGCCAGTGCCTAACCAGTGTCTAGCCTGTGCCTAGCCTGTGCCTAGCCCGTGCCTAGCCTGTGCCCACCCAGCGTTAAGCCTGTGCCCAGCCAGTGTTTAGCCTGTGCCTAGCCAGTGTCTAGCCTGTTTCTAGCCAGTATTCAGCCAGTGTTTATCCTGCGCCTAGCCCTTGTCTAACCTGTACCTAGCCAGTGTTAAGCCTGTGCCTAGCCCTTGTCTAACCTGTTCCTAGCCAGTGTCTAGCATGTGTCTAGCGTGTGCCTAGCCAGTGTCTAGCCTGTGTTTAGCCTGTGCCTTGTCTGTGATTCGCATGTGCATAGCTTGTTCATAGCCAGTGTCTAGCCTACGCCTAGTCAGTGTCTAGCCTATGCCTATCCTGTGTCTAGCCTATGCCTAGACAGTGTCTACCTTATGCCTTGCCAGTGTTTAGCATTTGCCTAGCCAGTGTCTAGTCTGTGCCTAGCCAGTGTCTAGCCTGTGCATAGCCAGTGTCTAGCCTGTGCATAACCAGTGTCTAGCCTGTGCCTAGCCAGTGTTTAGCCTGCACCTAGCCCTTGTCTAACCTGTGCCTAGCCAGTGTCTAGCCTGTGCATAGCCAGTGTCTAGCCTGTGCCTAGCCTGTGCCTAGCCTGTGCCTAGCCTGTGCCTAGCCAGTGTCTAGCCTGTGTCTAGCCTGTGCCTTGTCTGTGATTCGCATGTGTATAGCTTATTCAAAGCCAGTGTCTAGATTATGCATAGCCAGTGTCTATCGTGTGCACAGCCTGTGTCTAGCCTGTGCCTTGCCTGTGATTGGCGTGTGCATAGCCAGTGTCTAGCCTACGCCTAGCTAGTGTCTAGCCTGTGCATAGCCAGTGGCTAGCCTGTGCCTAGCCACTGTCAAGCCTGTGTCTAGCCAGTGTCTAGCCAGTGTTTAGCCAGTGCATAGCCAGTGTCTAGCCTGTGCATAGCCAGTGTCTAGCCTGTGCATAGCCAGTGCCTAGCTTCTGCCTAACCTGTGCCTAGCCTGTGTTTAGCCTGTGCTTAGCCAGTGTCTAACCTGTGCCCAGCCAGTGACTAGCCAGTGCCTAGCCAGAGTCCAGCCTGTGCCTAGCTAGTGTCTAGTCTGTGCCTAACCAGTCTCTAGCCTGTGTCTAGCTTGTGCCTTTCCTGCTATTGGCATGTGCATAGCAGTGTCTAGCCAGTGTCTAGCCCGTGTCCAGTTAGTGTCTAGCCAGTGTCTAGCCAGTGTCTAGCCAGTGTCTAGCCAGTGTCTAGCCAGTGTCTAGCCAGTGTCTAGCCAGTGTCTAGCCAGTGTCTAGCCAGTGTCTAGCCTGTGCCCAGCCTGTGTCTATCCTGTGCCTAGCCTGTGTTTAGCCTGTGCTTAGCCAGTGTCTTGCCTGTGCCTATCCTGTGTCTTGCCAGTGTCTAGCCAGTGTTTAGCCTGCGGCTAGCCCTTGTCTAACCTGTGCCTAGCCAGTGTCTAGCCTGTGCATAGCCAGTGTCTAGCGTGTGCCTAGCCAGTGTCTAGCATGTGTCTCGCCTGTGCCTTGTCTGTGATTCGCATGTGCATAGCTTGTGCATAGCCAGTGTCTAGCCTATGCCTAGTCAGTGTCTAGCCTATGCCTAGCCTGTGTCTAGCCTATGCCTAGACAGTGTCTAGCCTGTGCCTAGCCAGTGTCTAGCCTGTACCTAGCCAGTGTCTAGTCTGTGCGTAGCCAGTGTCTAGCCTGGGCATAGCCAGTGTCTAGCCTGTGCATAGCCAGTGTCTAGCCTGTGTTTAGCCTGTGCTTAGCCAGTGTCTAGCCTGTGCCTAGCCTGTGTGTAGCCAGTGTATAGCCAGTGTTTAGCCGGTGCCTAGCCCTTGTCTATCCTGTGCCTAGCCAGTGTCTAGCCTGTGCATAGCCAGTGTCTAGCCTGTGCCTAGCCTGTGCCTAGCCAGTGTCTAGCCTGTGTCTAGCCTGTGCCTTGTCTGTGATTCGCATGTGTATAGCTTATGCATAGCCAGTGTCTAGATTATGCCTAACAAGTGTCTAGCCTATGCCTAGCCAGTCTCTAGCCTATGCCTAGCCAGTGTCTAGCCTATGACTAGCCAGTGTTTATCATGTGCCTAGCCAGTGTCTAGTCTGTGCCTAGCCAGTGTCTAGCCTGTGCAGTGTCTAGCCAGTGTCTAGCCAGTGTCTAGCCAGTGTCTAGCCAGTGTCTAGCCAGTGTCTAGCCAGTGTCTAGCCAGTGTCTAGCCAGTGTCTAGCCAGTGTCTTGCCAGTGTTTAGCCAGTGTCTTGCCAGTGTTTAGCCAGTGTCTAGCCAGTGTCTAGCCAGTGTCTAGCCAGTGTCTAGCCAGTGTCTAGCCAGTGTCTAGCCCTTGTCTAACCTGTGCCTAGCCAGTGTCTTGCCTGTGCATAGCAAGTGTCCAGCCTGTGCATAGCCAGTGTCTAGCCTGTTTCTAGACTGTTCCTTGTCTGTGATTCGCATGTGAATAGCTTGTGCATAGCCAGTGTCTAGCCTATGCCTAGCCAGTGTCTAGCCTATGCCTAGCCTGTGTCTAGCCTATGCGTAGACAGTGTCTAGCGAGTGTCTAGATAGTGTCTAGCCAGTGACTAGCCAGTGTCTAGCCTGTGTCTAGAATGTGTATAGCATGTGTCAGGCCTATGTCTGGCCTATGAAGAGCCTATTTCTAAGCAGTTTCTAGCCTGTGCCTAGGCAGTGTCTGGCCATTGTCTATCCAGTGTCTAGCCAGTGTCTAGCCAGTGTCTAGCCTGTGTCTAGCCTGTGTCTAGCCAGTGTCTAGCCAGTGTCTAGCCTGTGCCTAACCAATGGATAGCCAGTGCCAAACCAATAGCTAGCCAGTGCCAAACCAATGGCTAGCCAGTGCCTAACCAATGGCTAGCCAGTCCCAAACCAATGGCTAGCCAGTCCCAAACCAATGGCTAGCCAGTGCCTAACCAATGGCTAGCCAGTGTCTACCCAATGTCTAGCCACTGTCTAGCCAGTGTCTAGCCTGTGCCTAGCCTGTGCCTAGCCCGTGCCTAACCCGTGCCTAGCCTGTGCCCAGCCATATTTAGCCTGCGCCTAGCCAGTGTCTAGCCTGTGCCTAGCCAGTTTCTAGCCTGTTTCTAGCCAGTATTCAGCCAGTGTTTTTGCCTGCGCCTAGCCCTTGTCTAACCTGTGCCTAGCCAGTGTCTAGCCTGTGCGTAGCCAGTGTCTAGCACTTGCATAGCCAGTGTCTAGCTTGTGCATAGCCAGTGTCTAGCTTGTGCATAGCCAGTGTCTATCCTGTGCACAGCCAGTGTGTTGCCTCTGTATAGCTAGTGTCTAGCCTCTGCCTAGCCAGTGTCTAGCCTATGCCTAGCCAGTGTTTATCATGTGCCTAGCCAGTGTCTAGTCTGTGCCTAGCCAGTGTCTAGCCTGTGCAGTGTCTAGCCAGTGTCTAGCCAGTGTCTAGCCAGTGTCTAGCCAGTGTCTAGCCAGTGTCTAGCCAGTGTCTTGCCAGTGTCTTGCCAGTGTTTAGCCAGTGTCTAGCCAGTGTCTAGCCAGTGTCTAGCCAGTGTCTAGCCAGTGTCTAGCCAGTGTCTAGCCAGTGTCTAGCCAGTGTCTAGCCCTTGTCTAACCTGTGCCTAGCCAGTGTCTTGCCTGTGCATAGCCAGTGTCCAGCCTGTGCATAGCCAGTGTCTAGCCTGTTTCTAGACTGTGCCTTGTCTGTGATTCGCATGTGAATAGCTTGTGCATAGCCAGTGTCTAGCCTATGCCTAGCCAGTGTCTAGCCTATGCCTAGCCTGTGTCTAGCCTATGCGTAGACAGTGTCTAGCGAGTGTCTAGATAGTGTCTAGCCAGTGACTAGCCAGTGTCTAGCCTGTGTCTAGAATGTGTATAGCATGTGTCAGGCCTATGTCTGGCCTATGAAGAGCCTATTCCTAAGCAGTTTCTAGCCTGTGCCTAGGCAGTGTCTGGCCATTGTCTATCCAGTGTCTAGCCAGTGTCTAGCCAGTGTCTAGCCTGTGCCTAGCCAGTGTCTAGCCAGTGTCTAGCCTGTGCCTAACCAATGGATAGCCAGTGCCTAACCAATGGATAGCCAGTGCCAAACCAATAGCTAGCCAGTGCCAAACCAATGGCTAGCCAGTGCCTAACCAATGGCTAGCCAGTCCCAAACCAATGTCTAGCCAGTCCCAAACCAATGGCTAGCCAGTGCCTAACCAATGGCTAGCCAGTGTCTACCCAATGTCTAGCCACTGTCTAGCCAGTGTCTAGCCTGTGCCTAGCCTGTGCCTAGCCCGTGCCTAACCCGTGCCTAGCCTGTGCCCAGCCATATTTAGCCTGCGCCTAGCCAGTGTCTAGCCTGTGCCTAGCCAGTTTCTAGCCTGTTTCTAGCCAGTATTCAGCCAGTGTTTTGCCTGCGCCTAGCCCTTGTCTAACCTGTGCCTAGCCAGTGTCTAGCCTGTGCGTAGCCAGTGTCTAGCACTTGCATAGCCAGTGTCTAGCTTGTGCATAGCCAGTGTCTAGCTTGTGCATAGCCAGTGTCTATCCTGTGCACAGCCAGTGTGTTGCCTCTGTATAGCTAGTGTCTAGCCTCTGCCTAGCCAGTGTCTAGCCTGTGCCTAGAAAGTGACTATCCAGTGCCTAGCCAGAGTCCCGCCTGTGCCAAGCCAGTGTGTAGTCTGTGGCTAACCAATGTCTAGCCTGTGCCTTGCCTGTGATTTTCAAGTGCATAGCAGTGTCTAGCCAGTGTCTAGCCCGTGTCCAGTTAGTGTCTAGCCAGTGTTTAGCCTGCGGCTAGCCCTTGTCTAACCTGTGCCTAGCCAGTGTCTAGCCTGTGCATAGCCAGTGTCTAGCGTGTGCCTAGCCAGTGTCTAGCATGTGTCTCGCCTGTGCCTTGTCTGTGATTCGCATGTGCATAGCTTGTGCATAGCCAGTGTCTAGCCTATGCCTAGTCAGTGTCTAGCCTATGCCTAGCCTGTGTCTAGCCTATGCCTAGACAGTGTCTAGCCTGTGCCTAGCCAGTGTCTAGCCTGTACCTAGCCAGTGTCTAGTCTGTGCGTAGCCAGTGTCTAGCCTGGGCATAGCCAGTGTCTAGCCTGTGCATAGCCAGTGTCTAGCCTGTGTTTAGCCTGTGCTTAGCCAGTGTCTAGCCTGTGCCTAGCCTGTGTGTAGCCAGTGTATAGCCAGTGTTTAGCCGGTGCCTAGCCCTTGTCTATCCTGTGCCTAGCCAGTGTCTAGCCTGTGCATAGCCAGTGTCTAGCCTGTGCCTAGCCTGTGCCTAGCCAGTGTCTAGCCTGTGTCTAGCCTGTGCCTTGTCTGTGATTCGCATGTGTATAGCTTATGCATAGCCAGTGTCTAGATTATGCCTAACAAGTGTCTAGCCTATGCCTAGCCAGTCTCTAGCCTATGCCTAGCCAGTGTCTTGCCTGTGCATAGCCAGTGTCCAGCCTGTGCATAGCCAGTGTCTAGCCTGTTTCTAGACTGTTCCTTGTCTGTGATTCGCATGTGAATAGCTTGTGCATAGCCAGTGTCTAGCCTATGCCTAGCCAGTGTCTAGCCTATGCCTAGCCTGTGTCTAGCCTATGCGTAGACAGTGTCTAGCGAGTGTCTAGATAGTGTCTAGCCAGTGACTAGCCAGTGACTAGCCAGTGTCTAGCCTGTGTCTAGAATGTGTATAGCATGTGTCAGGCCTATGTCTGGCCTATGAAGAGCCTATTTCTAAGCAGTTTCTAGCCTGTGTCTAGGCAGTGTCTGGCCATTGTCTATCCAGTGTCTAGCCAGTGTCTAGCCTGTGTCTAGCCAGTGTCTAGCCAGTGTCTAGCCTGTGCCTAACCAATGGATAGCCAGTGCCAAACCAATAGCTAGCCAGTGCCAAACCAATGGCTAGCCAGTGCCTAACCAATGGCTAGCCAGTCCCAAACCAATGGCTAGCCAGTCCCAAACCAATGGCTAGCCAGTGCCTAACCAATGGCTAGCCAGTGTCTACCCAATGGCTAGCCAGTGTCTACCCAATGTCTAGCCACTGTCTAGCCAGTGTCTAGCCCGTGCCTAACCCGTGCCTAGCCTGTGCCCAGCCATATTTAGCCTGCGCCTAGCCAGTGTCTAGCCTGTGCCTAGCCAGTTTCTAGCCTGTTTCTAGCCAGTATTCAGCCAGTGTTTTGCCTGCGCCTAGCCCTTGTCTAACCTGTGCCTAGCCAGTGTCTAGCCTGTGCGTAGCCAGTGTCTAGCACTTGCATAGCCAGTGTCTAGCTTGTGCATAGCCAGTGTCTAGCTTGTGCATAGCCAGTGTCTATCCTGTGCACAGCCAGTGTGTTGCCTCTGTATAGCTAGTGTCTAGCCTCTGCCTAGCCAGTGTCTAGCCTATGCCTAGCCAGTGTTTATCATGTGCCTAGCCAGTGTCTAGTCTGTGCCTAGCCAGTGTCTAGCCTGTGCAGTGTCTAGCCAGTGTCTAGCCAGTGTCTAGCCAGTGTCTAGCCAGTGTCTAGCCAGTGTCTTGCCAGTGTTTAGCCAGTGTCTTGCCAGTGTTTAGCCAGTGTCTAGCCAGTGTCTAGCCAGTGTCTAGCCAGTGTCTAGCCAGTGTCTAGCCCTTGTCTAACCTGTGCCTAGCCAGTGTCTTGCCTGTGCATAGCCAGTGTCCAGCCTGTGCATAGCCAGTGTCTAGCCTGTTTCTAGACTGTGCCTTGTCTGTGATTCGCATGTGAATAGCTTGTGCATAGCCAGTGTCTAGCCTATGCCTAGCCAGTGTCTAGCCTATGCCTAGCCTGTGTCTAGCCTATGCGTAGACAGTGTCTAGCGAGTGTCTAGATAGTGTCTAGCCAGTGACTAGCCAGTGTCTAGCCTGTGTCTAGAATGTGTATAGCATGTGTCAGGCCTATGTCTGGCCTATGAAGAGCCTATTCCTAAGCAGTTTCTAGCCTGTGCCTAGGCAGTGTCTGGCCATTGTCTATCCAGTGTCTAGCCAGTGTCTAGCCTGTGCCTAGCCAGTGTCTAGCCAGTGTCTAGCCTGTGCGTAACCAATGGATAGCCAGTGCCAAACCAATAGCTAGCCAGTGCCAAACCAATGGCTAGCCAGTGCCTAACCAATGGCTAGCCAGTCCCAAACCAATGGCTAGCCAGTCCCAAACCAATGGCTAGCCAGTGCCTAACCAATGGCTAGCCAGTGTCTACCCAATGTCTAGCCTGTGCCTAGCCTGTGCCTAGCCTGTGCCTAGCCCGTGCCTAACCCGTGCCTAGCCTGTGCCCAGCCATATTTAGCCTGCGCCTAGCCAGTGTCTAGCCTGTGCCTAGCCAGTTTCTAGCCTGTTTCTAGCCAGTATTCAGCCAGTGTTTTGCCTGCGCCTAGCCCTTGTCTAACCTGTGCCTAGCCAGTGTCTAGCCTGTGCGTAGCCAGTGTCTAGCACTTGCATAGCCAGTGTCTAGCTTGTGCATAGCCAGTGTCTAGCTTGTGCATAGCCAGTGTCTATCCTGTGCACAGCCAGTGTGTTGCCTCTGTATAGCTAGTGTCTAGCCTCTGCCTAGCCAGTGTCTAGCCTGTGCCTAGAAAGTGACTATCCAGTGCCTAGCCAGAGTCCCGCCTGTGCCAAGCCAGTGTGTAGTCTGTGGCTAACCAATGTCTAGCCTGTGCCTTGCCTGTGATTTTCAAGTGCATAGCAGTGTCTAGCCAGTGTCTAGCCCGTGTCTAGTTAGTGTCTAGCCAGTGTCCTGCCCGTGTCCAGTTAGTGTCTAGCCAGTGTCTAGCCAGTGTCTAGCCAGGGCCAAACCAATGTCTAGCCTGTTCCTAGCCAGTGCCTAGCCTGTGGCAGTGACTAGGCAGTGTCTAGCCAATGTCTAGCCTGTGCCTAGGCAGTGTCTAGCCAGTGTCTAGCCTGTGTCTAGCCAGTGTCTCACCAGTGTCTCGCCAGTATCTAGCGAGTGTCTAGATAGTGTCTCGCCAGTGACTAGCCAGTATCTATGCTGTGTCTAGCATGTGTATAGCATGTGTCAGGCCTATGTCTGGCCTATGAATAGCCTATTTCTAAACAGTGTCTAGCCTATGCCTAGCCAGTGTCTAGCCTATGCCTAGCCTGTGTCTAGCCTATGCGTAGACAGTGTCTAGCGAGTGTCTAGATAGTGTCTAGCCAGTGACTAGCCAGTGTCTAGCCTGTGTCTAGAATGTGTATAGCATGTGTCAGGCCTATGTCTGGCCTATGAAGAGCCTATTTCTAAGCAGTTTCTAGCCTGTGCCTAGGCAGTGTCTGGCCATTGTCTATCCAGTGTCTAGCCAGTGTCTAGCCAGTGTCTAGCCTGTGCCTAGCCAGTGTCTAGCCAGTGTCTAGCCTGTGCCTAACCAATGGATAGCCAGTGCCAAACCAATAGCTAGCCAGTGCCAAACCAATGGCTAGCCAGTGCCTAACCAATGGCTAGCCAGTCCCAAACCAATGGCTAGCCAGTCCCAAACCAATGGCTAGCCAGTGCCTAACCAATGGCTAGCCAGTGTCTACCCAATGTCTAGCCACTGTCTAGCCAGTGTCTAGCCTGTGCCTAGCCTGTGCCTAGCCCGTGCCTAACCCGTGCCTAGCCTGTGCCCAGCCATATTTAGCCTGCGCCTAGCCAGTGTCTAGCCTGTGCCTAGCCAGTATTCAGCCAGTGTTTTGCCTGCGCCTAGCCCTTGTCTAACCTGTGCCTAGCCAGTGTCTAGCCTGTGCGTAGCCAGTGTCTAGCACTTGCATAGCCAGTGTCTAGCTTGTGCATAGCCAGTGTCTAGCTTGTGCATAGCCAGTGTCTATCCTGTGCACAGCCAGTGTGTTGCCTCTGTATAGCTAGTGTCTAGCCTCTGCCTAGCCAGTGTCTAGCCTGTGCCTAGCCAGTGACTATCCAGTGCCTAGCCAGAGTCCCGCCTGTGCCAAGCCAGTGTGTAGTCTGTGGCTAACCAATGTCTAGCCTGTGTCTAGCCTGTGCCTTGCCTGTGATTTTCAAGTGCATAGCAGTGTCTAGCCAGTGTCTAGCCCGTGTCCAGTTAGTGTCTAGCCAGTGTCTAGCCCGTGTCCAGTTAGTGTCTAGCCAGTGTCTAGCCAGTGTCTAGCCAGGGCCAAGCCAATGTCTAGCCTGTGCCTAGCCAGTGCCTAGCCTGTGGCAGTGTCTAGGCAGTGTCTAGCCAGTGTCTAGCCTGTGCCTAGGCAGTGTCTAGCCTGTGCCTAGGCAGTGTCTAGCCAGTGTCTAGCCTGTGTCTAGCCAGTGTCTCACCAGTGTCTCGCCAGTGTCTAGCGAGTGTCTAGCTAGTGTCTAGCCAGTGTCTAGCCTGTGCCTAGGCTGTGCCTAACCAATGTCTAGCCTGTGTCTAGCCTGTGCGTTGCCTGTGATTTTCATGTGCATGGCAGTGTCTAGCCTGTATCTAGCCTGTGCATTGCCTGTGATTTTCAAGTGCATGGCAGTGTCTAGCCAGTGTCTAGCCCGTGTCCAGTTAGTGTCTAGCCAGTGTCTAGCCCGTGTCCAGTTAGTGTCTAGCCAGTGTCTAGCCAGTGTCTAGCCTGTGTCTAGCCAGTTTCTAGCCAGGTTTTAGCCTGCGCCTAGCCCTTGTCTAACCTGTGCCTAGCCAGTGTCTAGCCTGTGCATAGCCAGTGTCTAGCCTGTGCATAGCCAGTGTCTAGCCTGTGCATAGCCAGTGTATAGCCTGTGTAAAGCCAGTGTCTAGCCTCTGCCTAGCCAGTGTCTAGCCTCTGCCTAGCCAGTGTCTAGCCTCTGCCTTGCCTGTGCCTAGCCTGTGCCTAGCCTGTGCCTAGCCTGTGCCTAGCCACTGTCTAGGCCTTGTCTAACCTGTGCCTAGCCAGTGTCTTGCCTGTGCATAGCCAGTGTCTAGCCTGTGCATAGCCAGTGTCTAGCCTTTGTCCTTTCTGTTTCTTGCCTGTTTCTAGCCTGCGTCTAGCCTGTGTATAGCATGTGTCTAGCGTGTGCCTAGCCAGTGTCTAGCCTGTGTCTAGCCTGTGCCTTGTCTGTGATTCGCATGTGCATAGCTTGTTCATAGCCAGTGTCTAGCCTATGCCTAGTCAGTGTCTAGCCTATGCCTAGCCTGTGTCTAGCCTATGCCTAGACAGTGTCTACCCTATGCCTTGCCAGTGTTAAGCATTTGCCTAGCCAGTGTCTAGTCTGTGCCTAGCCAGTGTCTAGCCTGTGCATAGCCAGTGTCTAGCCTGTGCATAGCCAGTGTCTAGCCTGTGCCTAGCCTGTGTTTAGCCTGTGCTTAGCCAGTGTCTAGCCTGTGCCTAGCCTGTGTCTAGCCAGTGTCTAGCCAGTGTTTAGCCTGTGCCTAGCCCTTGTCTAACCTGTGCCTAGCCAGTATCTAGCCTGTGCATAGCCAGTGTCTAGCCTGTGCTTAGCCAGTGTCTAGCCTGTGCCTAGACTGTGCCTTGTCTGTGATTCGCATGTGTATAGCTTGTGCATAGCCAGTGTCTAGCCTATGCCTAGCCAGTGTCTAGCCTATGCCTAGCCTGTGTCTAGCCTATGCCTAGACAGTGTCTAGCCTATGCCTAGCCAGTGTTTAGCCTTTGCCTAGCCAGTGTCTAGTCTCTGAATAGCCAGTGTCTAATCTGTGCATAGCCAGTGTCTAGCCTGTGCATAGCCAGTGTCTAGCTTGTGTATAGCCAGTGTCTATCCTGTGCATAGCCAGTGTCTAGCCTTTGCCTTGCTAGTGTCTAGCTCGAGTCTGTGCAAAGCAGTGTCCAGTCAGTGTCTAGCCAGTGTCTAGCCAGTGTCTAGCCAGTGTCTAGCCAGTGTCTAGCCTGTGCCTAGCCTGTGCCTAGCCTGTGCCTAGCCTGTGCCTAGCCTGTGCCTAGCCTGTGCCTAGCCTGTGCCTAGCCACTGTCTAGGCCTTGTCTAACCTGTGCCTAGCCAGTGTCTTGCCTGTGCATAGCCGGTGTCTAGCCTATTCCAGTCTGTCTGTCTGGACTGTGTCTAGCCTGTGTCATGCCAGTGTAAAGACTGTGTCTAGCCTATGCGAAGCCTGTGTCTAGCATTTGTCCTTTCTGTTTATTGCCTGTTTCTAGCCTGCGGCTAGCCTGTGTTTAGCATGTGTCTGGCCTATGTCTAGCCTGTATCTAATCAGTGACTAGCCAATGTCCAACCAATGGCAAACCAGTGTCTAGCCAATGTCTAGCCAATATCTAGCCAATGTCTAGCCTGTGCCTAGCCAGTGTCTAGCCTGTGTCTAGCCTGTGCCTTGTCTGTGATTCGCATGTGCATAGCTCGTGCATAGCCAGTGTCTATCCTATGCCTAGCCAGTGTCTAGCCTTTGCCTAGCCAGTGTCTAGCCTGTGCCTAGCCTGTGCCTTGTCTGTGATTCGCATGTGCATAGCTCGTGCATAGCCAGTGTCTATCCTATGCCTAGCCAGTGTCTAGCCTTTGCCTAGCCAGTGTCTAGCCTATGCCTAGACAGTGTCTAGCCTGTGCCTAGACTGTGCCTTGTCTGTGATTCGCATGTGTATAGCTTGTGCATAGCCAGTGTCTACCCTGTGCATAGCCAGTGTCTAGCCTGTGTAAAGCCAGTGTCTAGCCTCTGCCTAGCCAGTGTCTAGCCTCTGCCTAGCCAGTGTCTAGCCTCTGCCTAGCCAGTGTCTGGCCTCTGCCTAGCCGGTGCCTAGCCTAGTCAAGTCTGTCTGTCTGGACTTTGTCTAGACTGTGTCATGCCAGTGTAAAGACTGTGTCTATCTTGTGTCTATCCTGTGCGTAGCCTGTGTCTAGCCTTTGTCCTTTCTGTTTCTTGCCTGTTTCTAGCCTGCGTCTAGCCTGTGTATAGCATGTGTCTAGCGTGTGCCTAGCCAGTGTCTAGCCTGTGTCTACCCTGTGCCTTGTCTGTGATTCGCATGTGCATAGCTTGTTCATAGCCAGTGTCTAGCCTATGCCTAGTCAGTGTCTAGCCTATGCCTAGCCTGTGTCTAGCCTATGCCTAGACAGTGTCTACCCTATGCCTTGCCAGTGTTTAGCATTTGCCTAGCCAGTGTCTAGTCTCTTCCCAGCCAGTGTCTAGCCTGTGCATAGCCAGTGTCTAGCCTGTGCAAAGCCAGTGTCTAGCCTGTGCCTAGCCTGTGTCTAGCCAGTGTCTAGCCAGTGTTTAGCCTGTGCCTAGCCCTTGTCGAACCTGTGCCTAGCCAGTATCTAGCCTGTGCATAGCCAGTGTCTAGCATGTGCATAGCCAGTGTCTAGCCTGTGTCTAGACTGGGCCTTGTCTGTGATTCGCATGTGCATAGCTTGTGCATAGCCAGTGTCTAGCCTATGCCTAGCCAGTGTCTAGCCTATGCCTAGCCTGTGTCTAGCCTATGCCTAGACAGTGTCTAGCCTATGCCTAGCCAGTGTTTAGCCTTTGCCTAGCCAGTGTCTAGTCTCTGAATAGCCAGCGTCTAACCTGTGCATAGCCAGTGTCTAGCCTGTGCATAGCCAGTGTCTAGCCTGTGCATAGCCAGTGTCTAGCCTGTGCATAGCCAGTGTCTAGCCTTTGCCTAGGTAGTGTCTAGCCCGAGTCTGTGCAAAGCAGTGTCCAGTCAGTGTCTAGCCAGTGTCTAGCCAGTGTCTAGCCAGTGTCTAGCCTGTGCCTAGCCTGTGCCTAGCCTGTGCCTAGCCTGTGTTTAGCCTGTGCTTAGCCAGTGTCTAGCCTGTGCCTAGCCACTGTCTAGGCCTTGTCTAACCTGTGCCTAGCCAGTGTCTTGCCTGTGCATAGCCAGTGTCTAGCCTGTGCATAGCCAGTGTCTAGCCTGTGTCTAGACTGTGCCTTGTCTGTGATTCGCATGTGCATAGCTTGTGCATAGCCAGTGTCTAGCCTATGTCTAGACAGTGTCTAGCCTATGCCTAGCCAGTGTTTAGCCTTTGCCTAGCCAGTGTCTAGTCTGTGCCCAGCCAGTGTTTAGCCTGTGCATAGCCAGTGTCTAGCCTGTGCATATCCAGTGTCTAGCCTGTGCCTAGCCTGTGTTTAGCCTGTGCTTAGCCAGTGTCTAGCCTGTGCCTAGCCTGTGTCTAGCCAGTGTCTAGCCTGTGCCTAGCCTGTGCCTAGCCTGTGTCTAGCCTGTGCCTAGACTGTGCCTTGTCTGTGATTCGCATGTGTATGGCTTGTGCATAGCCAGTGTCTAGCCTATGCCTAGCCAGTGTCTAGCCTATGCCTAGCCTGTGTCTAGCCTATGCCTAGACAGTGTCTAGCCTGTGCCTAGACTGTGCCTTGTCTGTGATTCGCATGTGTATAGCTTGTGCATAGCCAGTGTCTAGCCTATGCCTAGCCAGTGTCTAGCCTATGCCTAGCCTGTGTCTAGCCAATGCCTAGACAGTGTCTAGCCTGTGCCTAGACTGTGCCTTGTCTGTGATTCGCATGTGTATAGCTTGTGCATAGCCAGTGTCTAGCCTGTGCATAGCCAGTGTCTAGCCTGTGTAAAGCCAGTGTCTAGCCTCTGCCTAGCCAGTGTCTAGCCTCTGCCTAGCCAGTGTCTAGCCTCTGCCTAGCCAGTGTCTAGCCTCTGCCTAGCCAGTGTCTAGCCTCTGCCTAGCCAGTGTCTAGCCTCTGCCTAGCCAGTGTCTGGCCTCTGCCTAGCCGGTGCCTAGCCTAGTCAAGTCTGTCTGTCTGGACAATGTCTAGACTGTGTCATGCCAGTGTAAAGACTGTGTCTATCTTGTGTCTATCCTGTGCGTAGCCTGTGTCTAGCCTTTGTCCTTTCTGTTTCTTGCCTGTTTTTAGCCTGCGTCTAGCCTGTGTATAGCATGTGTCTAGCGTGTGCCTAGCCAGTGTCTAGCCTGTGTCTAGCCTGTGCCTTGTCTGTGATTCGCATGTGCATAGCTTGTTCATAGCCAGTGTCTAGCCTATGCCTAGTCAGTGTCTAGCCTATGCCTAGCCTGTGTCTAGCCTATGCCTAGACAGTGTCTACCCTATGCCTTGCCAGTGTTTAGCATTTGCCTAGCCAGAGTCTAGTCTGTGCCTAGCCAGTGTCTAGCCTGTGCATAGCCAGTGTCTAGCCTGTGCAAAGCCAGTGTCTAGCCTGTGTCTAGACTGTGCCTTGTCTGTGATTCGCATGTGCATAGCTTGTGCATAGCCAGTGTCTAGTCTATGTCTAGACAGTGTCTAGCCTATGCCTAGCCAGTGTTTAGCCTTTGCCTAGCCAGTGTCTAGTCTGTACCCAGCCAGTGTCTAGCCTGTGCATAGCCAGTGTCTAGCCTGTGCATATCCAGTGTCTAGCCTGTGCCTAGCCTGTGTTTAGCCTGTGCTTAGCCAGTGTCTAGCCTGTGCCTAGCCTGTGTTTAGCCTGTGCTTAGCCAGTGTCTAGCCTGTGCCTAGCCACTGTCTAGCCCTTGTCTAACCTGTGCCTAGCCAGTGTCCAGCGTGTGCATAGCCAGTGTCTAGTCTGTGCATAGCCAGTGTCTAGCCTGTGCCTAGACTGTGCCTTGTCTGTGATTCGCATGTGTATAGCTTGTGCATAGCCAGTGTCTAGCCTATGCCTAGCCAGTGTCTAGCCTATGCCTAGCCTGTGTCTAGCCTATGCCTAGATAGTGTCTAGCCTGTGCCTAGACTGTGCCTTGTCTGTGATTCGCATGTGTATAGCTTGTGCATAGCCAGTGTCTAGCCTATGCCTAGCCAGTGTCTAGCCTATGCCTAGCCTGTGTCTAGCCTATGCCTAGACAGTGTCTAGCCCGAGTCTTACCTGTGCCTTGCCTGTGATTGGCATGTGCAAAGCAGTGTCCAGTCAGTGTCTAGCCAGTGTCAAGCCCGTGTCCTGGTAGTGTCTAGCCAGTGTCTAGCCAGTGTCTAGTCAGTGTCTAGCCAGTGTCTAGCCAGTGTCTAGCCAGTGTCTAGCCAGTGTCTAGCCAGTGTCTAGCCAGTGTCTAGCCTGTACCTAGCCTGTGCCTAGCCTGTGCCTAGCCTGTGTTTAGCCAGTGCTAAGCCAGTATTTAGCCTGTGCTAAGCCAGTGTTTAGCCTGTGCTAAGCCAGTTTCTAGCCTGTGCCTAGACAGTATCTAGCCTGTACATAGCCAGTGTCTAGCCTGTGCATAGCGATTGTCTAGCCTGTGCATAGCCTGTGCCTAGCCAGTGTCTAGGCACAGGCCAGTATCTAGCCAGTGTCTAGCCAATGTCTAGCCAGTGTCTAGCCAATGTCTAGCCAGTGTCTAGCCAATGTCTAGCCAGTGTCTAGCCAGTGTCTAGCCAGTGTCTAGCCAGTGTCTAGCCAGTGTCTAGCCAGTGCCTAGCCAGTGTCTAGTCTGTGCCTGACCAGTGTCTAGCCAGTGTCTAGCCAGTTTCTAGCCAGTGTCTAGCTAGTATTCAGCCAGTGTTTAGCCTGCGCCTAGCCCTTGTCTAACCTGTGCCTAGCCAGTGTCTAGCCTGTGCATAGCCAGTGTCTAGCCCTTGCATAGCCAGTGTCTAGCCTCTGTCTAGTCAGTGTCTAGCCTCTGTCTAGTCAGTGTCTAGCCTCTGCCTAGCCAGTGTCTAGCCTCTGCCTAGCCAGTGACTAGCCTGTGCCTAACCAGTGTCTAGCCTGTGTCTAGCCTGTGTCTAGCCTGTGTCTAGCCTGTGTCTAGCCTGTGTCTACCCTGTGCCTTGCCTGTAATTGGCATGTGCATAGCAGTGTATAGCCAGTGTCTAGCCCGTGTCCAGTTAGTGTCTAGCAAGTGTCTAGCCAGTGTCTAGCCAGTGTCTAGCCAGTGTCTAGCAAGTATCTAGCCAGTGTCCAGTCAGTGTCTAGCCAGTGTCTAGCCAGTGTCTAGCCAGTGTCTAGCCAGTGTCTAGCCTGTGCCTAGCCTGTGCCTTGCCTGTGATTGGCATGTGCATAGCAGTGTATAGCCAGTGTCTAGCCCGTGTCCAGTTAGTGTCACGCCAGTGTCTAACCAGTGTCCAGTCAGTGTCTAGCCAGTGTCTAGCCAGTGTCTAGCCTGTGCTTAGCCTGTGCCTAGCCTGTGCCTAGCCACTGTCTAGCCTGTGTTCATCAGTGTCTTGCCAGTGTTTAGCCTGCGCCTAGCCCTTGTCTAACCTGTGCCTAGCCTGTGTAAAGCCAGTGTCTAGCCTCAACCTAGCCAGTGTCTAGCCTCTGCCTAGCCAGTGTCTAGCCTCTGCCTAGCCAGTGTCTAGCCTCTGCCTAGCCAGTGTCTAGCCTCTGCCTAGCCAGTGTCTAGCCTCTGCCTAGCCAGTGTCTAGCCTCTTCCTAGCCAGTGTCTAGCCTATGCCTAGACAGTGTCTAGCCCGAGTCTTACCTGTGCCTTGCCTGTGATTGGCATGTGCAAAGCAGTGTCCAGTCAGTGTCTAGCCAGTGTCTAGCCCGTGTCCAGTTAGTGTCTAGCCAGTGTCTAGCCAGTGTCTAGCCTGTGTCTAGCCAGTTTCTAGCCAGGTTTTAGCCTGCGCCTAGCCCTTGTCTAACCTGTGCCTAGCCAGTGTCTAGCCTGTGCATAGCCAGTGTCTAGCCTGTGCATAGCCAGTGTCTAGCCTGTGCATAGCCAGTGTATAGCCTGTGTAAAGCCAGTGTCTAGCCTCTGCCTAGCCAGTGTCTAGCCTCTGCCTAGCCAGTGTCTAGCCTCTGCCTTGCCTGTGCCTAGCCTGTGCCTAGCCTGTGCCTAGCCTGTGCCTAGCCACTGTCTAGGCCTTGTCTAACCTGTGCCTAGCCAGTGTCTTGCCTGTGCATAGCCAGTGTCTAGCCTGTGCATAGCCAGTGTCTAGCCTTTGTCCTTTCTGTTTCTTGCCTGTTTCTAGCCTGCGTCTAGCCTGTGTATAGCATGTGTCTAGCGTGTGCCTAGCCAGTGTCTAGCCTGTGTCTAGCCTGTGCCTTGTCTGTGATTCGCATGTGCATAGCTTGTTCATAGCCAGTGTCTAGCCTTTGCCTAGTCAGTGTCTAGCCTATGCCTAGCCTGTGTCTAGCCTATGCCTAGACAGTGTCTACCCTATGCCTTGCCAGTGTTAAGCATTTGCCTAGCCAGTGTCTAGTCTGTGCCTAGCCAGTGTCTAGCCTGTGCATAGCCAGTGTCTAGCCTGTGCATAGCCAGTGTCTAGCCTGTGCCTAGCCTGTGTTTAGCCTGTGCTTAGCCAGTGTCTATCCTGTGCCTAGCCTGTGTCTAGCCAGTGTCTAGCCAGTGTTTAGCCTGTGCCTAGCCCTTGTCTAACCTGTGCCTAGCCAGTATCTAGCCTGTGCATAGCCAGTGTCTAGCCTGTGCATAGCCAGTGTCTAGCCTGTGTCTAGACTGTGCCTTGTCTGTGATTCGCATGTGCATAGCTTGTGCATAGCCAGTGTCTAGCCTATGCCTAGCCAGTGTCTAGCTTATGCCTAGCCTGTGTCTAGCCTATGCCTAGACAGTGTCTAGCCTATGCCTAGCCAGTGTTTACCCTTTGCCTAGCCAGTGTCTAGTCTCTGCCTAGCCAGTGTCTAACCTGTGCATAGCCAGTGTCTAGCCTGTGCATAGCCAGTGTCTAGCCTGTGCATAGCCAGTGTCTAGCCTGTGCATAGCCAGTGTCTAGCCTTTGCCTAGCTAGTGTCTAGCCCGAGTCTGTGCAAAGCAGTGTCCAGTCAGTGTCTAGCCAGTGTCTAGCCAGTGTCAAGCCAGTGTCTAGCCAGTGTCTAGCCTGTGCCTAGCCTGTGCCTAGCCTGTGCCTAGCCTGTGCCTAGCCTGTGCCTAGCCTGTGCCTAGCCACTGTCTAGGCCTTGTCTAACCTGTGCCTAGCCAGTGTCTTGCCTGTGCATAGCCGGTGTCTAGCCTATTCCAGTCTGTCTGTCTGGACTGTGTCTAGCCTGTGTCATGCCAGTGTAAAGACTGTGTCTAGCCTATGCGAAGCCTGTGTCTAGCATTTGTCCTTTCTGTTTATTGCCTGTTTCTAGCCTGCGGCTAGCCTGTGTTTAGCATGTGTCTGGCCTATGTCTAGCCTGTATCTAATCAGTGACTAGCCAATGTCCAACCAATGGCAAACCAGTGTCTAGCCAATGTCTAGCCAATATCTAGCCAATGTCTAGCCTGTGCCTAGCCAGTGTCTAGCCTGTGTCTAGCCTGTGCCTTGTCTGTGATTCGCATGTGCATAGCTCGTGCATAGCCAGTGTCTATCCTATGCCTAGCCAGTGTCTAGCCTTTGCCTAGCCAGTGTCTAGCCTGTGCCTAGCCTGTGCCTTGTCTGTGATTCGCATGTGCATAGCTCGTGCATAGCCAGTGTCTATCCTATGCCTAGCCAGTGTCTAGCCTTTGCCTAGCCAGTGTCTAGCCTATGCCTAGACAGTGTCTAGCCTGTGCCTAGACTGTGCCTTGTCTGTGATTCGCATGTGTATAGCTTGTGCATAGCCAGTGTCTACCCTGTGCATAGCCAGTGTCTAGCCTGTGTAAAGCCAGTGTCTAGCCTCTGCCTAGCCAGTGTCTAGCCTCTGCCTAGCCAGTGTCTAGCCTCTGCCTAGCCAGTGTCTGGCCTCTGCCTAGCCGGTGCCTAGCCTAGTCAAGTCTGTCTGTCTGGACTTTGTCTAGACTGTGTCATGCCAGTGTAAAGACTGTGTCTATCTTGTGTCTATCCTGTGCGTAGCCTGTGTCTAGCCTTTGTCCTTTCTGTTTCTTGCCTGTTTCTAGCCTGCGTCTAGCCTGTGTATAGCATGTGTCTAGCGTGTGCCTAGCCAGTGTCTAGCCTGTGTCTACCCTGTGCCTTGTCTGTGATTCGCATGTGCATAGCTTGTTCATAGCCAGTGTCTAGCCTATGCCTAGTCAGTGTCTAGCCTATGCCTAGCCTGTGTCTAGCCTATGCCTAGACAGTGTCTACCCTATGCCTTGCCAGTGTTTAGCATTTGCCTAGCCAGTGTCTAGTCTCTTCCCAGCCAGTGTCTAGCCTGTGCATAGCCAGTGTCTAGCCTGTGCAAAGCCAGTGTCTAGCCTGTGCCTAGCCTGTGTCTAGCCAGTGTCTAGCCAGTGTTTAGCCTGTGCCTAGCCCTTGTCGAACCTGTGCCTAGCCAGTATCTAGCCTGTGCATAGCCAGTGTCTAGCATGTGCATAGCCAGTGTCTAGCCTGTGTCTAGACTGGGCCTTGTCTGTGATTCGCATGTGCATAGCTTGTGCATAGCCAGTGTCTAGCCTATGCCTAGCCAGTGTCTAGCCTATGCCTAGCCAGTGTCTAGCCTATGCCTAGCCTGTGTCTAGCCTATGCCTAGACAGTGTCTAGCCTATGCCTAGCCAGTGTTTAGCCTTTGCCTAGCCAGTGTCTAGTCTCTGAATAGCCAGCGTCTAACCTGTGCATAGCCAGTGTCTAGCCTGTGCATAGCCAGTGTCTAGCCTGTGCATAGCCAGTGTCTAGCCTGTGCATAGCCAGTGTCTAGCCTTTGCCTAGGTAGTGTCTAGCCCGAGTCTGTGCAAAGCAGTGTCCAGTCAGTGTCTAGCCAGTGTCTAGCCAGTGTCTAGCCAGTGTCTAGCCTGTGCCTAGCCTGTGCCTAGCCTGTGCCTAGCCTGTGTTTAGCCTGTGCTTAGCCAGTGTCTAGCCTGTGCCTAGCCACTGTCTAGGCCTTGTCTAACCTGTGCCTAGCCAGTGTCTTGCCTGTGCATAGCCAGTGTCTAGCCTGTGCATAGCCAGTGTCTAGCCTGTGTCTAGACTGTGCCTTGTCTGTGATTCGCATGTGCATAGCTTGTGCATAGCCAGTGTCTAGCCTATGTCTAGACAGTGTCTAGCCTATGCCTAGCCAGTGTTTAGCCTTTGCCTAGCCAGTGTCTAGTCTGTGCCCAGCCAGTGTTTAGCCTGTGCATAGCCAGTGTCTAGCCTGTGCATATCCAGTGTCTAGCCTGTGCCTAGCCTGTGTTTAGCCTGTGCTTAGCCAGTGTCTAGCCTGTGCCTAGCCTGTGTCTAGCCAGTGTCTAGCCTGTGCCTAGCCTGTGCCTAGCCTGTGTCTAGCCTGTGCCTAGACTGTGCCTTGTCTGTGATTCGCATGTGTATGGCTTGTGCATAGCCAGTGTCTAGCCTATGCCTAGCCAGTGTCTAGCCTATGCCTAGCCTGTGTCTAGCCTATGCCTAGACAGTGTCTAGCCTGTGCCTAGACTGTGCCTTGTCTGTGATTCGCATGTGTATAGCTTGTGCATAGCCAGTGTCTAGCCTATGCCTAGCCAGTGTCTAGCCTATGCCTAGCCTGTGTCTAGCCAATGCCTAGACAGTGTCTAGCCTGTGCCTAGACTGTGCCTTGTCTGTGATTCGCATGTGTATAGCTTGTGCATAGCCAGTGTCTAGCCTGTGCATAGCCAGTGTCTAGCCTGTGTAAAGCCAGTGTCTAGCCTCTGCCTAGCCAGTGTCTAGCCTCTGCCTAGCCAGTGTCTAGCCTCTGCCTAGCCAGTGTCTAGCCTCTGCCTAGCCAGTGTCTAGCCTCTGCCTAGCCAGTGTCTAGCCTCTGCCTAGCCAGTGTCTGGCCTCTGCCTAGCCGGTGCCTAGCCTAGTCAAGTCTGTCTGTCTGGACAATGTCTAGACTGTGTCATGCCAGTGTAAAGACTGTGTCTATCTTGTGTCTATCCTGTGCGTAGCCTGTGTCTAGCCTTTGTCCTTTCTGTTTCTTGCCTGTTTTTAGCCTGCGTCTAGCCTGTGTATAGCATGTGTCTAGCGTGTGCCTAGCCAGTGTCTAGCCTGTGTCTAGCCTGTGCCTTGTCTGTGATTCGCATGTGCATAGCTTGTTCATAGCCAGTGTCTAGCCTATGCCTAGTCAGTGTCTAGCCTATGCCTAGCCTGTGTCTAGCCTATGCCTAGACAGTGTCTACCCTATGCCTTGCCAGTGTTTAGCATTTGCCTAGCCAGAGTCTAGTCTGTGCCTAGCCAGTGTCTAGCCTGTGCATAGCCAGTGTCTAGCCTGTGCAAAGCCAGTGTCTAGCCTGTGTCTAGACTGTGCCTTGTCTGTGATTCGCATGTGCATAGCTTGTGCATAGCCAGTGTCTAGTCTATGTCTAGACAGTGTCTAGCCTATGCCTAGCCAGTGTTTAGCCTTTGCCTAGCCAGTGTCTAGTCTTTACCCAGCCAGTGTCTAGCCTGTGCATAGCCAGTGTCTAGCCTGTGCATATCCAGTGTCTAGCCTGTGCCTAGCCTGTGTTTAGCCTGTGCTTAGCCAGTGTCTAGCCTGTGCCTAGCCTGTGTTTAGCCTGTGCTTAGCCAGTGTCTAGCCTGTGCCTAGCCACTGTCTAGCCCTTGTCTAACCTGTGCCTAGCCAGTGTCCAACGTGTGCATAGCCAGTGTCTAGTCTGTGCATAGCCAGTGTCTAGCCTGTGCCTAGACTGTGCCTTGTCTGTGATTCGCATGTGTATAGCTTGTGCATAGCCAGTGTCTAGCCTATGCCTAGCCAGTGTCTAGCCTATGCCTAGCCTGTGTCTAGCCTATGCCTAGATAGTGTCTAGCCTGTGCCTAGACTGTGCCTTGTCTGTGATTCGCATGTGTATAGCTTGTGCATAGCCAGTGTCTAGCCTATGCCTAGCCAGTGTCTAGCCTATGCCTAGCCTGTGTCTAGCCTATGCCTAGACAGTGTCTAGCCCGAGTCTTACCTGTGCCTTGCCTGTGATTGGCATGTGCAAAGCAGTGTCCAGTCAGTGTCTAGCCAGTGTCAAGCCCGTGTCCTGGTAGTGTCTAGCCAGTGTCTAGCCAGTGTCTAGTCAGTGTCTAGCCAGTGTCTAGCCAGTGTCTAGCCAGTGTCTAGCCAGTGTCTAGCCAGTGTCTAGCCAGTGTCTAGCCAGTGTCTAGCCTGTGCCTAGCCTGTGCCTAGCCTGTGCCTAGCCTGTGTTTAGCCTGTGCTAAGCCAGTGTTTAGCCTGTGCTAAGCCAGTGTTTAGCCTGTGCTAAGCCAGTTTCTAGCCTGTGCCTAGACAGTATCTAGCCTGTACATAGCCAGTGTCTAGCCTGTGCATAGCGATTGTCTAGCCTGTGCATAGCCTGTGCCTAGCCAGTGTCTAGGCACAGGCCAGTATCTAGCCAGTGTCTAGCCAATGTCTAGCCAGTGTCTAGCCAGTGTCTAGCCAGTGTCTAGCCAGTGTCTAGCCAGTGTCTAGCCAGTGCCTAGCCAGTGTCTAGTCTGTGCCTGACCAGTGTCTAGCCAGTGTCTAGCCAGTTTCTAGCCAGTGTCTAGCTAGTATTCAGCCAGTGTTTAGCCTGCGCCTAGCCCTTGTCTAACCTGTGCCTAGCCAGTGTCTAGCCTGTGCATAGCCAGTGTCTAGCCCTTGCATAGCCAGTGTCTAGCCTCTGTCTAGTCAGTGTCTAGCCTCTGTCTAGTCAGTGTCTAGCCTCTGCCTAGCCAGTGTCTAGCCTCTGCCTAGCCAGTGACTAGCCTGTGCCTAACCAGTGTCTAGCCTGTGTCTAGCCTGTGTCTAGCCTGTGTCTAGCCTGTGTCTAGCCTGTGTCTACCCTGTGCCTTGCCTGTAATTGGCATGTGCATAGCAGTGTATAGCCAGTGTCTAGCCTGTGTCCAGTTAGTGTCTAGCAAGTGTCTAGCCAGTGTCTAGCCAGTGTCTAGCCAGTGTCTAGCCAGTGTCTAGCCAGTGTCCAGTCAGTGTCTAGCCAGTGTCTAGCCAGTGTCTAGCCAGTGTCTAGCCAGTGTCTAGCCTGTGCCTAGCCTGTGCCTTGCCTGTGATTGGCATGTGCATAGCAGTGTATAGCCAGTGTCTAGCCCGTGTCCAGTTAGTGTCACGCCAGTGTCTAACCAGTGTCCAGTCAGTGTCTAGCCAGTGTCTAGCCAGTGTCTAGCCTGTGCCTAGCCTGTGCCTAGCCTGTGCCTAGCCTGTGCCTAGCCACTGTCTAGCCTGTGTTCAGCCAGTGTCTTGCCAGTGTTTAGCCTGCGCCTAGCCCTTGTCTAACCTGTGCCTAGCCTGTGTAAAGCCAGTGTCTAGCCTCTGCCTAGCCAGTGTCTAGCCTCTGCCTAGCCAGTGTCTAGCCTCTGCCTAGCCAGTGTCTAGCCTCTGCCTAGCCAGTGTCTAGCCTCTGCCTAGCCAGTGTCTAGCCTCTGCCTAGCCAGTGTCTAGCCTCTTCCTAGCCAGTGTCTAGCCTCCGCCTAGCCGGTGTCTAGCCTATTTCAGTCTGTCTGTCTGGACTGTGTCTAGCCTGTGTCATGCCAGTGTAAAGACTGTGTCTAGCCTGTGCGAAGCCTGTGTCTAGCATTTGTCCTTTCTGTTTCTTGCCTGTTTTTAGCCAGTGTCTAGCCTGTGTAAAGCCAGTGTCTAGCCTCTGCCTAGCCAGTGTCTAGCCTCTGCCTAGCCAGTGTCTAGCCTCTGCCTAGCCAGTGTCTAGCCTCTGCCTAGCCAGTGTCTAGCCTCTGCCTAGCCAGTGTCTAGCCTCTTCCTAGCCAGTGTCTAGCCTCCGCCTAGCCGGTGTCTAGCCTATTCCAGTCTGTCTGTCTGGACTGTGTCTAGCCTGTGTCATGCCAGTGTAAAGACTGTGTCTAGCCTGTGCGAAGCCTGTGTCTAGCATTTGTCCTTTCTGTTTCTTGCCTGTTTTTAGCCTGCGGCTAGCCTGTGTATAGCATGTGTCTGGCCTATGTCTAGCCTGTATCTAATCAGTGACTAGCCAATGTCCAACCAATGGCAAACCAGTGTCTAGCCAATGTCTAGCCAATATCTAGCCAGTGTCTAGCCTGTGCCTAGCCAGTGTCTAGCCTGTGTCTAGCCTGTGCCTTGTCTGTGATTCGCATGTGCATAGCTTGTGCATAGCCAGTGTCTATCCTTTGCCTAGCCAGTGTCTAGCCTATGCCTCGCCAGTGTCTAGCCTATGCCTAGCCAGTGTTTAGCCTGTGCCTAGCCAGTGTCTAGCCTGTGCCTAGCCAGTGTCTAGCCTGTGCCTAGCCAGTGTCTAGCCTGTGCCTAGCGAGTGTCTAGCCTGTGCATAGCCAGTGTCTAGCCTGTGCATAGCCAGTTTCTAGCCTGTGCATAGCCAGTGTCTAGCCTGTGCCTAGCCAATGTCTAGCCAGTGTCTAGCCAGTGTCTAGCCAGTGACTTGTCAGTGTCTAGCCAGTTGTTGGAAGTTCGATAAAGTTGCCAGGCCTTGCCGTACCATGCTCGATTTGGCGTATATGAATAAATACCAAAATATCGTTTAAAAGATAGAACTTAAGTTATTATAGATATAAGCAAGCTGCTGTGCAACACTGAAAATGAAGAGCGTCACTTTTCGAAATAATTCGCACGCAGCAACACATTAAAATAAACCGCTCCCTTTTTTCTTCTTTATCTTAAGTTATTTACTTGTTTGAATTAATAAATATATTGAGTTTATAGACGGAGAAGTGTTATATTTTTGTGAAGCAAATTGTCTAATTGGATACAGAACATTTTTTATTTTAATTAGATTGCGTTGCGAAAAAGAACTGCGTATTACACACACACATACAGGCATAGGATGATGAAATAGTTACGCGTCGTGGTGAAATACAATTTTGAAAAGCTTGATGGAATTTTGGTGTCTTGATGGACTTGCGCAATAAGAAGCGATTAGTGAGTGCTGAAGAGATGTCTGCATCTTCAACACTTAAGAGATCTGATGAAATGGGATCAGAAAGTGACACGGAGTTCAGCGGCACCCAAACGATGGTGCCCAGAGAAAAGGAAGACACCGTTACGATTCTTATAAAGCGCATGACGGAACAGTTAGCTGCACTGTCTGAACAAAACTGTGCATTGGCTACAAAAATGGCGAACGTTACTGAGGGTATGTCGGAACGGATGAACAAAATAGAGCAGTTGGTAGTTGCAAATCCAATTGGTGCAATATGCACAGCCTCACATGGTGGCATTGGCGTTCCTGCAATGGGCAGCGACGATCATGGATTGACTATCAACAATGCTGCACAGGGCAGCAACATGGGTTCAAACGTGGAGGACGTATCTGGAACGCTCACACATGGTAGCACTGGCGTTTCTGTAATGAATAGAGACGCAACTTCACAAGCAAATTTTGGAGCCACACATGGTGGCACTGGCGTTTCTGCACTGGGCAGCAACGCAGCCGCACAACAAAGCGGCAGCATTGGCAAGCTCTGGTCTTGATACACAGAGAAAGAATTATGGATCTGATAAACAGGAAAGCTCTGGTCTTGATACACAGAGAAGGAATTATGGACTTGATATTTTGGGCATTAATGCGACTGGAAGACAACATGGTGTCTCAGCAGCCGCGGATCATGTCAGATTTGCCGAACATAGTGACATTGCTCATGGCGTTGCTGGAGACGCACACTGGAAGGCTGCTTTTTATAGTGGAGAGAAGCACGTCGATTATAATGGAGCCACCAGAGGCTTGACTAGCGCAAATGATTTGAATTCTGGAAAATTTGGAATGGATGGGCTAGCTGAGGGTTATGGTGCAGCAAGGTTTAATTTGGCACAAGACAGGCACATAGAAAATAGTTCTCTCGTGCACCCACAGTACAATTCTGTTACACAACCTCGTAAATTAATGTATTTAATGTATTTAATGGAAATGCAAAAGATTGGCCAGTATTTTGCACAATGCTCTCAGAGTCAACAGCTGCTTATAGGTACACAAATCTTGAGATTCTCTTACGGCTGCAGAAGAGTCTTATAGGAGCGGCTAGAGGCGAGGTCGATGCCTTGTTAATAAATCCTGTTAATGTACCACACATAATCAATAGGCTGCAGTTTCGATATGGACGACCGGAACTGCTTATAAAATCCCAATTGGAAATTGTCAATAGTCTTCAGAGTATTCCTGAAAATAATTTGGAAAAGCTGGTACCCTTTGCTTCCAAAGTAGAGAATTTGGTCATTTACTTAAGGTCGGCAAATGCTACACAGTATTTGAATAACGCGGCAATGTTGGATCAGCTTATCGAGAAGTTGCCATTGTCAAAGAGGATATTATGGAATGAATACGCTGCAAATATAGTACCGTATCCAAATTTGGGACACCTTAGCATTTGGATAAATGGATTGAGTCGGAGCATTGCAAGGGCAACAGTGGTGATTTCGAAGGAACAAGCAACAAAGGGAAAACATAATTCGCAGCAAAAGTCGGTGATGCAAGTTCCAGAAGTCGCTGATACGACGGTCGCAAATAAAGATACGTGCTATAAATGCAAAGGAGAGCACAAGTTGCCAAAATGTGAGGAATACAATAAAGCCTCTATAGATGACAGATGGAAAATTGCAAAAGATCTTGGCGTCTGCTATAGTTGTTTGTTTAAAGGTCACAGCGTAAGAGCATGCAAATACAAACGGACATGTAAATTGAATGGATGTGACAAAATGCATCATAGATCATTGCAGAGTGATAAAACAAAGGCAAAAGAATCCAGCGAAAAGAAGATAGAGGAAGAGAGATCATCTGTGAACACGATAAAGTCAGATATGTATGTCAAAGATACTCTTTAAAGTTGTGCCTATAGAGCTTATGGGACCAAACAGACAAATTATTAAAACATTTGCCTTTGTGGATGAAGGTTCTTCGACTACATTGATAAACAATGAGTTGGCGCATAAATTGGGTGTCAAAGAAGACCCTGTTAAGTTGACATTGAGCTGGATAGGCAAACATGCTATGGATGTGAATTCTATGATTTGCAAATTAAAGATACGATCACAAGACGGTGACAAGAAATGGCAGCGTATAAAGGGAAGTTCGGTTCCAGAGCTTCAATTACCTTTGCAAACCCTTGATGTGCAGCAGTTGGAAAGACAGTCCAAGAAAATGAGGAATATACCAATTAAAGGGTATACAAATGCAGAGCCAATGATTTTAATAGGAATAGACAATTGTCCTGTTATTCGTGCTATTAAAAGCATACAGTTGGATAGGAATTTGATTGCAACAAAAACAGCACTAGGATGGTATATCTATGGATTGACACAAAGACAGCCAGATGTATTCCCAATTTGTACAGTTGTACTGCACACAACTGCTACAAGAGGGGAGATGGATATGCATAAATGAATGGCGGATTATTTCTCAACAGAAGGTTTTGGCGTAGAAATATCTCCAAAACGTTTGGAGCCAGCCGCTGTAAGCAGAGCAAGAAGGATACTTCAGGACACCACAAAACAATTGAATGGAGAATACGAGACAGGATTGCTGTGGGCCGAGAACGAAGTCAAACTACCGGATAGCTACAACATGGCTCTTCACAGGCTGCAGGGAGTAGAAAATAAAATGCGCAAAATGGATAAAATGGAAGAATATGATAAAACAGTTATGGAATTTGTTAAAAAAGGATACGCTGTAAAGCTATCTAAAGATCAGGCAAATATTATACATCAATGCACGTGGTATTTGCCTCATTTCGGAGTTCACAATGTCAACAAACCTAAGAAAATGCGCTTAGTGTTTGATGCAGCAGCAGAGATTGATGGAGTTTCTCTAAATTCAAAGCTGTTAAAAGGACCAGATGAGAATCCTCCATTGACAAAAATATTGTTTCAGTTTCGACAAGGAAAGATAGCTGTATGCGCTGATATAAGAGAGATGTTTCTGCAGGTTCCAGTTAGAGAACAGGATCAAGATGCTCTGCGCTTTCTATGGAGACATGGCAATCCGGAAGCGGAAGTGGAGATATACAAGATGACAGTCATGATATTTGGAGCAGCTTGTTCGCCATGTTGTGCACAATACGTTAAGAATACGAATGCCCTTAACGCAACGAAATATAGAGAAGACGTTATAGATGCGATCATATCAAAGCACTACGTGGACGACTTTGTAGCCAGCTTCAATTCCGAGAAAGAAGCATATGACATAAGCAACGAGGTGAAAAAGGTTCACAAAATGGCAAATTTTTATCTTCAAGGATTTGTGTCGAATTCAATGGACCTTCAAAAACGAATGAATGGCAAAGAAATCGAAGCGCCAAATATAGTCAAAATGAACAATGAAAAAGTCGACAAAATACTAGGAATGCATTGGGATAGCAGGAATGATCAATTTATTTTTGATCTGCAGCTAAATCGTGTCGATAAAAATATTGTAAAGGCCACAAAATGTCCAACAAAGCGTCAGTTGTTAAGTTTGGTAATGTCAGTATACGATCCATTTGGAATGTTAGCTGATTTGATGGTACATGGAAAGGTTTTGGTCCAAGATATGTGGCGCTCAGGAATATACTGGAATGACCTGGTACCAGATTCCTTGTTTGAACGTTTCAAACGCATGTGTATAGCTTATTCATAGCCAGTGTCTAGATTATGCCTAACCAGTGTCTAGCCTATGCCTAGCCAGTGTCTAGCCTATGCCTAGCCAGTGTTTATCATGTGCCTAGCCAGTGTTTAGTCTGTGCCTAGCCAGTGTCTAGCCTGTGCATAGCCAGTTTCTAGCCAGTGTCTAGCCAGTGTCTAGCCAGTGTCTAGCCAGTGTCTAGCCAGTGTCTAGCCAGTGTCTAGCCAGTGTCTAGCCAGTGTCTAGCCAGTGTCTAGCCAGTGTCTAGCCCGTGTCTAACCAGTGTCTAGCCAGTGTCTTGCCTGTGCATAGCCAGTGTCAGCCTGTGCATTGCCAGTGTCTAGCCTGTTTCTAGACTGTGCCTTGTCTGTGATTCGCATGTGCATAGCTTGTGCATAGCCAGTGTCTAGCCTATGCCTAGCCAGTGTTTAGCCTATGCCTAGCCTGTGTCTAGCCTTTGACTAGACAGTGTCTACCCTATGCCTTGCCAGTGTTTAGCATTTGCCTAGCCAGTTTCTAGTCTGTGCCTAGCCAGTGTCTAGCCAGTGTCTAGCCTGTGCATAGCCAGTGTCTAGCCTGTGCATAGCCAGTGTCTAGCCTGTGCATAGCCAGTGTCTAGCCTGTGCCTAGCCTGTGTTTAGCCTGTGCTTAGCCAGTGTCTAGCCTGTGCCTAGCCACTGTCAAGCCCTTGTCTAACCTGTGCCTAGCCAGTGTCTAGCCAGTGCATAGCCAGTGTCTAGCCTGTGCATAGCCAGCGTCTAGCCTGTGTCTAGACTGTACCTTGTCTGTGATTCGCATGTGCATAGCTTGTGCATAGCCAGTGTCTAGCCTATGCCTAGCCAGGTTCTAGCCTATGCTTAGCCAGGTTCTAGCCTATGCCTAGCCTGTGTCTAGCCTATGCCTAGACAGTTTCTAGCCTATGCCTAGCCAGTTTTTGCCTTTGCCACTAGCCACTGTCTAGCCCTTGTCTAACCTGTGCCTAGCCAGTGTCTAGCCTGTGCATAGCCAGTGTCTAGCCAGTGCATAGCCAGTGTCTAGCCTGTGTCTAGACTGTACCTTGTCTGTGATTCGCATGTGCATAGCTTGTGCATAGCCAGGTTCTAGCCTATGCCTAGCCAGGTTCTAGCCTATGCCTAGCCTGTGTCTAGCCAATGCCTAGCCTGTGTCTAGCCTATGCCTAGACAGTGTCTAGCCTATGCCTAGAAAGTGTCTAGCCTATGCCTAGAAAGTGTCTAGCCTATGCCTAGACAGTGTCTAGCCTATGCCTAGACAGTGTCTAGCCTATGCCTAGACAGTGTCTAGCCTATGCCTAGACAGTGTCTAGCCTATTCCTAGCCAGTTTTTAGCCTTTGCCTAGCCAGTGTCTAGTCTGGGCCTAGCCAGTGTCCAACCTGTGCATAGCCAGTGTCTAGCCTGTGCATAGCCAGTGTCTAGCCTGTGCATAGCCAGTGTCTAACATGTGCTTAGCCAGTGTCTAGCCCGTGCATAGCCAGTGTCTAGCCTTTGCCTAGCTAGTGTCTAGCCCGAGTCTAACCTGTGCCTTGCTTGTGATTGGCATGTGCCAAGTCCTGTGTCCAGCCAGTGTTTAGCCTGTGTCTTAGCCAGTGTCTAGCCAGTGTTTAGCCACTGTCTAGGCCTTGTCTAACCTGTGCCTAGCCAGTGTCTTGCCTGTGCATAGCCAGTGTCTAGCCTGTGCATAGCCAGTGTCTAGCCTGTGTCTAGACTGTGCCTTGTCTGTGATTCGCAGTGTGCATAGCCAGTGCCTAGCCTGTGTCTAGCCTATGCCTAGCCTGTGCCTGTCCTATGCCTAGCCTGTGTTTAGCCTTTGCTTAGCCAGTGTCTAGTCTATGCCTAGCCACTGTCTAGGCCTTGTCTAACCTGTGCCTAGCCAGTGTCTTGCCTGTGCATAGCCAGTGTCTAGCTTGTGCATAGCCAGTATCTAGCCTGTGTCTAGACTGTGCCTTGTCTGTGATTCGCATGTGCATAGCTTGTGCATAGCCAGTGTCTAGCCTATGCCTAGCCAGTGTCTAGCCTATGCCTAGCCTGTGTCTAGCCTATACCTAGACAGTGTCTAGCCTATGCCTAGCCAGTGTTTAGCCTTTGCCTAGCCAGTGTCTAGTCTGTGCCTAGCCAGTGTCTAGCCTGTGTATAGCCAGTGTCTAGCCCTTGTCTAACCTGTGCATAGCCAGTGTCTAGCCTGTGCCTTGTCTGTGATTCGCATGTGCATAGCTTGTGCATAGCCAGTGTCTAGCCTATGCCTAGCCAGTGTCTAGCCCATGCCTAGCCTGTGTCTAGCCTATACCTAGACAGTGTCTAGCCTATGCCTAGCCAGTGGTTAGCCTTTGCCTAGCAAGTGTCTAGTCTGTGCCTAGCCAGTGTCTAGTCTGTGCCTAGCCAGTGTCTAGCCTGTGTATAGCCAGTGTCTAGCCTGTGCATAGCCAGTGTCTAGCCTGTGCCTAGCCTGTGTTTAGCCTGTGCTTAGCGAGTGTCTAGCCTGTGCCTAGCCACTGTCTAGCCCTTGTCTACCCTGTGCCTAGCCAGTGTCTAGCCTGTGCATAGCCAGTGTCTAGCCTGTGCATAGCCAGTGTCTAGCCTGTGCCTAGACTGTGCCTTGTCTGTGATTCGCATGTGCATAGCTTGTGCATAGCCAGTGTCTATCCTATGCCTAGCCAGTGTCTAGCCTATGCCTAGCCAGGTTCTAGCCTATGCCTAGCCTGTGTCTAGCCTATGCCTAGACAGTTTCTAGCCTATGCCTAGCCAGTTTTTAGTCTTTGCCATTAGCCACTGTCTAGCCCTTGTCTAACCTGTGCCTAGCCAGTGTCTAGCCTGTGCATAGCCAGTGTCTAGCCAGTGCATAGCCAGTGTCTAGCCTGTGTCTATACTGCACCTTGTCTGTGATTCGCATGTGCATAGCTTGTGCATAGCCAGTGTCTAGCCTATGCCTAGCCAGGTTCTAGCCTATGCCTAGCCAGGCTCTAGCCTATGCCTAGCCTGTGTCTAGCCTATGCCTAGCCTGTGTCTAGCCTATGCCTAGACAGTGTCTAGCCTATGCCTAGACAGTGTCTAGCCTATGCCTAGACAGTGTCTAGCCTATGCCTAGACAGTGTCTAGCCCATTTAGCCTTAGCCAGTGTTTTGGGCCTAGCCAGTTCCAACCTGTGCATAGCCAGTGTCTAGTCTGGGCCTAGCCAGTGTCCAACCTGTGCTTAGCCAGTGTCTAGCCTGTACATAGCCAGTGTCTAGCCTTTGCCTAGCTAGTGTCTAGCCCGAGTCTAACCTGTGCCTTGCCTGTGATTGGCATGTGCAAAGCAGTGTCCAGCCAGTGTCTAGCCAGTGTCTAGCCAGTGTCTAGCCAGTGTCTAGCCAGTGTCTAGCCAGTGTCTAGCCAGTGTCTAGCCAGTGTCTAGCTAGTGTCTAGCCAGTGTCTAGCCAGTGTTTAGCCAGTGTCTAGCCAGTGCATAGCCAGTGTCTAGCCTGTGCATAGCCAGTGTCTAGCCTGTGCCTAGACTGTGCCTTGTCTGTGATTCGCATGTGCATAGCTTGTGCATAGCCAGTGTCTATTCTGTGCCTAGCCAGTGTCTAACCTATGCCTAGCCTGTGTCTAGCCTATGCCTAGACAGTGTCTAGCCTATGCCTAGCCAGTGTTTAGCCTTTGCCTAGCCAGTGTCTAGTCTGCGCCTAGCCAGTGTCTAGCCTGTGCATAGCCAGTGTCTAGCCTGTGCATAGCCAGTGTCTAGCCTGTGCATAGGCAGTGTCTAGCCCGAGTGTTACCTGTGCCTTGCCTGTGATTGGCATGTGCACAGCAGTGTCCAGTCAGTGTCTAGCTAGTGTCAAGCCCGTGTCCTGTTTGTTTCTAGCCATTGTCTAGCCAGTGTCTAGTCAGTGTCTAGCCAGTGTCTAGCCAGTGTCTAGCCAGTGTCTAGCCTGTGCCTAGCCTGTGTCTAGCCTATGCCTAGCCAGTGTTTAGCCTTTGCCTAGCCAGTGTCTAGCCTGTGTCTAGCCTGTGCAGTGTCTAGCCTGTGCCTAGCCACTCTAGCTGTGTCTAGCCTGTGCATAGCTAGTGTCTAGCCTGTGCATAGCCAGTGTCTAGCCTGTGCATAGCCAGTGTCTAGCCCGAGTCTTACCTGTGCCTTGCCTGTGATTGACATGTGAAAAGCAGTGTCCAGTAAGTGTTTAGCCAGTGTCAAGCCCGTGTCCTGTTTGTTTCTAGCCATTGTCTAGCCAGTGTCTAGTCAGTGTCTAGCCAGTGTCTAGCCAGTGTCTAGCCAGTGTCTAGCCTGTGCCTAGCCTGTGCCTAGCCTGTGCCTAGCCTGTGCCTAGCCTGTGCCTAGCCTGTGCCTTGTCTGTGATTCGCATGTGCATAGCTTGTGCATAGCCAGTGTCTAGCCAGTGTCTAGCCAGTGTCTAGCCAGTGGCTAGCCTGTGCCTAGCCTGTGCCTATCCTGTGCCTGTCCTGTGCCTAGCCTGTGTTTAGCCTGTGCTTAGCCAGTGTCTAGCCTGTGCATAGCCAGTGTCTAGCCAGTGTCTAGCCAGTGTCTAGCCAGTGTCTAGCCAGTGTCTAGCCAGTGCATAGCCAGTGTCTAGCCTGTGCATAGCCAATGTCTAGCCTGTGCATAGCCAGTGTCTAGCCCGAGTCTTACCTGTGCCTTGCCTGTGATTGGCATGTGCAAAGCAGTGTCCAGTCAGTGTCTAGCTAGTGTCAAGCCCGTGTCCTGTTAGTTTCTAGCCAGTGTCTAGCCAGTGTCTAGTCAGTGTCTAGCCAGTGTCTAGCCAGTGTCTAGCCAGTGTCTAGCCTGTGCCTAGCCTGTGTCTAGCCTATGCCTAGCCAGTGTTTAGCCTTTGCCTAGCCAGTGTCTAGTCTGTGCCTAGCCAGTGTCTAGCCTGTGCATAGCTAGTGTCTAGCCTGTGCATAGCCAGTGTCTAGCCTGTGCATAGCCAGTGTCTAGCCCGAGTCTTACCTGTGCCTTGCCCTGTGATTGACATGTGAAAAGCAGTGTTCAGTAAGTGTCTAGCCAGTGTCAAGCCCGTGTCCTGTTAGTTTCTAGCCATTGTCTAGCCAGTGTCTAGTCAGTGTCTAGCCAGTGTCTAGCCAGTGTCTAGCCTGTGCCTAGACTGTGCCTAGCCAGTGCCTAGCCTGTGCCTAGCCTGTGTTTAGCCTGTGCTAAGCCAGTGTTTACCCTGTGCTAAGCCAGTGCCTAGCCTGTGCCTAGCCAGTGTCTAGCCATAGGCCAGTATCTAGCCAGAGTCTAGCCAATGTCTAGCCAGTGTCTAGCCAGTGTCTAGCCAGTGTCTAGCCAGTGTCTAGCCAGTGCCTAGCCAGTGCCTAGTCTGTGCCTGACCAGTGTCTAGCCAGTGTCATGCCAGTTTCTAGCCAGTATCTAGCCAGTGTCTAGCCTGTGCCTAGCCAGTGTCTAGCCATAGGCCAGTATCTAGCCAGTGTCTAGCCAATGTCTAGCCAGTGTCAAGCCAATGTCTAGCCAGTGTCTAGCCAATGTCTAGCCAGTGTCTAGCCAGTGTCTAGCCAGTGTCTAGCCAGTGTCTAGCCAGTGTCTAGCCAGTGCCTAGCCAGTGCCTAGTCTGTGCCTGACCAGTGTCTAGCCAGTGTCATGCCAGTTTCTAGCCAGTGTCTAGCCAATGTCTAGCGAGTGTCTAGCCAGTGCCTAACGAGTGTCTAAAGAGTGTCTAGCAAGTGTCTAGCTACTGTCTATCCAGTGTCTAGCCTATGACTAGACAGTGTCAACCCTATGCCTTGCCAGTGTTTAGCATTTGCCTAGCCAGTGTCTAGTCTGGGCCTAGCCAGTTTCTAGCCTGTGCATAGCCAGTGTCTAGCCTGTGCATAGCCAGTGTCTAGCCAGTGCCTAGCCTGTGTTTAGCCTGTGCCTAGCCACTGTCTAGCCCTTGTCTAACCTGTGCCTAGCCAGTGTCTAGCCTGTGCATAGCCTGTGCATAGCCAGTTTCTAGCCTGTGTCTAGCCTGTGTCTAGACTGTGCCTTGTCTGTGATTCGCATGTGCATAGCTTGTGCATAGCCAGTGTCTAGCCTATGCCTAGCCAATGTCTAGCCTATGCCTAGCCAGTGTCTAGCCTATGCCTAGCCTGCGTCTAGCCTTTGCCTAGACAGTGTCTAGTCTATGCCTAGCCACTGTCTAGCCCTTGTCTAACCTGTGCCTAGCCAGTGTCTAGCCTGTGCATAGCCAGTGTCCAGCTTGTGCATAGCCAGTGTCTAGCCTGTGCCTAGACTGTGCCTTGTCTGTGATTCGCATGTGCATAGCTTGTGCATAGCCAGTGTCTAGCCTATGCCTAGCCAGTGTCTAGCCCATGCCTAGCCTGTGTCTAGCCTATGCCTAGACAGTGTCTAGCCTATGCCTAGCCAGTGTTTAGCCTTTGCCTAGCCAGTGTCTAGTCTGTGCCTAGCCAGTGTCTAGCCTGTGCATAGCCAGTGTCTAGCCTGTGCATAACCAGTGTCTAGATTATGCCTAACCAGTGTCTAGCCTATGCCTAGCCAGTGTCTAGCCTATGCCTAGCCGGTGTTTATCATGTGCCTAGCCAGTGTTTAGTCTGTGCCTAGCCAGTGTCTAGCCTGTGCATGGCCAGTTTCTAGCCTGGGCATAGCCAGTGTCTAGCCTAAGCCTAGCTAGTGTCTAGCCTGTGCCTTGCCTGTGATGGGCATGTGCATTGCAGTGTCCAGTCAGTGTCCAGTCAGTGTCCAGTCAGTGTCTAGTCGGTGTCTAGCCAGTATCTAGCCAGTGTCTAGCCAGTGTCTAGCCAGTGTCTAGCCAGTGTCTAGCCAGTGTCTAGCCAGTGTATAGCCAGTGTATAGCCAGTATCTAGCCAGTGTCTAGCCAATGTCTAGCCAGTGTCTAGCCAGTGTCTAGCCAGTGTCTAGCCAGTGCCTAGCCAGTGCCTAGTCTGTGCCTGACCAGTGTCTAGCCAGTGTCATGCCAGTTTCTAGCCAGTGTCTAGCCAGTGTCTAGCGAGTGTCTAGCCAGTGCCTAACGAGTGTCTAACGAGTGTCTAGCAAGTGTCTAGCTACTGTCTAGCCAGTGTCTAGCCTATGACTAGACAGTGAATACCCTATGCCTTGCCAGTGTTTAGCATTTGCCTAGCCAGTGTCTAGTCTGGGCCTAGCCAGTGTCTAGCCTGTGCATAGCCAGTGTCTAGCCTGTGCATAGCCAGTGTCTAGCCAGTGCCTAGCCTGTGTTTAGCCTGTGCTTAGCCAGTGTCTAGCCTGTGCCTAGCCACTGTCTTGCCCTTGTCTAACCTGTGCCTAGCCAAAGTCTAGCCTGTGCATAGCCTGTGCATAGCCAGTGTCTAGCCTGTGTCTAGCCTGTGTCTAGACTGTGCCTTGTCTGTGATTCGCATGTGCATAGCTTGTGCATAGCCAGTGTCTAGCCAGTGTCTAGCCAGTGTCTAGCCAGTGGCTAGCCTGTGCCTAGCCTGTGCCTATCCTGTGCCTGTCCTGTGCCTAGCCTGTGTTTAGCCTGTGCTTAGCCAGTGTCTAGCCTGTGCATAGCCAGTGTCTAGCCTGTGTCTAGACTGTGCCTTGTCTGTGATTCGCATGTGCATAGCTTGTGCATAGCCAGTGTCTAGCCTATGCCTAGCCAGTGTCTAGCCTATGCCTAGCCAGTGTCTAGCCTATGCCTAGCCTGTGTCTAGCCTTTGCCTAGACAGTGTCTCAGTCTATGCCTAGCCACTGTCTAGCCCTTGTCTAACCTGTGCCTAGCCAGTGTCTAGCCTGTGCATAGCCAGTGTCTAGCCTGTGCATAGCCAGTGTCTAGCCTGTGCCTAGACTGTGCCTTGTCTGTGATTCGCATGTGCATAGCTTGTGCATAGCCAGTGTCTAGCCTATGCCTAGCCAGTGTCTAGCCCATGCCTAGCCTGTGTCTAGCCTATACCTAGACAGTGTCTAGCCTATGCCTAGCCAGTGTTTAGCCTTTGCCTAGCCAGTGTCTAGTCTGTGCCTAGCCAGTGTCTAGCCTTTGTATAGCCAGTGTCTAGCCTGTGCATAGCCAGTGTCTAGCCTGTGCATAGCCAGTGTCTAGCCTGTGCATAGCCAGTGTCTAGCCTGTGCCTAGACTGTGCCTTGTCTGTGATTCGCATGTGCATAGCTTGTGCATAGCCACTGTCTATCCTATGCCTAGCCAGTGTCTAGCCTATGCCTAGCCAGGTTCTAGCCTATGCCTAGCCTGTGTCTAGCCTATGCCTAGACAGTTTCTAGCCTATGCCTAGTCAGTTTTTAGCCTTTGCCACTAGCCACTGTCTAGCCCTTGTCTTACCTGTGCCTAGCCAGTGTCTAGCCTGTGCATAGCCAGTGTCTAGCCAGTGCATAGCCAGTGTCTAGCCTGTGTCTAGACTGCACCTTGTCTGTGATTCGCATGTGCATAGCTTGTGCATAGCCAGTGTCTAGCCTATGCCTAGCCAGGTTCTAGCCTATGCCTAGCCTGTGTCTAGCCTATGCCTAGCCTGTGTCTAGCCTATGCCTAGCCTGTGTCTAGCCTATGCCTAGACAGTGTCTAGCCTATGCCTAGACAGTGTCTAGCCTATGCCTAGACAGTGTCTAGCCTATGCCTAGCCAGTTTTTAGCCTTAGCCTAGCCAGTGTCTAGTCTGGGCCTAGCCAGTGTCCAACCTGTGCATAGCCAGTGTCTAGCCTGTGCATAGCCAGTGTCTAGCCTGTGCATAGCCAGTGTCTAACCTGTGCTTAGCCAGTGTCTAGCCTGTACATAGACAGTGTCTAGCCTTTGCTTAGCTAGTGTCTAGCCCGAGTCTAACCTGTGCCTTGCCTGTGATTGGCATGTGCAAAGCAGTGTCCAGCCAGTGTCTAGCCAGTGTCTAGCCAGTGTCTAGCCAGTGTCTAGCCAGTGTCTAGCCAGTGTCTAGCCAGTGTCTAGCCAGTGTCTAGCCAGTGTCTAGCCAGTGCATAGCCAGTGTCTAGCCTGTGCATAGCCAGTGTCTAGCCTGTGTCTAGACTGTGCCTTGTCTGTGATTCGCATGTGCATAGCTTGTGCATAGCCAGTGTCTAGCCTATGCCTAGCCAGTGTCTAGCCTATGCCTAGCCTGTGTCTAGCCTTTGCCTAGACACTGTCTAGCCCTTGTCTAACCTGTGCCTAGCCAGTGTCTAGCCTGTGCATAGCCAGTGTCTAGGCCTTGTCTAACCTGTGCCTAGCCAGTGTCTTGCCTGTGCATAGCCAGTGTCTAGCCTGTGCATAGCCAGTGTCTAGCCTGTGCCTTGTCTGTGATTCGCATGTGCATAGCTTGTGCATAGCCAGTGTCTAGCCTATGCCTAGCCAGTGTCTAGCCAGTGCCTAGCCTGTGTTTAGCCTGTGCTTAGCCAGTGTCTAGCCTGTGCCTAGCCACTGTCTTGCCCTTGTCTAACCTGTGCCTAGCCAAAGTCTAGCCTGTGCATAGCCTGTGCATAGCCAGTGTCTAGCCTGTGTCTAGCCTGTGTCTAGACTGTGCCTTGTCTGTGATTCGCATGTGCATAGCTTGTGCATAGCCAGTGTCTAGCCAGTGTCTAGCCAGTGTCTAGCCAGTGGCTAGCCTGTGCCTAGCCTGTGCCTATCCTGTGCCTGTCCTGTGCCTAGCCTGTGTTTAGCCTGTGCTTAGCCAGTGTCTAGCCTGTGCATAGCCAGTGTCTAGCCTGTGTCTAGACTGTGCCTTGTCTGTGATTCGCATGTGCATAGCTTGTGCATAGCCAGTGTCTAGCCTATGCCTAGCCAGTGTCTAGCCTATGCCTAGCCAGTGTCTAGCCTATGCCTAGCCTGTGTCTAGCCTTTGCCTAGACAGTGTCTAGTCTATGCCTAGCCACTGTCTAGCCCTTGTCTAACCTGTGCCTAGCCAGTGTCTAGCCTGTGCATAGCCAGTGTCTAGCCTGTGCATAGCCAGTGTCTAGCCTGTGCCTAGACTGTGCCTTGTCTGTGATTCGCATGTGCATAGCTTGTGCATAGCCAGTGTCTAGCCTATGCCAGTGTCTAGCCTATACCTAGACAGTGTCTAGCCTATGCCTAGCCAGTGTTTAGCCTTTGCCTAGCCAGTGTCTAGTCTGTGCCTAGCCAGTGTCTAGCCTTTGTATAGCCAGTGTCTAGCCTGTGCATAGCCAGTGTCTAGCCTGTGCCTAGCCTGTGTTTAGCCTGTGCTTAGAGAGTGTCTAGCCTGTGCCTAGCCACTGTCTAGCCCTTGTCTACCCTGTGCCTAGCCAGTGTCTAGCCTGTGCATAGCCAGTGTCTAGCCTGTGCATAGCCAGTGTCTAGCCTGTGCCTAGACTGTGCCTTGTCTGTGATTCGCATGTGCATAGCTTGTGCATAGCCACTGTCTATCCTATGCCTAGCCAGTGTCTAGCCTATGCCTAGCCAGGTTCTAGCCTATGCCTAGCCTGTGTCTAGCCTATGCCTAGACAGTGTCTAGCCTATGCCTAGACAGTGTCTAGCCTATGCCTAGACAGTGTCTAGCCTATGCCTAGCCAGTTTTTAGCCTTAGCCTAGCCAGTGTCTAGTCTGGGCCTAGCCAGTGTCCAACCTGTGCATAGCCAGTGTCTAGCCTGTGCATAGCCAGTGTCTAGCCTGTGCATAGCCAGTGTCTAGTCTGTGCCTAGCCAGTGTCTAGCCTGTGCATAGCCAGTGTCTAGCCTGTGCATAGCCAGTGTCTAGCCTGTGCATAGCCAGTGTCTAGCCCGAGTCTTACCTGTGCCTTGCCTGTGATTGGCATGTGCAAAGCAGTGTCCAGTCAGTGTCTAGCTAGTGTCAAGCCCGTGTCCTGTTAGTTTCTAGCCAGTGTCTAGCCAGTGTCTAGTCAGTGTCTAGCCAGTGTCTAGCCAGTGTCTAGCCAGTGTCTAGCCTGTGCCTAGCCTGTGTCTAGCCTATGCCTAGCCAGTGTTTAGCCTTTGCCTAGCCAGTGTCTAGTCTGTGCCTAGCCAGTGTCTAGCCTGTGCATAGCTAGTGTCTAGCCTGTGCATAGCCAGTGTCTAGCCTGTGCATAGCCAGTGTCTAGCCCGAGTCTTACCTGTGCCTTGCCTGTGATTGACATGTGAAAAGCAGTGTTCAGTAAGTGTCTAGCCAGTGTCAAGCCCGTGTCCTGTTAGTTTCTAGCCATTGTCTAGCCAGTGTCTAGTCAGTGTCTAGCCAGTGTCTAGCCAGTGTCTAGCCTGTGCCTAGACTGTGCCTAGCCAGTGCCTAGCCTGTGCCTAGCCTGTGTTTAGCCTGTGCTAAGCCAGTGTTTACCCTGTGCTAAGCCAGTGCCTAGCCTGTGCCTAGCCAGTGTCTAGCCATAGGCCAGTATCTAGCCAGAGTCTAGCCAATGTCTAGCCAGTGTCTAGCCAGTGTCTAGCCAGTGTCTAGCCAGTGTCTAGCCAGTGCCTAGCCAGTGCCTAGTCTGTGCCTGACCAGTGTCTAGCCAGTGTCATGCCAGTTTCTAGCCAGTGTCTAGCCAGTGTCTAGCGAGTGTCTAGCCAGTGCCTAACGAGTGTCTAACGAGTGTCTAGCAAGTGTCTAGCTACTGTCTAGCCAGTGTCTAGCCTATGACTAGACAGTGTCTACCCTATGCCTTGCCAGTGTTTAGCATTTGCCTAGCCAGTGTCTAGTCTGGGCCTAGCCAGTGTCTAGCCTGTGCATAGCCAGTGTCTAGCCTGTGCATAGCCAGTGTCTAGCCAGTGCCACTGTCTAGCCCTTGTCTAACCTGTGCCTAGCCAGTGTCTAGCCTGTGCATAGCCTGTGCATAGCCAGTTTCTAGCCTGTGTCTAGCCTGTGTCTAGACACTGCCTTGTCTGTGATTCGCATGTGCATAGCTTGTGCATAGCCAGTGTCTAGCCTATGCCTAGCCAGTGTCTAGCCTATGCCTAGCCAGTGTCTAGCCAGTGCCTAGCCAGTGTTTAGTCTGTGCCTAGCCAGTGTTTAGTCTGTGCCTAGCCAGTGTCTAGCCTGTGCATGGCCAGTTTCTAGCCTGGGCATAGCCAGTGTCTAGCCTAAGCCTAGCTAGTGTCTAGCCTGTGCCTTGCCTGTGATGGGCATGTGCATAGCAGTGTCCAGTCAGTGTCCAGTCAGTGTCTAGTCGGTGTCTAGCCAGTGTCTAGCCAGTGTCTAGCCAGTGTCTAGCCAGTGTCTAGCCAGTGTATAGCCAGTGTATAGCCAGTGTATAGCCAGTGTCTAGCCAGTGTCTAGCCAGTGTCTAGCCAGTGTCTAGCCAGTGTCTAGCCAGTGTCTAGCCAGTGTCTAGCCAGTGTCTAGCCAGTGTCTAGCCAGTGTCTAGCCAGTGTATAGCCAGTGTATAGCCAGTCTATAGCCAGTGCCTAGCCTGTGTTTAGCCTGTGCTTAGCCAGTGTCTAGCCTGTGCCTAGCCACTGTCTAGCCCTTGTCTAACCTGTGCCTAGCCAGTGTCTAGCCTGTGCATAGCCTGTGCATAGCCAGTTTCTAGCTTGTGTCTAGACTGTGCCTTGTCTGTGATTCGCATGTGCATAGCTTGTGCATAGCCAGTGTCTAGCCTATGCCTAGCCAGTGTCTAGCCTATGCCTAGCCAGTGTCTAGCCTATGCCTAGCCAGTGTCTAGCCTATGCCTAGCCTGCGTCTAGCCTTTGCCTAGACAGTGTCTAGTCTATGCCTAGCCACTGTCTAGCCCTTGTCTAACCTGTGCCTAGCCAGTGTCTAGCCTATGCCTAGCCAGTGTCTAGCCTATGCCTAGCCAGTGTCTAGCCAGTGCCTAGCCAGTGTTTAGTCTGTGCCTAGCCAGTGTTTAGTCTGTGCCTAGCCAGTGTCTAGCCTGTGCATGGCCAGTTTCTAGCCTGGGCATAGCCAGTGTCTAGCCTAAGCCTAGCTAGTGTCTAGCCTGTGCCTTGCCTGTGATGGGCATGTGCATAGCAGTGTCCAGTCAGTGTCCAGTCAGTGTCTAGTCGGTGTCTAGCCAGTGTCTAGCCAGTGTCTAGCCAGTGTCTAGCCAGTGTCTAGCCAGTGTCTAGCCAGTGTATAGCCAGTGTATAGCCAGTGTATAGCCAGTGTCTAGCCAGTGTCTAGCCAGTGTCTAGCCAGTGTCTAGCCAGTGTCTAGCCAGTGTCTAGCCAGTGTCTAGCCAGTGTATAGCCAGTGTATAGCCAGTGTATAGCCAGTGCCTAGCCTGTGTTTAGCCTGTGCTTAGCCAGTGTCTAGCCTGTGCCTAGCCACTGTCTAGCCCTTGTCTAACCTGTGCCTAGCCAGTGTCTAGCCTGTGCATAGCCTGTGCATAGCCAGTTTCTAGCCAGTGTCTAGCCTGTGCCTAGACTGTGCCTTGTCTGTGATTCGCATGTGCATAGCTTGTGCATAGTTAGTGTCTAGCCTATGCCTAGCCAGTGTCTAGCCCATGCCTAGCCTGTGTCTAGCCTATGCCTAGACAGTGTCTAGCCTATGCCTAGCCAGTGTTTAGCCTTTGCCTAGACAGTGTCTAGTCTGTGCCTAGCCAGTGTCTAGCCTGTGCATAGCCAGTGTCTAGCCTGTGCATAGCCAGTGTCTAGATTATGCCTAACCAGTGTCTAGCCTATGCCTAGCCAGTGTCTAGCCTATGCCTAGCCGGTGTTTATCATGTGCCTAGCCAGTGTTTAGTCTGTGCCTAGCCAGTGTCTAGCCTGTGCATGGCCAGTTTCTAGCCTGGGCATAGCCAGTGTCTAGCCTAAGCCTAGCTAGTGTCTAGCCTGTGCCTTGCCTGTGATGGGCATGTGCATAGCAGTGTCCAGTCAGTGTCCAGTCAGTGTCCAGTCAGTGTCTAGTCGGTGTCTAGCCAGTGTCTAGCCAGTGTCTAGCCAGTGTCTAGCCAGTGTCTAGCCAGTGGCTAGCCTGTGCCTAGCCTGTGCCTATCCTGTGCCTATCCTGTGCCTGTCCTGTGCCTAGCCTGTGTTTAGCCTGTGCTTAGCCAGTGTCTAGCCTGTGCCTAGCCACTGTCTAGGCCTTGTCTAACCTGTGCCTAGCCAGTGTCTTGCCTGTGCATAGCCAGTGTCTAGCCTGTGTCTAGACTGTGCCTTGTCTGTGATTCGCATGTGCATAGCTTGTGCATAGCCAGTGTCTAGCTTATGCCTAGCCAGTGTCTAGCCTATGCCTAGCCAGTGTCTAGCCTATGCCTAGCCTGTGTCTAGCCTTTGCCTAGACAGTGTCTAGTCTATGCCTAGCCACTGTCTAGCCCTTGTCTAACCTGTGCCTAGCCAGTGTCTAGCCTGTGCATAGCCAGTGTCTAGCCTGTGCATAGCCAGTGTCTAGCCTGTGCCTAGACTGTGCCTTGTCTGTGATTCGCATGTGCATAGCTTGTGCATAGCCAGTGTCTAGCCTATGCCTAGCCAGTGTCTAGCCCATGCCGAGCCTGTGTCTAGCCTATACCTAGACAGTGTCTAGCCTATGCCTAGCCAGTGTTTAGCCTTTGCCTAGCCAGTGTCTAGTCTGTGCCTAGCCAGTGTCTAGCCTTTGTATAGCCAGTGTCTAGCCTGTGCATAGCCAGTGTCTAGCCTGTGCCTAGCCTGTGTTTAGCCTGTGCTTAGCGAGTGTCTAGCCTGTGCCTAGCCACTGTCTAGCCCTTGTCTACCCTGTGCCTAGCCAGTGTCTAGCCTGTGCATAGCCAGTGTCTAGCCTGTGCATAGCCAGTGTCTAGCCTGTGCCTAGACTGTGCCTTGTCTGTGATTCGCATGTGCATAGCTTGTGCATAGCCACTGTCTATCCTATGCCTAGCCAGTGTCTAGCCTATGCCTAGCCAGGTTCTAGCCTATGCCTAGCCTGTGTCTAGCCTATGCCTAGACAGTTTCTAGCCTATGCCTAGCCAGTTTTTAGCCTTTGCCACTAGCCACTGTCTAGCCCTTGTCTTACCTGTGCCTAGCCAGTGTCTAGCCTGTGCATAGCCAGTGTCTAGCCAGTGCATAGCCAGTGTCTAGCCTGTGTCTAGACTGCACCTTGTCTGTGATTCGCATGTGCATAGCTTGTGCATAGCCAGTGTCTAGCCTATGCCTAGCCAGGTTCTAGCCTATGCCTAGCCAGGTTCTAGCCTATGCCTAGCCTGTGTCTAGCCAGTGTCTAGCCTATGCCTAGCCAGTGTCTAGCCTATGCCTAGCCTGTGTCTAGCCTTTGCCTAGACAGTGTCTAGTCTATGCCTAGCCACTGTCTAGCCCTTGTCTAACCTGTGCCTAGCCAGTGTCTAGCCTGTGCATAGCCAGTGTCTAGCCTGTGCATAGCCAGTGTCTAGCCTGTGCCTAGACTGTGCCTTGTCTGTGATTCGCATGTGCATAGCTTGTGCATAGCCAGTGTCTAGCCTATGCCTAGCCAGTGTCTAGCCCATGCCTAGCCTGTGTCTAGCCTATACCTAGACAGTGTCTAGCCTATGCCTAGCCAGTGTTTAGCCTTTGCCTAGCCAGTGTCTAGTCTGTGCCTAGCCAGTGTCTAGCCTTTGTATAGCCAGTGTCTAGCCTGTGCATAGCCAGTGTCTAGCCTGTGCCTAGCCTGTGTTTAGCCTGTGCTTAGCGAGTGTCTAGCCTGTGCCTAGCCACTGTCTAGCCCTTGTCTACCCTGTGCCTAGCCAGTGTCTAGCCTGTGCATAGCCAGTGTCTAGCCTGTGCATAGCCAATGTCTAGCCTGTGCCTAGACTGCACCTTGTCTGTGATTCGCATGTGCATAGCTTGTGCATAGCCAGTGTCTAGCCTATGCCTAGCCAGGTTCTAGCCTATGCCTAGCCAGGTTCTAGCCTATGCCTAGCCTGTGTCTAGCCTATGCCTAGCCTGTGTCTAGCCTATGCCTAGCCTGTGTCTAGCCTATGCCTAGACAGTGTCTAGCCTATGCCTAGACAGTGTCTAGCCTATGCCTAGCCAGTTTTTAGCCTTAGCCTAGCCAGTGTCTAGTCTGGACCTAGCCAGTGTCCAACCTGTGCATAGCCAGTGTCTAGCCTGTGCATAGCCAGTGTCTAGCCTGTGCATAGCCAGTGTCTAACCTGTGCTTAGCCAGTGTCTAGCCTGTACATAGCCAGTGTCTAGCCTTTGCCTAGCTAGTGTCTAGCCCGAGTCTAACCTGTGCCTTGCCTGTGATTGGCATGTGCAAAGCAGTGTCCAGCCAGTGTCTAGCCAGTGTCTAGCCAGTGTCTAGCCAGTGTCTAGCCAGTGTCTAGCCAGTGTCTAGCCAGTGCATAGCCAGTGTCTAGCCTGTGCATAGCCAGTGTCTAGCCTGTGTCTAGACTGTGCCTTGTCTGTGATTCGCATGTGCATAGCTTGTGCATAGCCAGTGTCTAGCCTATGCCTAGCCAGTGTCTAGCCTATGCCTAGCCTGTGTCTAGCCTTTGCCTAGACACTGTCTAGCCCTTGTCTAACCTGTGCCTAGCCAGTGTCTAACCTGTGCATAGCCAGTGTCTAGGCCTTGTCTAACCTGTGCCTAGCCAGTGTCTTGCCTGTGCATAGCCAGTGTCTAGCCTGTGCATAGCCAGTGTCTAGCCTGTGCCTTGTCTGTGATTCGCATGTGCATAGCTTGTGCTTAGCCAGTGTCTAGCCTATGCCTAGCCAGTGTCTAGCCCATGCCTAGCCTGTGTCTAGCCTATGCCTAGACAGTGTCTAGCCTATGCCTAGCCAGTGTTTAGCCTTTACCTAGCCAGTGTCTAGTCTGTGCCTAGCCAGTGTCTAGCCTGTGCATAGCCAGTGTCTAGCCTGTGCATAGCCAGTGTCTAGCCTGTGCCTAGCCTGTGTTTAGCCTGTGCTTAGCGAGTGTCTAGCCTGTGCCTAGCCACTGTCTAGCCCTTGTCTACCCTGTGCCTAGCCAGTGTCTAGCCTGTGCATAGCCAGTGTCTAGCCTGTGCATAGCCAGTGTCTAGCCTGTGCCTAGACTGTGCCTTGTCTGTGATTCGCATGTGCATAGCTTGTGCATAGCCAGTGTCTATTCTGTGCCTAGCCAGTGTCTAGCCTATGCCTAGCCTGTGTCTAGCCTATGCCTAGACAGTGTCTAGCCTATGCCTAGCCAGTGTTTAGCCTTTGCCTAGCCAGTGTCTAGTCTGTGCCTAGCCAGTGTCTAGCCTGTGCATAGCCAGTGTCTAGCCTGTGCATAGCCAGTGTCTAGCCTGTGCATAGCCAGTGTCTAGCCCGAGTCTTACCTGTGCCTTGCCTGTGATTGGCATGTGCAAAGCAGTGTCCAGTCAGTGTCTAGCTAGTGTCAAGCCCGTGTCCTGTTAGTTTCTAGCCAGTGTCTAGCCAGTGTCTAGTCAGTGTCTAGCCAGTGTCTAGCCAGTGTCTAGCCAGTGTCTAGCCTGTGCCTAGACTGTGTCTAGCCTATGCCTAGCCAGTGTTTAGCCTTTGCCTAGCCAGTGTCTAGTCTGTGTCTAGCCAGTGTCTAGCCTGTGCATAGCTAGTGTCTAGCCTGTGCATAGCCAGTGTCTAGCCTGTGCATAGCCAGTGTCTAGCCGGAGTCTTACCTGTGCCTTGCCTGTGATTGACATGTGAAAAGCAGTGTCCAGTAAGTGTCTAGCCAGTGTCAAGCCCGTGTCCTGTTAGTTTCTAGCCATTGTCTAGCCAGTGTCTAGTCAGTGTCTAGCCAGTGTCTAGCCAGTGTCTAGCCAGTGTCTAGCCTGTGCCTAGCCTGTGCCTAGCCTGTGCCTAGCCTGTGCCTAGCCTGTGTTTAGCCTGTGCTAAGCCAGTGTTTACCCTGTGCTAAGCCAGTGTCTAGCCTGTGCCTAGACAGTGCATAGCCTGTGCCTAGCCAGTGTCTAGGCACAGGCCAGTATCTAGCCAGTGTCTAGCCTGTGCCTAGCCAGTGTCTAGCCATAGGCCAGTATCTAGCCAGTGTCTAGCCAATGTCTAGCCAGTGTCTAGCCAATGTCTAGCCAGTGTCTAGCCAATGTCTAGCCAGTGTCTAGCCAGTGTCTAGCCAGTGTCTAGCCAGTGTCTAGCCAGTGCCTAGCCAGTGCCTAGTCTGTGCCTGACCAGTGTCTAGCCAGTGTCATGCCAGTTTCTAGCCAGTGTCTAGCCAGTGTCTAGCGAGTGTCTAGCCAGTGTATAGCCAGTGTCTGGCCAGTGTCTAGCCAGTGTCTAGCCAGTGCCTAGCCCTTGTCTAACCTGTGCCTAGCCAGTGTCTTGCCTGTGCATAGCCAGTGTCTAGCCTGTGCATAGCCAGTGTCTAGCCTGTTTCTAGACTGTGCCTTGTCTGTGATTCGCATGTGGCACAGGCCAGTATCTAGCCAGTGTCTAGCCTGTGCCTAGCCAGTGTCTAGCCATAGGCCAGTATCTAGCCAGTGTCTAGCCAATGTCTAGCCAGTGTCTAGCCAATGTCTAGCCAGTGTCTAGCCAGTGCCTAGCCAGTGCCCAGTATCTAGCCAGTGTCTAGCCTGTGCCTAGCCAGTGTCTAGCCATAGGCCAGTATCTAGCCAGTGTCTAGCCAATGTCTAGCCAGTGTCTAGCCAATGTCTAGCCAGTGTCTAGCCAGTGTCTAGCCAGTGTCTAGCCAGTGTCTAGCCAGTGCCTAGCCAGTGCCTAGTCTGTGCCTGACCAGTGTCTAGCCAGTGTCATGCCAGTTTCTAGCCAGTGTCTAGCCAGTGTCTAGCGAGTGTCTAGCCAGTGCCTAACGAGTGTCTAACGAGTGTCTAGCAAGTGTCTAGCTATTGTCTAGCCAGTGTCTAGCCTATGACTAGACAGTGAATACCCTATGCCTTGCCAGTGTTTAGCATTTGCCTAGCCAGTGTCTAGTCTGGGCCTAGCCAGTGTCTAGCCTGTGCATAGCCAGTGTCTAGCCTGTGCATAGCCAGTGTCTAGCCAGTGCCTAGCCTGTGTTTAGCCTGTGCTTAGCCAGTGTCTAGCCTGTGCCTAGCCACTGTCTAGCCCTTGTCTAACCTGTGCCTAGGCAGAGTCTAGCCTGTGCATAGCCTGTGCATAGCCAGTGTCTAGCCTGTGTCTAGCCTGTGTCTAGACTGTGCCTTGTCTGTGATTCGCATGTGCATAGCTTGTGCATAGCCAGTGTCTAGCCTATGCCTAGCCAGTGTCTAGCCTATGCCTAGCCAGTGTCCAGCCTATGCCTAGCCAGTGTCTAGCCTGTGCATAGCCAGTGTCTAGCCTGCGCATAGCCAGTGTCTAGATTATGCCTAACCAGTGTCTAGCCTATGCCTAGCCAGTGTTTATCATGTGCCTAGCCAGTGTTTAGTCTGTGCCTAGCCAGTGTCTAGCCTGTGCATGGCCAGTTTCTAGCCTGGGCATAGCCAGTGTCTAGCCTAAGCCTAGCTAGTGTCTAGCCTGTGCCTTGCCTGTGATGGGCATGTGCATAGCAGTGTCCAGTCAGTGTCCAGTCAGTGTCTAGCCAGTGTCTAGCCAGTGTCTAGCCAGTGTCTAGCCAGTGTCTAGCCAGTGTCTAGCCAGTGTCTAGCCAGTGTCTAGCCAGTGTCTAGCCAGTGTCTAGCCAGTGTCTAGCCAGTGTCTAGCCAGTGTCTAGCCAGTGTCTAGCCAGTGTCTAGCCAGTGTCTAGCCAGTGTATAGCCAGTGTATAGCCAGTGTCTAGCCAGTGTCTAGCCAGTGTCTAGCCAGTGTCTAGCCAGTGTCTAGCCAGTGTCTAGCCAGTGCCTAGCCCTTGTCTAACCTGTGCCTAGCCAGTGTCTTGCCTGTGCATAGCCAGTGTCTAGCCTGTGCATAGCCAGTGTCTAGCCTGTTTCTAGACTGTGCCTTGTCTGTGATTCGCATGTGGCACAGGCCAGTATCTACCCAGTGTCTAGCCTGTGCCTAGCCAGTGTCTAGCCATAGGCCAGTATCTAGCCAGTGTCTAGCCAATGTCTAGCCAGTGTCTAGCCAATGTCTAGCCAGTGTCTAGCCAATGTCTAGCCAGTGTCTAGCCAGTGTCTAGCCAGTGCCTAGCCAGTGCCTAGTCTGTGCCTGACCAGTGTCTAGCCAGTGTCATGCCAGTTTCTTGCCAGTGTCTAGCCAGTGTCTAGCGAGTGTCTAGCCAGTGCCTAACGAGTGTCTAACGAGAGTCTAGCAAGTGTCTAGCTACTGTCTAGCCAGTGTCTAGCCTATGACTAGACAGTGAATACCCTATGCCTTGCCAGTGTTTAGCATTTGCCTAGCCAGTGTCTAGTCTGGGCCTAGCCAGTGTCTAGCCTGTGCATAGCCAGTGTCTAGCCTGTGCATAGCCAGTGTCTAGCCAGTGCCTAGCCTGTGTTTAGCCTGTGCTTAGCCAGTGTCTAGCCTGTGCCTAGCCACTGTCTAGCCCTTGTCTAACCTGTGCCTAGCCAGAGTCTAGCCTGTGCATAGCCTGTGCATAGCCAGTGTCTAGCCTGTGTCTAGCCTGTGTCTAGACTGTGCCTTGTCTGTGATTCGCATGTGCATAGCTTGTGCATAGCCAGTGTCTAGCCTATGCCTAGCCAGTGTCTAGCCTATGCCTAGCCAGTGTCTAGCCTATGCCTAGCCTGTGTCTAGCCTTTGCCTAGACAGTGTCTAGTCTATGCCTAGCCACTGTCTAGCCCTTGTCTAACCTGTGCCTAGCCAGTGTCTAGTCTGTGCATAGCCAGTGTCAAGCTTGTGGATAGCCAGTGTCTAGCCTGTGCCTAGACTGTGCCTTGTCTGTGATTCGCATGTGCAAAGCTTGTGCATAGCCAGTGTCTAGCCTATGCCTAGCCAGTGTCTAGCCTATGCCTAGCCTGTGTCTAGCCTATGCCTAGACAGTGTCTAGCCTATGCCTAGCCAGTGTTTAGCCTTTGCCTAGCCAGTGTCTAGTCTGTGCCTAGCCAGTGTCTAGCCTGTGCATAGCCAGTGTCTAGCCTGTGCATAGCCAGTGTCTAGATTATGCCTAACCAGTGTCTAGCCTATGCCTAGCCAGTGTCTAGCCTATGCCTAGCCAGTGTCTAGCCTATGCCTAGCCAGTGTTTATCATGTGCCTAGCCAGTGTTTAGTCTGTGCCTAGCCAGTGTCTAGCCTGTGCATAGCCAGTTTCTAGCCTGGGCATAGCCAGTGTCTAGCCTAAGCCTAGCTAGTGTCTAGCCTGTGCCTTGCCTGTGATTGGCATGTGCGTAGCAGTGTCCAGTCAGTGTCCAGTCAGTGTCTAGTCAGTGTCTAGCCAGTGTCTAGCCAGTGTCTAGCCAGTGTCTAGCCAGTGCCTAACGAGTGTCTAACGAGTGTCTAGCAAGAGTCTAGCTACTGTCTAGCCAGTGTCTAGCCTATGACTAGACAGTGAATACCCTATGCCTTGCCAGTGTTTAGCATTTGCCTAGCCAGTGTCTAGTCTGGGCCTAGCCAGTGTCTAGCCTGTGCATAGCCAGTGTCTAGCCTGTGCATAGCCAGTGTCTAGCCAGTGCCTAGCCTGTGTTTAGCCTGTGCTTAGCCAGTGTCTAGCCTGTGCCTAGCCACTGTCTAGCCCTTGTCTAACCTGTGCCTAGCCAGAGTCTAGCCTGTGCATAGCCTGTGCATAGCCAGTGTCTAGCCTGTGTCTAGCCTGTGTCTAGACTGTGCCTTGTCTGTGATTCGCATGTGCATAGCTTGTGCATAGCCAGTGTCTAGCCTATGCCTAGCCAGTGTCTAGCCTATGCCTAGCCAGTGTCTAGCCTATGCCTAGCCTGTGTCTAGCCTTTGCCTAGACAGTGTCTAGTCTATGCCTAGCCACTGTCTAGCCCTTGTCTAACCTGTGCCCAGCCAGTGTCTAGTCTGTGCATAGCCAGTGTCAAGCTTGTGCATAGCCAGTGTCTAGCCTGTGCCTAGACTGTGCCTTGTCTGTGATTCGCATGTGCATAGCTTGTGCATAGCCAGTGTCTAGCCTATGCCTAGCCAGTGTCTAGCCTATGCCTAGCCTGTGTCTAGCCTATGCCTAGACAGTGTCTAGCCTATGCCTAGCCAGTGTTTAGCCTTTGCCTAGCCAGTGTCTAGTCTGTGCATAGCCAGTGTCTAGCCTGTGTATAGCCAGTGTCTAGCCTGTGCATAGCCAGTGTCTAGATTATGCCTAACCAGTGTCTAGCCTATGCCTAGCCAGTGTCTAGCCTATGCCTAGCCAGTGTTTATCATGTGCCTAGCCAGTGTTTAGTCTGTGCCTAGCCAGTGTCTAGCCTGTGCATAGCCGGTTTCTAGCCTGGGCATAGCCAGTGTCTAGCCTAAGCCTAGCTAGTGTCTAGCCTGTGCCTTGCCTGTGATTGGCATGTGCGTAGCAGTGTCCAGTCAGTGTCTAGTCAGTGTCTAGCCAGTGTCTAGCCAGTGTCTAGCCAGTGTCTAGCCAGTGTCTAGCCAGTGTCTAGCCAGTGTCTAGCCAGTGTCTAGCCAGTGTCTAGCCAGTTTCTAGCCAGTGTCTAGCCAGTGTCTAGCCAGTGTCTAGCCAGTGTCTAGCCAGTGTCTAGCCAGTGTCTAGCCAGTGTCTAGCCAGTGTCTAGCCAGTGTCTAGCCAGTGTCTAGCCAGTGTCGAGCCAGTGTCTAGCCAGTGTCTAGCCAGTGTCTAGCCAGTGTCTAGCCAGTGTCTAGCCAGTGTATAGCCAGTGTATAGCCAGTGTCTAGCCAGTGTATAGCCAGTGTATAGCCAGTGTCTAGCCAGTGTATAGCCAGTGTCTGGCCAGTGTCTAGCCAGTGTCTAGCCAGTGCCTAGCCCTTGTCTAACCTGTGCCTAGCCAGTGTCTTGCCTGTGCATAGCCAGTGTCTAGCCTGTGCATAGCCAGTGTCTAGCCTGTTTCTAGACTGTGCCTTGTCTGTGATTCGCATGTGGCACAGGCCAGTATCTAGCCAGTGTCTAGCCTGTGCCTAGCCAGTGTCTAGCCATAGGCCAGTATCTAGCCAGTGTCTAGCCAATGTCTAGCCAGTGTCTAGCCAATGTCTAGCCAGTGTCTAGCCAGTGTCTAGCTAGTGTCTAGCCAGTGCCTAGCCAGTGCCCAGTATCTAGCCAGTGTCTAGCCTGTGCCTAGCCAGTGTCTAGCCATAGGCCAGTATCTAGCCAGTGTCTAGCCAATGTCTAGCCAGTGTCTAGCCAATGTCTAGCCAGTGTCTAGCCAGTGTCTAGCCAGTGCCTAGTCTGTGCCTGACCAGTGTCTAGCCAGTGTCATGCCAGTTTCTAGCCAGTGTCTAGCCAGTGTCTAGCGAGTGTCTAGCCAGTGCCTAACGAGTGTCTAACGAGTGTCTAGCAAGTGTCTAGCTATTGTCTAGCCAGTGTCTAGCCTATGACTAGACAGTGAATACCCTATGCCTTGCCAGTGTTTAGCATTTGCCTAGCCAGTGTCTAGTCTGGGCCTAGCCAGTGTCTAGCCTGTGCATAGCCAGTGTCTAGCCTGTGCATAGCCAGTGTCTAGCCAGTGCCTAGCCTGTGTTTAGCCTGCGCTTAGCCAGTGTCTAGCCTGTGCCTAGCCACTGTCTAGCCCTTGTCTAACCTGTGCCTAGCCAGAGTCTAGCCTGTGCATAGCCTGTGCATAGCCAGTGTCTAGCCTGTGTCTAGCCTGTGTCTAGACAGTGCCTTGTCTTTGATTCGCATGTGCATAGCTTGTGCATAGCCAGTGTCTAGCCTATGCCTAGCCAGTGTCTAGCCTATGCCTAGCCAGTGTCTAGCCTATGCCTAGCCAGTGTCTAGCCTGTGCATAGCCAGTGTCTAGCCTGCGCATAGCCAGTGTCTAGATTATGCCTAACCAGTGTCTAGCCTATGCCTAGCCAGTGTTTATCATGTGCCTAGCCAGTGTTTAGTCTGTGCCTAGCCAGTGTCTAGCCTATGCCTAGCCAGTGTTTATCATGTGCCTAGCCAGTGTTTAGTCTGTGCCTAGCCAGTGTCTAGCCTGTGCATGGCCAGTTTCTAGCCTGGGCATAGCCAGTGTCTAGCCTAAGCCTAGCTGGTGTCTAGCCTGTGCCTTGCCTGTGATGGGCATGTGCATAGCAGTGTCCAGTCAGTGTCCAGTCAGTGTCTAGCCAGTGTCTAGCCAGTGTCTAGCCAGTGTCTAGCCAGTGTCTAGCCAGTGTCTAGCCAGTGTCTAGCCAGTGTATAGCCAGTGTATAGCCAGTGTCTAGCCAGTGTCTAGCCAGTGTCTAGCCAGTGTCTAGCCAGTGTCTAGCCAGTGTCTAGCCAGTGTCTAGCCAGTGTCTAGCCAGTGCCTAGCCCTTGTCTAACCTGTGCCTAGCCAGTGTCTTGCCTGTGCATAGCCAGTGTCTAGCCTGTGCATAGCCAGTGTCTAGCCTGTTTCTAGACTGTGCCTTGTCTGTGATTCGCATGTGGCACAGGCCAGTATCTAGCCAGTGTCTAGCCTGTGCCTAGCCAGTGTCTAGCCATAGGCCAGTATCTAGCTAGTGTCTAGCCAATGTCTAGCCAGTGTCTAGCCAATGTCTAGCCAGTGTCTAGCCAATGTCTAGCCAGTGTCTAGCCAGTGTCTAGCCAGTGTCTAGCCAGTGCCTAACCAGTGCCTAGTCTGTGCCTGACCAGTGTCTAGCCAGTGTCATGCCAGTTTCTAGCCAGTGTCTAGCCAGTGTCTAGCGAGTGTCTAGCCAGTGCCTAACGAGTGTCTAACGAGTGTCTAGCAAGTGTCTAGCTACTGTCTAGCCAGTGTCTAGCCTATGACTAGACAGTGAATACCCTATGCCTTGCCAGTGTTTAGCATTTGCCTAGCCAGTGTCTAGTCTGGGCCTAGCCAGTGTCTAGCCTGTGCATAGCCAGTGTCTAGCCTGTGCATAGCCAGTGTCTAGCCAGTGCTTAGCCTGTATTTAGCCTGTGCTTAGCCAGTGTCTAGCCTGTGCCTAGCCACTGTCTAGCCCTTGTCTAACCTGTGCCTAGCCAGAGTCTAGCCTGTGCATAGCCTGTGCATAGCCAGTGTCTAGCCTGTGTCTAGCCTGTGTCTAGACTGTGCCTTGTCTGTGATTCGCATGTGCATAGCTTGTGCATAGCCAGTGTCTAGCCTATGCCTAGCCAGTGTCTAGCCTATGCCTAGCCAGTGTCTAGCCTATGCCTAGCCTGCGTCTAGCCTTTGCCTAGACAGTGTCTAGTCTATGCCTAGCCACTGTCTAGCCCTTGTCTAACCTGTGCCTAGCCAGTGTCTAGTCTGTGCATAGCCAGTGTCAAGCTTGTGCATAGCCAGTGTCTAGCCAGTGTCTAGCCTGTGCCTAGACTGTGCCTTGTCTGTGATTCGCATGTGCAAAGCTTGTGCATAGCCAGTGTCTAGCCTATGCCTAGCCAGTGTCTAGCCTATGCCTAGCCTGTGTCTAGCCTATGCCTAGACAGTGTCTAGCCTATGCCTAGCCAGTGTTTAGCCTTTGCCTAGCCAGTGTCTAGTCTGTGCCTAGCCAGTGTCTAGCCTGTGCATAGCCAGTGTCTAGCCTGTGCATAGCCAGTGTCTAGATTATGCCTAACCAGTGTCTAGCCTATGCCTAGCCAGTGTCTAGCCTATGCCTAGCCAGTGTCTAGCCTATGCCTAGCCAGTGTTTATCATGTGCCTAGCCAGTGTTTAGTCTGTGCCTAGCCAGTGTCTAGCCTGTGCATAGCCAGTTTCTAGCCTGGGCATAGCCAGTGTCTAGCCTAAGCCTAGCTAGTTTCTAGCCTGTGCCTTGCCTGTGATTGGCATGTGCGTAGCAGTGTCCAGTCAGTGTCCAGTCAGTGTCTAGTCAGTGTCTAGCCAGTGTCTAGCCAGTGTCTAGCCAGTGTCTAGCCAGTGCCTAACGAGTGTCTAACGAGTGTCTAGCAAGAGTCTAGCTACTGTCTAGCCAGTGTCTAGCCTATGACTAGACAGTGAATACCCTATGCCTTGCCAGTGTTTAGCATTTGCCTAGCCAGTGTCTAGTCTGGGCCTAGCCAGTGTCTAGCCTGTGCATAGCCAGTGTCTAGCCTGTGCATAGCCAGTGTCTAGGCAGTGCCTAGCCTGTGTTTAGCCTGTGCTTAGCCAGTGTCTAGCCTGTGCCTAGCCACTGTCTAGCCCTTGTCTAACCTGTGCCTAGCCAGAGTCTAGCCTGTGCATAGCCTGTGCATAGCCAGTGTCTAGCCTGTGTCTAGCCTGTGTCTAGACTGTGCCTTGTCTGTGATTCGCATGTGCATAGCTTGTGCATAGCCAGTGTCTAGCCTATGCCTAGCCAGCGTCTAGCCTATGCCTAGCCAGTGTCTAGCCTATGCCTAGCCTGTGTCTAGCCTTTGCCTAGACAGTGTCTAGTCTATGCCTAGCCACTGTCTAGCCCTTGTCTAACCTGTGCCCAGCCAGTGTCTAGTCTGTGCATAGCCAGTGTCAAGCTTGTGCATAGCCAGTGTCTAGCCTGTGCCTAGACTGTGCCTTGTCTGTGATTCGCATGTGCATAGCTTGTGCATAGCCAGTGTCTAGCCTATGCCTAGCCAGTGTCTAGCCTATGCCTAGACAGTGTCTAGCCTATGCCTAGACAGTGTCTAGCCTATGCCTAGACAGTGTCTAGCCTATGCCTAGCCAGTGTTTAGCCTTTGCCTAGCCAGTGTCTAGTCTGTGCCTAGCCAGTGTCTAGCCTGTGTATAGCCAGTGTCTAGCCTGTGCATAGCCAGTGTCTAGATTATGCCTAACCAGTGTCTAGCCTATGCCTAGCCAGTGTCTAGCCTATGCCTAGCCCGTGTTTATCATGTGCCTAGCCAGTGTTTAGTCTGTGCCTAGCCAGTGTCTAGCCTGTGCATAGCCGGTTTCTAGCCTGGGCATAGCCAGTGTCTAGCCTAAGCCTAGCTAGTGTCTAGCCTGTGCCTTGCCTGTGATTGGCATGTGCGTAGCAGTGTCCAGTCAGTGTCTAGTCAGTGTCTAGCCAGTGTCTAGCCAGTGTCTAGCCAGTGTCTAGCCAGTGTCTAGCCAGTGTCTAGCCAGTGTCTAGCCAGTGTCTAGCCAGTGTCTAGCCAGTGTCTAGCCAGTGTCTAGCCAGTGTCTAGCCAGTGTCTAGCCAGTGTCTAGCCAGTGTCTAGCCAGTGTCTAGCCAGTGTCTAGCCAGTGTCTAGCCAGTGTCTAGCCAGTGTCTAGCCAGTGTCTAGCCAGTGTCTTGCCAGTGTTTAGCCAGTGTCTAGCCAGTGCCTAGCCAGTGCCTAGCCCTTGTCTAACCTGTGCCTAGCCAGTGTCTTGCCTGTGCATAGCCAGTGTCTAGCCTGTGCATAGCCAGTGTCTAACCTGTTTCTAGACTGTGCCTTGTCTGTGATTCGCATGTGCATAGCTTGTGCATAGCCAGTGTCTAGCCTATGCCTAGCCAGTGTTTAGCCTATGCCTAGCCTGTGTCTAGCCTTTGACTAGACAGTGTCTACCCTATGCCTTGCCAGTGTTTAGCATTTGCCTAGCCAGTGTCTAGTCTGTGCCTAGCCAGTTTCTAGCCTGTGCATAGCCAGTGTCTAGCCTGTGCATAGCCAGTGTCTAGCCTGTGTCTAGCCTGTGTCTAGACTGTACCTTGTCTGTGATTCGCATGTGCATAGCTTGTGCATAGCCAGTGTCTAGCCTATGCCTAGCCAGGTTCTAGCCTATGCCTAGCCAGGTTCTAGCCTATGCCTAGCCTGTGTCTAGCCTATGCCTAGACAGTGTCTAGCCTATGCCTAGCCAGTTTTTAGCCTTTGCCACTAGCCACTGTCTAGCCCTTGTCTAACCTGTGCCTAGCCAGTGTTTAGCCTGTGCATAGCCAGTGTCTAGCCAGTGCATAGCCAGTGTCTAGCCTGTGTGTAGACTGTACCTTGTCTGTGATTCGCATGTGCATAGCTTGTGCAGAGCCAGTGTCTAGCCTATGCCTAGCCAGGTTCTAGCCTATGCCTAGCCAGTGTCTAGTCTGGGCCTAGCCAGTGTCCAACCTGTGCATAGCCAGTGTCTAGCCTGTGCATAGCCAGTGTCTAGCCTGTGCATAGCCAGTGTCTAGCCAGTGTCTAGCCAGTGTCTATCCAGTGTCTAGCCAGTGTCTAGCCAGTGTCTTGCCAGTGTTTAGCCAGTGTCTAGCCAGTGCCTAGCCAGTGCCTAGCCCTTGTCTAACCTGTGCCTAGCCAGTGTCTTGCCTGTGCATAGCCAGTGTCTAGCCTGTGCATAGCCAGTGTCTAACCTGTTTCTAGACTGTGCCTTGTCTGTGATTCGCATGTGCATAGCTTGTGCATAGCCAGTGTCTAGCCTATGCCTAGCCAGTGTTTAGCCTATGCCTAGCCTGTGTCTAGCCTTTGACTAGACAGTGTCTAGCCTATGCCTAGCCAGTTTTTAGCCTTTGCCACTAGCCACTGTCTAGCCCTTGTCTAACCTGTGCCTAGCCAGTGTCTAGCCTGTGCATAGCCAGTGTCTAGCCAGTGCATAGCCAGTGTCTAGCCTGTGTGTAGACTGTACCTTGTCTGTGATTCGCATGTGCATAGCTTGTGCAGAGCCAGTGTCTAGCCTATGCCTAGCCAGGTTCTAGCCTATGCCTAGCCAGGTTCTAGCCTATGCCTAGCCTGCGTCTAGCCTATGCCTAGACAGTGTCTAGCCTATGCCTAGCCAGTTTTTAGCCTTTGCCTAGCCAGTGTCTAGTCTGGGCCTAGCCAGTGTCCAACCTGTGCATAGCCAGTGTCTAGCCTGTGCATAGCCAGTGTCTAGCCTGTGCATAGCCAGTGTCTAACCTGTGCTTAGCCAGTGTCTAGCCAGTGTCTAGCCAGTGTCTAGCCAGTGTCTAGCCAGTGTCTAGCCAGTGTCTAGCCAGTGTCTAGCCAGTGTCTAGCCAGTGTCTAGCCAGTGTCTAGCCAGTGTCTAGCCTGGGCCTAGCCTGTGCCTAGCCTGTGCCTATCCTGTGCCTATCCTGTGCCTAGCCTGTGTTTAGCCTGTGCTTAGCCAGTGTCTAGCCTATGCCTAGCCACTGTCTAGGCCTTGTCTAACCTGTGCCTAGCCAGTGTCTTGCCTGTGCATAGCCAGTGTCTAGCCTGTGCATAGCCAGTGTCTAGCCTGTGTCTAGACTGTGCCTTGTCTGTGATTCGCATGTGCATAGCTTGTGCCTAGCCAGTGTCTAGCCTATGCCTAGCCAGTGTCTAGCCTATGCCTAGCCAGTGTCTAGCCTATGCCTAGCCTGTGTCTAGCCTTTGCCTAGACAGTGTCTAGTCTATGCCTAGCCTGTGTCTAGCCTATGCCTAGACAGTGTCTAGCCTATGCCTAGCCAGTGTTTACCCTTTGCCTAGCCAGTGTTTAGTCTGTGCCTAGCCAGTGTCTAGCCTGTGCATAGCCAGTTTCTAGCCTGGGCATAGCCAGTGTCTAGCCTAAGCCTAGCTAGTGTCTAGCCTGTGCCTTGCCTGTGATAGGCATGTGCATAGCAGTGTCCAGTCAGTGTCCAGTCAGTGTCTAGTCAGTGTCTAGCCAGTGTCTAGCCAGTGTCTAGCCAGTGTCTAGCCAGTGTCTAGCCAGTGTCTAGCCAGTGTCTAGCCAGTGTCTAGCCAGTGTCTAGCCAGTGTCTAGCCAGTGTCTAGCCAGTGCCTAGCCCTTGTCTAACCTGTGCCTAGCCAGTGTCTTGCCTGTGCATAGCCAGTGTCTAGCCTGTGCATAGCCAGTGTCTAGCCTGTTTCTAGACTGTGCCTTGTCTGTGATTCGCATGTGCATAGCTTGTGCATAGCCAGTGTCTAGCCTATGCCTAGCCAGTGTTTAGCCTATGCCTAGCCTGTGTCTAGCCTTTGACTAGACAGTGTCTACCCTATGCCTTGCCAGTGTTTAGCATTTGCCTAGCCAGTGTCTAGTCTGTGCCTAGCCAGTTTCTAGCCTGTGCATAGCCAGTGTCTAGCCTGTGCATAGCCAGTGTCTAGCCTGTGCCTAGCCTGTGTTTAGCCTGTGCTTAGCCAGTGTCTAGCCTGTGCCTAGCCACTGTCTAGCCCTTGTCTAACCTGTGCCTAGCCAGTGTCTAGCCTGTGCATAGACAGTGTCTAGCCTGTGCATAGCCAGTGTCTAGCCTGTGTCTAGACTGTACCTTGTCTGTGATTCGCATGTGCATAGCTTGTGTATAGCCAGTGTCTAGCCTATGCCTAGCCAGGTTCTAGCCTATGCCTAGCCAGGTTCTAGCCTATGCCTAGCCTGTGTTTAGCATTTGCCTAGCCAGTGTCTAGTCTGTGCCTAGCCAGTTTCTAGCCTGTGCATAGCCAGTGTCTAGCCTGTGCATAGCCAGTGTCTAGCCTGTGCCTAGCCTGTGTTTAGCCTGTGCTTAGCCAGTGTCTAGCCAGTGTCTAGCCAGTGTCTAGCCAGTGTCTAGCCATTGTCTAGCCAGTGTCTAGCCAGTGTATAGCCAGTGTCTAGCCAGTGTCTAGCCAGTGTCTAGCCAGTGCCTAGCCCTTGTCTAACCTGTGCCTAGCCAGTGTCTTGCCTGTGCATAGCCAGTGTCTAGCCTGTGCATAGCCAGTGTCTAGCCTGTTTCTAGACTGTGCCTTGTCTGTGATTCGCATGTGCATAGCTTGTGCATAGCCAGTGTCTAGCCTATGCCTAGCCAGTGTCTAGCCTATGCCTAGCCAGTTTTTAGCCTTTCCCTAGCTAGTGTCTAGTCTGGGCCTAGCCAGTGTCCAACCTGTGCATAGCCAGTGTCTAGCCTGTGCATAGCCAGTGTCTAGCCTGTGCATAGCCAGTGTCTAGCCTGTGCATAGCCAGTGTCTAGCCTGTGCCTAGCCTGTGTTTAGCCTGTGCTTAGCCAGTGTCTAGCCTGTGCCTAGCCACTGTCTAGCCCTTGTCTAACCTGTGCCTAGCCAGTGTCTAGCCTGTGCATAGCCAGTGTCTAGCCTGTTTCTAGACTGTGCCTTGTCTGTGATTCGCATGTGCATAGCTTGTGCATAGCCAGTGTCTAGCCTATGCCTAGCCAGTGTCTAGCCTATGCCTAGCCAGTTTTTAGCCTTTCCCTAGCTAGTGTCTAGTCTGGGCCTAGCCAGTGTCCAACCTGTGCATAGCCAGTGTCTAGCCTGTGCATAGCCAGTGTCTAGCCTGTGCATAGCCAGTGTCTAGCCTGTGCCTAGCCTGTGTTTAGCCTGTGCTTAGCCAGTGTCTAGCCTGTGCCTAGCCACTGTCTAGCCCTTGTCTAACCTGTGCCTAGCCAGTGTCTAGCCTGTGCATAGACAGTGTCTAGCCTGTGCATAGCCAGTGTCTAGCCTGTGTCTAGACTGTACCTTGTCTGTGATTCGCATGTGCATAGCTTGTGCATAGCCAGTGTCTAGCCTATGCCTAGCCAGGTTCTAGTCTATGCCTAGCCAGGTTCTAGCCTATGCCTAGCCTGTGTCTAGCCTATGCCTAGACAGTGTCTAGCCTATGCCTAGCCAGTTTTTAGCCTTTGCCACTAGCCACTGTCTAGCCCTTGTCTAACCTGTGCCTAGCCAGTGTCTAGCCTGTGCATAGCCAGTGTCTAGCCAGTGCATAGCCAGTGTCTAGCCTGTGTCTAGACTGTGCCTTGTCTGTGATTCGCATGTGCATAGCTTGTGCATAGCCAGTGTCCAGCCTATGCCTAGCCAGTGTTTAGCCTATGCCTAGCCTGTGTCTAGCCTTTGATTAGACAGTGTCTAGCCTATGCCTAGCCAGTTTTTAGCCTTTGCCACTAGCCACTGTCTAGCCCTTGTCTAACCTGTGCCTAGCCAGTGTCTAGCCTGTGCATAGCCAGTGTCTAGCCAGTGCATAGCCAGTGTCTAGCCTGTGTGTAGACTGTCTGTGATTCGCATGTGCATAGCTTGTGCAGAGCCAGTGTCTAGCCTATGCCTAGCCAGGTTCTAGCCTATGCCTAGCCAGGTTCTAGCCTATGCCTAGCCTGCGTCTAGCCTATGCCTAGACAGTGTCTAGCCTATGCCTAGCCAGTTTTTAGCCTTTGCCTAGCCAGTGTCTAGTCTGGGCCTAGCCAGTGTCCAACCTGTGCATAGCCAGTGTCTAGCCTGTGCATAGCCAGTGTCTAGCCTGTGCATAGCCAGTGTCTAACCTGTGCTTAGCCAGTGTCTAGCCAGTGTCTAGCCAGTGTCTAGCCAGTGTCTAGCCAGTGTCTAGCCAGTGTCTAGCCAGTGTCTAGCCTGGGCCTAGCCTGTGCCTAGCCTGTGCCTATCCTGTGCCTATCCTGTGCCTAGCCTGTGTTTAGCCTGTGCTTAGCCAGTGTCTAGCCTATGCCTAGCCACTGTCTAGGCCTTGTCTAACCTGTGCCTAGCCAGTGTCTTGCCTGTGCATAGCCAGTGTCTAGCCTGTGCATAGCCAGTGTCTAGCCTGTGTCTAGACTGTGCCTTGTCTGTGATTCGCATGTGCATAGCTTGTGCCTAGCCAGTGTCTAGCCTATGCCTAGCCAGTGTCTAGCCTATGCCTAGCCAGTGTCTAGCCTATGCCTAGCCTGTGTCTAGCCTTTGCCTAGACAGTGTCTAGTCTATGCCTAGCCTGTGTCTAGCCTATGCCTAGACAGTGTCTAGCCTATGCCTAGCCAGTGTTTACCCTTTGCCTAGCCAGTGTTTAGTCTGTGCCTAGCCAGTGTCTAGCCTGTGCATAGCCAGTTTCTAGCCTGGGCATAGCCAGTGTCTAGCCTAAGCCTAGCTAGTGTCTAGCCTGTGCCTTGCCTGTGATAGGCATGTGCATAGCAGTGTCCAGTCAGTGTCCAGTCAGTGTCTAGTCAGTGTCTAGCCAGTGTCTAGCCAGTGTCTAGCCAGTGTCTAGCCAGTGTCTAGCCAGTGTCTAGCCAGTGTCTAGCCAGTGTCTAGCCAGTGTCTAGCCAGTGCCTAGCCCTTGTCTAACCTGTGCCTAGCCAGTGTCTTGCCTGTGCATAGCCAGTGTCTAGCCTGTGCATAGCCAGTGTCTAGCCTGTTTCTAGACTGTGCCTTGTCTGTGATTCGCATGTGCATAGCTTGTGCATAGCCAGTGTCTAGCCTATGCCTAGCCAGTGTTTAGCCTATGCCTAGCCTGTGTCTAGCCTTTGACTAGACAGTGTCTACCCTATGCCTTGCCAGTGTTTAGCATTTGCCTAGCCAGTGTCTAGTCTGTGCCTAGCCAGTTTCTAGCCTGTGCATAGCCAGTGTCTAGCCTGTGCATAGCCAGTGTCTAGCCTGTGCCTAGCCTGTGTTTAGCCTGTGCTTAGCCAGTGTCTAGCCTGTGCCTAGCCACTGTCTAGCCCTTGTCTAACCTGTGCCTAGCCAGTGTCTAGCCTGTGCATAGACAGTGTCTAGCCTGTGCATAGCCAGTGTCTAGCCTGTGTCTAGACTGTACCTTGTCTGTGATTCGCATGTGCATAGCTTGTGCATAGCCAGTGTCTAGCCTATGCCTAGCCAGGTTCTAGCCTATGCCTAGCCAGGTTCTAGCCTATGCCTAGCCTGTGTTTAGCATTTGCCTAGCCAGTGTCTAGTCTGTGCCTAGCCAGTTTCTAGCCTGTGCATAGCCAGTGTCTAGCCTGTGCCTAGCCTGTGTTTAGCCTGTGCTTAGCCAGTGTCTAGCTAGTGTCTAGCCAGTGTCTAGCCAGTGTCTAGCCAGTGTCTAGCCAGTGTCTAGCCATTGTCTAGCCAGTGTCTAGCCAGTGTATAGCCAGTGTCTAGCCAGTGTCTAGATAGTGTCTAGCCAGTGTCTAGCCAGTGCCTAGCCCTTGTCTAACCTGTGCCTAGCCAGTGTCTTGCCTGTGCATAGCCAGTGTCTAGCCTGTGCATAGCCAGTGTCTAGCCTGTTTCTAGACTGTGCCTTGTCTGTGATTCGCATGTGCATAGCTTGTGCATAGCCAGTGTCTAGCCTATGCCTAGCCAGTGTCTAGCCTATGCCTAGCCAGTTTTTAGCCTTTCCCTAGCTAGTGTCTAGTCTGGGCCTAGCCAGTGTCCAACCTGTGCATAGCCAGTGTCTAGCCTGTGCATAGCCAGTGTCTAGCCTGTGCATAGCCAGTGTCTAGCCTGTGCATAGCCAGTGTCTAGCCTGTGCCTAGCCTGTGTTTAGCCTGTGCTTAGCCAGTGTCTAGCCTGTGCCTAGCCACTGTCTAGCCCTTGTCTAACCTGTGCCTAGCCAGTGTCTAGCCTGTGCATAGCCAGTGTCTAGCCTGTTTCTAGACTGCGCCTTGTCTGTGATTCGCATGTGCATAGCTTGTGCATAGCCAGTGTCTAGCCTATGCCTAGCCAGTGTCTAGCCTATGCCTAGCCAGTTTTTAGCCTTTCCCTAGCTAGTGTCTAGTCTGGGCCTAGCCTGTGTTTAGCCTGTGCATAGCCAGTGTCTAGCCTGTGCATAGCCAGTGTCTAGCCTGTGCATAGCCAGTGTCTAGCCTGTGCCTAGCCTGTGTTTAGCCTGTGCTTAGCCAGTGTCTAGCCTGTGCCTAGCCACTGTCTAGCCCTTGTCTAACCTGTGCCTAGCCAGTGTCTAGCCTGTGCATAGACAGTGTCTAGCCTGTGCATAGCCAGTGTCTAGCCTGTGTCTAGACTGTACCTTGTCTGTGATTCGCATGTGCATAGCTTGTGCATAGCCAGTGTCTAGCCTATGCCTAGCCAGGTTCTAGCCTATGCCTAGCCAGGTTCTAGCCTATGCCTAGCCTGTGTCTAGCCTATGCCTAGACAGTGTCTAGCCTATGCCTAGCCAGTTTTTAGCCTTTGCCACTAGCCACTGTCTAGCCCTTGTCTAACCTGTGCCTAGCCAGTGTCTAGCCTGTGCATAGCCAGTGTCTAGCCAGTGCATAGCCAGTGTCTAGCCTGTGTCTAGACTGTACCTTGTCTGTGATTCGCATGTGCATAGCTTGTGCATGGCCAGTGTCTAGCCTATGCCTAGCCAGGTTCTAGCCTATGCCTAGCCAGGTTCTAGCCTATGCCTAGCCTGTGTCTAGCCTATGCCTAGACAGTGTCTAGCCTATGCCTAGCCAGTTTTTAGCCTTTCCCTAGCTAGTGTCTAGTCTGGGCCTAGCCAGTGTCCAACCTGTGCATAGCCAGTGTCTAGCCTGTGCATAGCCAGTGTCTAGCCTGTGCATAGCCAGTGTCTAACCTGTGCTTAGCCAGTGTCTAGCCAGTGTCTAGCCAGTGTCTAGCCAGTGTCTAGCCTGGGCCTAGCCTGTGCCTAGCCTGTGCCTATCCTGTGCCTATCCTGTGCCTAGCCTGTGTTTAGCCTGTGCTTAGCCAGTGTCTAGCCTGTGCCTAGCCACTGTCTAGGCCTTGTCTAACCTGTGCCTAGCCAGTGTCTTGCCTGTGCATAGCCAGTGTCTAGCCTGTGCATAGCCAGTGTCTAGCCTGTGTCTAGACTGTGCCTTGTCTGTGATTCGCATGTGCATAGCTTGTGCATAGCCAGTGTCTAGCCTATGCCTAGCCTGCGTCTAGCCTATGCCTAGACAGTGTCTAGCCTATACCTAGCCAGTGTTTAGCCTTTGCCTAGCCGGTGTCTAGTCTGTGCCTAGCCAGTGTCTAGCCTGTGCATAGCCAGTGTCTAGCCTGTGCATAGCCAGTGTCTAGCCTGTGCATACCCAGTGTCTAGCCCGAGTCTTACCTGTGCCTTGCCTGTGATTGGCATGTGCAAAGCAGTGTCCAGTCAGTGTCTAGCCAGTGTCAAGCCCGTGTCCTGTTAGTGTCTAGCCAGTGTCTAGCAAGTGTCTAGTCAGTGTCTAGCCAGTGTCTAGCCAGTGTCTAGCCAGTGTCTAGCCTGTGCCTAGCCTGTGTCTAGCCTATGCCTAGCCAGTGTTTAGCCTTTGCCTAGCCAGTGTCTAGTCTGTGCCTAGCCAGTGTCTAGCCTGTGCATAGCCAGTGTCTAGCCTGTGCATAGCCAGTGTCTAGCCTGTGCATAGCCAGTGTCTAGCCCGAGTCTTACCTGTGCCTTGCCTGTGATTGGCATGTGAAAAGCAGTGTCCAGTCAGTGTCTAGCCAGTGTCAAGCCCGTGTCCTGTTAGTGTCTAGCCATTGTCTAGCCAGTGTCTAGTCAGTGTCTAGCCAGTGTCTAGCCAGTGTCTAGCCAGTGTCTAGCTTGTGCCTAGCCTGTGCCTAGCCTGTGCCTAGCCTGTGCCTAGCCTGTGCCTAGCCTGTGCCTAGCCTGTGCCTAGCCTGTGCCTAGCCTGTGCCTAGCCTGTGCCTAGCCTGTGTTTAGCCTGTGCTAAGCCAGTGTTTAGCCTCTGCTAAGCCAGTGTCTAGCCTGTGCCTAGACAGTGCATAGCCTGTGCCTAGCCAGTGTCTAGGCACAGGCCAGTATCTAGCCAGTGTCTAGCCTGTGCCTAGCCAGTGTCTAGCCATAGGCCAGTATCTAGCCAGTGTCTAGCCAATGTCTAGCCAGTGTCTAGCCAATGTCTATCCAGTGTCTAGCCAGTGTCTACCCAGTGCCTAGCCAGTGTCTAGTCTGTGCCTGACCAGTGTCTAGCCAGTGTCTAGCCAGTTTCTAGCCAGTGTCTAGCCAGTGTCCAGCGAGTGTCTAGCCAGTGCCTAATCAGTGTCTAACGAGTGTCTAGCAAGTGTCTAGCTACTGTCTAGCCAGTGTCTAGCCTATGACTAGACAGTGTCTACCCTATGCCTTGCCAGTGTTTAGCATTTGCCTAGCCAGTGTCTAGCCTGTGCATAGCCAGTGTCTAGCCTGTGTCTAGCCTATGTCTAGCCTGTGTCTAGACTGTGCCTTGTCTGTGATTCGCATGTGCATAGCTTGTGCATAGCCAGTGTCTAGCCTATGCCTAGCCAGTGTCTAGCCTATGCCTAGCCAGTGTCTAGCCTATGCCTAGCCAGTGTCTAGCCTATGCCTAGCCTGTGTCTAGCCTTTGCCTAGCCAGTGTCTAGCCTATGCCTAGCCTGTGTCTAGCCTTTGCCTAGACAGTGTCTAGTCTATGCCTAGCCACTGTCTAGCCCTTGTCTAACCTGTGCCTAGCCAGTGTCTAGCCTGGGCATAGCCAGTGTCAAGCTTGTGCATAGTCAGTGTCTAGCCTGTGCCTAGACTGTGCCTTGTCTGTGATTCGCATGTGCATAGCTTGTGCATAGCCAGTGTCTAGCCTATGCCTAGCCAGTGTCTAGCCCATGCCTAGCCTGTGTCTAGTCTGTGCCTAGCCAGTGTCTAGCCTGTGCATAGCCAGTGTCTAGCCTGTGCATAGCCAGTGTCTAGCCTGTGCCTATCCTGTGCCTAGCCTGTGTTTAGCCTGTGCTTAGCCAGTGTCTAGCCTGTGCCTAGCCACTGTCTAGCCTGTGCATAGCCAGTGTCTAGCCTGTGCCTAGACTGTGCCTTGTCTGTGATTCGCATGTGCATAGCTTGTGCATAGCCAGTGTCTATCCTATGCCTAGCCAGTGTCTAGCCTATGCCTAGCCTGTGTCTAGCCTATGCCTAGACAGTGTCTAGCCTATGCCTAGCCAGTGTTTAGCCTTTGCCTAGCCAGTGTCTAGTCTGTGCCTAGCCAGTGTCTAGCCTGTGCATAGCCAGTGTCTAGCCTGTGCATAGCCAGTGTCTAGCCTGTGCCTAGACTGTGCCTTGTCTGTGATTCGCATGTGCATAGCTTGTGCATAGCTTGTGCATAGCCAGTGTCTATCCTATGCCTATCCAGTGTCTATCCTATGCCTAGCCAGTGTCTAGCCTATGCCTAGCCTAAGTCTAGCCTATGCCTAGACAGTGTCTAGCCTATGCCTAGCCAGTGTTTAGCCTTTGCCTAGCCAGTGTCTAGTCTGTGCCCAGCCAGTGTCTAGGCTGTGCATAGCCAGTGTCTAGCCTGTGCATAGCCAGTGTCTAGCCTGTGCGTAGCCAGTGTCTAGCCCTTGTCTAACCTGTGCCTAGCCAGTGTCTAGCCTGGGCATAGCCAGTGTCAAGCTTGTGCATAGTCAGTGTCTAGCCTGTGCCTAGACTGTGCCTTGTCTGTGATTCGCATGTGCATAGCTTGTGCATAGCCAGTGTCTAGCCTATGCCTAGCCAGTGTCTAGCCCATGCCTAGCCTGTGTCTAGTCTGTGCCTAGCCAGTGTCTAGCCTGTGCATAGCCAGTGTCTAGCCTGTGCATAGCCAGTGTCTAGCCTGTGCCTATCCTGTGCCTATCCTGTGCCTAGCCTGTGTTTAGCCTGTGCTTAGCCAGTTTCTAGCCTGTGCCTAGCCACTGTCTAGCCGGTGCATAGCCAGTGTCTAGCCTGTGCCTAGACTGTGCCTTGTCTGTGATTCGCATGTGCATAGCTTGTGCATAGCCAGTGTCTATCCTATGCCCAGCCAGTGTCTATCCTATGCCTAGCCAGTGTCTAGCCAGTGTCTAGCCTATGCCTAGCCTGTGTCTAGCCTATGCCTAGACAGTGTCAAGCCTATGCCTAGCCAGTGTTTAGCCTTTGCCTAGCCAGTGTCTAGTCTGTGCCTAGCCAGTGTCTAGCCTGTGCATAGCCAGTGTCTAGCCTGTGCATAGCCAGTGTCTAGCCTGTGCCTAGACTGTGCCTTGTCTGTGATTCGCATGTGCATAGCTTGTGCATAGCCAGTGTCTATCCTATGCCTAGCCAGTGTCTATCCTATGCCTAGCCAGTGTCTAGCCTATGCCTAGCCTAAGTCTAGCCTATGCCTAGACAGTGTCTAGCCTATGCCTAGCCAGTGTTTAGCCTTTGCCTAGCCAGTGTCTAGTCTGTGCCCAGCCAGTGTCTAGGCTGTGCATAGCCAGTGTCTAGCCTGTGCATAGCCAGTGTCTAGCCTGTGCGTAGCCAGTGTCTAGCCCTTGTCTAACCTGTGCCTAGCCAGTGTCTAGCCTGTGCATAGCCAGTGTCTAGCCTGTGCATAGCCTGTGTCTAGCCTGTGCCTAGACTGTGCCTTGTCTGTGATTCGCATGTGCATAGCTTGTGCATAGCCAGTGTCTATCCTATGCCTAGCCAGTGTCTATCCTATGCCTAGCCAGTGTCTAGCCTATGCCTAGCCTGTGTCTAGCCTATGCCTAGACAGTGTCTAGCCAGTGTTTAGCCTTTGCCTAGCCAGTGTCTAGTCTGTGCCTAGCCAGTGTCTAGCCTGTGCATAGCCAGTGTCTAGCCTGTGCATAGCCAGTGTCTATCCTGTGCATAGCCAGTGTCTAGCCTGTGCATAGCCAGTGTCTAGCCCGAGTCCTACCTGTGCCTTGCCTGTGATTGGCATGTGCAAAGCAGTGTCCAGTCAGTGTCTAGCCAGTGTCAAGCCCGTGTCCTGTTAGTGTCTAGCCAGTGTCTAGTCAGTGTCTAGCCAGTGTCTAGCTAGTGTCTAGCCAGTGTCTAGCCTGTGCCTAGCCTGTGCCCAGCCTGTGCCTAGCCTGTGCCTAGCCTGTGTTTAGCCTGTGCTAAGCCAGTGATTAGCCTGTGCTAAGCCAGTGTCTAGCCTGTGCCTAGACAGTTTTTAGCCTGTACATAGCCAGTGTATAGCCTGTGCATAGCCATTGTCTAGCCTGTGCATAGCCTGTGCCTAGCCAGTGTCTAGGCACAGGCCAGTATCTAGCCAGTGTCTAGCCTGTGCCTAGCCAGTGTCTAGCCTGTGCCTAGCCAGTGTCTAGCCATAGGCCAGTATCTAGCCAGTGTCTAGCCATAGGCCAGTATCTAGCCAGTGTCTAGCCAATGTCTAGCCAGTGTCTAGCCAGTGTCTAGCCAGTGTCTAGCCAGTGTCTAGCCAGAGCCTAGCCAGTGTCTAGTCTGTGCCTGACTAGTGTCTAGCCAGTGTCTAGCCAGTTTCTAGCCAGTGTCTAGCCAGTGTCTAGCCAGTATCTAGCCAGTGTCTAGCCTGTGCCTAGCCCGTGCCTAGCCCGTGCCTAGCCTATGCCTAGCCAGTGTTTAGCCTGTGCCTAGCCAGTGTCTAGCCTGTGCTTAGCCAGTGTCTAGCCTGTGTCTAGCTAGTATTCAGCCAGTGTTTAGCCTGCGCCTAGCCCTTGTCTAACCTGTGCCTAGCCAGTGTCTAGCCTGTGCATAGCCAGTGTCTAGCCTGTGCATAGCCAGTGTCTAGCCTGTGCATAGCCAGTGTCTAGCCTGTGCATAGCCAGTGTCTAGCCTCTGTCTAGTCAGTGTCTAGCCTCTGCCTAGCCAGTGTCTAGCCTCTGCCTAGCCAGTGTCTAGCCTTTGCCTAGCCAGTGTCTAGCCTCTGCCTAGCCAGTGTCTAGCCTTTGCCTAGCCAGTGACTAGCCAGTGCCTAACCAGTGTCTAGCCTGTGTCTAGCCTGTGTCTAGCCTGTGTCTAGCCTGTGTCTAGCCTGTGTCTGGCCTGTGCGTTGCCTGTGATTGGCATGTGCATAGCAGTGTATAGCCAGTGTCTAGCCCGTGTCCAGTTAGTGTCTAGCAAGTGTCTAGCCAGTGTCTAGCCAGTGTCTAGCCAGTGTCTAGCCAGTGTCTAGCCAGTGTCTAGCCAGTGTCTAGCCAGTGTCTAGCCAGTATCTAGCCAGTGTCTAGCCAGTGTCTAGCCAGTGTCTAGCCAGTGTCTAGCCAGTATCTAGCCAGTGTCTAGCCAGTATCTAGCCAGTGTCTAGCCAGTGTCTAGCCTGTGTCTAGCCTGTGCCTTGCCTGTGCCTTGCCTGTGCCTTGCCTGTGATTGGCATGTGCATAGCAGTGTATAGCCAGTGTCTAGCCCGTGTCCAGTTAGTGTCTAGCAAGTGTCTAGCCAGTGTCTAGCCAGTGTCTAGCCAGTATCTAGCCAGTGTCTAGCCAGTGTCTAGCCAGTATCTAGCCAGTGCCTAGCCAGTGTCTAGCCTGTGCATAGCCAGTGTCTAGCCTGTGCCTAGCCAGTGTTTAGCCTGTGCCTAGCCAGTGTCTAGCCTGTGCCTTGCGAGTGTCTAGCCTGTGTCTAGCTAGTATTCAGCCAGTGTTTAGCCTGCGCCTAGCCCTTGTCTAACCTGTGCCTAGCCAGTGTCTAGCCTGTGCATAGCCAGTGTCTAGCCTGTGCATAGCCAGTGTCTATCCCTTGCATAGCCACTGTCTAGCCTCTGCCTAGCCAGTGTCTAGCCAGTGACTAGCCAGTGCCTAACCAGTATCTAGCCTGTGTCTAGCCTGTGTCTAGCCTGTGTCTAGCCTGTGTCTAGCCTGTGTCTAGCCTGTGCCTAGCCTGTGCCTTGCCTGTGATTGGCATGTGCATAGCAGTGTATAGCCAGTGTCTAGCCCGTGTCCAGTTAGTGTCTAGCAAGTGTCTAGCCAGTGTCTAGCCAGTGTCTATCCAGTGTCTAGCCAGTGTCTATCCAGTGTCTAGCCAGTGTCTAGCCAGTGTCTATCCAGTGTCTAGCCAGTGTCTAGCCAGTGTCTAGCCAGTGTCTAACCAGTGTCTAGCCTGTGCCTTGCCTGTGCCTTGCCTGTGATTGGCATGTGCATAGCAGTGTATAGCCAGTTTCTAGCCCGTGTCCAGTTAGTGTCTAGCCAGTGTGTAGCCAGTGTCCAGTCAGTGTCTAGCCAGTGTCTAGCCAGTGTCTAGCCAGTGTCTAGCCTGTGCCTAGCCTGTGCCTAGCCTGTGTTTAGCCTGCGCTTAGCCAGTATCCAGCCTGTGCCTAGCCACTGTCTAGCCTGTGTTCAGCCAGTGTCTAGCCAGTGTTTAGCCCGCGCCTAGCCCTTGTCTAACCTGTGCCTAGCCAGTGTCTAGCCTGTGCATAGCCAGTGTCTAGCCTGTGTAAAGCCAGTGTGTAGCCTCTGCCTAGCCAGTGTCTACCCTCTGCCTAGCCAGTGTCTAGCCTCTGCCTAGCCAGTGTCTAGCCTCTGCCTAGCCGGTGTCTAGCCTATTCCAGTCTGTCTGTCTGGACTGTGTCTAGCCTGTGTCATGCCAGTGTAAAGACTGTGTCTAGCCTGTGCGAAGCCTGTGTCTAGCTTTTGTCCTTTCTGTTTCTTGCCTGTTTCTAGCCTGCGGCTAGCTTGTGTATAGCATGTGTCTGGCCTATGTCTAGCCTGTATCTAATCAGTGACTAGCCAATGTCCAACCAATGGCAAACCAGTGTCTAGCCAATGTCTAGCCAATATCTAGCCAGTGTCTAGCCTGTGCCTTGCCAGTGTCTAGCCTGTGTCTAGCCTGTGCCTTGTCTGTGATTCGCATGTGCATAGCTTGTGCATAGCCAGTGTCTATCCTATGCCTAGCCAGTGTCTAGCCTTTGCCTAGCCAGTGTCTAGCCTATGCCTAGCCAGTGTTTAGCCTGTGCCTAGCCTGTGCCTAGCCAATGTCTAGCCAGTGTCTAGCCAGTGTCTAGCCAGTTGTTGGAAGTTCGATAAAGTTGCTAGGCCTTGCCGTACCATGCTCGATTTGGCGTATATGAATAAATACCAAAATATCGTTTAAAAGATAGAACTTAAGTTATTATCGATATAAGCAAGCTGCTGTGCAACACTGAAAATGAAGAGCGTCACTTTTCGAAATAATTCGCACGCAGCAACACATTAAAATAAACCGCTCCCTTTTTTCTCTTCTTATCTTAAGTTATTTACTTGTTTGAATTAATAAATATATTGAGTTTATAGACGGAGAAGTGTTATATTTTTGTGAAGCAAATTGTCTAATTGGATACAGAACATTTTTTATTTAAATTAGATTGCGTTGCGAAAAAGAACTGCGTATTACACACACACATACAGGCATAGGATGATGAAATAGTTACGCGTCGTGGTGAAATACAATTTTGAAAAGCTTGATGGAATTTTGGTGTCTTGATGGAATAAGAAGCGATGGAATAAGAAGCGATGATGCGCAATAAGAAGCGATTAGTGAGTGCTGAAGAGATGTCTGCATCTTCAACACCTAAGAGATCTGATGAAATGGGATCAGAAAGTGACACGGAGTTCAGCGGCACCCAAACGATGGTGCCCAGAGAAAAGGAAGACACCGTTACGATTCTTATAAAGCGCATGACGGAACAGTTAGCTGCACTGTCTGAACAAAACTGTGCATTGGCTACAAAAATGGCGAACGTTACTGAGGGTATGTCGGAACGGATGAACAAAATAGATCAGTTGGTAGTTGCAAATCCAATTGGTGCAATATGCACAGCCTCACATGGTTGCATTGGCGTTCCTGCAACTATCAACAATGCTGCACAGGGCAGCAACATGGGTTCAAACGTGGAGGACGTATCTGGAACGCTCACACATGGTAGCACTGGCGTTTCTGTAATGAATAGAGACGCAACTTCACAAGCAAATTTTGGAGCCACACATGGTGGCACTGGCGTTTCTGCACTGGGCAGCAACGCAGCCGCACAACAAAGCGGCAGCATTTTTATGGAAGGCTCTGGTCTTGATACACAGAGAAAGAATTATGGATCTGATAAACAGGAGAGAGAAGGAATTATGGACTTGATATTTTGGACATTAATGCGACTGGAAGACAACATGGTGTCTCAGCAGCCGCGGATCATGTCAGATTTGCCGAACATAGTGACATTGCTCATGGCGTTGCTGGAGACGCACACTGGAAGGCTGCTTTTTATAGTGGAGAGAAGCACGTCGATTATAATGGAGCCACCAGAGGCTTGACTAGCGCAAATGATTTGAATTCTGGAAAATTTGGAATGGATGGGCTAGCTGAGGGTTATGGTGCAGCAAGGTTTAATTTGGCACAAGACAGGCACATAGAAAATAGTTCTCTCGTGCACCCACAGTACAATTCTGTTACACAACCTCGTAAATTAATGTATTTAATGTATTTAATGGAAATGCAAAAGATTGGCCAGTATTTTGCATAATGTTCTCAGAGTCAACAGCTGCTTATAGGTACACAAATCTTGAGAATCTCTTACGGCTGCAGAAGAGTCTTATAGGAGCGGCTAGAGACGAGGTCGATGCCTTGTTAATAAATCCTGTTAATGTACCACATATAATCAATAGGCTGCAGTTTCGATATGGACGACCGGAACTGCTTATAAAATCCCAATTGGAAATTGACAATAGTCTTCAGAGTATTCCTGAAAATAATTTGGAAAAGCTGGTACCCTTTGCTTCCAAAGTAGAGAATTTGGTCATTTACTTAAGGTCGGCAAATGCTACACAGTATGTTATTTAAATAACGCGGCAATGTTGGATCAGCTTATCGAGATGTTGCCATTGTCAAAGAGGATATTATGGAATGAATACGCTGCAAATATAGTACCGTATCCAAATTTGGGACACCTTAGCATTTGGCTAAATGGATTGAGTCGGAGCATTGCAAGGGCAACAGTGGTGATTTCGAAGGAACAAGCAACAAAGGGAAAACATAATTCGCAGCAAAAGTCGGTGATGCAAGTTCCAGAAGTCGCTGATACGACGGTCGCAAATAAAGATACGTGCTATAAATGCAAAGGAGAGCACAAGTTGCCAAAATAAAGCCTCTATAGATGACAGATGGAAAATTGCAAAAGATCTTGGCGTCTGCTATAGTTGTTTGTTTAAAGGTCACAGCGTAAGAGCATGCAAATACAAACGGACATGTAAATTGAATGGATGTGACAAAATGCATCATAGATCATTGCATAGTGATAAAACAAAGGCAAAAGAATCCAGCGAAAAGAAGATAGAGGAAGAGAGATCATCTGTGAACACGATAAAGTCAGATATGTCAAAGATACTCTTTAAAGTTGTGCCTATAGAGCCTATTAAAACATTTGCCTTTGTCGATGAAGGTTCTTCGACTACATTGATAAACAATGAGTTGGCGCATAAATTGGGTGTCAAAGAAGACCCTGTTAAGTTGACATTGAGCTGGATAGGTAAACATGCTATGGATGTGAATTCTGTGATTTGCAAATTAAAGATACGATCACAAGACGGTGACAAGAAATGGCAGCGTATAAAGGGAAGTTCGGTTCCAGAGCTTCAATTACCTTGCAAACCCTTGATGTGCAGCAGTTGGAAAGACAGTCCAAGAAAATGAGGAATATACCAATTAAAGGGTATACAAATGCAGAGCCAATGATTTTAATAGGAATAGACAATTGTCCTGTTATTCGTGCTATTAAAAGCATACAGTTGGATAGGAATTTGATTGCAACAAAAACAGCACTAGGATGGTATATCTATGGATTGACACAAAGACAGCCAGATGTAAATTATGAGTCCCCGCCAGTCCAGAGGTCTTCCTTCAAGTTTAGGGGTCGGCCTTGGAACACTGTTAGGACGATTACGTTGGAGGGCTTGACTTCGCCCCCTTAGATGTGATCACTAGCCTTGTGGCGTAGTGATTAGATTATAATAAGAACAAATGATTTATCGGCGGTGTGCCGGAGCAAGCTGTGTTTTATTTGAGCAGCAGACTATGACTGAAGAGTTTACAAAAAGTGAAAAGCTAAGTCTACCCTAACGACAGTTTATCGCGCCATCAAGACGAGTCGGCAGAGCCGACTCAGCATTCCTTGCAGCGTGAAGCAACACTCCGAATAAGAAGTGTCAGCTTTCCGTTGCCGGACGTTCTTGCGCAGAGCGCTGAACTTACTTCTGGCGTGTCAGCACTCTTTATGTAGAGCTACTTAGTTGCCAAGAACTATTGTGTGTTAACTACTCCCCCCTCAAGTTTGTGACCGTCCTCGGTCATGTTGAATGCGTCGATGGTACGCTGTATCTCCATGGAGGCTCGTCTTCTCCTTAATGCCAGATAAAGCGCGAAGGAGCCAATCAAACCAAAGTTTAGGACCACACCAGCTCCGAACCAGAGTCTAGGCGAACCTTCAGATTCCACGTCATCCTTAAAGCTTTGGATGGAGAGCAGGTTCTCGTTATTCATCCGATGTAGCAGAGGGATGCTGAGCACGGGGTCGTGCCCGACGATGTTAATTAATGGGGAGCGCACAATGCCCGGCTGCTTGCTTAATGCTTTCCGTAGGTTTACGAACTCGGAGCCATTGATGGTTGCCGTTTTCTCGAAGGTCACCAGGTGGGTTCCCTCAATCAGTATTTCTGGGCTGCCATCAGTGCTAACGCGAGCTGTTGCTTCGTTGATAATAACAACGCCGTCATCTACGGTAGTTACTTCCTGCAAGTGGCTGGGTTGAGTGTGGCATTGGGCTGCGCTCCCTGCGTGGAGTGAGCGCGCACAAGATTCGCGCCGAGACCGCTCGCAGAACGTGAAGTGCGTGGTATCTGTGCATCCTGTGAGCGCAAAGGTGTCATGTTCGCATTCGGCTAGCGTATCCTCGTCGAGGCGTAAGATGATGTGTTGGTGGGATACAGGGTACACGGCGACTTTCTTGCAACTGAACTTGACTCTGGGATAGGCAATTAAAATATGAATACTGTTCTCGGACTGGAGGACTCTAATCTTGGACGCTTCTATTAAGCTGACGATAGGGGTGTCCTGTTCTACAAGAGACTTCAAGTCGGCATGGTCAAGAATCGTGGGATTTACAATGTTTGATTTGGCCAAAGTAATAGTGAGAATTAAATTTTGAATTTCAGTAGAAAGCATCCTATTTCTTGCCAATAACGCTTCATACAAATGTGGAGTGTCAACCAAGTCGCTTTTACGGGCATTGATCACCTTATTGATGGTGTCAGTTAACTTGTTAATCTGTTTCTGGGTTTCGGAATTTATGGTTATCTGCCGGGAATTAGACTCAACTAGTTTAGCCTCTGTGATCTTTATCTTTAGAAGGTCCGTGGCATCGGGTGTACCCGCCACTACCTTTAGAGCTGTACCTAGGAAATCTAGACTCCTGGCAATCCTATGATGGACCTTAAGGACGGACAACAAAGTTTTAAGATGGTCCGTATCGACCTCTAGTAACTTGCGCATATGCGATTGGGGAAAGGACTCGGATAATTTTTCTGTCTCGTCTATCATAACAGCGAATTCGGACAAGTTGCTTGAGTGCTTTAAGAGGTCACGCTGTTCAAAAACCAGCACATCACCATCTACGACAGGGATGTAGTTGGCGTGCGAAAAGTCGGTAATCCGTGCATTCGCTAATGGCAGAGTAATGAACATCGTGAAGGTAAACCTGGAATTTAGATACAGGGAGAGACTGTAGTGCTCGGGCTTTCTTAAAGTAACCTACAACTAACTGCAAGGGGAATGCCTACTTAAGGTTGTCCTTGTGGACCACCCTCCCCTTAATGAGAACAGACGTTCCCAGGTCTGCTTGGACTTTTTGTTCCGTGCATAGTGGGGTTAGTTTATTTCCTAACCTCTTGTTGTTCTTTACAAACACATGTTCTCCTACCTCAAACACACGGTTTTGACGGGAAGGGTTGCATCTTCCGATGGTGTCTTGCTGAGCCTTTGCTAATCTTGCCTTGATTTCCAGGCAGTGCTCATGGGCCCCTGAGTGAAGAACCTCAATTGGTCTCTCACGAGTAACTGAGTGCACGGTTTTGTTGTATTCCACCGTGGCTCTCAAGATTAGCTCCACTGTGTCATTTGTCTTTTTGTCCAACTTCAGGCATCTGGCTATTTCTGCCAAGGTGCTGTGGAACCGTTCGATTTGGCCATTGGACACGCTGTGCAGAGGAGGCGCATTCACGACGTCGATGCCGTAGTTGTTTTTGAGCATTGACGTGATTGTCTCTGAGTTGAATGCGGGCTCATTGTCGCAATAGATTGTTTTGATGTTGGGGAAAAGGTTAATAATCTGCAATAGGGGGCCAGTGATGTCCACTATTGTCCTAGATGTAACCGGTTGCACTACTGCAAACTTAGAGAATTTGTCAATGCACGTCAAGAACAGTTTCCTGTCGGTTGAAAAAATGTCAATGTGCAACATTTCGCCAGTATAACTGGGGATGGGCGTTTCCCCGAGCTCTTGCTTCTTCGGGTGCCTGTCGTACTTTGCTTGGGTACATACCCTGCAATTAGCAACCACTTCCTTTGTCATGCTGCCCATTTTTGGAAAATAGTAGTCTCGAAGGACTTGCTTATATTTTCCTGCGCGGCTCTGTGTGCACGGTTGTGCTCTGCGGTGACGATTTCGTACTGTTCGTTTTTATCAGTTATATCTGACACGACATTCTTGCAGTGACGGAATTGAGTGGCTGGGAAATGGGTAATGAGGTCGTGTTGGAAGCTTGCCAGTGTAGGCAAGTCGCAATGAATAGCATTCACGACGTCAGGGTTAACGACTTCTTTGAGAGTTTTTAACAGGTAACTCTTGTCAGTAAAACTGATCAAGTGGCGAGTTTTGCTTCGGAACAGCACTAGGATTCGCTTAAGCGGAAAACGTGCTGCCTCCAGAATGATCTGGTTCCTAAAGCAATTCAAGGGTTTATCTGTAGTTTCGACCGTGTAGGTCAGGGACAGCTCACTGTGAATAGTCGCAGCGTCTGACTGAGGTTCATCTTGTAAGGCATTAAGATTTTGCCTGGACAAGGCATCTGCCACGAAGTTTTCCTTGCCAGGTTTGTAGAAAACCTTGGCATTGTGTTGGTCTATATAAGCTTTCCATCTCTTGATCTTAGCGTTCGTGTTTTTGTCGGCAACGGCGAACGTGAGAGGCTGGTGGTCGGTGAATATGTTGATTTCCCTAGAGCCGTACAAAAAGTTTTGTAGTTTACCTAGGGCCCATACAATGGCTAGCAATTCCCTCTCGTTTGTGGCATAATTTTGCTCAGCCTGTCTTAGGGTGCGGGATATCATGGTGATCGGCCTAACTTCTTGCGATAGGACTGCACCGATGCCACTTGCTGACGCATCTGTGGTGAGGTCAAAGGGCTTTTGAAAGTCGGGGTACTTGAGTATGACATCCTCTGATGCCAGAATGTTACGAAGCCTTTGAAACGCGCTGCGTTGAGCTTCATTAAACTCAACACGAATCTTTTTAGACATATGCCTACTCACCGAACCGTTTTCCCCTTTCAGGATGTCAGTTAAAGGACGAGCTATGGCCGCAAAGTCTTTAATGAAGACTCTGTAGTAGCTGGCCAAACCAAGGAACGATCTAACACTGTAGACACTTTTGGGTTCAGGGAATTCCTGGATGGCTTTTACCTTTTCTGGGTCGGACTTAGTCCCATCCTTGCTTACGATGAAGCCGAGGTACTCAACACTTTCTTTGAAGAATTTTGTCTTTTCCTGGCTCACCCTCATGTTCGCCTCGATCAAGCATTTCAGCACAGTATCGATGTGGCGGACATGGTCGGACTCGTTTTCCGAGAAAATTATGACGTCATCTACGTAGACGTAACATATTTTCCCGATTTGCTCTCTCAGCACATCGTCTAGGGCTCTATGAAAAATGCTGCTTGCATTTCTCAAGCCGAACGGCAGACGGCAAAACTCGTATTTGCCGCCATTCACCGAGAACGATGTCTTCTCGCGGTCGTGTTCCGCGAGGTAAATTTGATGATACCCTGACTTCAGGTCAAGGGTAGTGAAGAACCTTGCCTTACCCAGATTCGCGAGAATCATGGGAATGCTAGGCATCGGGTACCGGTCAGGAATAGTTCGCTCATTTAGCTTCCTAAAGTCAATGACCAGCCTCTTGTTCTGGTTCCCGAAGGCGTCGGTCCCCTTTTTTGTCAACAACCCAGGTGGGGCTGTTATAAGGCGACCTTGAGGGCCTGATGATGCCGTCTTTCAGCAGCTGTTTGACCTCGTTGTTCACAAACTCGGAGACACCCATAAGATTTGGGTACGCTCTTGAGTACACCGGTTCATTATCAACTGTCCGAATTGTGGCAGTGACAGCGGTGTTAAAAGGAAGAGCTTCATTTGCTGTGGAGAAAGCTTTCTTCCTCCTTATTATTGTGTTCTTGAACTCCTTTTTAACGGAGTCAGGTACAACAATATCGTTTACATCAGTGAAATTTACACTGGGGCAGCTGAAATAGTGAAGTTTTTCAGCGATGCCCTGGTATTCTAGGGAGTCCTCTGCAAGGTTGAGCTTTACCCCGGCCTGTGTTAACAGGTCCAAGCCTATGATAGCGTCGAACGCACTGAGAGAATCCAAGAGAAAAAATGGGGAGGTGTGCTTGAAGACTTTCATCAAGCATTTGTGTTTGATTTCGGTGGAGCCGTGTATTGAGCTCACCGAGAAGGGGCTGGCGACCGGCATTACATTTTTCAGCTCCTTTACGGGCCTAATGTAGTTTTTTGCCGCGCCGGTATCGATTAGCATCTTTAAGGTTCTCCCAGCCAGCCGTCGTTCAATGAACGGCAACCGGGAGCGTCCCCTAAAAAATTCAACGCGTCGTCACTGGGAGCGTACTCATTTTCGCTGTCGATTTCCTCGACTGCAGCCTTTGCTGCCTTTTCATACTCCTCTTTGGACTCTTTTTGCTTAGGAGCCTCTTGGACAACGTTATTAAGACGTTGTCGTCTCGGTCCTGTCAAGCGTTCCGAGGAGTTTCTCCTCTTAGAGGCGTTCGATTCATTAGGATGATTCTGGTTATGTTCAGTGCGCTGCCTGAACCTGGAGGAAGAATCGACCTCCATAGGTTGGGGCGCTTGCGCCTGAGTGTCATTGTTGGTTTGCCCGTTGTTTTTCTGTCGTTTCATGAAGTGGGGGTTTCTGTCCTGTCCCTGGTCTTCTTTATTTGATTTCCCCTGAAAACGGCTCTTGCCGTTTGCCGCCGAATGCGCTCGCTCCTCTACGGCCTTGGCGTAGGAGTTAGCAAACATGCTTCTCTCTATGCTTGCCTCTGCTTCTCTAGCTAAGGCCAGTGCAGATGGCAAGTCTTTTGGTTGGGCCGGGAAGACCACAGCTCTAAGGGCCTTTTTGAGCCCTGAAATAAAAGCATGCAGGGCGTCAGCTCTGACCTCAGCGTTAAGCAGGTCAGCACCCTCTTGCTCATGCGTCATTACGATTTTGTTTGTGACAAGCGTAAGCTTCTTTTCGACTTCATCGTAGTATTGCATTAATGGTAGGTCTCCTTGCCTAACCATTTCCAATCCTTGCCTCAACAGGCGTAAGGACGTTTTGTCCGAGTACGTGCAGTCTAATCTTGCCAAAATGGCATCGAAGTTCAATACCGTATTATGGGATACGAGTAGAGCCCCGGCTGCGCCACGGATTTTATTCCTTAATATGGCAACAGCCTGATAATGAGCACTGCTGCCATTGTATGGTTTAAACAGCTCGTAGGCGTATATGGCTGATTGCCTCCAGGCCACATACTCATCTTGGGTACCGGAGAACTCCGGTACCGACTTTATTATATCAAGGGGAATTTCACACCTAACATCGGGGTTGACAGTGACTTTTTCATATGTTACGATTTGCGGTGCTTCCACCTGCAAACTCTGTACCCGCGCAGCTAGGGAATTTAGTTGAACCTGAAACTGGGATTGCTGTTGCGACAATGCCTGTCTGACGGCATTGTCGATAAGAGCTTGAATCTGACTGGGGTCCATAGTATTATCTACAGGGGCCCTATCTACCGACTGACCTACTGCTTGGCCTATTTGCTCCTCCTCCCAGCTATCCTCGCTTTCGTATTCGACCTTAACACTTCTGTAGTTATGTGCCCAGCTCATTGGTTGTTGGTTGGCACACCACAAATATACTGTTGCCGAGCACAATTGATCGGCTAAGTGACGTGGCAAGAAAAAGTATGCAATAATTATTTGTTTACTAAAAGTATGCAATAATATTTTGATAAAAGGTATGCAATAGTTTTTGGTTTTACAAAAGTATGCAGCACTTATTTTATAAGGTATGCAATAGTTTTTATTAAAGGGGTATGCAATGAAATTTTTCAGTTTTTTTTTTTCTTTTTTTAAAAGTATGCAATACTTATTTTTATAAGGTATGCAATAAGAACTGATTTACACCAAGCACAACTATTACGTGGCCAGTTAAACGAATTCTTTTCTTGTGAGATTTCTTGAGTCGTGTCGAAGAAGTCAAATGTAAAACTTACATGGTTTCTAACTTAACTACCCTGTTAAATCAGTTGTCGAGTTCGAATTGCAGTTGGGCGCCAATTATGAGTCCCCGCCAGTCCAGAGGTCTTCCTTCAAGTTTAGGGGTCGGCCTTGGAACACTGTTAGGACGATTACGTTGGAGGGCTTGACTTCGCCCCCTTAGATGTGATCACTAGCCTTGTGGCGTAGCGATTAGATTATAATAAGAACAAATGATTTATCGGCGGTGTGCCGGAGCAAGCTGTGTTTTATTTGAGCAGCAGACTATGACTGAAGAGTTTACAAAAAATGAAAAGCTAAGTCTACCCTAACAACAGTGCATCGCGCCATCAAGACGAGTCGGCAGAGCCGACTCAGCATTCCTTGCAGCGTGAAGCAACACTCCGAATAAGAAGTGTCAGCTTTCCGTTGCCGGACGTTCTTGCGCAGAGCGCTGAACTTACTTCTGGCGTGTCAGCACTCTTTATGTAGAGCTACTTAGTTGCTAAGAACTATTGTGTGTTAACTTGTATTCCCAATTTGTACAGTTGTACTGCACACAACTGCTACAAGAGGGGAGATGGATATGCATAAATTAATGGCGGATTATTTCTCAACAGAAGGTTTTGGCGTAGAAATATCTCCAAAACGTTTGGAGCCAGCCGCTGTAAGCAGAGCAAGAAGGATACTTCAGGACACCACAAAACAATTGAATGGAGAATACGAGACAGGATTGCTGTGGGCCGAGAACGAAGTCAAACTACCGGATAGCTACAACATGGCTCTTCACAGGCTGCAGGGAGTAGAAAATAAAATGCGCAAAATGGATAAAATGGAAGAATATGATAAAACAGTTATGGAATTTGTTAAAAATGGATACGCTGTAAAGCTATCTAAAGATCAGGCAAATATTATACATCCATGCACGTGGTATTTGCCTCATTTCGGAGTTCACAATGTCAACAAACCTAAGAAAATGCGCTTAGTGTTTGATGCAGCAGCGGCCGTCAGCCGTCAGAGAGAGAAAGGGGAATTAAATTTAACCACAGCTCTGGCTGGGGTAAGTGCCGTCCTTGCTCCTACTGACGGAAGTGCGGCTATACTCTCCACGTGAGGGCGGCTGGAAGCAGGCCCCTAGCACGGTCATGTCTCTGCTAGGGGTGCTGACTAATTGTAGTCGGGCGAAGATCGTGAATCTATAAATCACCCCAATCCAAGGCGGAACAGCATACGCTAATGGATGCATGGCCGGGGGGTAGCCCGGTCTCTAGTATGCGGACTCTGGATACCTGTCGCCCTCCAGTTTCATTTAGACTTCCCACGGCAAGCGGGCCATGTCGTGGGTGACCTTCTCTTCCCGCCTACTCGTGGGATCAATTTTATGGATCTTTATAACTTAAAAAACAAGCCTGATGCGGCTTTGAACGCATCAACCCAGGGCGAAGCCTTCACGGCCGACCCCAATACCAGCACTGCAGCTGTTGGGCTGCTGGCATCCACCCCCCAATACCACGGGTCTCGACCCTGGTACTCCGGGGGACTCGGACAGGCCACGAACTCCCTTGGACACTGAGTTCGCTAGTGCTGCCTTCTCGTCCAACAACTGCTCAGTCACGCAGCAGACCGTCGAGGTGATGTCCTCCGACGCCGAAGCTGAGGGTAACCTGATCAGCTTTGCTGACGACGCTTCCGTGGCCTCTCAGAGGTCAGGTCTCACGGAAGCTGGCTCCCAAATCCAGACTCTGCGACTGGACTCGGGGAACGCCTTCGTCAAACTGAAGACCCGCGAGAAGAAGCTCTTCAAAGCTGCACTCGCAAAGGGTTCGAGCAGAGCAGAGGCTCTGGCTATCGCCACTGCGCCCCCCGTGGAAACCAAGGCTAAGCGGATGCGCGGTGACGATACCATCCCCGAACCCCAAGGGTCCTCAAAGAAGCCCAAAAAGACTCATGTGGAGTCCACAAAGCCATTCTTCAGCCAAGTGGCAAGCAGGGTGAAATTGGGCTTCACTTCGGCTCACCCCACTAAACCTCTTACACCGGAGCATATGGCCACGGTGCAAGAGAGCATCCTAAAGGCGATGCGGCTGCCTTTCACATCAGAAGTCGGCCCAGGTTTCGAGGGTTGTATACCCCGAAACGAGTGGCTGCTCCTGGTGTGCGAGAACAGCAGCACTGCCGATTGGGTCAAGGAAGCTTTTGGACATATCAAGTCCATCAGCGGCCTTGATTTAAAGTTGTTGGAGGAAGCAGAGTTCCCAAGAGCTCACCTCATTAGAGGTTACTTCCCCAACAGCGCGCAATACACACCCGCCGAGATTGTAGAATACTTGGGTATCCAAAATCGAGAGCTCTCTACGGAGCTGTGGCGGGTGGTGCAACACAGCCTCAACGGCAATACGAGACACCTCGCGATGATGGTCGACGAGAAGTCGTATAAGACTCTGACGGACATTAAGGGTAATGTGAAATTCCGCTTTGGCAGGATCAAGCTTATCCTTAAGAACTCCGCCGTCAGGGCGTCCGGGAGGTTGTGATCGCCTCTGCCTACTTCCCGGGCGACGTGGATGACGTTCCCCCCACAGAGGTTCAGCGGCTGGTGGAGTTCTGCCGCTTAAACAACAAGCCGCTCGTGATCGGCTGTGATGCCAACGCGCATCACACGATCTGGGGAAGCAGTGACGTCAACAAACGTGGTGAGTCCCTTTTAGAATATCTATTGTGTTGTCAATTAGATGTTGCTAACATAGGGTGTAAGCCAACATTCATTAATGCCATTAGGGAAGAGGTTCTGGATCTTACCCTAGTCAGTAACTCTATTGGGAGTTCACTGGTGAACTGGCGGGTCACAGACGAAGCCACGTTGTCGGACCATCAGCACATCAGGTTCGACCTACCTGGCCAAGTCGAGATCCGTCAGAACTCCTTCTGCCCCAAAAAGACCAAGTGAGATCTTTTTAAAGCCTCTGTGGCTTTTAAAGCAGATTTGTTGATCAGCAACCCAAGTTCTATTAGTGAGATAGATCTTGCTGCCAACCTGCTTCAAGATGTGCTCATCACATCCTTCGAGGACAGCTCTGTTCGGAAGACCCTAGAGGTCAACCGTAAAGTTCCATGGTGGAACGAGGAACTATCCGCACAACGAAGGAAGGTTAGAAGCCTTTTCAATAGGGCCAAAGCTAATCGTGTCAGCTGGGACGTCTATAGGGACGCCCTAACTAATTATAATAAAAACATTAGACGTGCCAAACGCGATACGTGGCGCAGCTACTGTGGTAGCATTGAATCGCTACCGGAGGCAGCGAGACTCCACAAAGTATTAGCTAAAGGGTCGTCTAATGGTATAGGGCTTCTTAAAAGAGCAGATGGCTCTTTCACCCAAGATCGCAGGGAGGCACTTGATCTTCTGCTTCAAGTCCACTTCCCAGGTTCGGTGGCGAACCCAGATCCATCCAGTCAAGATGACGTCATCACGTCACCGGACTCACGTGGCTCCAGTTTATCGGGAACCATCTTCGACCCTGAAAAGGTCAAATGGGCTGTAGATTCCTTCGCTCCCTTCAAAGCCCCAGGGGGCGATCAAATCTTCCCAGCCCTTTTACAAAACAGCCTGGATCATATTCTCGATCCGCTGGTCGGCCTGTTTAGAGCTAGTCTCACTTGGGGATACATACCCGTCTCTTGGAGGAGAGTCAATGTGGTATTCATTCCCAAACAGGGGAATCGTCCCCAGGACCAGCCCAAATCCTATCGGCCGATCAGTCTCACCTCCTTCCTGCTTAAGACAGCGGAAAGGCTCATAGACCTGCACATACGGTGCTCTCTGCAGGAAACTTATCCTCTGCATCCCACGCAGTTTGCGTATATAGCCGGAAGGTCGACTGAGGTCGCCCTCCACAAATTAGTAGGTAAAATCGAAGAAGCCCTCGCGTGCAAGAACATTGCTTTGTGCTCTTTTCTTGATATAGAGGGTGCCTTCGATAATACCGGCTACGGCTCTATTTCTGCTGCGCTAGAGCGCAGAAATATTGCCCGTCCCCTAATCCGGTGGATTGAGGCTATGCTCAAACACCGGATCATTTCCTCTACCTTGGACACCACGACTGCCTTTATCAGTGCGGTTAAAGGATGTCCCCAGGGAGGGGTCTTATCCCCCCTACTCTGGTCTTTAGTAGTTGATGAACTACTAAGCATTCTCGCAGACCAGGGCGTGCAAGCAATCGGCTACGCGGACGACCTGGCTCTAATAGTGAACGGGAAATTTGCCAACACCGTGACAGAGCTAATGCAATCTGCTCTGAACACGGTTGGCAGATGGTGCGAAGATGTAGGTCTCAGCATCAATCCCCAAAAGGCAATTATTGTTCCCTTCACTAAGCGCTATTCTATTGACATAGGTCAATTGAACATAGGCGGCTCCCCTGTGGGTCTTTCCAGCGAAGTCAAGTATCTAGGGGTGACCCTTGACAAAAGACTAAACTGGAATTCCCACCTAAATAACACTCTATCAAAGGCAACTCATGCCATGTGGGCATGCAGAAGATTCTTTGGTAGAACCTGGGGTCTCAAATCCTGTAACATCCGGTTGCTATTTGAGATGATGGTAAGACCCATCGTCACCTACGCTGCAATTGTGTGGTGGCCAAAGGTGACGCAGGTCACTGCCATCAACAAATGCAATAAATTGCATAGGCTACTTTGCCTTTCTCTGACGGGTGCACTCCGCACCTGTCCCACAGCAGCAATGGAGTCAATCCTCAACTTGACTCCGCTGCATATCAAAATAAAAGAAGTCGCTGCAATGAGTCTTCTTAGAATCAAGCTCCAATCTGGGCTTCTAGCTACCGAATCAGGGCATGCTAGACTTATCAAAGATATTCCTGGCCTAGAGATCTGCACTAGATCAGATTCTATGACCAAGGAACTCCTCTTTGGTGCAAAGTTCAGGGCTCTCATCCCAGACCGGAAGGACTGGGATGCTGGCAACCCCATCAGCGACCCTCACGGCATACACTGGTATACCGACGGGTCTAAAACTGATCAGGGGGTTGGAGCCGGGATACATGGTCCCAACTCCAAAACCTCGATTGCCATGGGCAAGTGGCCCACGGTCTTTCAATCCGAGGTTCATGCCATTGAGTTCTGCTGCCGTCTTATCCTTGAGAAGGGGATGAGAGGAGCGAACATTTACATCTTCTCGGACAGCCAAGCTGCCATACTAGCCCTCTCCTCAAAGAGAGTAAGCTCACGTATGGTGGCTGACTGCTGGAACTGCCTCCAGAGGCTGTCCAAAAGAAACAAAGTTACCCTCCTTTGGGTACCTGGACACTCTGGGTTCCAGGGCAACGAGCTAGCGGATGAACTAGCGAGGGCGGGGTCATCAGCCTCTATGGTTGGCCCCGAACCCTTCTGCGGCGTGGGGTGGTCAACCATCTCATCCCTTGTGAAAACTTGGGCAGATAGGTTGACCGAACGCTATTGGTTCTTCCAACCAGGGATGAGGCAGGCTAGAGAGCTTACAAATCCCTCGGTTAAACGCAGAACAGACTTACTCTCCAGGAGAGATCTCTATCTCCTTGTTGGCTATCTCAGTGGCCACCATCTGGTGAACTATCACCTAACGAAAATGCGTCTATCCTCTGATGCAGAGTGCAAGCTCTGTAAAGAGGACGATGAAACCACCAAACACATACTGTGTGACTGTCCAGCCTTGGTTTGGAGTAGGAGGAAACATTTGCACGTGGAAATCGCAGTTCCCGAGCAAATTGTCCGTTCCTCGACGAAAGACCTGCTTGGCTTCATCAGGGAAGCAGAGCGGCTTTTGTCAAGATAGGGAGAGCATTTAGGCACAAAAGACCATTCTGGTCGCAGTGCCTCGCGCCTTCTCTGCTGGGAGACTCCCTCGTTCAAATAATAATAATAATAATTGATGCAGCAGCAGAGATTGATGGAGTTTCTCTAAATTCAAAGCTGTTAAAAGGACCAGATGAGAATCCTCCATTGACAAAAATATTGTTTCAGTTTCGACAAGGAAAGATAGCTGTATGCGCTGATATAAGAGAGATGTTTCTGCAGGTTCCAGTTAGAGAACAGGATCAAGATGCTCTGCGCTTTCTATGGAGACATGGCAATCCGGAAGCGGAAGTGGAGATATACAAGATGACAGTCATGATATTTGGAGCAGCTTGTTCGCCATGTTGTGCACAATACGTTAAGAATACGAATGCCCTTAACGCAACGAAATATAGAGAAGACGTTATAGATGCGATCATATCAAAGCACTACGTGGACGACTTTGTAGCCAGCTTCAATTCCGAGAAAGAAGCATATGACATAAGCAACGAGGTGAAAAAGGTTCACAAAATGGCAAATTTTGATCTTCAAGGATTTGTGTCGAATTCAATGAACCTTCAAAAACGAATGAATGGCAAAGAAATCGAAGCGCCAAATATAGTCAAAATGAACAATGAAAAAGTCGACAAAATACTAGGAATGCATTGGGATAGCAGGAATGATCAATTTATTTTTGATCTGCAGCTAAATCGTGTCGATAAAAATATCGTAAAGGCCACAAAATGTCCAACAAAGCGACAGTTGATAAGTTTTGTTATGTCAGTACAAGATCCATTTGGAATGTTAGCTGATTTGATGGTACATGGAAAGGTTTTGGTCCAAAATATGTGGCGCTCAGGAATATACTGGAATGACCTGGTACCAGATTCCTTGTTTGAACGTTTCAAGCAATGGGTTCGCCAGCTGGAGATAGTAAAGGATTTCAAATTGAGTAGATGCTATTCCATGGACTTTTTTAACGACGACACACAGATTGAACTGAACTTTTTTGTAGATGCGAGCGAATTGGCATTCGCGGCAGTAGCTTATTGGAGGATTGTGAGAAATGGTCTCATTAGTACTATCTTTGTTGCTGGCAAAACAAAGTGCGCACCTTTAAAAATGTTATCTGTGCCGCGACTTGAGCTCCAAGCAGCAATATTGGGCACTCGCCTACGAAACACAATTTTAGCTTGTCACGATGTAAAGGTGCAAAGTTGCACATTATGGTCTGATTCAATGACAGTTATTTCTTGGATTTACTCTGATCATCGACAATATAAGCCATTCGTAGTGCACCGTAAAAGTGAAATTCTGGAGAGTACAGATGAAAGTAACTGGAGATGGGTACCAACTGATTTAAATGCTGCGGATAAAGCGACCAAGGCATCAAATGGAATGAGATATAAAGCTGGAAACGTCTGGACAATAGGACCGGAGTTTCTACTGCAAGATAGGCAATTTTGGCCTTCTTCAAATGGAATAGGAACCCAAACTGACGACACAAATGAGGGGAAGAAAATTGTATTGACCCTTCTACAGGATCCAGTTATCGATATTCAAAATTACTCAAAGTATTTGTTTTTGAAACGCACCATGGGATGGATTTTAAGATTTATAAAACGGCTACGCCACCAGAGCCCGGAGGAAAGGTGCGGAGAGCTTTCTTCAAATGAGTTACGGTGGACGGAAATTAGCCTGTGCAAAATAGCACAGAGGCAAACATTCAGTCAGGAACTGACGAGTTTAAAAGAAGGCGATGCAGTTGCCAAAAGTAGCTCGATTTATTCGTTATGTCCGGTTTTATCAAAGGATGGCATTTTAGTTGTTAGCGGAAGACTGGACTATGCTGAAGTTTTACAACTCGTCATCCAATCATAATGCCTTCTAAACATCCGTTGACTGAGTTAATAATAAAGTGGTATCATGATATGTACCATCACCAAAATGAGGATCTCATTATAAATGAAATAAGGCGCAAATTTTGGATAGTACATTTGCGAAAAGCTGTAAAGCAAGCTAAAACAGCTTGTCAACTATGTAAAAATGAGTCTGCAGTTCCCATACCGGCACAAATGGGGCAGTTACCAAAGGATCGGGTAACTCCATACCAGCGTGCTTTCTCCTACACAGGATTGGATTATTTTGGTCCTATCATGGTTACGATAGGCCGACGGCATGAAAAAAGATGGGTCGCATTGTTCACGTGCCTTACAATAAGAGCTATACATCTTGAATTAGCAGCAGATCTTTCTACTGATGCATGCATACTATGCATTCGTAATTTAGTAAATCGTCGAGGAGTGCCAGTGAAGATCAGGTCGGATATGGGCACGAATTTCATCGGAGCGGACAGGGAGATTAAGAGGACACAGGATTTATTTGATTGGAGTGCCATTAAGTCGGAAACGGCAAACAAAGGAATTCAATGGGAATTTAATTGTCCAGCTAACCCAAGCTCAGGCGGTTGTTGGGAGCGCTTAGTTAGATCCACAAAACGAATCTTGGCAGTCACACTCAAACAACAAGCTCCTCAAGTGGAGACCCTGCGGAGTCTGCTAATAGAAGCCGAAAACATTATAAACAGTAGACCTTTGACGCATATCCCTGTTTATATAAATGATCCAGAGCCACTAACTCCGAATCATTTCTTGCTCGGCACTACAAATTCAACTCAAACTCCTGGAGATGGCGGCAATTTCTGTTTTCATAAACAGTATCGTATTGCTAAACAGCTAAAGGAAAATTTTTGGCGTCGATGGATTAGAGAGTACTTGCCTACATTGACCAGGCGTACTAAATGGTTTGCTCGCATAAAACCAATCAACGTTGGAGATGTTGTGGTAATTTGCGATGACAACCAACCTCGCGGCAATTGGAAAAAGGGCGTCATCATTCGAACAATACCAGCAAAAGATGGGCAAATACGAATCGCCGAAGTACAGACCTCTTCTGGGACACTTACACGTCCAGTTTCAAAGTTGGCAGTATTAGATGTGTTAGGTAAAACTCCCGAGTAGTTTTACGGTGGGCGGGATGTTGGAAGTTCGATAAAGTTGCCAGGCCTTGCCGTACCATGCTCGATTTGGCGTATATGAATAAATACCAAAATATCGTTTAAAAGATAGAACTTAAGTTATTATCGATATAAGCAAGCTGCTGTGCAACACTGAAAATGAAGAGCATCACTTTTCGAAATAATTCGCACGCAGCAACACATTAAAATAAACCGCTCCCTTTTTTCTTCTTTATCTTAAGTTATTTACTTGTTTGAATTAATAAATATATTGAGTTTATAGACGGAGAAGTGTTATATTTTTGTGAAGCAAATTGTCTAATTGGATACAGAACACCAGTGTCTACCCAGTGTGTAGCCTGTACCTGGCAAGTGTCTAGCCAGTGTCTAGCCTGGGCCTAGCCAGTGTCTAGCATGTGTTTGGCCTATGCCTAGCCTGTCTCTAAGCAGTGTCTAGCCTGTGCCTAGCCTGTGCCTAGCCAGTGTCTAGCCTTTGCCTAGCCAATGTCTAGCCAGTGCCTAGTCAGTGTCTAGTCTGTGCCTAGTGTAATATCTCCAGTTGCGTTGTTTTCACAAATTAATACACTAGGTTGTTCTCACCATGTAACAGTAGTATTTCGTATATTATAACACAGGATTGTGTATGTGTCAGTGGGACAATTGTCCCTTTTATTTAATATTGAATGGAGCAGGGATGGTCCCGCTTCATTTGGATTCAAAATCGAAAGTGTTCTTAAACCCACATACAAAAGCTTTCTTAGGCTAAGTCAATGGAGCTGTGCTGCCCGCGTAGCCATCAGCTCTTCGACGCTTATATGTATATCTTGTATATTAATTGTCGCCAAGAGACGACGTTGGAGGAAGCGGAGTGTCATGTGCACACATAGTACGTACATAGTATATTCAATGTATGAATATATGTCTATGTAGATATCTGTGCATATAAAATCTCCCTCCTTTTTTAAAAAAACGTAATAGTATGGAGTTATTTTCTATTTTATTTTATTTGTTTTTTATTTATTTTTGTGTTTGTTTGTTTTTTTTTTTTTTAATTTGTTTTTTTTTTTTATAAATCTTAAACAGTTTTATATATATAGTAGCATAATATGCTTCTCATATTAAGCTTACATAAACTTAAACCTAACAAAAACAACGCGCATACAATCTTGCGCGTGCATAAATACACAACATAACGTAACGAAACTTGAATCCACAAAAAAGTAAAGGGCATGATTGTTGTATAACTTCATCATTCTTTTTGCATGCACTTAAACACAAATAAATAAAAATGCTGACAAACACATTTCCGTTTCTCGCGACTCACTTCGTCTTAAGCTGACAGTTTTAAAATAAAGACGCTCACCGAAATTATTCGTGTTTCAATTTATACTTGGCTTCAGCGTTGATCTTTGTCTTCGTTACAGACGGATCATTTATTTGACTCAAAATAGTAACTACGTAAGTGGCGCAGCCGGTAGGATGATACTAGTTGATGCGATATTAAACATATACAACTTCAATATCTCGCGTCGGTAAATCGGTACACTTGGTTCAAAAGAGAAAAAAAAAATTTTTGAAAACCAACAACATATCCGAAACCACAGAGTGATTGTGAAAGTGAACAACTTAAAATTGTATCAAATTTTAAGAAGACGCCTTTGAATTCGCTGAGTAGTAAATCCACAAAAGGTTACTCAAAACAAAGCGAAATAGCAAAGTGTGCAACACATGATAACAGCTAAACTAAGTGAAAAACTAAATAAACGTAACTACAACTAAGTGAACTACAATAACAACAGTTAACCTAAGCGAAAACTAAATAAACTTAACCAGAAATAAACGAACAATAATAATAACAGTGTAACCAAGTGAAAACTAAATAAACGTAACTACAACTAAGTGAACTACAATAACAACAGTTAACCTAAGCGAAAACTAAATAAACTTAACCAGAAATAAACGAACAATAATAATGACAGTGTAACTTAGTGAAAACTAAATAAACTTAATTACAACTAAGTGAACCATAATAATAACAGCTAAATTATGTGAAGACTAAATAATCTCAACTACAACTAAAATGAATTATAATGATAACAGTGCAACTAAGTGAAACATTATAATAATAATAAGTAAGCGAACAACAAGAAACCCTATCCAAGTTACGAACCGACAAATAAACCAGCAGCAAATACACAAACATTAATCAAAATTCAAAATCAACAAACCACAATGGCAGTAGCAGCGCCAACACAAATAGAACTGTCTGACTCGAATATGATTCAAGTCGAAAGACAAATACACGCAATCGAGGTTTTCAACGGAGATCCTAACACCTTGTACACTTTCATCAGTCGCATCGACTTCATCTCGGCTCTTTATCAGACTACAGATGAAAGGCAGAAGTTAATAATCTTTGGACACATCGAACGGAACATCAGTGGCGATGTTATCCGCACCCTCGGAGTGACCAACCTCAGCAGCTGGAGTGAACTCAGGACTCAACTTATACTTAACTACAAGCCCCAAGCACCGAACCACCAACTTCTAGAGGAATTCAGGAACACACAATATCGAGGTAACGTTCGTCATTTCCTTGAAGAAGCCGAAAGAAAACGACAGATACTTATAAGTAAATAAGAACTAGAAAACAATATTACTGAAACCACTCTATATACCAGATTAATACAAACCAGCATCGAAAATCTAATTCAAAAACATCCAAGCTACATTTATCTCAGAATAATTAACTGTAATATTCCAAACCAGAGATCATTAATAAACATATTACAAGAAAAAGGTCTTTACGAGGCACCAACCTCAAGTAAAGATAATATAAAACCAACTTCAATTCCAAACAAAGTAACAAACACTCCCCAAAACAGGCAAATGAGCAATCAAACCAGACCCCTTGCACCCTTCCAACCATTCTATAACAACGTCTACCAATCCTATCACCAAGCATATTCTCATGTACCCAGGTTTAACGCAAATCCGATACCTCAATGTCCAAATAGACCTATCTACTCACAACCTAACATAACATACCCCTGACACAAGCACCCAGACCAAACACAGCTTTTAACCGACAAAATATTTTTGACCAAAATCGCTTTGGACCTAGCCACACTCACATGCCTACAACATATCCACAAATAATAACCCAATAAAAAGACAGAGACCATCAGACAGCGGACAGTCTAAAATGAGCATAGAAGAGCTAAGATACCAAGAAGTATCGTCTAACCAACCCGAATATCCTTATAACTATAATAACTATTATCCCTACTATCCAGAATATTTTCAACCTCAGCCTTATCCCTATCAATCGAACTATACCCCAGAATTAATTCAATGTCCCCCTGAACAGAACTATGACAATTCAGAAACAACAGAAGAGGAGACACCAACAACAAATGACAACAAACCAGACGACCCCGAACAAGCAGAAAATTTTCGGCTGGTAGCCCCGGATCAAGCCAATATATAACGATCAAACATAATAATACCGAATTGAAATGTCTAATTGATACAGGATCTACGATAAATATGCTCACGCGAAATATTTATCAAACACCAACACAAGAAACCAATTACCTAATCCACACCAGTAATGACCCGTTAATAATTAATGAACTTACGAATATACCACCTAACAACTACTTCCCTATTGCCCAAGAGTTCTTGATCCACCAGTTTTCAGATCATTATGACATGCTGATTGGACGCAAATTGTTGTCCGAAGCCAAAGCAATAATCGACTATAAAAATAAAACTGCCACTCTATTTAATAAAATATACAAGATAAAAGACGGTAACAACATTACAGAACAGAACCATATTCAAATGGACCCTTCATTTCCACAAGACCCCACTTACTTAGAAACCTCCACACTTCAGGAGAACTTGTTCCGATTAGAACACCTTAACGTAGAAGAAAAACTGAAACTAACTAATCTACTGACAAAATACCAAGACATCCAATTTCGCGAAGGTGACACGCTCAGGTTCACAAACCAAGAAAAACTTATTATTAACACCACACACAATATCCGCGTCTACTCTAAAGTTTATAGTTTCCAACAGACATATGAAAAGGAAGTAGAAAAACAGATCCAGGATATGTTGCCTATGCCTTGCCAGTGTTTAGCATTTGCCTAGCCAGTGTCTAGCCTGTGCATAGCCAGTGTCTAGCCTGTGTCTAGCCTGTGTCTAGCCTGTGTCTAGACTGTGCCTTGTCTGTGATTCGCATGTGCATAGCTTGTGCATAGCCAGTGTCTAGCCTTTGCCTAGACAGTGTCTAGTCTATGCCTAGCCACTGTCTAGCCCTTGTCTAACCTGTGCCTAGCCAGTGTCTAGCCTGGGCATAGCCAGTGTCAAGCTTGTGCATAGTCAGTGTCTAGCCTGTGCCTAGACTGTGCCTTGTCTGTGATTCGCATGTGCATAGCTTGTGCATAGACAGTGTCTAGCCTATGCCTAGCCAGTGTCTAGCCTGTGCATAGCCAGTGTCTAGCCTGTGCATAGCCAGTGTCTAGCCTGTGCCTATCCTGTGCCTATCCTGTGCCTAGCCTGTGTTTAGCCTGTGCTTAGCCAGTGTCTAGCCTGTGCCTAGCCACTGTCTAGCCTGTGCATAGCCAGTGTCTAGCCTGTGCCTAGACTGTGCCTTGTCTGTGATTCGCATGTGCATAGCTTGTGCATAGCCAGTGTCTATCCTATGCCCAGCCAGTGTCTATCCTATGCCTAGCCAGTGTCTAGCCTATGCCTAGCCTGTGTCTAGCCTATGCCTAGACAGTGTCTAGCCTATGCCTAGCCAGTGTTTAGCCTTTGCCTAGCCAGTGTCTAGTCTGTGCCTAGCCAGTGTCTAGCCTGTGCATAGCCAGTGTCTAGCCTGTGCATAGCCAGTGTCTAGCCTGTGCCTAGACTGTGCCTTGTCTGTGATTCGCATGTGCATAGCTTGTGCATAGCCAGTGTCTATCCTATGCCCAGCCAGTGTCTATCCTATGCCTAGCCAGTGTCTAGCCTATGCCTAGCCTGTGTCTAGCCTATGCCTAGACAGTGTCTAGCCTATGCCTAGCCAGTGTTTAGCCTTTGCCTAGCCAGTGTTTAGCCTGTGCTTAGCCAGTGTCTAGCCTGTGCCTAGCCACTGTCTAGCCTGTGCATAGCCAGTGTCTAGCCTGTGCCTAGACTGTGCCTTGTCTGTGATTCGCATGTGCATAGCTTGTGCATAGCCAGTGTCTATCCTATGCCCAGCCAGTGTCTATCCTATGCCTAGCCAGTGTCTAGCCTATGCCTAGCCTGTGTCTAGCCTATGCCTAGACAGTGTCTAGCCTATGCCTAGCCAGTGTTTAGCCTTTGCCTAGCCAGTGTCTAGTCTGTGCATAGCCAGTGTCTAGCCTGTGCATAGCCAGTGTCTAGCCTGTGCGTAGCCAGTGTCTAGCCCTTGTCTAACCTGTGCCTAGCCAGTGTCTAGCCTGTGCATAGCCAGTGTCTAGCCTGTGCATAGCCTGTGTCTAGCCTGTGCCTAGACTGTGCCTTGTCTGTGATTCGCATGTGCATAGCTTGTACATAGCCAGTGTCTATCCTATGCCTAGCCAGTGTCTATCCTATGCCTAGCCAGTGTCTAGCCTATGCCTAGCCTGTGTCTAGCCTATGCCTAGACAGTGTCTAGCCAGTGTTTAGCCTTTGCCTAGCCAGTGTCTAGTCTGTGCCTAGCCAGTGTCTAGCCTGTGCATAGCCAGTGTCTAGCCTGTGCATAGCCAGTGTCTAGCCTGTGCATAGCCAGTGTCTAGCCCGAGTCCTACCTGTGCCTTGCCTGTGATTGGCATGTGCAAAGCAGTGTCCAGTCAGTGTCTAGCCAGTGTCAAGCCCGTGTCCTGTTAGTGTCTAGCCAGTGTCTAGTCAGTGTCTAGCCAGTGTCTAGCTAGTGTCTAGCCAGTGTCTAGCCTGTGCCTAGCCTGTGCCCAGCCTGTGCCTAGCCTGTGCCTAGCCTGTGCCTAGCCTGTGTTTAGCCTGTGCTAAGCCAGTGATTAGCCTGTGCTAAGCCAGTGTCTAGCCTGTGCCTAGACAGTTTTTAGCCTGTACATAGCCAGTGTATAGCCTGTGCATAGCCATTGTCTAGCCTGTGCATAGCCTGTGCCTAGCCAGTGTCTAGGCACAGGCCAGTATCTAGCCAGTGTCTAGCCTGTGCCTAGCCAGTGTCTAGCCATAGGCCAGTATCTAGCCAGTGTCTAGCCAGTGTCTAGCCAGTGTCTAGCCAGAGCCTAGCCAGTGTCTAGTCTGTGCCTGACCAGTGTCTAGCCAGTGTCTAGCCAGTTTCTAGCCAATGTCTAGCCAGTGTCTAGCCAGTATCTAGCCAGTGTCTAGCCTGTGCCCAGCCCGTGCCTAGCCCGTGCCTAGCCTATGCCTAGCCAGTGTTTAGCCTGTGCCTAGCCAGTGTCTAGCCTGTGTCTAGCTAGTATTCAGCCAGTGTTTAGCCTGCGCCTAGCCCTTGTCTAACCTGTGCCTAGCCAGTGTCTAGCCTGTGCATAGCCAGTGTCTAGCCTGTGCATAGCCAGTGTCTAGACTGTGCATAGCCAGTGTCTAGCCTGTGCATAGCCAGTGTCTAGCCCTTGCATAGCCAGTGTCTAGCCTCTGTCTAGTCAGTGTCTAGCCTCTGCCTAGCCAGTGTCTAGCCTCTGCCTAGCCAGCTTCTAGCCTTTGCCTAGCCAGTGTCTAGCCTCTGCCTAGCCAGTGTCTAGCCTTTGCCTTGCCAGTGACTAGCCAGTGCCTAACCAGTGTCTAGCCTGTGTCTAGCCTGTGTCTAGCCTGTGTCTAGCCTGTGTCTAGCCTGTGTCTAGCCTGTGTCTAGCCTGTGTCTAGCCTGTGCCTTGCCTGTGATTGGCATGTGCATAGCAGTGTATAGCCAGTGTCTATCCCGTGTCCAGTTAGTGTCTAGCAAGTGTCTAGCCAGTGTCTAGCCAGTGTCTAGCCAGTGTCTTGCCAGTGTCTAGCCAGTGTCTAGCCAGTATCTAGCCAGTGTCTAGCCAGTGTCTAGCCAGTGTCTAGCCAGTGTCTAGCCAGTATCTAGCCAGTATCTAGCCAGTGTCTAGCCAGTGTCTAGCCAGTGTCTAGCCTGTGCCTTGCCTGTGCCTTGCCTGTGATTGGCATGTGCATAGCAGTGTATAGCCAGGGTCTAGCCCGTGTCCAGTTAGTGTCTAGCCAGTGTCTAGCCAGTGTCTAGCCAGTGTCCAGTCAGTGTCTAGCCAGTGTCTAGCCAGTGTCTAGCCAGTGTCTAGCCTGTGCCTAGCCTGTGCCTAGCCTGTGCCTAGCCTGTGCCTAGCCTGTGCCTAGCCTGTGCCTAGCCTGTGCCTAGCCTGTGCCTAGCCTCAACCTAGCCTGTGTTTAGCCTGTGCTTATCCAGTGTCCAGCCTGTGCCTAGCCACTGTCTAGCCTGTGTTCATCCAGAGTCTAGCCAGTGTTTAGCCTGCGCCTAGCCCTTGTCTAACCTGTGCCTAGCCAGTGTCTAGCCTGTGCATAGCCAGTGTCTAGCCTGTGTAAAGCCAGTGTCTAGCCATAGGCCAGTATCTAGCCAGTGTCTAGCCAATGTCTAGCCAGTGTCTAGCCTGTGCCTAGCCTGTGCCTAGCCCGTGCCTAGCCCGTGCCTAGCCTGTGCCTAGCCAGTGTTTAGCCTGTGCCTAGCCAGTGTCTAGCCTGTGCCTTGCGAGTGTCTAGCCTGTGTCAAGCTAGTATTCAGCCAGTGTTTAGCCTGCGCTTAGCCCTTGTCTAACCTGTGCCTAGCCAGTGTCTAGCCTGTGCATAGCCAGTGTCTAGCCTGTGCATAGCCAGTGTCTAGCCCTTGCATAGCCAGTGTCTAGCCTCTGTCTAGTCAGTGTCTAGCCTCTGCCTAGCCAGTATCTAGCCTCTGCCTAGCCAGTGTCTAGCCAGTGACTAGCCAGTGCCTAACCAGTATCTAGCCTGTGTCTAGCCTGTGTCTAGCCTGTGTCTAGCCTGTGTCTAGCCTGTGTCTAGCCTGTGTCTAGCCTGTGCCTAGCCTGTGCCTTGCCTGTGATTGGCATGTGCATAGCAGTTTATAGCCAGTGTCTAGCCCGTGTCCAGTTAGTGTCTAGCAAGTGTCTAGCCAGTGTCTAGCCAGTGTCTATCCAGTGTCTAGCCAGTGTCTATCCAGTGTCTAGCCAGTGTCTAGCCAGTGTCTATCCAGTGTCTAGCCAGTGTCTAGCCAGTGTCTAGCCAGTGTCTAACCAGTGTCTAGCCTGTGCCTTGCCTGTGCCTTGCCTGTGATTGGCATGTGCATAGCAGTGTATAGCCAGTGTCTAGCCCGTGTCCAGTTAGTGTCTAGCCAGTGTCTAGCCAGTGTCCAGTCAGTGTCTAGCCAGTGTCCAGTCAGTGTCTAGCCAGTGTCTAGCCAGTGCCTAGCCAGTGTCTAGCCTTTGCCTAGCCAGTGTCTAGCCTGTGTCTAGACTGTGTCTAGCCTGTGTCTAGCCTGTGTCTAGCCTGTGTCTAGCCTGTGTCTAGCCTGTGTCTAGCCTGTGCCTAGCCTGTGCCTTGCCTGTGATTGGCATGTGCATAGCAGTTTATAGCCAGTGTCTAGCCCGTGTCCAGTTAGTGTCTAGCAAGTGTCTAGCCAGTGTCTAGCCAGTGTCTATCCAGTGTCTAGCCAGTGTCTATCCAGTGTCTAGCCAGTGTCTATCCAGTGTCTAGCCAGTGTCTAGCCAGTGTCTATCCAGTGTCTAGCCAGTGTCTAGCCAGTGTCTAGCCAGTGTCTAACCAGTGTCTAGCCTGTGCCTTGCCTGTGCCTTGCCTGTGATTGGCATGTGCATAGCAGTGTATAGCCAGTGTCTAGCCCGTGTCCAGTTAGTGTCTAGCCAGTGTCTAGCCAGTGTCCAGTCAGTGTCTAGCCAGTGTCTAGCCAGTGTCTAGCCAGTGTCTAGCCTGTGCCTAACCTGTGCCTAGCCTGTGCCTAGCCTGTGCCTAGCCTGTGTTTAGCCTGCGCTTAGCCAGTATCCAGCCTGTGCCTAGCCACTGTCTAGCCTGTGTTCAGCCAGTGTCTAGCCAGTGTTTAGCCCGCGCCTAGCCCTTGTCTAACCTGTGCCTAGCCAGTGTCTAGCCTGTGCATAGCCAGTGTGTAGCCTGTGTAAAGCCAGTGTGTAGTTTCTGCCTAGCCAGTGTCTACCCTCTGCCTAGCCAGTGTCTAGCCTCTGCCTAGCCAGTGTCTAGCCTCTGCCTAGCCAGTGTCTAGCCTCTGCCTAGCCAGTGTCTAGCCTCTGCCTAGCCGGTGTCTAGCCTATTCCAGTCTGTCTGTCTGGACTGTGTCTAGCCTGTGTCATGCCAGTGTAAAGACTGTGTCTAGCCTGTGCGAAGCCTGTGTCTAGCCTTTGTCCTTTCTGTTTCTTGCCTGTTTCTAGCCTGCGGCTAGCTTGTGTATAGCATGTGTCTGGCCTATGTCTAGCCTGTATCTAATCAGTGACTAGCCAATGTCCAACCAATGGCAAACCAGTGTCTAGCCAATGTCTAGCCAATATCTAGCCAGTGTCTAGCCTGTGCCTTGCCAGTGTCTAGCCTGTGTCTAGCCTGTGCCTTGTCTGTGATTCGCATGTGCATAGCTTGTGCATAGCCAGTGTCTATCCTATGCCTAGCCAGTGTCTAGCCTTTGCCTAGCCAGTGTCTAGCCTATGCCTAGCCAGTGTTTAGCCTGTGCCTAGCCAGTGTCTAGCCTGTGCCTAGCCAGTGTCTAGCCTGTGCCTAGCGAGTGTCTAGCCTGTTCATAGCCAGTGTCTAGCCTGTGCATTGCCAGTGTCTAGCCTGTGCCTAGCCTGTGCCCAGCCAATGTCTAGCCAGTGTCTAGCCAGTGTCTAGCCAGTTGTTGGAAGTTCGATAAAGTTGCTAGGCCTTGCCGTACCATGCTCGATTTGGCGTATATGAATAAATACCAAAATATCGTTTAAAAGATAGAACTTAAGTTATTATCGATATAAGCAAGCTGCTGTGCAACACTGAAAATGAAGAGCGTCACTTTTCGAAATAATTCGCACGCAGCAACACATTAAAATAAACCGCTCCCTTTTTTCTTCTTTATCTTAAGTTATTTACTTGTTTGAATTAATAAATATATTGAGTTTATAGACGGAGAAGTGTTATATTTTTGTGAAGCAAATTGTCTAATTGGATACAGAACATTTTTTATTTAAATTAGATTGCGTTGCGAAAAAGAACTGCGTATTACACACACACATACAGGCATAGGATGATGAAATAGTTACGCGACGTGGTGAAATACAATTTTGAAAAGCTTGATGGAATTTTGGTGTCTTGATGGAATAAGAAGCGATGGAATAAGAAGCGATGATGCGGAATAAGAAGCGATTAGTGAGTGCTGAAGAGATGTCTGCATCTTCAACACCTAAGAGATCTGATGAAATGGGATCAGAAAGTGACACGGAGCGGCACCCAAACGATGGTGCCCAGAGAAAAGGAAGACACCGTTACGATTCTTATAAAGCGCATGACGGAACAGTTAGCTGCACTGTCTGAACAAAACTGTGCATTGGCTACAAAAATGGCGAACGTTACTGAGGGTATGTCGGAACGGATGAACAAAATAGATCAGTTGGTAGTTGCAAATCCAATTGGTGCAATATGCACAGCCTCACATGGTTGCATTGGCGTTCCTGCAACTATCAACAATGCTGCACAGGGCAGCAACATGGGTTCAAACGTGGAGGACGTATCTGGAACGCTCACACATGGTAGCACTGGCGTTTCTGTAATGAATAGAGACGCAACTTCACAAGCAAATTTTGGAGCCACACATGGTGGCACTGGCGTTTCTGCACTGGGCAGCAACGCAGCCGCACAACAAAGCGGCAGCATTTTTATGGAAGGCTCTGGTCTTGATACACAGAGAAAGAATTATGGATCTGATAAACAGGAAAGCTCTGGTCGTGATACACAGAGAAGGAATTATGGACTTGATATTTTGGACATTAATGCGACTGGAAGACAACATGGTGTCTCAGCAGCCGCGGATCATGTCAGATTTGCCGAACATAGTGACATTGCTCATGGCGTTGCTGGAGACGCACACTGGAAGGCTGCTTTTTATAGTGGAGAGAAGCACGTCGATTATAATGGAGCCACCAGAGGCTTGACTAGCGCAAATGATTTGAATTCTGGAAAATTTGGAATGGATGGGCTAGCTGAGGGTTAAGGTGCAGCAAGGTTTAATTTGGCACAAGACAGGCACATAGAAAATAGTTCTCTCGTGCACCCACAGTACAATTCTGTTACACAACCTCGTAAATTAATGTATTTAATGTATTTAATGGAAATGCAAAAGATTGGCCAGTATTTTGCACAATGTTCTCAGAGTCAACAGCTGCTTATAGGTACACAAATCTTGAGAATCTCTTACGGCTGCAGAAGAGTCTTATAGGAGCGGCTAGAGACGAGGTCGATGCCTTGTTAATAAATCCTGTTAATGTACCACATATAATCAATAGGCTGCAGTTTCGATATGGACGACCGGAACTGCTTATAAAATCCCAATTGGAAATTGACAATAGTCTTCAGAGTATTCCTGAAAATAATTTGGAAAAGCTGGTACCCTTTGCTTCCAAAGTAGAGAATTTGGTCATTTACTTAAGGTCGGCAAATGCTACACAGTATGTTATTTAAATAACGCGGCAATGTTGGATCAGCTTATCGAGATGTTGCCATTGTCAAAGAGGATATTATGGAATGAATACGCTGCAAATATAGTACCGTATCCAAATTTGGGACACCTTAGCATTTGGCTAAATGGATTGAGTCGGAGCATTGCAAGGGCAACAGTGGTGATTTCGAAGGAACAAGCAACAAAGGGAAAACATAATTCGCAGCAAAAGTCGGTGATGCAAGTTCCAGAAGTCGCTGATACGACGGTCGCAAATAAAGATACGTGCTATAAATGCAAAGGAGAGCACAAGTTGCCAAAATGTGAGGAATACAATAAAGCCTCTATAGATGACAGATGGAAAATTGCAAAAGATCTTGGCGTCTGCTATAGTTGTTTGTTTAAAGGTCACAGCGTAAGAGCATGCAAATACAAACGGACATGTAAATTGAATGGATGTGACAAAATGCATCATAGATCATTGCATAGTGATAAAACAAAGGCAAAAGAATCCAGCGAAAAGAAGATAGAGGAAGAGAGATCATCTGTGAACACGATTAAGTCAGATATGTCAAAGATACTCTTTAAAGTTGTGCCTATAGAGCCTATTAAAACATTTGCCTTTGTGGATGAAGGTTCTTCGACTACATTGATAAACAATGAGTTGGCGCATAAATTGGGTGTCAAAGAAGACCCTGTTAAGTTGACATTGAGCTGGATAGGCAAACATGCTATGGATGTGAATTCTATGATTTGCAAATTAAAGATACGATCACAAGACGGTGACAAGAAATGGCAGCGTATAAAGGGAAGTTCGGTTCCAGAGCTTCAATTACCTTGCAAACCCTTGATGTGCAGCAGTTGGAAAGACAGTCCAAGAAAATGAGGAATATACCAATTAAAGGGTATACAAATGCAGAGCCAATGATTTTAATAGGAATAGACAATTGTCCTGTTATTCGTGCTATTAAAAGCATACAGTTGGATAGGAATTTGATTGCAACAAAAACAGCACTAGGATGGTATATCTATGGATTGACACAAAGACAGCCAGATGTATTCCCAATTTGTACAGTTGTACTGCACACAACTGCTACAAGAGGGGAGATGGATATGCATAAATTAATGGCGGATTATTTCTCAACAGAAGGTTTTGGCGTAGAAATATCTCCAAAACGTTTGGAGCCAGCCGCTGTAAGCAGAGCAAGAAGGATACTTCAGGACACCACAAAACAATTGAATGGAGAATACGAGACAGGATTGCTGTGGGCCGAGAACGAAGTCAAACTACCGGATAGCTACAACATGGCTCTTCACAGGCTGCAGGGAGTAGAAAATAAAATGCGCAAAATGGATAAAATGGAAGAATATGATAAAACAGTTATGGAATTTGTTAAAAAAGGATACGCTGTAAAGCTATCTAAAGATCAGGCAAATATTATACATCCATGCACGTGGTATTTGCCTCATTTCGGAGTTCACAATGTCAACAAACCTAAGAAAATGCGCTTAGTGTTTGATGCAGCAGCAGAGATTGATGGAGTTTCTCTAAATTCAAAGCTGTTAAAAGGACCAGATGAGAATCCTCCATTGACAAAAATATTGTTTCAGTTTCGACAAGGAAAGATAGCTGTATGCGCTGATATAAGAGAGATGTTTCTGCAGGTTCCAGTTAGAGAACAGGATCAAGATGCTCTGCGCTTTCTATGGAGACATGGCAATCCGGAAGCGGAAGTGGAGATATACAAGATGACAGTCATGATATTTGGAGCAGCTTGTTCGCCATGTTGTGCACAATACGTTAAGAATACGAATGCCCTTAACGCAACGAAATATAGAGAAGACGTTATAGATGCGATCATATCAAAGCACTACGTGGACGACTTTGTAGCCAGCTTCAATTCCGAGAAAGAAGCATATGACATAAGCAACGAGGTGAAAAAGGTTCACAAAATGGCAAATTTTGATCTTCAAGGATTTGTGTCGAATTCAATGGACCTTCAAAAACGAATGAATGGCAAAGAAATCGAAGCGCCAAATATAGTCAAAATGAACAATGAAAAAGTCGACAAAATACTAGGAATGCATTGGGATAGCAGGAATGATCAATTTATTTTTGATCTGCAGCTAAATCGTGTCGATAAAAATATTGTAAAGGCCACAAAATGTCCAACAAAGCGTCAGTTGTTAAGTTTGGTAATGTCAGTATACGATCCATTTGGAATGTTAGCTGATTTGATGGTACATGGAAAGGTTTTGGTCCAAAATATGTGGCGCTCAGGAATATACTGGAATGACCTGGTACCAGATTCCTTCAAGCAATGGGTTCGCCAGCTGGAGATAGTAAAGGATTTCAAATTGAGTAGATGCTATTCCATGGACTTTTTTAACGACGACACACAGATTGAACTGAACTTTTTTGTAGATGCGAGCGAATTGGCATTCGCGGCAGTAGCTTATTGGAGGATTGTGAGAAATGGTCTCATTAGTACTATCTTTGTTGCTGGCAAAACAAAGTGCGCACCTTTAAAAATGTTATCTGTGCCGCGACTTGAGCTCCAAGCAGCAATATTGGGCACTCGCCTACGAAACACAATTTTAGCTTGTCACGATGTAAAGGTGCAAAGTTGCACATTATGGTCTGATTCAATGACAGTTATTTCTTGGATTTACTCTGATCATCGACAATATAAGCCATTCGTAGTGCACCGTAAAAGTGAAATTCTGGAGAGTACAGATGAAAGTAACTGGAGATGGGTACCAACTGATTTAAATGCTGCGGATAAAGCGACCAAGGCATCAAATGGAATGAGATATAAAGCTGGAAACGTCTGGGCAATAGGACCGGAGTTTCTACTGCAAGATAGGCAATTTTGGCCTTCTTCAAATGGAATAGGAACCCAAACTGACGACACAAATGAGGGGAAGAAAATTGTATTGACCCTTCTACAGGATCCAGTTATCGATATTCAAAATTACTCAAAGTATTTGTTTTTGAAACGCACCATGGGATGGATTTTAAGATTTATAAAACGGCTACGCCACCAGAGCCCGGAGGAAAGGTGCGGAGAGCTTTCTTCAAATGAGTTACGGTGGACGGAAATTAGCCTGTGCAAAATAGCACAGAGGCAAACATTCAGTCAGGAACTGACGAGTTTAAAAGAAGGCGATGCAGTTGCCAAAAGTAGCTCGATTTATTCGTTATGTCCGGTTTTATCAAAGGATGGCATTTTAGTTGTTAGCGGAAGACTGGACTATGCTGAAGTTTTACCTGAATCAACTCGTCATCCAATCATAATGCCTTCTAAACATCCATTGACTGAGTTAATAATAAAGTGGTATCATGATATGTACCATCACCAAAATGAGGATCTCATTATAAATGAAATAAGGCGCAAATTTTGGATAGTGCATTTGCGAAAAGCTGTAAAGCAAGCTAAAACAGCTTGTCAACTATGTAAAAATGAGTCTGCAGTTCCCATACCGGCACAAATGGGGCAGTTACCAAAGGATCGGGTAACTCCATACCAGCGTGCTTTCTCCTACACAGGATTGGATTATTTTGGTCCTATCATGGTTACGATAGGCCGACGGCATGAAAAAAGATGGGTCGCATTGTTCACGTGCCTTACAATAAGAGCTATACATCTTGAATTAGCAGCAGATCTTTCTACTGATGCATGCATACTATGCATTCGTAATTTAGTAAATCGTCGAGGAGTGCCAGTGAAGATCAGGTCGGATATGGGCACGAATTTCATCGGAGCGGACAGGGAGATTAAGAGGACACAGGATTTATTTGATTGGAGTGCCATTAAGTCGGAAACGGCAAACAAAGGAATTCAATGGGAATTTAATTGTCCAGCTAACCCAAGCTCAGGCGGTTGTTGGGAGCGCTTAGTTAGATCCACAAAACGAATCTTGGCAGTCACACTCAAACAACAAGCTCCTCAAGTGGAGACCCTGCGGAGTCTGCTAATAGAAGCCGAAAACATTATAAACAGTAGACCTTTGACGCATATCCCTGTTTATATAAATGATCCAGAGCCACTAACTCCGAATCATTTCTTGCTCGGCACTACAAATTCAACTCAAACTCCTGGAGATGGCGGCAATTTCTGTTTTCATAAACAGTATCGTATTGCTAAACAGCTAAAGGAAAATTTTTGGCGTCGATGGATTAGAGAGTACTTGGCTACATTGACCAGGCGTACTAAATGATTTGCTCGCATAAAACCAATCAACGTTGGAGATGTTGTGGTAATTTGCGATGACAACCAACCTCGCGGCAATTGGAAAAAGGGCGTCATCATTCGAACAATACCAGCAAAAGATGGGCAAATACGAATCGCCGAAGTACAGACCTCTTCTGGGACACTTACACGTCCAGTTTCAAAGTTGGCAGTATTAGATGTGTTAGGTAAAACTCCCGAGTAGTTTTACGGTGGGCGGGATGTTGGAAGTTCGATAAAGTTGCCAGGCCTTGCCGTACCATGCTCGATTTGGCGTATATGAATAAATACCAAAATATCGTTTAAAAGATAGAACTTAAGTTATTATCGATATAAGCAAGCTGCTGTGCAACACTGAAAATGAAGAGCATCACTTTTCGAAATAATTCGCACGCAGCAACACATTAAAATAAACCGCTCCCTTTTTTTCTTCTTTATCTTAAGTTATTTACTTGTTTGAATTAATAAATATATTGAGTTTATAGACGGAGAAGTGTTATATTTTTGTGAAGCAAATTGTCTAATTGGATACAGAACACCAGTGTCTACCCAGTGTGTAGCCTGTACCTGGCAAGTGTCTAGCCAGTGTCTAGCCTGGGCCTAGCCAGTGTCTAGCATGTGTTTGGCCTATGCCTAGCCTGTCTCTAAGCAGTGTCTAGCCTGTGCCTAGCCTGTGCCTAGCCAGTGTCTAGCCTTTGCCTAGCCAATGTCTAGCCAGTGCCTAGTCAGTGTCTAGTCTGTGCCTAGTGTAATATCTCCAGTTGCGTTGTTTTCACAAATTAATACACTAGGTTGTTCTCACCATGTAACAGTAGTATTTCGTATATTATAACACAGGATTGTGTATGTGTCAGTGGGACAATTGTCCCTTTTATTTAATATTGAATGGAGCAGGGATGGTCCCGCTTCATTTGGATTCAAAATCGAAAGTGTTCTTAAACCCACATACAAAAGCTTTCTTAGGCTAAGTCAATGGAGCTGTGCTGCCCGCGTAGCCATCAGCTCTTCGACGCTTATATGTATATCTTGTATATTAATTGTCGCCAAGAGACGACGTTGGAGGAAGCGGAGTGTCATGTGCACACATAGTACGTACATAGTATATTCAATGTATGAATATATGTCTATGTAGATATCTGTGCATATCAAATCTCCCTCCTTTTTTAAAAAAACGTAATAGTATGGAGTTATTTTCTATTTTATTTTATTTGTTTTTTATTTATTTTTGTGTTTGTTTGTTTTTTTTTTTAATTTGTTTTTTTTTTATAAATCTTAAACAGTTTTATATATATAGTAGCATAATATGCTTCTCATATTAAGCTTACATAAACTTAAACCTAACAAAAACAACGCGCATACAATCTTGCGCGTGCATAAATACACAACATAACGTAACGAAACTTGAATCCACAAAAAAGTAAAGGGCATGATTGTTGTATAACTTCATCATTCTTTTTGCATGCACTTAAACACAAATAAATAAAAATGCTGACAAACACATTTCCGTTTCTCGCGACTCACTTCGAGCCGATCAAAACTCTGTACATTTAGTCTTAAGCTGACAGTTTTAAAATAAAGACGCTCACCGAAATTATTCGTGTTTCAATTTATACTTGGCTTCAGCGTTGATCTTTGTCTTCGTTACAGACGGATCATTTATTTGACTCAAAATAGTAACTACGTAAGTGGCGCAGCCGGTAGGATGATACTAGTTGATGCGATATTAAACATATACAACTTCAATATCTCGCGTCGGTAAATCGGTACACTTGGTTCAAAAGAGAAAAAAAATTTTTTGAAAACCAACAACATATCCGAAACCACAGAGTGATTGTGAAAGTGAACAACTTAAAATTGTATCAAATTTTAAGAAGACGCCTTTGAATTCGCTGAGTAGTAAATCCACAAAAGGTTACTCAAAACAAAGCGAAATAGCAAAGTGTGCAACACATGATAACAGCTAAACTAAGTGAAAAACTAAATAAACGTAACTACAACTAAGTGAACTACAATAACAACAGTTAACCTAAGCGAAAACTAAATAAACTTAACCAGAAATAAACGAACAATAATAATAACAGTGTAACCAAGTGAATACTAAATAAACGTAACTACAACTAAGTGAACTACAATAACAACCGTTAACCTAAGCGAAAACTAAATAAACTTAACCAGAAATAAACGAACAATAATAATGACAGTGTAACTTAGTGAAAACTAAATAAACTTAATTACAACTAAGTGAACCATAATAATAACAGCTAAATTATGTGAAGACTAAATAATCTCAACTACAACTAAAATGAATTATAATGATAACAGTGCAACTAAGTGAAACATTATAATAATAATAAGTGAGCGAACAACAAGAAACCCTATCCAAGTTACGAACCGACAAATAAACCAGCAGCAAATACACAAACATTAATCAAAATTCAAAATCAACAAACCACAATGGCAGTAGCAGCGCCAACACAAATAGAACTGTCTGACTCGAATATGATTCAAGTCGAAAGACAAATACACGCAATCGAGGTTTTCAACGGAGATCCTAACACCTTGTACACTTTCATCAGTCGCATCGACTTCATCTCGGCTCTTTATCAGACTACAGATGAAAGGCAGAAGTTAATAATCTTTGGACACATCGAACGGAACATCAGTGGCGATGTTATCCGCACCCTCGGAGTGACCAACCTCAGCAGCTGGAGTGAACTCAGGACTCAACTTATACTTAACTACAAGCCCCAAGCACCGAACCACCAACTTCTAGAGGAATTCAGGAACACACAATATCGAGGTAACGTTCGTCATTTCCTTGAAGAAGCCGAAAGAAAACGACAGATACTTATAAGTAAATAAGAACTAGAAAACAATATTACTGAAACCACTCTATATACCAGATTAATACAAACCAGCATCGAAAATCTAATTCAAAAACATCCAAGCTACATTTATCTCAGAATAATTAACTGTAATATTCCAAACCAGAGATCATTAATAAACATATTACAAGAAAAAGGTCTTTACGAGGCACCAACCTCAAGTAAAGATAATATAAAACCAACTTCAATTCCAAACAAAGTAACAAACACTCCCCAAAACAGGCAAATGAGCAATCAAACCAGACCCCTTGCACCCTTCCAACCATTCTATAACAACGTCTACCAATCCTATCACCAAGCATATTCTCATGTACCCAGGTTTAACGCAAATCCGATACCTCAATGTCCAAATAGACCTATCTACTCACAACCTAACATAACATACCCCTGACACAAGCACCCAGACCAAACACAGCTTTTAACCGACAAAATATTTTTGACCAAAATCGCTTTGGACCAAGCCACACTCACATGCCTACAACATATCCACAAATAATAACCCAATAAAAAGACAGAGACCATCAGACAGCGGACAGTCTAAAATGAGCATAGAAGAGCTAAGATACCAAGAAGTATCGTCTAATCAACCCGAATATCCTTATAACTATAATAACTATTATCCCTACTATCCAGAATATTTTCAACGTCAGCCTTATCCCTATCAATCGAACTATACCCCAGAATTAATTCAATGTCCCCCTGAACAGAACTATGACAATTCAGAAACAACAGAAGAGGAGACACCAACAAAAAATGACAACAAACCAGACGACCCCGAACAAGCAGAAAATTTTCGGCTGGTAGCCCCGGATCAAGCCAATATATAACGATCAAACATAATAATACCGAATTGAAATGTCTAATTGATACAGGATCTACGATAAATATGCTCACGCGAAATATTTATCAAACACCAACACAAGAAACCAATTACCTAATCCACACCAGTAATGACCCGTTAATAATTAATGAACTTACGAATATACCACCTAACAACTTCTTCCCTATTGCCCAAGAGTTCTTGATCCACCAGTTTTCAGATCATTATGACATGCTGATTGGACGCAAATTGTTGTCCGAAGCCAAAGCAATAATCGACTATAAAAATAAAACTGCCACTCTATTTAACAAAATATACAAGATAAAAGACGGTAACAACATTACAGAACAGAACCATATTCAAATGGACCCTTCATTTCCACAAGACCCCACTTACTTAGAAACCTCCACACTTCAGGAGAACTTGTTCCGATTAGAACACCTTAACGTAGAAGAAAAACTGAAACTAACTAATCTACTGACAAAATACCAAGACATCCAATTTCGCGAAGGTGACACGCTCAGGTTCACAAACCAAGAAAAACTTATTATTAACACCACACACAATATCCGCGTCTACTCTAAAGTTTATAGTTTCCAACAGACATATGAAAAGGAAGTAGAAAAACAGATCCAGGATATGTTAGAACAGGAAATTAATTCACCATACTGTAGCCCCATTTGGGTCGTACCTAAAAAACTAGATGCTTCTGGACAGCAGAACCTTCGTATCGTAATAGATTATAGGAAATTGAACGAAATAACAATAAACGACAGATACCCCATACCAAACATAGAAGTCAAATTATTTCACAACAATAGATCTTGCAAAGGGCTTTCATCAAATAGAAATGGACTCAGAGTCAGTAGCCAAAACTGCCTTTACAAAATATGGATACTACGAGTACACACGAATGCCATTTGGGCTTAAAAATGCCCCCGCTACATTTCAAAGATGCATGAACAATTTACTCCGTCCACTTTTAAATAAATGCTGTCTAGTATACCTAGACTACATCATAGTTTTCTCCACATCTTTAGAAGAACATCTTCAAGCCTTACAAGCTGTTTTCGAAAAATTATTACAGGGAAACTTAAAATTACAACTAGATAAATGCGAATTCTAAAAAAACAAGAGACAACTTTCTTAGGACATGTTATTACTAAAGACGGGATTAAACCAAACCCGGTTAAAATCAAAGCTATAGTTAAATATCCGCTACCAAGAAAAACTAAAGAAATTAAAGCCTTTTTAGGACTTACAGGATATTATAAGAAATTTATACCTAACTTTTCAGACATTGCCAAACCCCTGACCAAGTGCCTAAAGAAAGGAGCAACAATAGATATAAACAGTTTAGAATACTTAGAAGCATTCCAAAAGTTAAAATTATTAATCTCTGAAGATCCGATCCTAAAAATACCAAATTTCGAGAGGAAATTTACATTAACAACAGATGCCAGCAATGTAGCTTTAGGAGCTGTTTTATCACAAGACGGACACCCTATTAGTTACATCAGCAGAACACTAAATGAACATGAAATCAATTATAGCGCCATAGAAAAAGAATTATTAGCAATAGTTTGGGCCACTAAAACCTTCAGACACTATCTGTTAGGGCGACATTTCGAAGTAGCTTCTGACCATCAACACTTGTGCTGGCTACACAAATGAAAAGAACCTAATTCAAAATTAACAAGATGGAAAATTAGACTTTCGGAATATTACTTCGACATAAAATGTATAAAAGGAAAGGAAAGTAAAGATAGAAGAAACATTTTTTGGTGAATCTACACAACATAGTGCTGAAGAAGACAGTAGCAATTTGATCGGACTATCAGAGAAATCTACACGGTTGGCAGATGGTGCGAAGATGTAGGTCTCAGCATCAATCCCCAAAAGGCAATTATTGTTCCCTTCACTAAGCGCTATTCTATTGACATAGGTCAATTGAACATAGGCGGCTCCCCTGTGGGTCTTTCCAGCGAAGTCAAGTATCTAGGGGTGACCCTTGACAAAAGACTAAACTGGAATTCCCACCTAAATAACACTCTATCAAAGGCAACTCATGCCATGTGGGCATGCAGAAGATTCTTTGGTAGAACCTGGGGTCTCAAATCCTGTAACATCCGGTTGCTATTTGAGATGATGGTAAGACCCATCGTCACCTACGCTGCAATTGTGTGGTGGCCAAAGGTGACGCAGGTCACTGCCATCAACAAATGCAATAAATTGCATAGGCTACTTTGCCTTTCTCTGACGGGTGCACTCCGCACCTGTCCCACAGCAGCAATGGAGTCAATCCTCAACTTGACTCCGCTGCATATCAAAATAAAAGAAGTCGCTGCAATGAGTCTTCTTAGAATCAAGCTCCAATCTGGGCTTCTAGCTACCGAATCAGGGCATGCTAGACTTATCAAAGATATTCCTGGCTTAGAGATCTGCACTAGATCAGATTCTATGACCAAGGAACTCCTCTTTGGTGCAAAGTTCAGGACTCTCATCCCAGACCGGAAGGACTGGGATGCTGGCAACCCCATCAGCGACCCTCACGGCATACACTGGTATACCGACGGGTCTAAAACTGATCAGGGGGTTGGAGCCGGGATACATGGTCCCAACTCCAAAACCTCGATTGTCATGGGCAAGTGGCCCACGGTCTTTCAATCCGAGGTTCATGCCATTGAGTTCTGCTGCCGTCTTATCCTTGAGAAGGGGATGAGAGGAGCGAACATTTACATCTTCTCGGACAGCCAAGCTGCCATACTAGCCCTCTCCTCAAAGAGAGTAAGCTCACGTATGGTGGCTGACTGCTGGAACTACCGAATCAGGGCATGCTAGACTTATCAAAGATATTCCTGGCTTAGAGATCTGCACTAGATCAGATTCTATGACCAAGGAACTCCTCTTTGGTGCAAAGTTCAGGACTCTCATCCCAGACCGGAAGGACTGGGATGCTGGCAACCCCATCAGCGACCCTCACGGCATACACTGGTATACCGACGGGTCTAAAACTGATCAGGGGGTTGGAGCCGGGATACATGGTCCCAACTCCAAAACCTCGATTGTCATGGGCAAGTGGCCCACGGTCTTTCAATCCGAGGTTCATGCCATTGAGTTCTGCTGCCGTCTTATCCTTGAGAAGGGGATGAGAGGAGCGAACATTTACATCTTCTCGGACAGCCAAGCTGCCATACTAGCCCTCTCCTCAAAGAGAGTAAGTTCACGTATGGTGGCTGACTGCTGGAACTGCCTCCAGAGGCTGTCCAAAAGAAACAAAGTTACCCTCCTTTGGGTACCTGGACACTCTGGGTTCCAGGGCAACGAGCTAGCGGATGAACTAGCGAGGGCGGGGTCATCAGCCTCTATGGTTGGCACCGAACCCTTCTGCGGCGTGGGGTGGTCAACCATCTCATCCCTTGTGAAAACTTGGGCAGATAGGTTGACCGAACGCTATTGGTTCTTCCAACCAGGGATGAGGCAGGCTAGAGAGCTTACAAATCCCTCGGTTAAACGCAGAACAGACTTACTCTCCAGGAGAGATCTCTATCTCCTTGTTGGCTATCTCAGTGGCCACCATCTGGTGAACTATCACCTAACGAAAATGCGTCTATCCTCTGATGCAGAGTGCAGGCTCTGTAAAGAGGACGATGAAACCACCAAACACATACTGTGTGACTGTCCAGCCTTGCTTTGGAGTAGGAGGAAACATTTGCACGTGGAAATCGCAGTTCCCGAGCAAATTGTCCGTTCCTCGACGAAAGACCTGCTTGGCTTCATCAGGGAAGCAGAGCGGCTTTTGTCAAGATAGGGAGAGCATTTAGGCACAAAAGACCATTCTGGTCGCAGTGCCTCGCGCCTTCTCTGCTGGGAGACTCCCTCTTTCAAATACTAATACTAACTACTGATCAGAGAAATCTATCAATCAACATAAAAGACAAATCATCTTTACCAAAGGTCCCAATAAAACAGAAATAGAAACTTACTTCAAAAAACAAATTATACACCTTTAATATGAAGAAATGACCCCTTAAATACCCAAACGATATCTACTCGACTACTTTTGTTCAAAAAATAGCGCTCTGTACATCGAAAGCGATGCAGATTTCGAAGTAATTCAAAAAGCATATAAAGAGACAATGAATCCAAGATATACAAAGATTTTCCGAAGCCTCATCTTACTAAAAAACATTCCCACATACGCAAATTTCAAAGAACTAATTCTAAAAACACATGAAAAACTTCTACACCCCGGAATACAGAAAACTGTAAAACTTTTCGGCGAGACATACTACTTCCCAAATAGCCAACTCCTCATCCAAAATACAATTAACGAATGCCAAGTTTGAACTTAGCAAAAACTGAACACCGAAATACAAAAATGCCAATGAAAGTCACCCCTAAGCCCGAACATTGCCGCGATAAATTTGTAATAGATATCTATTCCTCTGAAGGGAATCACTATTTGAGTTGTATTGACATTTATTCAAAATTCGCCACCCTTGAGGAGATTAAAACAAAAGATTGGATAGAATGCAAAAATGCTCTAATGCGCATATTCAATCAGTTGGGGAAGCCCGAAATTCTAAAGGCAGACAGAGATGGCGCATTTTCTAGTTTAGCCCTCAAACGTTGGCTCGAAACTAAAAACGTAGAATTACAACTCAATACCACAAAAACAGGTGTTGCAGATATAGAAAGGCTCCATAAAACAATAAACGATTCTTTACATTTAGAACCACAAAACCAAACATGACACTACTGGACAAACTCCTGCCCACATATTTATTTATGCTGGACAACCAATTCTAGATACACAACACAACAAGAAAATAAAAATTAACGAAATAAACAAAGACCGAACAGAAAACAACGTCGACACTAGATATAGAAAAGGACCATTGCAAAAAGGGAAATTAGAAAACCCATTTAAATTAACAAAAAACGTCGAACAAACTGACGAAGACCATTATAAAATCACCAATAGGAATAGAGAGACACATTACTACAAAATCCAATTTAAAAAACAGAAATGAACTTCCCATTCCGCAGGGCCCTGGTTCATCATAATACTCCTCCTCACGTCTACAAAATTATGCCAAACCCAACAACTTCAAATCAACAACATTGACACTAACCACGGATACCTCCTATTTTCCGATAAATCGATTCAAATCCCTTCAGAATACGAACATCATTGTCTTCGCGTAAACCTCTTCGATATAGATAACCTAACCCACTATTTTAACAATAAGATAACTAACTACACTAATATTCCCCAAATTGACCTTTTGTACAATAAAATGCGAAGAGAACTTAGCGGAATAACTTTACACCAGACAAATAGACAGAAACGAGGACTAATCAACATAGTAGGATCAGCGTTTAAATATTTATTTGGAACATTAGATAACAATGACCGAACAAAGATTGAAAAACAATTAGAATCAGTAGCAACAAGTTCAATAAATCTACATGAAATAAATGACATAATTCAACTCATTAACAGTAACATACAAAGAACAAAAGAATTCTTAGACGAACATAGTAACAGAGAACAGTTAATATACGAACTTACTCAATTTACCGAGTATATAGAAGATATTGCAATGGGAATGCAACTTTCGCGACTAGGACTATTTAATCCCAAATTACTCAATTACGACAGACTAGAGAACGTTGATAACAAAAACATCTTACAAATTAAAACATCAACCTGGATTAGTACTAACCAAATACTTATCATAGCACATATCCCCATTAAGCAAAAAACTGTCCACACAATTAACATAATACCTTACCCAGATAATAACGGGTACCAAATCGATCACAACGAAAAAGATACTTATTTTGAAGAACATGGCAAAATTTATAATCAAAATTGTAAAGAAATAAGTAACGTATGTATTAAGAACATTATAAAAAGAACTAAACCAATTTGTAATTTTGTCTCCGCAACAGTTAACTAGATAATTAAATACGTTGAACCAAACAATATCCTTACTTGGAACATAAAGAATACTATTATAGAACAAGATTGCCAAGAAATAAATAAAAATGTAACAATTAACGGCAATAAAATAATAACAATAAAACAATGTAAAATTAAAATAGGAAAAATAACATTAAACGAAAACCAGCTAAATCCCAAAATAAATCTAACCCCATTGTACACAGCCATTGAACTAATAAAAATAAAACCAATAGAACATAAGGACATTGTAAAACAAATATCAAATAATAATATTACAGTCTCTATTATTGTATCACTCATTAGCCTTACATTTTGTATAGTTTGTATCTACTTAAAACTAAAAACAACAAAAACAATTATGGAAACACAGGATACAAACCCAACTGCATTACCAAGATTATATGCGTCAATCCCAATAGAAGCATAAGCTTCCTTTAAAGGGGAGGGAAGTAGCATAATATGCTTCTCATATTACGCTTGCATAAACTTAAACCTAACAAAAACAACGCGCATACAATCTTGCGCGTGCATAAATACACAACATAACGTAACGAAACTTGAATCCACAAAAAAGTAAAGGGCATGATTGTTGTATAACTTCATCATTCTTTTTGCATGCACTTAAACACAAATAAATAAAAATGCTGACAAACACATTTCCGTTTCTCGCGACTCACTTCGAGCCGATCAAAACTCTGTACATTTAGTCTTAAGCTGACAGTTTTAAAATAAAGACGCTCACCGAAATTATTCGTGTTTCAATTTATACTTGGCTTCAGCGTTGATCTTTGTCTTCGTTACAGACGGATCATTTATTTGACTCAAAATAGTAACTACGTAAGTATATATATATATATGTTATATATATTTTTTTCTTATTTATATGTTATTTTTTGTGTTCTTATATGCTTAATATTCTTTTTTTTGTGTTTTTTAAGTTCTTATAAAATAAAAGAATAAATGTGTTTGTTTTAAATGTTATTTATTTAATAAAAGAAATTATTTAAAATGTTCTTATGGGTGGCCAACCCTACAAAATATATTAGGAAGTAAAAATTTTCAACCTATCTTTATGGACTATCTGTTTTTTATTTCTATTTCCTACAATTGTAATGTTATCGTTATCTCCTATTTCTCCTACTGTATAGGGTCCTAAATAGTTATTTTCCAATTTGTGATCTGTCTCATTTTTAACTCAAAATTATTTGTATTCCTATCGTATCTTAGTTTCCTATCGGCTTTTGCCTTTTCTAACATATGTCTAGCTCTTTTATAAGCTACTTCTAATCTAGCTTTAACTTCTTTAGAATAGTCATCCATGTTATAAATGGGATCTATTCTGTCTATTTTATTAAAATCTGTGAACTGTCTTGGCAATCTTCCAAATACTAGTTCATATGGACAATATTCGTGAACTACTGATGGTGTTGTGTTGAAACAATAAGTAAAATATTGAATCCATACATCCCAATCAGTTTTGTCAACAGATATGTACGAGCGAACATACTCGTTAAATGTTCTGTGACTTCGTTCTATTGTTCCTAATGTCTCATGATGGTGTGCTGCTGAAGTAATATTCTTTATTTTCATATACTTGCAGAGATCGTTTACGATTTGGTTTTTATATTCTGTTCCCATGTCCGTAATGATTGTTTTCATTGGGCCGTACTTCAGAATAAAATGTTCGAAAATAGCCTTAGCAACAGATTTTGCGCTTTTATTTAGTATGGGTACCTTTACCAAATATTTTGTTAAATCACATATGATAGTGACAGCATACTCATTTCCATCTTTTGATCTTGGAAGTGGACCAATGGTATCTATCAAAACTATATCAAATGCTGTTTCTGGCGTTTCTGTTAAAGTCATTGGCGTTTTCGTGTGTTTCAACGTTTTCGCCTGTTGGCACTTTAAACATGTCTTATTTACATATTTGCTTTTTGCCTTTGTCATTTGTGGCCAGTAATAAAAATTTTTTATTTTCTTCAGGGTTCTTGAAATCCTGAATGACCTCTTTCTGACGGATCGTCATGATATTTAGACAGTATTGCTTGTATTTGAAGCATATCATTTTTATCCATCTTAGTCACCTTGTTTAATAGCGCTATTTTTAAATTCTTTAATATTTCTTTGCCCTTTTCTTTAAAACTCCTTATAGTGACAAAGTCGAAGATTTGTTCACTTGGTGACAATTGCGTTTGAATGATTTTATTTATTCTTGCTTCTTCATTAAGCCTTTGAAAAAACTGATCTAAATCGATTTTTTCATTAGAATAAAAATTAGTCATATCAAAACGTGTTATAATATTTTTGCCTCTTTTTGACAATCACTTATGTTTTGTCTATTTTGAGAACAACATATTTTCTGGCGTCAATATTATTGACTACCTGATAGATACTGGGCATTTCTTTGTTTTCTTTCTTGTTTTCTGGTTCATGCAATTTTTCACCTGTTCAGGTATATTTCTGTCTTTTTGAAGCTCTCGTTTCGACCTTCAATATTTGTCTTTTAATTTGTTTAAGCTCTCCGATAGTTATTCGGGAAAGAGCATCTGCTATAAAAATATTTTTCCCCTTGAGATATTCTACTGTAAAATCATATTCTTCAAGATCCAGACGCATTCTGGTTAACTTGGAACTCGGGGTCTCATCGAGAAAAGATATGATAGTGGCCTATGGTCACTCTGTACTAAGAAATGCCTACCATATATATATGGTCTAAAATGATTTATTGCCCAATGAATAGCTGCTAGTTCTTGCTCTGTAGTGGACTTATTACTTTCGCCTTTTGTGAAGGTTCTTGAAGCGTATGCCAGCGGTAGCTGTTGACCGTTATGGTCCTGAGATAGTACCGCTCCACATGCCTGTTTACTGGCATCTGTGGTTATGCAAAATTGTTTGCTGAAATCTGGGTACTGAAGAAGTGTTGGTTTCTTTAATTCCCCTTTAAGATACTCGAATGCTTCGTTGCATTCGCTTGTCCATTCAAATGAAACGTTCTTTTTGCATAGCCTCGTTAAGTGGCGTGATTTCTCAGAGAAATTTTTAATAAATCTTCTGTAATAATTGCAAAGTGCTATGAATCGTCTAGATTCGTCTGCATTAGTTGGTTGTGGGTAGTTTTTAATTACCTCATATTTAGAGTCATCTGGTAATTTACCTTTATCAGTACATTTATGATCTAAATATGTAACCTCTTTCACAAAGAAAGTGCATTTTTCTGGATGTAGCTTTAAATTATGTTGTCTACATAATTTGAAAACGTCGGTTAAATTCTTAAGCATATGCTTTTCAGAACAACCTATGACTACTAAATCATCCATATACAGAAATGCTTGCGAAGGCTGTAATAATATACTATAATATAATAATATAATTCATATAATATATATGAAGTCCAAACCAATCATACCATCCCCTGGTATAAGAAAATTGTCAGGCACGATATGGAATCCATATGGTGTTGCTGCATTTGCAACACACATTTCCAAATTTATAGTACCTAAGGACTGAATTGTCCCTTGCCCTATGCCTGATATATTAGTTGTGTTTCTTGAATTTAAATTATTTAAATTGTTATTTCTGCATTTAAGCAGTGAAAGTTCTGCACCTGTATCTAATAAAAGAGTTACCATTGAATTGGTACTCATATTTTTTAGCTGAATAAAAATGCTTAAATTGAGATTGATTTTATATAATTTTACTGTTGGCTGTTGCTTAAGGGGGCTGTCGGGTTTTCCGATTGTACATTTCTTACACTATTATTATAATTATTCCTATTGTTTTGATTTTGGTTTTGGTTACTCATGTAGTAACCTCCACCTCTGTTATTGTTCTGGTTACCGCCGCGTCCTCTATTTCCTCCGCGGTAACCACCTCGGCTTCTATAATTATTATTTTAATTATTATAATTTCTTCGGCCATTACCTCTGTTTTGGTAATTTCCTCGGCTATTATTTCCTCGAAAGTGTCCTCTATTGTTATAGAATAACACACTATTTGAGTTGCCGGTCATTTCCGTACAGCAGTGTATATATTTTTCAATCACACTATTCATTGTGTTGAAATTTCCTGCTTCTAGTATGGTCTTGAGCTTATCGTGCTCACAGTTCTTTGTCATTGCAGAGATCGCTTCTTTTGTAGCGAATTTATCTGCATTGTTAGAATCTAGACCATCATCTATGTAGGCTGCCTCAAGCGACCTACGTAGGTTTTCTATTTCTGTTGTGTGTTGCGCTGCAGTTTTGCCACGCTGTTGTGTATTAAGCAATTTAGCTTTAATGACATCAGGCGATTCGCCTTTAACTGATGCTTTTAATACACTTATTATACCGATAATGGTCGTTTCATTTTCAACTTTGTATTACCTCTACTGCTAGCATCTCCTGATCTCCTTTTGTGAGATCTGTTAAACGGAGAGCAGTGAGGAATCAATTTAGATTCACTTTCTTGCCGTCAAACTCAGGTATTGTGGACGAAATTTGTCGCACATATTCCCTTGACGTAGCGGCAGAGTCTGTCATTGTGATTCGTTTTTGTGTAATACTTGAACTTGAACTTTTATCGGAGTTTTCTTCTTCTGACAATTCAGGTAATGCTATTACCGCTGGAATTGAAAGATCGTGAAGATTCTCTTCTTTAATGTCCAATTAAAAGTCTCCTATGCTTTCTTTTTCTTGGTTTAGTTTAGAGACCTCAAGCGTGTTAAAAATAGTGGGTATAGTTACTTCCAAATTATGTCTGATTTTGACATTTAATAAGTTCTCGCGGAACTTATTTAGAAACTTCACTGCCTGTGTTAAATGACTTGTCGTTAGTCTTTCTTTTTCTGAGTGAATTAATTGGCGTGCTTCATTAAAGCATTCTACCAATACCTGTGCATGCTTATTAAGAGTGCTCTGTCGCACTTCTCTATTTTGAGTAATGCACTTGTACGACTTGTCAAATTTAACTTTGATTTCTTTAAGTTCTTTTCTTATTTCTTGCCGGTCCATTTATGTATTATAAATTTATCTGTGCAAGAGAACTTTGTAAATCGTTGTCTCTCCTAAAAAGATATTATCTTCAATTACTTGTTGTATTTTGACATACGGTAAAATCGATAATACCTTTGCCTTTTCAAGTTTCGAACAATGAAACAGGGGACTTGTATACAAGTCGAACGTAGCTATATATTCTGCCTCGAATTCGTGTACACTTATAAATGTACGAAATTTACTTAAGATCTGGATTGATCTTAGTATAAATAGAGGCTCCCTTCTTAAAGTTTCCTCGACAACATCTTCCATAATAATAATAGAAATTTTTTTGTGTTTTGTATTTCTTTAAAGAAAAGAAGAGAAGGTTCTTTATTGAGCTTATAGCATTTTTTAAGATTTACTTAAACGTCTGGGTGTATGACGTTTTCAAAATGCACTCTGACGTCATCGTCGAGTTGAGCTATTTCTTGCAGTTCTTCTGCATTTATAGTGAGCCAACAATAGGCAGTTAATCTAACCGATATAAAAATGCGTGAGTAAAATCGACCTAAAATGGTGGCGTAAATACTGACATACTTATATATGTCTATAATCATATTAAAATCAGTTATATTTGAGATGTATACATATGTTTGGTTTTTATTGACTGTATTCAGTCGTTGTATTCAGATTTTCGGGACTCTTCAGAATCCTCGTTATCTCTGTTGTTGGTAGATATTATTGAACGTTGGCGCATTCGGTCATCCAAAAATTTTTCAATATCATACCAAACGCTATCTTCTATAATACCTAAACATTCTCCTATTATTTGTTCTATAGTATCCATTTTATATCCTTATATATATTTTGTATTGTATTTTTCTCTTGTATTTATATATATAAATTTTTTTTTTTAGCACGTTTATTATTGTAATTTATATGATTTTTAACAATATTTTGTTATCTTTTTTTTATTTTTTAAATTTTATCTAGATCGTTGGCTCTGATCTCAAAAAATTTTTTTTAACATTTATTGTGGAGCTTATATATTTTAATGAGCGCATTTACGATCATAATTGTGGCAATTATGCCAAGGATCAGAGTGATCCAGTCTAAATTATAAGTTCACACTTCTACTTTATTTATTACATTTGCAGTAGAGTCTGCCTTAGCATCTATTAAACCCATATCGGGCACAATGCTTAACTTATATTTTTGTTTGTTATTTCTTTCTAATTCCCTATTCCCTAAGTAGATTTTGTTACCTAGAGTCGACATACATATGTCTTCCTCCCTATAGTGCGTTTGGCTATACAGGCCAAACTCTAACCGGGCAATGAAGTTTTCGCTCGATTTTACAATATGTTTACAATTTTGAAATCTTAATTAAATATTATATATTTTAGCTGTGCGTTCTTTGTAACGCTGTCGGTTCCTCTGTGTGGTTGCCTCTTTTTTAATGGCTCAGCTTGGAACGCTGGCGGTGCCGGTGCTGGCTGCACAGGCTGTTTAGTGTTGTTGGTGTTCAATTCTTTCCATCGTTGCCGTAGTGTGCGGATAGCGCACCACAGTTTGTACCAATCCCACGTTGACGTAGTGTGCGGATTGCGCACCACGTTTTCATCTGGTATTCCCGCGTTGACGTAGTGTGCGGGTTGCGCACCACGTTTTCCTGTATCAGCTGGTCGTCGCCGGTGTTGGCACGCTGACACTTCCTCGCTGCTTCACTTCTTGTTGATAGGGTTCCCCGGGTTAATACAGTGTTTGCAAGTATGCTCGCAAAACGGACTGTATAGGGGACCCTCGCAATCGTCTGGGCACCTTTTAGGGAAGTGTGGGATGCCGATTTTCTGCGGTTGTGGAATTGTCTCTTTAGTTATCACTTTTATAGTTTTTTCTGAGTGAGCGGTGGTGTGGGACTTTTTTTCTTTTAAAAAATTGGTGAGGTTGTCCAGCTCTGTTTGCAGTTTCTGAGCTGTCGACTACGGGGGCGCTGGAGTTTTAGTAAATAATAGGCACTTTAAGTGCGCTATTCTTTTGTTCACTTTTTTCTGTACTCCGCCCCTGTTTTTGCCCATCACACTCACACACTCTACTCACTCAGATTTTCTTTTGTGATCCACCGCAGTTTTCTTAAGGCTCCTGCCTCACGAACACCATGTAATATCTCCAGTTGCGTTGTTTTCACAAATTAATACACTAGGTAGTTTTCACTAAATAACAGTAGTATTTCGTATACTTGTGTTATAACACAGGATTGTTTATGTGTCAGTGGGACAATTGTCCCTTTTATTTAATATTGAATGGAGCAGGGATGGTCCCGCTTCATTTGGATTCAAAATCGAAAGTGTTCTTAAACCTACATACAAAAGCTTTCTTTCGCTAAGTCAATGGAGCTGCGCTGCCCGCATAGCCGGCAGCGCTTCGACGCTTATATGTATATCTTGTATATGAATTGTCGCCAAGAGATGACTTAGGAGGAGGCGGAGTGTCATGTGCACACATAGTACGCGATCTCTCCCAAACCAAAACTTAAAACGTCACCGAGACAATCAGTCTCCAAACGGTTCCAGAGATGTAAATGGCAACAAAAAACAGCGGAACAAAGCTCAAACCGCTACTCAAAAAACACTCAAAGAGTACTGGCTAGCCCAGCCAAACTCAAGCATCCGTTTTGAGTTATTAGCCCAAGATGATGAAGATGAAAACCAAACTGACAATGGAATAAGTGAAACTATAAATACACAAATGCAAATTGAGCCCAAAAAAACAAAACCTTCCCCTATATATGTATAAAATTTTGAAAATATATATGCACTAACTACTGCCTTAAATGCATTGGAAGAAACAAGATATGAACTAAAAGCACTGTCAACAAATGAAATGAAAATACAGCCACTGGAATCTATTCACTATCACAACATATTAAGACTATTAAAAGATAAATCGACCAAATACTACACCTTCACACCAAAAGACCGAAAAGGGTTTAAGGTAATTCTTCGTAACGTCCATCATGCTACAGACAAATACGATATTATTAATGAACTAGCTCAGCAAAGGTACGAAGTAATAAATTTACACAATATCCAACGCTACGACTCCAAAGAACCATTGCCTCTGTTTTCCATTGATCTCAAAATGAAAGACTATAATAAAGACATTTATAAAACTCAGCACCTTCTTCACTGCAAAGTTATATTTGAGCCACCGCGACCAAAGCGAACCCTCCCACAATGTACAAACTGCCAAAAATATGGACATACAAAAAATTACTGTACTAATGACCCCATTTGTGTAAAGTGTGCTGGAAAACACAGCTCATCATCCCGTCCTATTAACACAAGCTCTGACAGAACAAGCATTAAATGTGCACTATGCAGTGAAAACCACACCACCACAAACTACAAAGGTTGTATGGTGTACAGAACACTGCAAAATCAAAAATACCCAGCGCTTCCGAAAAAAGAAATACCCGTAACAGAAACAAATCATCAAACAACGCAAAACAGTAACACAAATAACGCAGTAAACTTAAAGATGCCAGCTATATCCTATGCCGAAGTTGTAAATAAAAACCAAGTAATTAGCCAGAAAACCAACACAACAATTCAATCTACTATTGTACCTGATGTACAAACTGCTCCAACCTTAGTAAGCCAAGCTGCACAAAACGATTTTGACGAACTTAAACAAATGATGAAACAATTAATAATCCAAATGAAAAATATGATGAACATTGTCACGCTTTTATTATCTAAACTTGACAAATAAACATCTAGCAATCTGGAATGCTAACGGACTCTCGCGCCATTTACTTGAACTAAAAACATTTTTAAATGAAAAGCTAAACGACGTCATGCTCATTTCTGAAACACACACAACTGAGAAAACTTACATAAACATTTTTTATTTATTTATTTGAAAGAGGGAGTCTCCCAGCAGAGAAGGCGCGAGGCACTGCGACCAGAATGGTCTTTTGTGCCTAAATGCTCTCCCTATCTTGACAAGAGCCGCTCTGCTTCCCTGATGAAGCCAAGCAGGTCTTTCGTCGAGGAACGGACAATTTGCTCGGGAACTGCGATTTCCACGTGCAAATGTTTCCTCCTACTCCAAACCAAGGCTGGACAGTCACACAGTATGTGTTTGGTGGTTTCATCGTCCTCTTTACAGAGCCTGCACTCTGCATCAGAGGATAGACGCATTTTCGTTAGGTGATAGTTCACCAGATGGTGGCCACTGAGATAGCCAACAAGGAGATAGAGATCTCTCCTGGAGAGTGAGTCTGTTCTGCGTTTAACCGAGGGTTTTGTAAGCTCTCTAGCCTGCCTCATCCCTGGTTGGAAGAACCAATAGCGTTCGGTCAACCTATCTGCCCAAGTTTTCACAAGGGATGAGATGGTTGACTACCCCACGCCGCAGAAGGGTTCGGGGCCAACCATAGAGGCTGATGACCCCGCCCTCGCTAGTTCATCCGCTAGCTCGTTGCCCTGAAACCCAGAGTGTCCAGGTACCCAAAGGAGGGTAACTTTGTTTCTTTTGGACAGCCTCTGGAGGCAGTTCCAGCAGTCAGCCACCATACGTGAACTTACTCTCTTTGAGGAGAGGGCTAGTATGGCAGCTTGGCTGTCCGAGAAGATGTAAATGTTCGCTCCTCTCATCCCCTTCTCAAGGATAAGACGGCAGCAGAACTCAATGGCATGAACCTCGGATTGAAAGACCGTGGGCCACTTGCCCATGACAATCGAGGTTTTGGAGTTGGGACCAGGTATCCCGGCTCCAACCCCTGATCAGTTTTAGACCCGTCGGTATACCAGTGTATGCCGTGAGGGTCGCTGATGGGTTGCCAGCATCCCAGTCCTTCCGGTCTGGGATGAGAGTCCTGAATTTTGCACCAAAGAGGAGTTCCTTGGTCATAGAATCTGATCTAGTGCAGATCTCTAAGCCAGGAATATCTTTGATAAGTCTAGCATGCCCTGATTCGGTAGCTAGAAGCCCAGATTGGAGCTTGATTCTAAGAAGACTCATTGCAGCGACTTCTTTTATTTTAATATGCAGCGGAGTCAAGTTGAGGATTGACTCCATTGCTGCTGTGGGACAGGTGCGGAGTGCACCCGTCAGACATAAACATACCTAGCTATAATATTTTTTCTACTAATCACCCTGACGGTAAGGCCCATGGTGATACTGCAATTATAATCAAAAAAAGTATCAAGTGCATAGAGCTCGATGGATTCAAAAAGGACTACATACAGGCTACTACTATATCGATCTCAGACACAACGGGTCCAATAAATATATCTGCAGTTTATTGCCCACCTAAATTTAATAATACAAAAGACCAATACCTTGATTTTCTAAAATCACTAAGAAATCGGTTTTTGGCAGGAAGTGACTATAATGCCAAACACATAACATGGGGATCCAGACTTACCACTGCAAAGGGACGTCAACTGTATGAAGCAATACGAAACAATAGTAGCCGTGTTCTAAGCACAGGAGAGCCGACTTACTGGCCAACTGATACCAATAAACTACCGGATTTAATTGACTTCTGCATTACAAAAAATATAACATCTGAGAAACTAACAATAAAATCATGCCTAGACCTCTCTTCCGACCATTCGCCAATATTAATTACACTACATGGTAGACTAGAAGAAAACAACAATGACTTCCCTTTCTTTAACCACAAGACAAATTGGAATATGTTTCGCGACATTTTGGAACAGAACATGGAAATAAATATCTCACTAAAGACAAACAACGAACTGGACTCCGCAAAAGCATATTTAAACGAAAACATCATATATGCAGCGACGCAATCAACACCAATTATTCTTTATGGAAAGCGACCAAAAAATTGTCAAACTCGACTATACACAAGCCACCTATAAAAAGAAACAACAACACATGGGCGAGATCAAACAAAGAAAAATCAGACACTCTTGCTGAACATTTTAGAACCTCATTTACCACTGACATGGACAGCGGCAATGTTGAGCTTCCAACACAAATCACCAACCTAAGCTGTGCACTAAAAACTATAAAAAAGGCAGAAATTAAATTTCACATAAAACAAATTAAAAAAAAGAAAGCCCCCGGATGCGATTTAATCGGAGGAAAAATTCTTAAAGAACTACCATACACTATAAATACCTATATTAGAAACTTGTTTAACGCAATTCTTCGATTGCAATACTTTCCCATAACTTGGAAGGTAGGCCAAATTAAAGCGTTACCAAAACCAAATAAAAACGCTAATACTGTAAGCTCGTACAGACCAATCAGCTTGTTACCTGTCCTTTCAAAAGTATTTGAAAAAATCCTATTTGATAGAATCGAGCCAATACTAATCCAAAAAAATATAATACCTTCTCACCAATTCGGCTTTCGGAAGAAGCATTCGACTGTCCAACAGGTCCATGGAGTAATAAACAAAATAACCGACGACTTCGACAAAAAGAAGTTTTGCTATGCTGTGTACTTGGACATTGCTAAAGCATTTGACAAAGTATGGCACAAAGGACTACTGCATAAACTAAGAAATATATTACCATATAACCTATATACCATACTTCAAAGCTATATAACGGACAGATATTTCTATATTAAATACGACGATGATTGCTCAGATATTATGCCAGTGTCAGCGGGTGTTCCCCAAGGTAGTGTGCTTGGGCCCATATTATACCTCATATAACCTCCGATATTCCAACGCCCACTACTCCTGGATCAATAATTGCGACGTTTGCAGATGATACTGTACTAATGTCTTCAAGTGCGTGCGAAAAAACAGCTGCAAGTGCACTACAACAAATCATGACACAAACAGTATCCTGGTTTGAGAGATGGGGTATTGAGATAAATAAGGACAAAACTCAAGAAGTAATATACACAAAACGACAACCCAAAAATTTCGCAATTAAAATCAATGACAATCAAATATCATTGCACCCTTATGCTTAGTACCTTGGACTAACCATTGACTCAAAACTAACATGGAAACAGCACATTCTAAATAAACGAAATGAAATAAAATACAAATTTCGACAACTTAACTGGCTAATAGGAAAACATTCAAAACTAGAATTACATAAAAAAATTGCAATATACAAGGCGATAATAAAACCAATATGGACGTATGGAATAGAACTTTGGGGAACTGCTGGTAAATCCCACTTACAGCTAATCCAGCGAATGCCATCGAAAATGCTCAGAATAATTCAACGAATCAACTACTTTGCCACCAAAACTTAAACTTGAGACTAATACCGATGAGAGAGTTGGAACCAAGAAGATTAAAACGCAGAACTCCAGCAGAATTAAACCATTAACGTATTAGCGTACCCTTGCAATGAGAAGGGCCGCTACACTTTTTTCACAGCTAGCCAACCAATTACTTATTGTTATTTAAAAACAGATTGTAATTTAAAGAAAAATAATAAGAAAAAAAAAAATAGTACGCGATCAGCGCATAGCCAGCGTGAGAATGCTGACTATGCAATTATGCATGTTAGGCTCCAAGTGGGTGCTCATATTACACATGCACTTGGGCCGGAATGTTTATATAAACATTGCAACAAAGTGCTACAATGTATGAATGTATATATTTAATGTATGAATATATGTCTATGTAGATATCTGTGCATATCACACTAGACAGTGTCTAGCGTGTGCAATAAAAGTCTCTAGCCTGTGCCTTGTCTGTGATTCGCATGTGCATAGCTCGTGCATAGCCAGTGTCTAGCCTATGCCTAGCCAGTGTCTAGCCTATGCCTAGCCAGTGTCTAGCCTATGCCTAGCCTGTGTCTAGCCTGTGCCTATCCAGTGTCTAGTCTGTGCCTAGCCGGTGTTTAGCCTGTGCATAGCCAGTGTCTAGCCTGTGCCTAGCTAGTGTCTAGCCTGTGTCTAGCCTGTGCCTTGCCTGTAATTGGCATGTGCATAGCAGTGTCCAGTCAGTGTCTAGCCAGTGTCTAGCCAGTGTCTAGCCTGAGCATAGCCCGTGTTTAGCCTGTGCCTAGCTAGTGTCTAGCCTGTCTAGCCTATGTCTAGACAGTGTCTAGCCAGTGTTTAGCCTGCGCCTAGCCCTTGTCTAACCTGTGCCTACCCAGTGTCTAGCCTGTGCATAGCCAGTATCTAGCCCTTGCATAGTCAGTGTCTAGCTTGTGCATAGCCAGTGTCTAGCCTGTGCCTAGCCAGTGTCTAGCCTGTGCATAGCCAGTGTCTAGCCAGTGTCTAGTCAGTGCCTGGCAAGTGTCTAGCCAGTGTCTAGCCTGTGCCTGCCAAGTGTCCAGCCTGGGCCTAGCCAGTGTCTAGCATGTGTTTGGCTTATGCCTAGCCTGTCTCTAAACAGTGTCTAGCCTGTGCCTAGCCAATGGCTAGCGAGTGTCTAGCCAATTTCTAGCCAGTGTCTACTCTGTGTCTGGCCAATCTAGCCAGTGTCTAGCCAGTTTCTAGCCAGTGTCTAGCCAATAACTAGCCAGTGTCTAGCCAGTGTCTAGCCTGTGTCCAGCATGTGTCTGGCCTATGTGTAGCCTGTATTTAAACAGTGTCCAGCCTGTGCCTAACCAATGTCTAGCCAGTGTCTAACCAATGTCTAGCCAGTGTCTAACCAATGTCTAGCCAGTGTCTAGCCAATGTCTAGCCAGTGTCTACCCTGTGCCTAACCAATGTCTACCCTGTGCCTAGCCTGTGCCTAGCATGTGTCTAGCTTCTCTCTAGCCTGTGTTTAGCCTATGTCGATCCTGTTTTTACCTTGTTTCTAGCCAGCGTCTAGCTTGTGTATAGCATGTGTCTGGCCTATGTCTGGCTTATGTGTAGCCTGTATTTAAGCAGTGTCTAGCCAATGTCTAACCAATGAAACATTAACAAATGAAACATTGGCTAGACATTGGCTAGACAATGTCTAGCCAATGGCTAGGCAGTGTCTATCCAATGTCTAGGCATTGTCTAGCCAGTGTTTAGCCTGTGTCTAGCCAGTGTCTAGCCTGTGTCTAGCATGTGTCTGGCCTATGTCTAGCCTGTATTTAAACAGTGTCCAGCCTGTGCCTAACCAATGTCTAGCCAGTGCCTAACCAATGTCTAGCCAGTGTCAAACCAATATCTAGCCAGTGTCTAGCCAATGTCTAGCCAGTATCTACCCTGTGCCTAACCAATGTCTACCCTGTGCCTAGCCTGTGCCTAGGCTGTGTTTAGCCTGTGCTTAGCCAGTGTCTAGCCTGTGCCTAGCCACTGTCTAGCCTGTGTCTAGACAGTGTCTAGCCAGTGTTTAGCCTGCGCCTGCGCCCTTGTCTAACCTTTGACTAGCCAATGTCTAGCCTGTGCATAGCCAGTGTCTAGCCCTTGCATAGTCAGTGTCTAGCTTGTGCATAGCCAGTGTCTAGCCTGTGCCTAGCCAGTGTCTTGCCTCTGCCCAGCCCGTGACTAGCCTCTGCTTAGCCAGTGTCTAGCCTATGCCAAGCCAGTGCCTAGCCTGTGCCTTGCCAGTGTCTAGTGTGTGCCAAGCCAGTGTCTAGCCTGTGCATAGCCAGTGTCTAGCCTGTGCATAGCCAGTGTCTAGCCAGTTTCTAGTCAGTGTCTAGCCAGTGTCTAGCCAGTGTCTAGCTTGTGCTTGGAAAGTTGCTAGCCAGTGCCTAGCCTGTGCCTGGCAAGTGTCTTGCCTGGGCCTAGCCAGTGTCTAGCATGTGTTTGGCCTCTGCCTAGCCTGTCTCTAACCAATGGCTAGCCAGTGCCTAGCCTGTCTCTAACCAATGGCTAGCCAGTGCCTAGCCAATGGCTAGCCAGTGTCTAGCCCATTTCTAACCAGTGTCTACCCTGTCTCTAGCCAGTCTAGCCAGTGTCTAGCCAGTGTCTAGCCAGTGTCTAGCCAGTGTCTAGCCAGTGTCTAGCCAGTGTCTAGCCAGTGTCTAGCCAGTAACTAGCCAGTGTCTAGCCAGTGTCTAGCCTATGTCTAGCATGTGTCTGGCCTATGTGTAGCCTGTATTTAAACAGTGTTCAGCCTGTGCCTAACCAATGTCTAGCCAGTGCCTAACCAATGTCTAGCCAGCGTCTAGCCAGTGTCTAGCCAGTGTCTAGCCAGTGTCTATCCAGTGTCTAGCCAGTGTCTAGCCAGTGTCTATCCAGTGTCTAGCCAGTGTCTAGCCAGTGTCTAGCCAGTGTCTAGCCAGTGTCTAGCCTGTGTCTAGCATGTGTCTGGCCAGTGTCTACCCTGTGTCTAGCCTGTGCATAGCCAGTGTCTAGCCAGTTTCTAGTCAGTGTCTAGCCAGTGTCTAGCAAGTGTCTAGCCTGTGCTTGGAAAGTTGCTAGCCAGTGTCTAGCCTGTGCCTGGCAAGTGTCTTGCCTGGGCCTAGCCAGTGTCTAGCATGTGTTTGGCCTCTGCCTAGCCTGTCTGTAACCAATGGCTAGCCAGTGCCTAGCCAATGGCTAGCCAGTGTCTAGCCCATTTCTAACCAGTGTCTACCCTGTCTCTAGCCAGTCTAGCCAGTGTCTAGCCAGTGTCTACCCTGTGCCTAGCCAGTAACTAGCCAGTGTCTAGCCAGTGTCTAGCCAGTAACTAGCCAGTGTCTAGCCAGTGTCTAGCCAGTAACTAGCCAGTGTCTAGCCAGTGTCTAGCCTGTGTCTAGCATGTGTCTGGCCTATGTGTAGCCTGTATTTAAACAGTGTTCAGCCTGTGCCTAACCAATGTCTAGCCAGTGCCTAACCAATGTCTATCCAGCGTGTCTAGCCAGTGTCTAGCCAGTGTCTATCCAGTGTCTAGCCAGTGTCTAGCCAGTGTCTAGCCAGTGTCTAGCCAGTGTCTAGCCAGTGTCTAACCAGTGTCTAGCCAGTGTCTAACCAGTGTCTAGCCAGTGTCTAGCCAGTGTCTAGCCAGTGTCTAGCCAGTGTCTAGCCAGTGTCTAGCCTGTGTCTAGCATGTGTCTGGCCTATATCTAGCCTGTATTTAAACAGTGTCCAGCCTGTGCCTAACCAATGTCTAGCCAGTGTCTAACCAATATCTAGCCTGTGTCTAGCCAATGTCTAGCCAGTGTCTAGCCAATGTCTAGCCAGTGTCTACCCTGGGTCTAACCAATGTCTAACCAGTGTCTAACCAATGTCTAGCCAGTGTCTAGCCAATGTCTAGCCAGTGTTTACCCAGTGCCTAGCCTGTGCCTAGCCTGTGCCTTGGCTGTGTTTAGCCTGTGCTTAGCCAGTGTCTAGCCTGTGCCTAGCCACTGTCTAGCCTGTGTCTAGACAGTGTCTAGCCAGTCTTTAGCCTGTGCCCTTGTCTAACCTGTGCATAGCCAGTACCTAGCCCTTGCATAGTCAGTGTCTAGCTTGTGCATAGCCAGTGTCTAGCCTGTGCCTAGCCAGTGTCTAGCCTGTGCCTAGGCAGTGCCTAGCCAGTGTCTAGCCAGTGCCAAGCCAGTGTCTAGCCTGTACCTAGCCAGTGACTAGCCTCTGCCTAGCCAGTGTCTAGCCAATGTCTAGCCAGTGTCTAGCCAATGTCTTGCCAGTGTCTATCCAATGTCTAGCCAGTGTCTACCCTGTGCCTAGCCAGTGTCTAGCCAGTGTGTAGCCAGTGTCTAGCCAGTGTCTAGCCAGTGTCTAGCCAGTGTCTAGCCAGTGTCTAGCCAGTGTCTAGCCAGTGTCTAGCCAGTGTCTAGCCAGTGTCTAGCCAGTGTATCATGTGTCTCGCCTATGTGTAGCCTGTATTTAAACAGTGTGCAGCCTGTGCCTAACCAATGTCTAGCCTGTGTCCAACCAATGTCTAACCAGTGTTTAGCCAATGTCTAGCCTGTGTCTAGCCAGTGTCTAGCCTGTATCTAGCCAGTGTCTAGCCAATGTTTAGCCAGTGTCCGGCCTGTGCCTTGCCAGAGTCCAGCCTGTGCCTAGACAGTGTCTAGCGTGTGCCATACCAGTGCCTAGCCTGTGCCTTGCCTGTGTAATTACATGTGCATAGCCTGTGCCTAGCCAGTGTCTAGCCAGTGTCTTACCAGTGTCAACCCAGGGTCAAGACAGTGTCTAGCCAATTTCTAGCCTATGCCTAGCCAGTGTCTAGCCTGTGCATAGCCTGTGCCTAGCTAGTGTCTAGCCTGTGCCTAGCCTGTGATTGGCATGTGCATAGAAGTGTCCAGTCAGTGTCTAGCCAGTGTCTAGACTGTGCCTAGCCTGTGCCTAGCCTGTGCCTAGCCTGTGTTTAGCCTGTGCCTAGCCAGTGTCTAGTCTGTGCCTAACCAGTGTCTAGCCTGTGTGTAGCCTGTGCCTTACCTGTGATTGGCATGTGCATAGCAGTGTCCAGTCAGTGTCTAGCCAGTGTCTAGCCCGTGTCCAGTTAGTGTCTAGCCAGTGTCTAGCCATTGTTTTGTCAGTGTCTAGCCAGTATCTAGCCAGTGTCTAGCCAGTGTCTAGCCAGTGACTAGCCAGTGTCTAGCCTGTGCATAGCCAGTGTCTAGCCTGCGCCTAGCTAGTGTTTAGCCTGTGTCTAGCCTGTGCCTTGCCTGTGAGTGGCATGTGCATAGCAGTGCCTAGCCAGAGTCTAGCCTGTGCCTAGACAGTGTCTTTCGTGTGCCATACCAGTGTCTAGCCAGTGCATAGCCAGTGTATAGCCTGTGTCTAGCCTCTGCCTTGCCTAAGATAGGCATGTGCATAGCAGTGTCCAGTCAGTGTCTAGCCAGTGTCCAGCCAGTGTCTAGCCAATGTCTAGCCAGTGTCTAGCCAGTGTCTAGCCAGTCTCTAGCCAGTGCCTAGCCTGTGCCTAGCCTGTGCCTAGCCTGTACCTAGCCTGTGTTTAGCCTGTGCCTAGCCTGTGCCTAGCCAGTGCATAGCCTGAGTTTAGCCTGTGCCTAGCCAGTGTCTAGTCTGTGCCTAACCAGTGTCTAGCCTGTGTCTAGCCTGTGCCTTGCTTGTGATTGGCATGTGCATAGCAGTGTCCAGTTAGTGTCTAGCCAGTGACCAGCCAGTGTCTAGCCAGTGTCTAGCCAGTGCCTAGCCTGTGCCTAGTCTGTGCCTAACCAGTGTCTAGCCTGTGTGTAGCCTGTGCCTTGCCTGTGATTGGCATGTGCATAGCAGTGTCCAGTCAGTGTCTAGCCAGTGTCTAGCCCGTGTCCAGTTAGTGTCTAGCCAGTGTCTAGCCATTGTCTTGTCAGTGTCTAGCCAGTGTCTAGCCAGTGTCTAGCCTGTGCATAGCCAGTTTCTAGCCTGTGCCTAGCCTGTGTTAAGCCTGTGCCTAGCCAGTGTCTAGTCTGTGCCTAACCAGTGTCTAGCCTGTGTGTAGCCTGTGCCTTGCCTGTGATTGGCATGTGCATAGCAGTGTCCAGTCAGTGTCTAGCCAGTGTCTAGCCCGTGTCCAGTTAGTGTCCAGCCAGTGTCTAGCCATTGTCTTGTCAGTGTCTAGCCAGTGTCTAGCCAGTGTCTAGCCTGTGCATAGCCAGTTTCTAGCCTGTGCCTAGCCTGTGTTAAGCCTGTGCCTAGCCAAGGTCTAGCCTGTGCCTAGCCAAAGTCTAGCCTGTGCCTAAACAGTGTCTAGCGTGTGCCATACCAGTGTCTAGCCAGTGCATAGCCAGTGTATAGCCTATGTCTAGCCTGTGCCTTGCCTGTGATTGGCATGTGCATAGCAGTGTCCAGTCAGTGTCTAGCCAGTGTCTAGCCCGTGTCCAGTTAGTGTCCAGCCAGTGTCTAGCCATTGTCTTGTCAGTGTCTAGCCAGTGTCTAGCCTGTGCATAGCCAGTTTCTAGCCTGTGCCTAGCCTGTGTTAAGCCTGTGCCTAGCCAGTGTCTAGTCTGTGCCTAACCAGTGTCTAGCCTGTGTGTAGCCTGTGCCTTGCCTGTGATTGGCATGTGCATAGCAGTGTCCAGTCAGTGTCTAGCCAGTGTCTAGCCCGTGTCAAGTTAGTGTCCAGCCAGTGTCTAGCCAGTGTCTAGCCAGTGTCTAGCCAGTGTCCAGCCAGTGTCTAGCCAGTGTCTAGCCAGTGTCTAGCCAGTGCCTAGCCTGTGTTTAGCCTGTGCCTAGCCACTGTCTAGCCTGTGTTTAGCCTGCGACTAGCCCTTTTCTAACCTGTGCCTAGCCAGTGTCTAGCCTGTGCATAGCCAGTGTCTTGCCTGTGCCTAGCCAGTGACTAGCTTCTGCCTAGCCAGTGTCTAGCCTATGCCAAGCCAGTGTCTAGCCTGTGCCTTGCCAGTGTCTAGCCTGTGCCTTGCCAGTGTCTAGCCAGTGTCTAGCCAATGTCTAGCCAGTGTCTAGCCAGTGTCTAGCCAATGTCTAGCCAGTGTCTAGCCAGTGTCTAGCCTGTGCATAGCCAGTGTCTAGCCTGCGCCTAGCTAGTGTTTAGCCTGTGTCTAGCCTGTGCCTAGCCTGTGATTGGCATGTGCATAGCAGTGCCTAGCCAGAGTCTAGCCTGTGCCTAGACAGTGTCTTTCGTGTGCCATACCAGTGTCTAGCCAGTGCATAGCCAGTGTATAGCCTGTGTCTAGCCTCTGCCTTGCCTAAGATAGGCATGTGCATAGCAGTGTCCAGTCAGTGTCTAGCCAGTGTCCAGCCAGTGTCTAGCCAATGTCTAGCCAGTGTCTAGCCAGTCTCTAGCCAGTGCCTAGCCTGTGCCTAGCCTGTGCCTAGCCTGTACCTAGCCTGTGTTTAGCCTGTGCCTAGCCTGTGCCTAGCCTGTGCCTAGCCTGTGTTTAGCCTGTGCCTAGCCAGTGTCTAGTCTGTGCCTAACCAGTGTCTAGGCTGTGTGTAGCCTGTGCCTTACCTGTGATTGGCATGTGCATAGCAGTGTCCAGTCAGTGTCTAGCCAGTGTCTAGCCCGTGTCCAGTTAGTGTGTAGCCAGTGTCTAGCCATTGTTTTGTCAGTGTCTAGCCAGTATCTAGCCAGTGTCTAGCCAGTGTCTAGCCAGTGTCTAGCCAGTGTCTAGCCAGTGTCTTGCCTGTGCATAGCCAGTGTCTAGCCTGCGCCTAGCTAGTGTTTAGCCTGTGTCTAGCCTGTGCCTTGCCTGTGAGGGGCATGTGCATAGCAGTGCCTAGCCAGAGTCTAGCCTGTGCCTAGACAGTGTCTTTCGTGTGCCATACCAGTGTCTAGCCAGTGCATAGCCAGTATATAGCCTGTGTCTAGCCTCTGCCTTGCCTAAGATAGGCATGTGCATAGCAGTGTCCAGTCAGTGTCTAGCCAGTGTCCAGCCAGTGTTTGGCCTCTGCCTAGCCTGTCTGTAACCAATGGCTAGCCAGTGCCTAGCCAATGGCTAGCCAGTGTCTAGCCCATTTCTAACCAGTGTCTACCCTGTCTCTAGCCAGTCTAGCCAGTGTCTAGCCAGTGTCTACCCTGTGCCTAGCCAGTAACTAGCCAGTGTCTAGCCAGTGTCTAGCCAGTAACTAGCCAGTGTCTAGCCAGTGTCTAGCCAGTAACTAGCCAGTGTCTAGCCAGTGTCTAGCCTGTGTCTAGCATGTGTCTGGCCTATGTGTAGCCTGTATTTAAACAGTGTTCAGCCTGTGCCTAACCAATGTCTAGCCAGTGCCTAACCAATGTCTATCCAGCGTGTCTAGCCAGTGTCTAGCCAGTGTCTATCCAGTGTCTAGCCAGTGTCTAGCCAGTGTCTAGCCAGTGTCTAGCCAGTGTCTAGCCAGTGTCTAACCAGTGTCTAGCCAGTGTCTAACCAGTGTCTAGCCAGTGTCTAGCCAGTGTCTAGCCAGTGTCTAGCCAGTGTCTAGCCAGTGTCTAGCCTGTGTCTAGCATGTGTCTGGCCTATATCTAGCCTGTATTTAAACAGTGTCCAGCCTGTGCCTAACCAATGTCTAGCCAGTGTCTAACCAATATCTAGCCTGTGTCTAGCCAATGTCTAGCCAGTGTCTAGCCAATGTCTAGCCAGTGTCTACCCTGGGTCTAACCAATGTCTAACCAGTGTCTAACCAATGTCTAGCCAGTGTCTAGCCAATGTCTAGCCAGTGTTTACCCAGTGCCTAGCCTGTGCCTAGCCTGTGCCTTGGCTGTGTTTAGCCTGTGCTTAGCCAGTGTCTAGCCTGTGCCTAGCCACTGTCTAGCCTGTGTCTAGACAGTGTCTAGCCAGTCTTTAGCCTGTGCCCTTGTCTAACCTGTGCATAGCCAGTACCTAGCCCTTGCATAGTCAGTGTCTAGCTTGTGCATAGCCAGTGTCTAGCCTGTGCCTAGCCAGTGTCTAGCCTGTGCCTAGGCAGTGCCTAGCCAGTGTCTAGCCAGTGCCAAGCCAGTGTCTAGCCTGTACCTAGCCAGTGACTAGCCTCTGCCTAGCCAGTGTCTAGCCAATGTCTAGCCAGTGTCTAGCCAATGTCTTGCCAGTGTCTATCCAATGTCTAGCCAGTGTCTACCCTGTGCCTAGCCAGTGTCTAGCCAGTGTGTAGCCAGTGTCTAGCCAGTGTCTAGCCAGTGTCTAGCCAGTGTCTAGCCAGTGTCTAGCCAGTGTCTAGCCAGTGTCTAGCCAGTGTATCATGTGTCTCGCCTATGTGTAGCCTGTATTTAAACAGTGTGCAGCCTGTGCCTAACCAATGTCTAGCCTGTGTCCAACCAATGTCTAACCAGTGTTTAGCCAATGTCTAGCCTGTGTCTAGCCAGTGTCTAGCCTGTATCTAGCCAGTGTCTAGCCAATGTTTAGCCAGTGTCCGGCCTGTGCCTTGCCAGAGTCCAGCCTGTGCCTAGACAGTGTCTAGCGTGTGCCATACCAGTGCCTAGCCTGTGCCTTGCCTGTGTAATTACATGTGCATAGCCTGTGCCTAGCCAGTGTCTAGCCAGTGTCTTACCAGTGTCAACCCAGGGTCAAGACAGTGTCTAGCCAATTTCTAGCCTATGCCTAGCCAGTGTCTAGCCTGTGCATAGCCTGTGCCTAGCTAGTGTCTAGCCTGTGCCTAGCCTGTGATTGGCATGTGCATAGAAGTGTCCAGTCAGTGTCTAGCCAGTGTCTAGACTGTGCCTAGCCTGTGCCTAGCCTGTGCCTAGCCTGTGTTTAGCCTGTGCCTAGCCAGTGTCTAGTCTGTGCCTAACCAGTGTCTAGCCTGTGTGTAGCCTGTGCCTTACCTGTGATTGGCATGTGCATAGCAGTGTCCAGTCAGTGTCTAGCCAGTGTCTAGCCCGTGTCCAGTTAGTGTCTAGCCAGTGTCTAGCCATTGTTTTGTCAGTGTCTAGCCAGTATCTAGCCAGTGTCTAGCCAGTGTCTAGCCAGTGACTAGCCAGTGTCTAGCCTGTGCATAGCCAGTGTCTAGCCTGCGCCTAGCTAGTGTTTAGCCTGTGTCTAGCCTGTGCCTTGCCTGTGAGTGGCATGTGCATAGCAGTGCCTAGCCAGAGTCTAGCCTGTGCCTAGACAGTGTCTTTCGTGTGCCATACCAGTGTCTAGCCAGTGCATAGCCAGTGTATAGCCTGTGTCTAGCCTCTGCCTTGGCTAAGATAGGCATGTGCATAGCAGTGTCCAGTCAGTGTCTAGCCAGTGTCCAGCCAGTGTCTAGCCAATGTCTAGCCAGTGTCTAGCCAGTGTCTAGCCAGTCTCTAGCCAGTGCCTAGCCTGTGCCTAGCCTGTGCCTAGCCTGTACCTAGCCTGTGTTTAGCCTGTGCCTAGCCTGTGCCTAGCCAGTGCATAGCCTGAGTTTAGCCTGTGCCTAGCCAGTGTCTAGTCTGTGCCTAACCAGTGTCTAGCCTGTGTCTAGCCTGTGCCTTGCTTGTGATTGGCATGTGCATAGCAGTGTCCAGTTAGTGTCTAGCCAGTGACCAGCCAGTGTCTAGCCAGTGTCTAGCCAGTGCCTAGCCTGTGCCTAGTCTGTGCCTAACCAGTGTCTAGCCTGTGTGTAGCCTGTGCCTTGCCTGTGATTGGCATGTGCATAGCAGTGTCCAGTCAGTGTCTAGCCAGTGTCTAGCCCGTGTCCAGTTAGTGTCTAGCCAGTGTCTAGCCATTGTCTTGTCAGTGTCTAGCCAGTGTCTAGCCAGTGTCTAGCCTGTGCATAGCCAGTTTCTAGCCTGTGCCTAGCCTGTGTTAAGCCTGTGCCTAGCCAGTGTCTAGTCTGTGCCTAACCAGTGTCTAGCCTGTGTGTAGCCTGTGCCTTGCCTGTGATTGGCATGTGCATAGCAGTGTCCAGTCAGTGTCTAGCCAGTGTCTAGCCCGTGTCCAGTTAGTGTCCAGCCAGTGTCTAGCCATTGTCTTGTCAGTGTCTAGCCAGTGTCTAGCCAGTGTCTAGCCTGTGCATAGCCAGTTTCTAGCCTGTGCCTAGCCTGTGTTAAGCCTGTGCCTAGCCAAGGTCTAGCCTGTGCCTAGCCAAAGTCTAGCCTGTGCCTAAACAGTGTCTAGCGTGTGCCATACCAGTGTCTAGCCAGTGCATAGCCAGTGTATAGCCTATGTCTAGCCTGTGCCTTGCCTGTGATTGGCATGTGCATAGCAGTGTCCAGTCAGTGTCTAGCCAGTGTCTAGCCCGTGTCCAGTTAGTGTCCAGCCAGTGTCTAGCCATTGTCTTGTCAGTGTCTAGCCAGTGTCTAGCCTGTGCATAGCCAGTTTCTAGCCTGTGCCTAGCCTGTGTTAAGCCTGTGCCTAGCCAGTGTCTAGTCTGTGCCTAACCAGTGTCTAGCCTGTGTGTAGCCTGTGCCTTGCCTGTGATTGGCATGTGCATAGCAGTGTCCAGTCAGTGTCTAGCCAGTGTCTAGCCCGTGTCAAGTTAGTGTCCAGCCAGTGTCTAGCCAGTGTCTAGCCAGTGTCTAGCCAGTGTCCAGCCAGTGTCTAGCCAGTGTCTAGCCAGTGTCTAGCCAGTGCCTAGCCTGTGTTTAGCCTGTGCCTAGCCACTGTCTAGCCTGTGTTTAGCCTGCGACTAGCCCTTTTCTAACCTGTGCCTAGCCAGTGTCTAGCCTGTGCATAGCCAGTGTCTTGCCTGTGCCTAGCCAGTGACTAGCTTCTGCCTAGCCAGTGTCTAGCCTATGCCAAGCCAGTGTCTAGCCTGTGCCTTGCCAGTGTCTAGCCTGTGCCTTGCCAGTGTCTAGCCAGTGTCTAGCCAATGTCTAGCCAGTGTCTAGCCAGTGTCTAGCCAATGTCTAGCCAGTGTCTAGCCAGTGTCTAGCCTGTGCATAGCCAGTGTCTAGCCTGCGCCTAGCTAGTGTTTAGCCTGTGTCTAGCCTGTGCCTAGCCTGTGATTGGCATGTGCATAGCAGTGCCTAGCCAGAGTCTAGCCTGTGCCTAGACAGTGTCTTTCGTGTGCCATACCAGTGTCTAGCCAGTGCATAGCCAGTGTATAGCCTGTGTCTAGCCTCTGCCTTGCCTAAGATAGGCATGTGCATAGCAGTGTCCAGTCAGTGTCTAGCCAGTGTCCAGCCAGTGTCTAGCCAATGTCTAGCCAGTGTCTAGCCAGTCTCTAGCCAGTGCCTAGCCTGTGCCTAGCCTGTGCCTAGCCTGTACCTAGCCTGTGTTTAGCCTGTGCCTAGCCTGTGCCTAGCCTGTGCCTAGCCTGTGTTTAGCCTGTGCCTAGCCAGTGTCTAGTCTGTGCCTAACCAGTGTCTAGGCTGTGTGTAGCCTGTGCCTTACCTGTGATTGGCATGTGCATAGCAGTGTCCAGTCAGTGTCTAGCCAGTGTCTAGCCCGTGTCCAGTTAGTGTGTAGCCAGTGTCTAGCCATTGTTTTGTCAGTGTCTAGCCAGTATCTAGCCAGTGTCTAGCCAGTGTCTAGCCAGTGTCTAGCCAGTGTCTAGCCAGTGTCTTGCCTGTGCATAGCCAGTGTCTAGCCTGCGCCTAGCTAGTGTTTAGCCTGTGTCTAGCCTGTGCCTTGCCTGTGAGGGGCATGTGCATAGCAGTGCCTAGCCAGAGTCTAGCCTGTGCCTAGACAGTGTCTTTCGTGTGCCATACCAGTGTCTAGCCAGTGCATAGCCAGTGTATAGCCTGTGTCTAGCCTCTGCCTTGCCTAAGATAGGCATGTGCATAGCAGTGTCCAGTCAGTGTCTAGCCAGTGTCCAGCCAGTGTCTAGCCAATGTCTAGCCAGTGTTTAGCCAGTGTCTAGCCAGTCTCTAGCCAGTGCCTAGCCTGTGCCTAGCCTGTGCCTAGCCTGTACCTAGCCTGCGTTTAGCCTGTGCCTAGCCTGTGCCTAGCCAGTGCCTAGCCTGAGATTAGCCTGTGCCTAGCCAGTGTCTAGTCTGTGCCTAACCAGTGTCTAGCCTGTGTCTAGCCTGTGCCTTGCTTGTGATTGGCATGTGCATAGCAGTGTCCAGTTAGTGTCTAGCCAGTGACCAGCCAGTGTCTAGCCAGTGTCTAGCCAGTGCCTAGCCTGTGCCTAGTCTGTGCCTAACCAGTGTCTAGCCTGTGTGTAGCCTGTGCCTTGCCTGTGATTGGCATGTGCATAGCAGTGTCCAGTCAGTGTCTAGCCAGTGTCTAGCCCGTGTCCAGTTAGTGTCCAGCCAGTGTCTAGCCATTGTCTTGTCAGTGTCTAGCCAGTGTCTAGCCTGTGCATAGCCAGTTTCTAGCCTGTGCCTAGCCTGTGTTAAGCCTGTGCCTAGCCAGTGTCTAGTCTGTGCCTAACCAGTGTCTAGCCTGTGTGTAGCCTGTGCCTTGCCTGTGATTGGCATGTGCATAGCAGTGTCCAGTCAGTGTCTAGCCAGTGTCTAGCCAGTGTCTAGCCAGTGTCCAGCCAGAGCCTAGCCAGTGTCTAGTCTGTGCCTGACCAGTGTCTAGCCATTGTCTTGTCAGTGTCTAGCCAGTGTCTAGCCAGTGTCTAGCCTGTGCATAGCCAGTTTCTAGCCTGTGCCTAGCCTGTGTTAAGCCTGTGCCTAGCCAAAGTCTAGCCTGTGCCTAGCCAAAGTCTAGCCTGTGCCTAAACAGTGTCTAGCGTGTGCCATACCAGTGTCTAGCCAGTGCATAGCCAGTGTATAGCCTATGTCTAGCCTGTGCCTTGCCTGTGATTGGCATGTGCATAGCAGTGCCCAGTCAGTGTCTAGCCAGTGCCCAGTCAGTGTCTAGCCAGTGTCTAGCCAGTGTCTAGCCAGTGTCCAGCCAGTGTCTAGCCAGTGTCTAGCCAGTGTCTAGCCAGTGCCTAGCCTGTGTTTAGCCTGTGCCTAGCCACTGTCTAGCCTGTGTTTAGCCTGCGACTAGCCCTTTTCTAACCTGTGCCTAGCCAGTGTCTAGCCTGTGCATAGCCAGTGTCTTGCCTGTGCCTAGCCAGTGACTAGCTTCTGCCTAGCCAGTGTCTAGCCTATGCCAAGCCAGTGTCTAGCCTGTGCCTTGCCAGTGTCTAGCCTGTGCCTTGCCAGTGTCTAGCCAGTGTCTAGCCAGTGTCTAGCCAATGTCCAGCCAGTGTCTAGCCAGTGTCTAGCCAATGTCTAGCCAGTGTCTAGCCAGTGTCTAGCCTGTGCATAGCCAGTGTCTAGCCTGCGCCTAGCTAGTGTTTAGCCTGTGTCTAGCCTGTGCCTTGCCTGTGATTGGCATGTGCATAGCAGTGTCCAGTCAGTGTCTAGCCAGTGTCTAGCCCGTGTCAAGTTAGTGTCCAGCCAGTGTCTAGCCAGTGTCTAGCCAGTGTCTAGCCAGTGTCCAGCCAGTGTCTAGCCAGTGTCTAGCCAGTGTCTAGCCAGTGCCTAGCCTGTGTTTAGCCTGTGCCTAGCCACTGTCTAGCCTGTGTTTAGCCTGCGACTAGCCCTTTTCTAACCTGTGCCTAGCCAGTGTCTAGCCTGTGCATAGCCAGTGTCTTGCCTGTGCCTAGCCAGTGACTAGCTTCTGCCTAGCCAGTGTCTAGCCTATGCCAAGCCAGTGTCTAGCCTGTGCCTTGCCAGTGTCTAGCCTGTGCCTTGCCAGTGTCTAGCCAGTGTCTAGCCAATGTCTAGCCAGTGTCTAGCCAGTGTCTAGCCAATGTCTAGCCAGTGTCTAGCCAGTGTCTAGCCTGTGCATAGCCAGTGTCTAGCCTGCGCCTAGCTAGTGTTTAGCCTGTGTCTAGCCTGTGCCTAGCCTGTGATTGGCATGTGCATAGCAGTGCCTAGCCAGAGTCTAGCCTGTGCCTAGACAGTGTCTTTCGTGTGCCATACCAGTGTCTAGCCAGTGCATAGCCAGTGTATAGCCTGTGTCTAGCCTCTGCCTTGCCTAAGATAGGCATGTGCATAGCAGTGTCCAGTCAGTGTCTAGCCAGTGTCCAGCCAGTGTCTAGCCAATGTCTAGCCAGTGTCTAGCCAGTCTCTAGCCAGTGCCTAGCCTGTGCCTAGCCTGTGCCTAGCCTGTACCTAGCCTGTGTTTAGCCTGTGCCTAGCCTGTGCCTAGCCTGTGCCTAGCCTGTGTTTAGCCTGTGCCTAGCCAGTGTCTAGTCTGTGCCTAACCAGTGTCTAGGCTGTGTGTAGCCTGTGCCTTACCTGTGATTGGCATGTGCATAGCAGTGTCCAGTCAGTGTCTAGCCAGTGTCTAGCCCGTGTCCAGTTAGTGTGTAGCCAGTGTCTAGCCATTGTTTTGTCAGTGTCTAGCCAGTATCTAGCCAGTGTCTAGCCAGTGTCTAGCCAGTGTCTAGCCAGTGTCTAGCCAGTGTCTTGCCTGTGCATAGCCAGTGTCTAGCCTGCGCCTAGCTAGTGTTTAGCCTGTGTCTAGCCTGTGCCTTGCCTGTGAGGGGCATGTGCATAGCAGTGCCTAGCCAGAGTCTAGCCTGTGCCTAGACAGTGTCTTTCGTGTGCCATACCAGTGTCTAGCCAGTGCATAGCCAGTATATAGCCTGTGTCTAGCCTCTGCCTTGCCTAAGATAGGCATGTGCATAGCAGTGTCCAGTCAGTGTCTAGCCAGTGTCCAGCCAGTGTTTGGCCTCTGCCTAGCCTGTCTGTAACCAATGGCTAGCCAGTGCCTAGCCAATGGCTAGCCAGTGTCTAGCCCATTTCTAACCAGTGTCTACCCTGTCTCTAGCCAGTCTAGCCAGTGTCTAGCCAGTGTCTACCCTGTGCCTAGCCAGTAACTAGCCAGTGTCTAGCCAGTGTCTAGCCAGTAACTAGCCAGTGTCTAGCCAGTGTCTAGCCAGTAACTAGCCAGTGTCTAGCCAGTGTCTAGCCTGTGTCTAGCATGTGTCTGGCCTATGTGTAGCCTGTATTTAAACAGTGTTCAGCCTGTGCCTAACCAATGTCTAGCCAGTGCCTAACCAATGTCTATCCAGCGTGTCTAGCCAGTGTCTAGCCAGTGTCTATCCAGTGTCTAGCCAGTGTCTAGCCAGTGTCTAGCCAGTGTCTAGCCAGTGTCTAGCCAGTGTCTAACCAGTGTCTAGCCAGTGTCTAACCAGTGTCTAGCCAGTGTCTAGCCAGTGTCTAGCCAGTGTCTAGCCAGTGTCTAGCCAGTGTCTAGCCTGTGTCTAGCATGTGTCTGGCCTATATCTAGCCTGTATTTAAACAGTGTCCAGCCTGTGCCTAACCAATGTCTAGCCAGTGTCTAACCAATATCTAGCCTGTGTCTAGCCAATGTCTAGCCAGTGTCTAGCCAATGTCTAGCCAGTGTCTACCCTGGGTCTAACCAATGTCTAACCAGTGTCTAACCAATGTCTAGCCAGTGTCTAGCCAATGTCTAGCCAGTGTTTACCCAGTGCCTAGCCTGTGCCTAGCCTGTGCCTTGGCTGTGTTTAGCCTGTGCTTAGCCAGTGTCTAGCCTGTGCCTAGCCACTGTCTAGCCTGTGTCTAGACAGTGTCTAGCCAGTCTTTAGCCTGTGCCCTTGTCTAACCTGTGCATAGCCAGTACCTAGCCCTTGCATAGTCAGTGTCTAGCTTGTGCATAGCCAGTGTCTAGCCTGTGCCTAGCCAGTGTCTAGCCTGTGCCTAGGCAGTGCCTAGCCAGTGTCTAGCCAGTGCCAAGCCAGTGTCTAGCCTGTACCTAGCCAGTGACTAGCCTCTGCCTAGCCAGTGTCTAGCCAATGTCTAGCCAGTGTCTAGCCAATGTCTTGCCAGTGTCTATCCAATGTCTAGCCAGTGTCTGCCCTGTGCCTAGCCAGTGTCTAGCCAGTGTGTAGCCAGTGTCTAGCCAGTGTCTAGCCAGTGTCTAGCCAGTGTCTAGCCAGTGTCTAGCCAGTGTCTAGCCAGTGTCTAGCCAGTGTCTAGCCAGTGTCTAGCCAGTGTATCATGTGTCTCGCCTATGTGTAGCCTGTATTTAAACAGTGTGCAGCCTGTGCCTAACCAATGTCTAGCCTGTGTCCAACCAATGTCTAACCAGTGTTTAGCCAATGTCTAGCCTGTGTCTAGCCAGTGTCTAGCCTGTATCTAGCCAGTGTCTAGCCAATGTTTAGCCAGTGTCCGGCCTGTGCCTTGCCAGAGTCCAGCCTGTGCCTAGACAGTGTCTAGCGTGTGCCATACCAGTGCCTAGCCTGTGCCTTGCCTGTGTAATTACATGTGCATAGCCTGTGCCTAGCCAGTGTCTAGCCAGTGTCTTACCAGTGTCAACCCAGGGTCAAGACAGTGTCTAGCCAATTTCTAGCCTATGCCTAGCCAGTGTCTAGCCTGTGCATAGCCTGTGCCTAGCTAGTGTCTAGCCTGTGCCTAGCCTGTGATTGGCATGTGCATAGAAGTGTCCAGTCAGTGTCTAGCCAGTGTCTAGACTGTGCCTAGCCTGTGCCTAGCCTGTGCCTAGCCTGTGTTTAGCCTGTGCCTAGCCAGTGTCTAGTCTGTGCCTAACCAGTGTCTAGCCTGTGTGTAGCCTGTGCCTTACCTGTGATTGGCATGTGCATAGCAGTGTCCAGTCAGTGTCTAGCCAGTGTCTAGCCCGTGTCCAGTTAGTGTCTAGCCAGTGTCTAGCCATTGTTTTGTCAGTGTCTAGCCAGTATCTAGCCAGTGTCTAGCCAGTGTCTAGCCAGTGACTAGCCAGTGTCTAGCCTGTGCATAGCCAGTGTCTAGCCTGCGCCTAGCTAGTGTTTAGCCTGTGTCTAGCCTGTGCCTTGCCTGTGAGTGGCATGTGCATAGCAGTGCCTAGCCAGAGTCTAGCCTGTGCCTAGACAGTGTCTTTCGTGTGCCATACCAGTGTCTAGCCAGTGCATAGCCAGTGTATAGCCTGTGTCTAGCCTCTGCCTTGCCTAAGATAGGCATGTGCATAGCAGTGTCCAGTCAGTGTCTAGCCAGTGTCCAGCCAGTGTCTAGCCAATGTCTAGCCAGTGTCTAGCCAGTGTCTAGCCAGTCTCTAGCCAGTGCCTAGCCTGTGCCTAGCCTGTGCCTAGCCTGTACCTAGCCTGTGTTTAGCCTGTGCCTAGCCTGTGCCTAGCCAGTGCATAGCCTGAGTTTAGCCTGTGCCTAGCCAGTGTCTAGTCTGTGCCTAACCAGTGTCTAGCCTGTGTCTAGCCTGTGCCTTGCTTGTGATTGGCATGTGCATAGCAGTGTCCAGTTAGTGTCTAGCCAGTGACCAGCCAGTGTCTAGCCAGTGTCTAGCCAGTGCCTAGCCTGTGCCTAGTCTGTGCCTAACCAGTGTCTAGCCTGTGTGTAGCCTGTGCCTTGCCTGTGATTGGCATGTGCATAGCAGTGTCCAGTCAGTGTCTAGCCAGTGTCTAGCCCGTGTCCAGTTAGTGTCTAGCCAGTGTCTAGCCATTGTCTTGTCAGTGTCTAGCCAGTGTCTAGCCAGTGTCTAGCCTGTGCATAGCCAGTTTCTAGCCTGTGCCTAGCCTGTGTTAAGCCTGTGCCTAGCCAGTGTCTAGTCTGTGCCTAACCAGTGTCTAGCCTGTGTGTAGCCTGTGCCTTGCCTGTGATTGGCATGTGCATAGCAGTGTCCAGTCAGTGTCTAGCCAGTGTCTAGCCCGTGTCCAGTTAGTGTCCAGCCAGTGTCTAGCCATTGTCTTGTCAGTGTCTAGCCAGTGTCTAGCCAGTGTCTAGCCTGTGCATAGCCAGTTTCTAGCCTGTGCCTAGCCTGTGTTAAGCCTGTGCCTAGCCAAGGTCTAGCCTGTGCCTAGCCAAAGTCTAGCCTGTGCCTAAACAGTGTCTAGCGTGTGCCATACCAGTGTCTAGCCAGTGCATAGCCAGTGTATAGCCTATGTCTAGCCTGTGCCTTGCCTGTGATTGGCATGTGCATAGCAGTGTCCAGTCAGTGTCTAGCCAGTGTCTAGCCCGTGTCCAGTTAGTGTCCAGCCAGTGTCTAGCCATTGTCTTGTCAGTGTCTAGCCAGTGTCTAGCCTGTGCATAGCCAGTTTCTAGCCTGTGCCTAGCCTGTGTTAAGCCTGTGCCTAGCCAGTGTCTAGTCTGTGCCTAACCAGTGTCTAGCCTGTGTGTAGCCTGTGCCTTGCCTGTGATTGGCATGTGCATAGCAGTGTCCAGTCAGTGTCTAGCCAGTGTCTAGCCCGTGTCAAGTTAGTGTCCAGCCAGTGTCTAGCCAGTGTCTAGCCAGTGTCTAGCCAGTGTCCAGCCAGTGTCTAGCCAGTGTCTAGCCAGTGTCTAGCCAGTGCCTAGCCTGTGTTTAGCCTGTGCCTAGCCACTGTCTAGCCTGTGTTTAGCCTGCGACTAGCCCTTTTCTAACCTGTGCCTAGCCAGTGTCTAGCCTGTGCATAGCCAGTGTCTTGCCTGTGCCTAGCCAGTGACTAGCTTCTGCCTAGCCAGTGTCTAGCCTATGCCAAGCCAGTGTCTAGCCTGTGCCTTGCCAGTGTCTAGCCTGTGCCTTGCCAGTGTCTAGCCAGTGTCTAGCCAATGTCTAGCCAGTGTCTAGCCAGTGTCTAGCCAATGTCTAGCCAGTGTCTAGCCAGTGTCTAGCCTGTGCATAGCCAGTGTCTAGCCTGCGCCTAGCTAGTGTTTAGCCTGTGTCTAGCCTGTGCCTAGCCTGTGATTGGCATGTGCATAGCAGTGCCTAGCCAGAGTCTAGCCTGTGCCTAGACAGTGTCTTTCGTGTGCCATACCAGTGTCTAGCCAGTGCATAGCCAGTGTATAGCCTGTGTCTAGCCTCTGCCTTGCCTAAGATAGGCATGTGCATAGCAGTGTCCAGTCAGTGTCTAGCCAGTGTCCAGCCAGTGTCTAGCCAATGTCTAGCCAGTGTCTAGCCAGTCTCTAGCCAGTGCCTAGCCTGTGCCTAGCCTGTGCCTAGCCTGTACCTAGCCTGTGTTTAGCCTGTGCCTAGCCTGTGCCTAGCCTGTGCCTAGCCTGTGTTTAGCCTGTGCCTAGCCAGTGTCTAGTCTGTGCCTAACCAGTGTCTAGGCTGTGTGTAGCCTGTGCCTTACCTGTGATTGGCATGTGCATAGCAGTGTCCAGTCAGTGTCTAGCCAGTGTCTAGCCCGTGTCCAGTTAGTGTGTAGCCAGTGTCTAGCCATTGTTTTGTCAGTGTCTAGCCAGTATCTAGCCAGTGTCTAGCCAGTGTCTAGCCAGTGTCTAGCCAGTGTCTAGCCAGTGTCTTGCCTGTGCATAGCCAGTGTCTAGCCTGCGCCTAGCTAGTGTTTAGCCTGTGTCTAGCCTGTGCCTTGCCTGTGAGGGGCATGTGCATAGCAGTGCCTAGCCAGAGTCTAGCCTGTGCCTAGACAGTGTCTTTCGTGTGCCATACCAGTGTCTAGCCAGTGCATAGCCAGTGTATAGCCTGTGTCTAGCCTCTGCCTTGCCTAAGATAGGCATGTGCATAGCAGTGTCCAGTCAGTGTCTAGCCAGTGTCCAGCCAGTGTCTAGCCAATGTCTAGCCAGTGTTTAGCCAGTGTCTAGCCAGTCTCTAGCCAGTGCCTAGCCTGTGCCTAGCCTGTGCCTAGCCTGTACCTAGCCTGCGTTTAGCCTGTGCCTAGCCTGTGCCTAGCCAGTGCCTAGCCTGAGATTAGCCTGTGCCTAGCCAGTGTCTAGTCTGTGCCTAACCAGTGTCTAGCCTGTGTCTAGCCTGTGCCTTGCTTGTGATTGGCATGTGCATAGCAGTGTCCAGTTAGTGTCTAGCCAGTGACCAGCCAGTGTCTAGCCAGTGTCTAGCCAGTGCCTAGCCTGTGCCTAGTCTGTGCCTAACCAGTGTCTAGCCTGTGTGTAGCCTGTGCCTTGCCTGTGATTGGCATGTGCATAGCAGTGTCCAGTCAGTGTCTAGCCAGTGTCTAGCCCGTGTCCAGTTAGTGTCCAGCCAGTGTCTAGCCATTGTCTTGTCAGTGTCTAGCCAGTGTCTAGCCTGTGCATAGCCAGTTTCTAGCCTGTGCCTAGCCTGTGTTAAGCCTGTGCCTAGCCAGTGTCTAGTCTGTGCCTAACCAGTGTCTAGCCTGTGTGTAGCCTGTGCCTTGCCTGTGATTGGCATGTGCATAGCAGTGTCCAGTCAGTGTCTAGCCAGTGTCTAGCCAGTGTCTAGCCAGTGTCCAGCCAGAGCCTAGCCAGTGTCTAGTCTGTGCCTGACCAGTGTCTAGCCATTGTCTTGTCAGTGTCTAGCCAGTGTCTAGCCAGTGTCTAGCCTGTGCATAGCCAGTTTCTAGCCTGTGCCTAGCCTGTGTTAAGCCTGTGCCTAGCCAAAGTCTAGCCTGTGCCTAGCCAAAGTCTAGCCTGTGCCTAAACAGTGTCTAGCGTGTGCCATACCAGTGTCTAGCCAGTGCATAGCCAGTGTATAGCCTATGTCTAGCCTGTGCCTTGCCTGTGATTGGCATGTGCATAGCAGTGCCCAGTCAGTGTCTAGCCAGTGCCCAGTCAGTGTCTAGCCAGTGTCTAGCCAGTGTCTAGCCAGTGTCCAGCCAGTGTCTAGCCAGTGTCTAGCCAGTGTCTAGCCAGTGCCTAGCCTGTGTTTAGCCTGTGCCTAGCCACTGTCTAGCCTGTGTTTAGCCTGCGACTAGCCCTTTTCTAACCTGTGCCTAGCCAGTGTCTAGCCTGTGCATAGCCAGTGTCTTGCCTGTGCCTAGCCAGTGACTAGCTTCTGCCTAGCCAGTGTCTAGCCTATGCCAAGCCAGTGTCTAGCCTGTGCCTTGCCAGTGTCTAGCCTGTGCCTTGCCAGTGTCTAGCCAGTGTCTAGCCAGTGTCTAGCCAATGTCCAGCCAGTGTCTAGCCAGTGTCTAGCCAATGTCTAGCCAGTGTCTAGCCAGTGTCTAGCCTGTGCATAGCCAGTGTCTAGCCTGCGCCTAGCTAGTGTTTAGCCTGTGTCTAGCCTGTGCCTTGCCTGTGATTGGCATGTGCATAGCAGTGCCTAGCCAGAGTCTAGCCTGTGCCTAGACAGTGTCTTTCGTGTGCCATACCAGTGTCTAGCCAGTGCATAGCCAGTGTATAGCCTGTGTCTAGCCTCTGCCTTGCCTAAGATAGGCATGTGCATAGCAGTGTCCAGTCAGTGTCTAGCCAGTGTCCAGCCAGTGTCTAGCCAATGTCTAGCCAGTGTTTAGCCAGTGTCTAGCCAGTCTCTAGCCAGTGCCTAGCCTGTGCCTAGCCTGTGCCTAGCCTGTACCTAGCCTGCGTTTAGCCTGTGCCTAGCCTGTGCCTAGCCAGTGCCTAGCCTGAGTTTAGCCTGTGCCTAGCCAGGGTCTAGTCTGTGCTAACCAGTGTCTAGCCTGTGTCTAGCCTGTGCCTTGCTTGTGATTGGCATGTGCATAGCAGTGTCCAGTTAGTGTCTAGCCAGTGACCAGCCAGTGTCTAGCCAGTGTCTAGCCAGTGCCTAGCCTGTGCCTAGTCTGTGCCTAACCAGTGTCTAGCCTGTGTGTAGCCTGTGCCTTGCCTGTGATTGGCATGTGCATAGCAGTGTCCAGTCAGTGTCTAGCCAGTGTCTAGCCCGTGTCCAGTTAGTGTCCAGCCAGTGTCTAGCCATTGTCTTGTCAGTGTCTAGCCAGTGTCTAGCCTGTGCATAGCCAGTTTCTAGCCTGTGCCTAGCCTGTGTTAAGCCTGTGCCTAGCCAGTGTCTAGTCTGTGCCTAACCAGTGTCTAGCCTGTGTGTAGCCTGTGCCTTGCCTGTGATTGGCATGTGCATAGCAGTGTCCAGTCAGTGTCTAGCCAGTGTCTAGCCAGTGTCTAGCCAGTGTCCAGCCAGAGCCTAGCCAGTGTCTATTCTGTGCCTGACCAGTGTCTAGCCATTGTCTTGTCAGTGTCTAGCCAGTGTCTAGCCAGTGTCTAGCCTGTGCATAGCCAGTTTCTAGCCTGTGCCTAGCCTGTGTTAAGCCTGTGCCTAGCCAAAGTCTAGCCTGTGCCTAGCCAAAGTCTAGCCTGTGCCTAAACAGTGTCTAGCGTGTGCCATACCAGTGTCTAGCCAGTGCATAGCCAGTGTATAGCCTATGTCTAGCCTGTGCCTTGCCTGTGATTGGCATGTGCATAGCAGTGCCCAGTCAGTGTCTAGCCAGTGTCTAGCCAGTGTCTAGCCAGTGTCCAGCCAGTGTCTAGCCAGTGTCTAGCCAGTGTCTAGCCAGTGCCTAGCCTGTGTTTAGCCTGTGCCTAGCCACTGTCTAGCCTGTGTTTAGCCTGCGACTAGCCCTTTTCTAACCTGTGCCTAGCCAGTGTCTAGCCTGTGCATAGCCAGTGTCTTGCCTGTGCCTAGCCAGTGACTAGCTTCTGCCTAGCCAGTGTCTAGCCTATGCCAAGCCAGTGTCTAGCCTGTGCCTTGCCAGTGTCTAGCCTGTGCCTTGCCAGTGTCTAGCCAGTGTCTAGCCAGTGTCTAGCCAATGTCTAGCCAGTGTCTAGCCAGTGTCTAGCCTGTGCATAGCCAGTGTCTAGCCTGCGCCTAGCTAGTGTTTAGCCTGTGTCTAGCCTGTGCCTTGCCTGTGATTGGCATGTGCATAGCAGTGCCTAGCCAGAGTCTAGCCTGTGCCTAGACAGTGTCTTTCGTGTGCCATACCAGTGTCTAGCCAGTGCATAGCCAGTGTATAGCCTGTGTCTAGCCTCTGCCTTGCCTAAGATAGGCATGTGCATAGCAGTGTCCAGTCAGTGTCTAGCCAGTGTCCAGCCAGTGTCTAGCCAATGTCTAGCCAGTGTTTAGCCAGTGTCTAGCCAGTCTCTAGCCAGTGCCTAGCCTGTGCCTAGCCTGTGCCTAGCCTGTACCTAGCCTGCGTTTAGCCTGTGCCTAGCCTGTGCCTAGCCAGTGCCTAGCCTGAGTTTAGCCTGTGCCTAGCCAGTGTCTAGTCTGTGCCTAACCAGTGTCTAGCCTGTGTCTAGCCTGTGCCTTGCTTGTGATTGGCATGTGCATAGCAGTGTCCAGTTAGTGTCTAGCCAGTGACCAGCCAGTGTCTAGCCAGTGTCTAGCCAGTGCCTAGCCTGTGCCTAGTCTGTGCCTAACCAGTGTCTAGCCTGTGTGTAGCCTGTGCCTTGCCTGTGATTGGCATGTGCATAGCAGTGTCCAGTCAGTGTCTAGCCAGTGTCTAGCCCGTGTCCAGTTAGTGTCTAGCCAGTGTCTAGCCATTGTCTTGTCAGTGTCTAGCCAGTGTCTAGCCAGTGTCTAGCCTGTGCATAGCCAGTTTCTAGCCTGTGCCTAGCCTGTGTTAAGCCTGTGCCTAGCCAGTGTCTAGTCTGTGCCTAACCAGTGTCTAGCCTGTGTGTAGCCTGTGCCTTGCCTGTGATTGGCATGTGCATAGCAGTGTCCAGTCAGTGTCTAGCCAGTGTCTAGCCCGTGTCCAGTTAGTGTCCAGCCAGTGTCTAGCCATTGTCTTGTCAGTGTCTAGCCAGTGTCTAGCCAGTGTCTAGCCTGTGCATAGCCAGTTTCTAGCCTGTGCCTAGCCTGTGTTAAGCCTGTGCCTAGCCAAGGTCTAGCCTGTGCCTAGCCAAAGTCTAGCCTGTGCCTAAACAGTGTCTAGCGTGTGCCATACCAGTGTCTAGCCAGTGCATAGCCAGTGTATAGCCTATGTCTAGCCTGTGCCTTGCCTGTGATTGGCATGTGCATAGCAGTGTCCAGTCAGTGTCTAGCCAGTGTCTAGCCCGTGTCCAGTTAGTGTCCAGCCAGTGTCTAGCCATTGTCTTGTCAGTGTCTAGCCAGTGTCTAGCCAGTGTCTAGCCTGTGCATAGCCAGTTTCTAGCCTGTGCCTAGCCTGTGTTAAGCCTGTGCCTAGCCAGTGTCTAGTCTGTGCCTAACCAGTGTCTAGCCTGTGTGTAGCCTGTGCCTTGCCTGTGATTGGCATGTGCATAGCAGTGTCCAGTCAGTGTCTAGCCAGTGTCTAGCCCGTGTCCAGTTAGTGTCCAGCCAGTGTCTAGCCAGTGTCTAGCCAGTGTCTAGCCAGTGTCTAGCCCGTGTCCAGTTAGTGTCTAGCCAGTGTCTAGCCATTGTCTTGTCAGTGTCTAGCCAGTGTCTAGCCAGTGTCTAGCCAGTGTCTAGCCAGTGCCTAGCCTGTGTTTAGCCTGTGCCTAGCCACTGTCTAGCCTGTGTTTAGCCTGCGACTAGCCCTTTTCTAACCTGTGCCTAGCCAGTGTCTAGCCTGTGCATAGCCAGTGTCTTGCCTGTGCCTAGCCAGTGACTAGCTTCTGCCTAGCCAGTGTCTAGCCAGTGACTAGCTTCTGCCTAGCCAGTGTCTAGCCTGTGCCTAGCCTGTGCCTAGCCTGTACCTAGCCTGTGTTTAGCCTGTGCCTAGCCTGTGCCTAGCCTGTGTTTAGCCTGTGCCTAGCCAGTGTCTAGTCTGTGCCTAACCAGTGTCTAGCCTGTGTGTAGCCTGTGCCTTACCTGTGATTGGCATGTGCATAGCAGTGTCCAGTCAGTGTCTAGCCAGTGTCTAGCCCGTGTCCAGTTAGTGTGTAGCCAGTGTCTAGCCATTGTTTTGTCAGTGTCTAGCCAGTATCTAGCCAGTGTCTAGCCAGTGTCTAGCCCGTGTCCAGTTAGTGTGTAGCCAGTGTCTAGCCATTGTTTTGTCAGTGTCTAGCCAGTATCTAGCCAGTGCCTAGCCAGTGACTAGCTTCTGCCTAGCCAGTGTCTTGCCTATGCCAAGCCAGTGTCTAGCCTGTGCCTTGCCAGTGTCTAGCCTGTGCCTTGCCAGTGTCTAGCCAGTGTCTAGCCAGTGTCTAGCCAATGTCTAGCCAGTGTCTAGCCAGTGTCTAGCCAATGTCTAGCCAGTGTCTAGCCAGTGTCTAGCCTGTGCATAGCCAGTGTCTAGCCTGCGCCTAGCTTGTGTTTAGCCTGTGTCTAGCCTGTGCCTTGCCTGTGATTGGCATGTGCATAGCAGTGCCTAGCCAGAGTCTAGCCTGTGCCTAGACAGTGTCTTTCGTGTGCCATACCAGTGTCTAGCCAGTGCATAGCCAGTGTATAGCCTGTGTCTAGCCTCTGCCTTGCCTAAGATAGGCATGTGCATAGCAGTGTCCAGTCAGTGTCTAGCCAGTGTCCAGCCAGTGTCTAGCCAATGTCTAGCCAGTGTCTAGCCAGTGTCTAGCCAGTCTCTAGCCAGTGCCTAGCCTGTGCCTAGCCTGTGCCTAGCCTGTGCCTAGCCTGTGCCTAGCCTGTGTTTAGCCTGTGTTTAGCCTGTGCCTAGCCTGTGCCTAGCCTGTGCCTAGCCTGTGTTTAGCCTGTGCCTAGCCAGTGTCTAGTCTGTGCCTAACCAGTGTCTAGCCTGTGTGTAGCCTGTGCCTTACCTGTGATTGGCATGTGCATAGCAGTGTCCAGTCAGTGTCTAGCCAGTGTCTAGCCCGTGTCCAGTTAGTGTGTAGCCAGTGTCTAGCCATTGTTTTGTCAGTGTCTAGCCAGTATCTAGCCAGTGTCTAGCCAGTGTCTAGCCAGTGTCTAGCCAGTGTCTAGCCTGTGCATAGCCAGTGTCTAGCCTGCGCCCAGCTAGTGTTTAGCCTGTGTCTAGCCTGTGCCTTGCCTGTGAGTGGCATGTGCATAGCAGTGCCTAGCCAGAGTCTAGCCTGTGCCTAGACAGTGTCTTTCGTGTGCCATACCAGTGTCTAGCCAGTGCATAGCCAGTGTATAGCCTGTGTCTAGCCTCTGCCTTGCCTAAGATAGGCATGTGCATAGCAGTGTCCAGTCAGTGTCTAGCCAGTGTCCAGCCAGTGTCTAGCCAATGTCTAGCCAGTGTTTAGCCAGTGTCTAGCCAGTCTCTAGCCAGTGCCTAGCCTGTGCCTAGCCTGTGCCTAGCCTGTACCTAGCCTGCGTTTAGCCTGTGCCTAGCCTGTGCCTAGCCAGTGCCTAGCCTGAGTTTAGCCTGTGCCTAGCCAGTGTCTAGTCTGTGCCTAACCAGTGTCTAGCCTGTGTCTAGCCTGTGCCTTGCTTGTGATTGGCATGTGCATAGCAGTGTCCAGTTAGTGTCTAGCCAGTGACCAGCCAGTGTCTAGCCAGTGTCTAGCCAGTGCCTAGCCTGTGCCTAGTCTGTGCCTAACCAGTGTCTAGCCTGTGTGTAGCCTGTGCCTTGCCTGTGATTGGCATGTGCATAGCAGTGTCCAGTCAGTGTCTAGCCAGTGTCTAGCCCGTGTCCAGTTAGTGTCTAGCCAGTGTCTAGCCATTGTCTTGTCAGTGTCTAGCCAGTGTCTAGCCAGTGTCAAGCCTGTGCATAGCCAGTTTCTAGCCTGTGCCTAGCCTGTGTTAAGCCTGTGCCTAGCCAGTGTCTAGTCTGTGCCTAACCAGTGTCTAGCCTGTGTGTAGCCTGTGCCTTGCCTGTGATTGGCATGTGCATAGCAGTGTCCAGTCAGTGTCTAGCCAGTGTCTAGCCCGTGTCCAGTTAGTGTCCAGCCAGTGTCTAGCCATTGTCTTGTCAGTGTCTAGCCAGTGTCTAGCCAGTGTCTAGCCTGTGCATAGCCAGTTTCTAGCCTGTGCCTAGCCTGTGTTAAGCCTGTGCCTAGCCAAAGTCTAGCCTGTGCCTAGCCAAAGTCTAGCCTGTGCCTAAACAGTGTCTAGCGTGTGCCATACCAGTGTCTAGCCAGTGCATAGCCAGTGTATAGCCTATGTCTAGCCTGTGCCTTGCCTGTGATTGGCATGTGCATAGCAGTGCCCAGTCAGTGTCTAGCCAGTGTCTAGCCAGTGTCCAGCCAGTGTCTAGCCAGTGTCTAGCCAGTGTCTAGCCAGTGCCTAGCCTGTGTTTAGCCTGTGCCTAGCCACTGTCTAGCCTGTGTTTAGCCTGCGACTAGCCCTTTTCTAACCTGTGCCTAGCCAGTGTCTAGCCTGTGCATAGCCAGTGTCTTGCCTGTGCCTAGCCAGTGATTAGCTTCTGCCTAGCCAGTGTCTAGCCTATGCCAAGCCAGTGTCTAGCCTGTGCCTTGCCAGTGTCTAGCCTGTGCCTTGCCAGTGTCTAGCCAGTGTCTAGCCAGTGTCTAGCCAATGTCTAGCCAGTGTCTAGCCAGTGTCTAGCCAATGTCTAGCCAGTGTCTAGCCAGTGTCTAGCCTGTGCATAGCCAGTGTCTAGCCTGCGCCTAGCTTGTGTTTAGCCTGTGTCTAGCCTGTGCCTTGCCTGTGATTGGCATGTGCATAGCAGTGCCTAGCCAGAGTCTAGCCTGTGCCTAGACAGTGTCTTTCGTGTGCCATACCAGTGTCTAGCCAGTGCATAGCCAGTGTATAGCCTGTGTCTAGCCTCTGCCTTGCCTAAGATAGGCATGTGCATAGCAGTGTCCAGTCAGTGTCTAGCCAGTGTCCAGCCAGTGTCTAGCCAATGTCTAGCCAGTGTCTAGCCAGTGTCTAGCCAGTCTCTAGCCAGTGCCTAGCCTGTGCCTAGCCTGTGCCTAGCCTGTACCTAGCCTGTGTTTAGCCTGTGCCTAGCCTGTGCCTAGCCAGTGCCTAGCCTGAGTTTAGCCTGTGCTTAGCCAATGTCTAGTCTGTGCCTAACCAGTGTCTAGCCTGTGTCTAGCCTGTGCCTTGCTTGTGATTGGCATGTGCATAGCAGTGTCCAGTTAGTGTCTAGCCAGTGACCAGCCAGTGTCTAGCCAGTGTCTAGCCAGTGCCTAGCCTGTGCCTAGCCTGTGCCTAGCCTGTGTTTAGCCTGTGCCTAGCCTGTGCCTAGCCTGTGCCTAGCCTGTGTTTAGCCTGTGCCTAGCCAGTGTCTAGTCTGTGCCTAACCAGTGTCTAGCCTGTGTCTAGCGTGTGCCTTGCCTGTGATTGGCATGTGCATAGAAGTGTCCAGTCAGTGTCTAGCCAGTGTCTAGCCAGTGTCTAGACTGTGCCTAGCCTGTGCCTAGCCTGTGCCTAGCCTGTGCCTAGCCTGTGTTTAGCCTGTGCCCAGCCAGTGTCTAGTCTGTGCCTAACCAGTGTCTAGCCTGTGTGTAGCCTGTGCCTTGCCTGTGATTGGCATGTGCATAGCAGTGTCCAGTCAGTGTCTAGCCAGTGTCTAGCCCGTGTCCAGTTAGTGTCTAGCCAGTGTCTAGCCATTGTCTTGTCAGTGTCTAGCCAGTGTCTAGCCAGTGTCTAGCCAGTGTCTAGCCAGTGTCTAGCGAGTGTCTAGCCAGTGTCTAGCCTGTGCATAGCCAGTTTCTAGCCTGTGCCTAGCCTGTGTTTAGCCTGTGCCTAGCCAAAGTCTAGCCTGTGCCTAAACAGTGTCTAGCGTGTGCCATACCAGTGTCTAGCCAGTGCATAGCCAGTGTATAGCCTATGTCTAGCCTGTGCCTTGCCTGTGATTGGCATGTGCATAGCAGTGCCCAGTCAGTGTCTAGCCAGTGTCTAGCCAGTGTCTAGCCAGTGTCCAGCCAGTGTCTAGCCAGTGTCCAGCCAGTGTCTAGCCAGTGTCTAGCCAGTGTCTAGCCAGTGCCTAGCCTGTGTTTAGCCTGTGCCTAACCACTGTCTAGCCTGTGTTTAGCCTGCGACTAGCCCTTTTCTAACCTGTGCCTAGCCAGTGTCTAGCCTGTGCATAGCCAGTGTCTTGCCTGTGCCTAGCCAGTGACTAGCTTCTGCTTAGCCAGTGTCTAGCCTATGCCAAGCCAGTGTCTAGCCTGTGCCTTGCCAGTGTCTAGCCTGTGCCTTGCCAGTGTCTAGTCTGTGCCTAGCCAGTGTCTAGCCTGTGCATAGCTAGTGTCTAGCCAGTGTCTAGTCAGTGTCTAGCCAGTGTCTAGCCAGTGTCTAGCATGTGCCTGGCAGGTGTCTAGCCAGTGTCTAGCCTGTGCCTGTGCATGTGTTTGGCCTATGCTTAGCAGTGTCTAACCAATATCTAGCCAGTGTCTAGCCAGTGTCTAGCCAGTGTCTAGCCAATGTCTAGACAGTGTCTAGCCTATGTCTAGCCAGTGTCTACCCTGTGCCTAACCAATGTCTAGCCAGTGTCTAACCAATGTTTGGCCAGTGTCTAACCAATGTTTAGCCAGTGTCTAGCCAATGTCTAGCCAGTGTCTAGCCTTGGCCTAGCCAGTGTCTAGCCTGTGCCTAGCCTGTGTCTAGCCTGTGTTTAGCCTATGTCGATCCTGTTTTTACCTTGTTTCTAGCCAGCGTCTAGCTTGTGTATAGCATGTGCTGGCCTATATCTTGCTTATGTGTAGCCTGTATCTAAACAGTGTCTAGCTAACGTCTAGGCAATGTCTAGCCAGTGTTTAGCCTGTGTCTAGCCTGTGTCTAGCATGTGTATTTCCTATGTCTAGGCTGAATTTAAACAGTGTCCAGCCTGTGCCTAACCAATGTCTAGCCTGTGTCCAACCAATGTCTAGCCAGTGTCTAGGTAATGTCTAGCCAGTGTCTAGCCAGTGTCTAGCCTGTATCTAGCCATTGTCTAGCCAATGTTTAGCCAGTGTCCACACTGTGCCTAGCCAGAGTCTAGCCTGTGCCTAGACAGTGTCATGCGTGTGCCATACCAGTGTCTAGCCCGTGTCTAGCCTGTGCCTTGCCTGTGATTGGCATGTGCATAGCAGTGTCCAGTCAGTGTCTAGCCATTGTCTAGCCCGTGTCCAGTTAGTGTCTAGCCAGTGTCTAGCCATTGTCTTGTCAGTGTCTAGCCAGTGTCCAGCCAGTGTCTAGCCAGTGTCTAGCCAGTGCCTAGCCTGTGTTTAGCCTGTGCCTAGCCTGTGGCTAGCCTGTGCCTAGCCTGTGTTTAGCCTGTGCCTAACCAGTGTCTAGCCTGTGTCTAGCGTGTGCCTTGCCTGTGATTGGCATGTGCCTTGCCTGTGATTGGCATGTGCATAGCAGTGTCCAGTTACTGTCTAGCCAGTGTCTAGCCAGTGTCTAGCCAGTGTCTTGTCAGTGTCTAGCCAGTGTCTAGCCAGTGTCTAGCCAGTGTCTTGTCAGTGTCTAGCCTGTGCATAGCCAGTGTCTAGCCTGTGCCTAGCTAGTGTCTAGCCTGTGCCTTGCCTGTGATTAGCATGTGCATAGCAGTGCCCAGTCAGTGTCTAGCCAGTGTCTAGCCAAAGTCTAGCCTGTGCCTAAACAGTGTCTAGCGTGTGCCATACCAGTGTCTAGCCAGTGCATAGCCAGTGTATAGCCTATGTCTAGCCTGTGCCTTGCCTGTGATTGGCATGTGCATAGCAGTGCCCAGTCAGTGTCTAGCCAGTGTCTAGCCAGTGTCTAGCCAGTGTCCAGCCAGTGTCTAGCCAGTGTCTAGCCAGTGTCTAGCCAGTGTCTAGCCAGTGTCTAGCCAGTGCTTAGCCTGTGTTTAGCCTGTGCTTGGCCAGTGTCTAGCCTGTGCCTAGCCACTGTCCAGCCTGTGTTTAGCCTGCGGCTAGCCCTTTTCTAACCTGTGTCTAGCCAGTGTCTAGCCTGTTCATAGCCAGTGTCTTGCCTGTGCCTAGCCAGTGACTAGCTTCTGCCTAGCCAGTGTCTAGCCTATGCCAAGCCAGAGTCTAGCCTGTGCCTTGCCAGTGTCTAGCCTGTGCCTGGCAAGTGTCTAGCCAGTGTCTAGCTTGTGCCTGTGCATGTGTTTGGCCTATGCTTAGCAGTGTCTAACCAATATCTAGCCAGTGTCTAGCCAGTGTCTAGCCAATGTCTAGCCAGTGTCTAGCCTATGTCTAGCCAGTGTCTACCCTGTGCCTAACCAATGTCTAGCCAGTGTCTAACCAATGTTTGGCCAGTGTCTAACCAATGTTTAACCAGTGTCTAGCCAATGTCTAGCCAGTGTCTAGCCTGGGCCTAGCCAGTGTCTAGCCTGTGCCTAGCCTGTGTCTAGCATGTGTCTAGCATGTGTCTAGCATGTGTCTAGCCTGTGTTTAGCCTATGTCGATCCTGTTTTTACCTTGTTTCTAGCCAGCGTCTAGCTTGTGTATAGCATGTGCTGGCCTATGTCTGGCTTATGTGTAGCCTGTATCTAAACAGTGTCTAGCTAACGTCTAGGCAATGTCTAGCCAGTGTTTAGCCAGTGTCTAGCCAATGTCTAGCCAGTGCCTAGCCAGTGTCTAGCCAAAGCCTAGCCAGTGTCTAGCCAGTGTCTAGCCAGTGTCCAGCCAGTGTCTAGCCAGTGTCTAGCGAGTGTCTAGCTAGTGCCTAGCCAGTGATTAGCATGTGTTTTGGATGGGTCTGGCCTATGTCTTGCCTGTATCTAAACAGTGTCTAGCCTGTGCGAAACCAATGGCTAGCCAGTGATAAACCAATGGCTAGCCAGTGCCTAACCAATGGCTAGCCAGTGTCTAGCCTGTGTCTAGCCAGTGTCTAGCCTGTGCCTAGCCCGTGCTTTGCTTGTTCCTAGCCAGTGTTTAGCCTATCCCTAGCCAGTGTTTAGCCTATGCCTAGCCAGTGTTTAGCCTATGCCTAGCCAGTGTCTAGCCTGTGCCTAGCCAGTGTCTAGCCTGTGCCTAGCCAGTGTCTAGCCTGTGCCTAGCCAGTGTCTAGCCTGTGCCTAGCCAGTGTCTAGCCTATGCCTAGCTAGTGTCTAGCCTGGGCCTATTCAGTGTCTATTCTGTGAATAGCCAGTGTCTAGCCTGTGCCTAGCCTGTGCCAGTGTCTAAACAGTGTCTAGCCAGTGTCTAGCCAGTGTCTAGTCAGTGTCTTGCCAGTGTCTAGTCAGTGTCTAGCCAGTGTCTAGTCAGTGCCTAGCCAGTGTCTAGTCAGGTTCTAGCCAGTATCTATACAGTGTCTAGCAAGTGTCTAGCCAGTGTCTAGCAAGTGTCTAGCCAGTGTCTAGCCTGTGTCTAACATGTGTCTAGCATGTGTCTGGCCTATGCCTAGCCTGTCTCTAAACAGTGTCTAGCCTGTGCCCAACCAATGCCAATGTCTAGCCAGTGTCTACACTGTGTCAAGCCAGTGTCTAGCCAGTGTCTAGCCTGTATCTAAACAGTGTCTAGCCTGTGCCTAGGCAGTGTCTAGCCTGTGCCTAGCCAGTGTCTAGCCAGTGTCTAGCCAGTGTCTAGCCAGTGTCTAGGCAGTGTCTAGCCAGTGTCTAGCCAGTGTCTAGCCTGTGTCCAGTCTGTGTCTAGCCTGTGTCTAGCCTGTGTCTAGCCTATGTCTATTCTGTATCTAGCCTGTGCCTAGCCTTTGTCCTTTCTGTTTCTAGCCTGTTTCTAGCGAGTGTCTAGCCAGTAACAAGCCAGTGTCTAGCCTGTGTCTAGCATGTGTCTAGCATGTGTCTGGCCTATGCCTAGCCTGTCTCTAAACAGTGTCTAGCCTGTGCCCAACCAATGCCAATGTCTAGCCAGTGCCTTGCCAGTGTCTAGTCAGTGTCTAGCCAGTGTCTAGCCAGTGTCTAGCCAGTATCTATCCAATATCTAGCCAGTGTCTAGCCAGTGTCTAGCCAGTGACTAGCCAGTGTCTAGCCTGTTTCTAGCATGTATATAGTATGTGTCAGACCTATGTCTAGCCAGTGTCTAGCGGGTGTCTAGCCAGTGCCTATGCAGTGTCGAGCCAGTGTCTAGCCAGTGTCTAGCCAGTGTCTAGCCAGTGTCTAGCCAGTGTCTAGCCAGTGTCTAGCCAGTGTCTAGCCAGTGTCTAGCCAGTGTCTAGCCAGTGTCTAGCCAGTGTCTAGCCAGTGACTAGCAAGTGTCTAGCCTGTTTCTAGCTTGTGTGTAGTATGTGTCTGGCCTATGTCTAGCCAGTGTCTAGCCAGTGTCTTGCGAGTGTCTAGCCAGTGCCTTTGCAGTGTCTAGCCAGTGTCTAGCCAGTGTCTAGCGAGTGTCTAGCCAGTGTCTATCGAGTGTCTAGCCAGTGTCTAGCCAGTGTCTAGCCAGTGTCTAGCATGTGTATGGGATGTGTCTGGCCTATGTCTTGCCTGTATCTAAACAGTGTCTTGCCTGTGTCTTACCAATGGCTAGCAAGTGCCAATTCAATGGCTAGCCAGTGCCAAACCAATGGCTAGCCAGTGTCTAGCCAGTGTCTAGCCAGTTTCTAGCAAGTGTCTAGCGAGTCCCTAGCCCGTGCCTAGCCTGTGCCTAGCCAGTGTCTAGCCTGTGTCTAGCCAGTATTCAGCCAGTGTTAAGCCTGCGCCTAACCCTTGTCTAACGTGTGCCTAGCCAGTGTCTATTCAGTGACTAGCCAGTGTCTAGTTTGTTTCTAGCATGTGTATAGTATGTGTCAGGCCTATGTCTAGCCAGTGCCTATGCTGTGTCTATCCAGTGTCTAGCCAGTGTCTAGCCAGTGTCTAGCCAGTGTCAAGCCAGTGTCTAGCCAGTGTCAAGCCAGTGTCCAGCCAGTGTCTAGCCAGTGTCTAGCCTGTGTCAAGCTTGTGTATAGTATGTGTCATATGTATGTGTAGTATGTGGCCTATGTATAGCCTGTTTCTAAACAGTGTCTTGCCTGTGCCTAACCAATGGCTAGCCAGTCCCAAACTAATGGCTAGCCAGTGCCTAACCAATGTCTAGCCAGTGCCTAGCCTTTGTCTAACATGTGTATAGCATCTGTCTGGCCTATGTCTAGCCTATGTAGAGCCAGTGCCTGTATCTTAACAGTGTCTAGCCTGTGCCTAGGCAGTGTCTAGCCAGTGTCTAGCCAGTGTCTAGCCAGTGTCTAGCCAGTGTCTAGCCAGTGTCTAGCCAGTGTTTAGCCAGTGTCTAGCCAGTGTCTAGCCAGTGTCTAGCCAGTGACTCTGGCTAGGCACAGGCTAGACACTGGCTACGCACAGTATAGACACTGGCTTGGCACAGGCTATGCACATGCTAGCCACAGGCAAGGTACAGGCTAGACACTGACTAGGCACAGACTAGACACTGGCTAGGCACAGACTAGACACTGGCTAGGCACAGGCTAGACACTGGCTAGGCACAGGCTAGACACTGGCTAGGCACAGACTAGACACAGGCTAGACTAAGGCTAGACACAGGCTAGACACAGGCTAGACACGGGCTAGACACAGGCTAGACACAGGCTAGACACAGGCTAGACACAGGCTAGACACAGGCTAGACACAGGCTAGACAAATGCTAGATACAGGCTAGACACAGGCTAGACACAGGCTATACACTGGCTAGGCACAGGCTAGACACAGGCTAGACAGTGGCTAGGCACAGGCTAGACAGTGGCTAGGCACAGGCTAGACAGTGGCTAGGCACAGGCTAGACACTGGCTAGGCACAGGCTAGACACTGGCTAGGCACAGGCTAGACACTGGCTAGGCACAGGCTAGACTTTGGCTAGGCACAGGCTAGACACCGGCTAGGTACAGGCTAGACACTAGCTAGGCACAGGCTAGGCACAGGCTAGACACTGGCTAGGCACAGGCTAGACACTGGCTAGGCACAGGCTAGACACTGGCTAGGCACAGGCTAGACACTGGCTAGGCACAGGTAAGACTCAGGTTAGACACTGGCTAGGCACAGGCAAAACACAGGCTAGACACTAGATAGACACAGGCTAGAATCTGGCTAGACACAGGCTAGGCACAGGATAGACTCTGGCTAGGCACAGGCTAGACACTGGCTACGCACAGTATAGACACTGGCTTGGCACAGGCTATGCACATGCTAGCCACAGGCAAGGTACAGGCTAGACACTGACTAGGCACAGGCTAGACACTGGCTAGGCACAAGCTAGACACTAGCTAGGCTAGACACAGGCTAGACACAGGCTGGATACAGGCTAGACACAGGCTAGACACTGGCTAGGCACAGGCTAGACACAGGCTAGACACAGGCTAGACACAGGCTAGACACAGGCTAGGCACAGGCTTGACACTGGCTAGGCACAAGCTAGACACTGGCTAGGCACAGGCTATGCACATGCTAGCCACAGGCAAGGTACAGGCTAGACACTGACTAGGCACAGGCTAGACACCGGCTAGGCACAGGCTAGACACCGGCTAGGCACAGGCTAGACACTAGCTAGGCACAGGCTAGGCACAGGCTAGACTCAGGCTAGACACAGGCTAGACTCAGGCTAGACTCAGGCTAGACACAGGCTAGACACAGGCTAGACACAGGCTAGACACTGGATAGGCACAGGCTAGACACTGGCTAGACACAGGCTAGAATCTGGCTAGGCACAGGCTAGGCACAGGATAGAATCTGGCTAGGCACAGGCTAGACACTGGCTAGGCAAAGTCTAGACACTGGCTTGGCACAGGCTATGCCCATGCTAGCCACAGGCAAGGTACAGGCTAGACTCTGGCTAGGCACTGGCTAGACACTGGCTAGGCACAGTCTAGACACTGGCTTGGCACAGGCTATGCACATGCTAGCCACAGGCAGGGTACAGGCTAGACTCTGGCTAGGCACTGGCTAGACACTGGCTAGGCACAGTCTAGACACTGGCTTGGCACAGGCTATGCACATGCTAGCCACAGGCAAGGTACAGGCTAGACACTGGCTAGGCACAGTCTAGACACTGGCTTGGCACAGGCTATGCACATGCTAGCCACAGGCAAGGTACAGGCTAGACACTGACTAGGCACAGGCTAGACATTGGCTAGGCACTGGCTAAACACTGGCTTGGCACAGGCTAGACACAGGCTAGACACAGGCTAGACACAGGCTAGACACAGGCTAGACACTGGATAGGCACAGGCTAGATACTGGCTAGACACAGGCTAGAATCTGGCTAGGCACAGGCTAGGCACAGGATAGAATCTGGCTAGGCACAGGCTAGACACAGGCTAGACACAGGCTAGGCACAGGCTAGACACTGGCTAGCCACAGGCTAGACACTGGCTTGGCACAGACTATACACTGGCTAGGAACAGGCTAGACACTGGCTAGGCACAGGCTAGACACTAGTTAGGCACAGGCTAGGCACAGGCTAGACTCAGGCTAGACACAGGCTAGACTCAGGCTAGACACAGGCTAGACACAGGCTAGACACAGGCTCGACACTGGATAGGCACAGGCTAGACACTGGCTAGACACAGGCTAGAATCTGGCTAGGCACAGGCTAGGCACAGGATAGGCACAGTCTAGACACTGGCTTGGCACAGGCTATGCACATGCTAGCCACAGGCAAGGTACAGGCTAGACTCTGGCTAGGCACAGGCTAGACACTGGCTAGACACAGGCTAGACTCAGGCTAGACACAGGCTAGACACAGGCTAGACACAGGCTAGACACTGGATAGGCACAGGCTAGACACTGGCTAGACACAGGATAGACACTGGCTAGGCACAGGCTAGACACTGGCTAGGCACAGTCTAGACACTGGCTTGGCACAGGCTATGCACATGCTAGCCACAGGCAAGGTACAGGCTAGACTCTGGCTAGGCACAGGCTAGACACTGGCTAGACACAGGCTAGACTCAGGCTAGACACAGGCTAGACACAGGCTAGACACAGGCTAGACACTGGATAGGCACAGGCTAGACACTGGCTAGACACAGGATAGACACTGGCTAGGCACAGGCTAGACACTGGCTAGGCACAGTCTAGACACTGGCTTGGCACAGGCTATGCACATGCTAGCCACAGGCAAGGTACAGGCTAGACTCTGGCTAGGCACAGGCTAGACACTGGCTAGACACAGGCTAGACTCAGGCTAGACACAGGCTAGACACTGGATAGGCACAGGCTAGACACTGGCTAGACACAGGATAGACACTGGTTAGGCACAGGCTAGACACTGGCTAGGCACAGTCTAGACACTGGCTTGGCACAGGCTATGCACATGCTAGCCACAGGCAAGGTACAGGCTAGACTCTGGCTAGGCGCAGGCTAGAATCTTGCTAGGCACAGGCTAGAATCTGGCTAGGCTCAGGCTAGGCACAGGATAGACACTGGCTAGGCACAGGCTAGTTACTGGCTAGGCACAGGCTAGACACCGGCTAGGCACAGGCTAGACACAGGCTAGACTCAGGCTAGACACTGGATAGGCACAGGCTAGATACTGGCTAGACACAGGCTAGAATCTGGCTAGTCACAGGCTAGGCACAGGATAGAATCTGGCTAGGCACAGGCTAGACACAGGCTAGACACAGGCTAGGAACAGGCTAGACACTGGCTAGCCACAGGCTAGACACTGGCTTGGCACAGACTATACACTGGCTAGGAACAGGCTAGACACTGGCTAGGCACAGGCTAGACACTAGCTAGGCACAGGCTAGGCACAGGCTAGACACAGGCTAGACTCAGGCTAGACACAGGCTAGACACAGGCTAGACACAGGCTAGACACTGGATAGGCACAGGCTAGACACTGGCTAGACACAGGCTAGAATCTGGCTAGGCACAGGCTAGGCACAGGATAGAATCTGGCTAGGCACAGGCTAGGCACAGGCTAGACACTGGCTAGGCACAGGCTAGACACTGGCTAGGCACAGACTAGACACTGGCTAAGCACAGGCTAGACACTGGCTAGGCACAGGCTAGACTTTGGCTAGGCACAGGCTAGACACCGGCTAGGCACAGGCTATACACTGGCTAGGCACAGGCTAGACACTAGCTAGGCACAGGCTAGGCACAGGCTAGACACTGGCTAGGCACAGGCTAGACACTGGCTAGGCACAGGTAAGACTCAGGTTAGACACTGGCTAGGCACAGGCAAAACACATGCTAGACACTAGATAGACACAGGCTAGAATCTGGCTAGACACAGGCTAGGCACAGGATAGACTCTGGCTAGGCACAGGCTAGACACTGGCTACGCACAGTATAGACACTGGCTTGGCACAGGCTATGCACATGCTAGCCACAGGCAAGGTACAGGCTAGACACTGACTAGGCACAGGCTAGACACTGGCTAGGCACAGGCTAGACACTAGCTAGGCTAGACACAGGCTAGACACAGGCTGGATACAGGCTAGACACAGGCTAGACACTGGCTAGGCACAGGCTAGACACAGGCTAGACACAGGCTAGGCACAGGCTAGACACTGGCTAGGCACAGGCTAGACACTTGCTAGGCACAGGCTATGCACATGCTAGCCACAGGCAAGGTACACGCTAGACACTGACTAGGCACAGGCTAGACACCGGCTAGGCACAGGCTAGACTCAGGCTAGACTCAGGCTAGACACAGGCTAGGCACAGGCTAGACACTAGCTAGGCACAGGCTAGGCACAGGCTAGACTCAGGCTAGACACAGGCTAGACTCAGGCTAGACTCAGGCTAGACACAGGCTAGACTCAGGCTAGACTCAGGCTAGACACAGGCTAGACACAGGCTAGACACAGGCTAAACACTGGATAGGCACAGGCTAGACACTGGCTAGACACAGGCTAGAATCTGGCTAGGCACAGGCTAGGCACAGGATAGAATCTGGCTAGGCACAGGCTAGACACTGGCTAGGCAAAGTCTAGACACTGGCTTGGCACAGGCTATGCCCATGCTAGCCACAGGCAAGGCACAGGCTAGACTCTGGCTAGGCACTGGCTAGACACTGGCTAGGCACAGTCTAGACACTGGCTTGGCACAGGCTATGCACATGCTAGCCACAGGCAAGGTACAGGCTAGACACTGACTAGGCACAGGCTAGACTTTGGCTAGGCACTGGCTAAACACTGGCTTGGCACAGGCTAGACACAGGCTAGACACAGGCTAGACACAGGCTAGACACAGGCTAGACTCAGGCTAGACACAGGCTAGACTCAGGCTAGACACAGGCTAGACTCAGGCTAGACACAGGCTAGACACAGGCTAGACACAGGCTAGACACAGGCTAGACACAGGCTAGACAAATGCTAGACACAGGTTAGACACAGGCTAGACACAGGCTATACACTGGCTAGGCACAGGATAGACACAGGCTAGATAGTGGCTAGGCACAGGCTAGACACTGGCTAGGCACAGGGTAGACACTGGCTAGGCACAGGCTAGACACTGGCTAGGCACAGGCAAGACACTGGCTAGGCACAGGCTAGACACTGGCAAGGCACAGGCTAGACACTGGCTAGGCACAGGCTAGACACTGGCTAGGCACAGGCTAGACACAGGCTAGACAGTGGCTAGGCACTGGTAAGACTCAGGTTAGACACTGGCTAGGCACAGGCAAAACACAGGCTAGACACTGGCTAGACACAGGCTAGAATCTGGCTAGGCGCAGGCTAGAATCTGGCTAATCACAGGCTAGAATCTGGCTAGGCTCAGGCTAGGCACAGGATAGACACTGGCTAGGCATAGGCTAGACACTGGCTAGGCACAGTCTAGACACTGGCTTGGCACAGGCTATGCACATGCTAGCCACAGGCAAGGTACAGGCTAGACTCTGGCTAGGCACAGGCTAGACACTGGCTAGACACAGGCTAGAATCTGGCTAGGCGCAGACTAGAATCTGGCTAGGCACAGGTTTGAATCTGGCTAGGCTCAGGCTAGGCACAGGATAGACACTGGCTAGGCACAGGCTAGACACTGGCTAGGCACAGTCTAGACACTGGCTAAGCACAGGCTAGTTACTGGCTAGGCACAGGCTAGACACCGGCTAGGCACAGGCTAGACACAGGCTAGGCACAGGCTAGACACTGGCTAGGCGCAGGCTAGAATCAGGCTAGGCACAGGCTAGAATCTGGCTAGGCTCAGGCTAGGCACAGGATAGACACTGGCTAGGCACAGGCTAGACACTGGCTAGGCACAGTCTAGACACTGGCTAAGCACAGGCTAGTTACTGGCTAGGCACAGGCTAGACTTTGGCTAGGCACAGGCTAGACACCGGCTAGGCACAGGCTAGACACTAGCTAGGCACAGGCTAGGCACAGGCTAGGCACAGGCTAGACTCAGGCTAGACACAGGCTAGACTCAGGCTAGACACAGGCTAGACACAGGCTAGACACAGGCTAGACACTGGATAGGCACAGGCTAGACACTGGCTAGACACAGGCTAGAATCTGGCTAGGCACAGGCTAGGCACAGGATAGAATCTGGCTAGGCACAGGCTAGACACTGGCTAGGCACAGTCTAGACACTGGCTAGGCACAGGCTAGACACTGGCTAGGCACAGGCTAGACACTGGCTAGGCACAGACTAGACACTGGCTAAGCACAGGCTAGACACTGGCTAGGCACAGGCTAGACTTTGGCTAGGCACAGGCTAGACACCGGCTAGGCACAGGCTATACACTGGCTAGGCACAGGCTAGACACAGGCTAGACAGTGGCTAGGCACAGGCTAGACACCGGCTAGGCACAGGCTATACACTGGCTAGGCACAGGCTAGACACAGGCTAGACAGTGGCTAGGCACAGGCTAGACACTGACTAGGCACAGGCTAGACACTGGCTAGGCACAGGCTAGACACTGGCTAGGCACAGGCTAGACACTAGCTAGGCACAGGCTAGACACAGGCTAGACAGTGGCTAGGCACTGGCTAGGCACAGGCTAGACTTTGGCTAGGCACAGGCTAGACACCGGCTAGGCACAGGCTAGACTCCGGCTTGGCACAGGTAAGACTCAGGTTAGACACTGGCTAGGCACAGGCAAAACACAGGCTAGACACTCGCTAGACACAGGCTAGAATCTGGCTAGGCACAGGCTAGAATCTGGCTAGGCACAGGCTAGAATCTGGCTAGGCTCAGGCTAGGCACAGGATAGACACTGGCTAGGCACAGGCTAGACACTGGCTAGGCACAGTCTAGACACTGGCTTGGCACAGGCTATGCACATGCTAGCCACAGGCAAGGTACAGGCTAGACTCTGGCTAGGCACAGGCTAGACACTGGCTAGGCACAGGCTATACACTGGCTAGGCACAGGCTAGACACAGGCTAGACAGTGGCTAGGCACAGGCTAGACACTGGCTAGGCACAGGCTAGACACTAGCTAGACACAGGCTAGACACTGGCTAGGCACAGGCTAGACTCAGGCTAGACACAGGCTAGACACTGGCTAGACACAGGCTAGACACTGGATAGGCACAGGCTAGACACTGGCTATGCACAGGCTAGACACTGGCTAGGCACAGGCTAGACACTGGCTAGGCACAGGCTAGACACAGGCTAGACACAGGCTAGACACAGGCTAGACACAGGCTAGACACAGGCTAGACACAGGCTAGACACAGGCTAGACACAGGCTAGACACAGGCTAGACACAGGCTAGGCACAGGCTAGACACAGGCTAGACACAGGCTAGGCACAGGCTATACACTGGCTAGCCACAGGCTAGACACTGGCTTGGCACAGACTATACACTGGCTAGGAACAGGCTAGACACTGGCTAGGCACAGGCTAGACACTAGCTAGGCACAGGCTAGGCACAGGCTAGACTCAGGCTAGACACAGGCTAGACTCAGGCTAGACACAGGCTAGACACATGCTAGACACAGGCTAGACACTGGCTAGACACAGGCTAGACACTGGCTAGACACAGGCTAGAATCTGGCTAGGCACAGGCTAGGCACAGGATAGAATCTGGCTAGGCACAGGCTACACACTGGCTAGACACAGGCTAGAATCTGGCTAGGCGCAGGCTAGAATCTGGCAATGCACAGGCTAGAATCTGGCTAGGCTCAGGCTAGGCACAGGATAGACACTGGCTAGGCACAGGCTAGACACTGGCTAGGCACAGTCTAGACACTGGCTAAGCACAGGCTAGTTACTGGCTAGGCACAGGCTAGACTTTGGCTAGGCACAGGCTAGACACCGGCTAGGAACAGGCTAGACACAGGCTAGACTCAGGCTAGACACAGGCTAGACACAGGCTAGACACAGGCTAGACACTGGATAGGCACAGGCTAGATACTGGCTAGACACAGGCTAGAATCTGGCTAGGCACAGGCTAGGCACAGGATAGAATCTGGCTAGGCACAGGCTAGACACAGGCTAGACACAGGCTAGGCACAGGCTAGACACTGGCTAGCCACAGGCTAGACACTGGCTTGGCACAGACTATACACTGGCTAGGAACAGGCTAGACACTGGCTAGGCACAGGCTAGACACTAGCTAGGCACAGGCTAGGCACAGGCTAGACTCAGGCTAGACACAGGCTAGACTCAGGCTAGACACAGGCTAGACACAGGCTAGACACAGGCTAGACACTGGATAGGCACAGGCTAGACACTGGCTAGACACAGGCTAGAATCTGGCTAGGCACAGGCTAGGCACAGGATAGAATCTGGCTAGGCACAGGCTAGACACTGGCTAGACACAGGCTAGACACAGGCTAGACACTGGCTAGGCACAGGCTAGACACTGGCTAGGCACAGGCTAGAATCTGGCTGGGCTCAGGCTAGGCACAGGATAGACACTGGCTAGGCACAGGCTAGACACTGGCTAGGCACAGTCTAGACACTGGCTAAGCACAGGCTAGACACTGGCTAAGCACAGGCTAGTTACTGGCTAGGCACAGGCTAGACTTTGGCTAGGCACAGGCTAGACACCGGCTAGGCACCGGCTAGACACTAGCTAGGCACAGGCTAGGCACAGGCTAGGCACAGGCTAGGCACAGGCTAGACTCAGGCTAGACACAGGCTAGACTCAGGCTAGACACAGGCTAGACACAGGCTAGACACAGGCTAGACACAGGCTAGACACTGGATAGGCACAGGCTAGACACTGGCTAGACACAGGCTAGAATCTGGCTAGGCACAGGCTAGGCACAGGATAGAATCTGGCTAGGCACAGGCTAGACACTGGCTAGGCACAGTCTAGACACTGGCTAGGCACAGGCTAGACACTGGCTAGGCACAGGCTAGACACTGGCTAGGCACAGACTAGACACTGGCTAAGCACAGGCTAGACACTGGCTAGGCACAGACTAGACACTGGCTAAGCACAGGCTAGACACTGGCTAGGCACAGGCTATACTTTGGCTAGGCACAGGCTAGACACCGGCTAGGCACAGGCTATACACTGGCTAGGCACAGGCTAGACACAGGATAGACAGTGGCTAGGCACAGGCTACACACTGACTAGGCACAGGCAAGACACTGGCTAGGCACAGGCTAGACACTGGCTAGGCACAGGCTAGACACTGGCTAGGCACAGGCTAGACAATAGCTAGGCACAGGCTAGGCACAGGCTAGGCACAGGCTAGGCACAGGCTAGGCACAGGCTAGACTCAGGCTAGACACAGGCTAGACTTAGGCTAGACACAGGCTAGACACAGGCTAGACACAGGCTAGACACTGGATAGGCACAGGCTAGACACTGGCTAGACACAGGCTAGAATCTGGCTAGGCACAGGCTAGGCACAGGATAGAATCTGGCTAGGCACAGGCTAGACACTGGCTAGGCACAGTCTAGACACTGGCTAGGCACAGGCTAGACACTGGCTAGGCATAGGCTAGACACTGGCTAGGCACAGACTAGACACTGGCTAAGCACAGGCTAGACACTGGCTAGGCACAGACTAGACACTGGCTAAGCACAGGCTAGACACTGGCTAGGCACAGGCTAGACTTTGGCTAGGCACAGGCTAGACACCGGCTAGGCACAGGCTATACACTGGCTAGGCACAGGCTAGACACAGGATAGACAGTGGCTAGGCACAGGCTACACACTGACTAGGCACAGGCAAGACACTGGCTAGGCACAGGCTAGACACTGGCTAGGCACAGGCTAGACACTAGCTAGGCACAGGCTAGACACAGGCTAGACAGTGGCTAGGCACTGGCTAGGCACAGGCTAGACTTTGGCTAGGCACAGGCTAGACACCGGCTAGGCACAGGCTAGACTCCGGCTAGGCACAGGTAAGACTCAGGTTAGACACTGGCTAGGCACAGGCAAAACACAGGCTAGACACTCGCTAGACACAGGCTAGAATCTGGCTAGGCGCAGGCTAGAATCTGGCTAGGCACAGGCTAGAAACTGGCTAGGCTCAGGCTAGGCACAGGATAGACACTGGCTAGGCACAGGCTAGACACTGGCTAGGCACAGTCTAGACACTGGCTTGGCACAGGCTATGCACACGCTAGCCACAGGCAAGGTACAGGCTAGACTCTGGCTAGGCACAGGCTAGACACTGGCTAGGCACAGGCTATACACTGGCTAGGCACAGGCTAGACACAGGCTAGACCGTGGCTAGGCACAGGCTAGACACTGACTAGGCACAGGCTAGACACTGGCTAGGCACAGGCTAGACACTGGCTAGGCACAGGCTAGACACTAGCTAGGCACAGGCTAGACACTAGCTAGGCACAGGCTAGGCACAGGCTAGACTCAGGCTAGACACAGGCTAGACTCAGGCTAGACACAGGCTAGACACTGGATAGGCACAGGCTAGACACTGGATAGGCACAGGCTAGACACTGGCTATGTACAGGCTAGACACTGGCTAGACACTCGCTAGCCACAGGCTAGACACTGGCTTGGCACAGACTATACACTGGCTAGGAACAGGCTAGACACTGGCTAGGCACAGGCTAGACTTTGGCTAGGCACAGGCTAGACACCGGCTAGGCACAGGCTAAACTCCGGCTAGGCACAGGTAAGACTCAGGTTAGACACTGGCTAGGCACAGGCAAAACACAAGCTAGACACTGGCTAGACACAGGCTAGAATCTGGCTAGATACAGGCTAGGCACAGGATAGACTCTGGCTAGACACAGGCTAGACACAGGCTAGACACAGGCTAGACACAGGCTAGACTCTGGCTAGGCACAGGCTAGACACAGGCTAGACACAGGCTAGACACAGGCTAGACACAGGCTAGACACAGGCTAGACACAGGCTAGGCACAGGATAGACACTGGCTAGCCACAGGCTAGACACTGGCTTGGCACAGACTATACACTGGCTAGGAACAGGCTAGACACTGGCTTGGTACAGGCTAGACACAGGCTAGACACTGGCTAGGCAAACGCTAGGCACTGGTTAGGCAAAGGCTAGGCACTGGCTAGTCACAAGATATGCACTGGCTAGGCACAGGTTAGGCACTGGCTAGGCACAGGCTAGACACAGGATAGACACTGGCTAGCCACAGGCTAGACACTGGCTAGGCACAGGCTAGACACTAGCTAGGCACAGGCTAGGCACAGGCTAGACACAGGCTAGACTCAGGCTAGACACAGGCTAGACACAGGCTAGACACAGGCTAGACACAGGATAGAATCTGGCTAGGCACAGGCTAGACACTGGCTAGGCACAGGCTAGACACTGGCTAGGCACAGACTAGACACTGGCTAAGCACAGGCTAGACACTGGCTAGGCACAGGCTAGACTTTGGCTAGGCACAGGCTAGACACCGGCTAGGCACAGGCTATACACTGGCTAGGCACAGGCTAGACACTAGCTAGGCACAGGCTAGGCACAGGCTAGACACTGGCTAGGCACAGGCTAGACACTGGCTAGGCACAGGTAAGACTCAGGTTAAACACTGGCTAGGCACAGGCAAAACACAGGCTAGACACTGGCTAGACACAGGCTAGAATCTGGCTAGACACAGGCTAGGCACAGGATAGACTCTGGCTAGGCACAGGCTAGACACTGGCTACGCACAGTATAGACACTGGCTTGGCACAGGCTATGCACATGCTAGCCACAGGCAAGGTACAGGCTAGACACTGACTAGGCACAGGCTAGACACTGGCTAGGCACAGGCTAGACACTAGCTAGGCTAGACACAGGCTAGACACAGGCTGGATACAGGCTAGACACAGGCTAGACACTGGCTAGGCACAGGCTAGACACAGGCTAGACACAGGCTAGACACAGGCTAGACACAGGCTAGACACAGGCTAGGCACAGGCTAGACACTGGCTAGGCACAGGCTAGACACTTGCTAGGCACAGGCTATGCACATGCTAGCCACAGGCAAGGTACACGCTAGACACTGACTAGGCACAGGCTAGACACCGGCTAGGCACAGGCTAGACTCAGGCTAGACTCAGGCTAGACACAGGCTAGGCACAGGCTAGACACTAGCTAGGCACAGGCTAGGCACAGGCTAGACTCAGGCTAGACACAGGCTAGACTCAGGCTAGACTCAGGCTAGACACAGGCTAGACACAGGCTAGACACAGGCTAAACACTGGATAGGCACAGGCTAGACACTGGCTAGACACAGGCTAGAATCTGGCTAGGCACAGGCTAGGCACAGGATAGAATCTGGCTAGGCACAGGCTAGACACTGGCTAGGCAAAGTCTAGACACTGGCTTGGCACAGGCTATGCCCATGCTAGCCACAGGCAAGGCACAGGCTAGACTCTGGCTAGGCACTGGCTAGACACTGGCTAGGCACAGTCTAGACACTGGCTTGGCACAGGCTATGCACATGCTAGCCACAGGCAAGGTACAGGCTAGACACTGACTAGGCACAGGCTAGACATTGGCTAGGCACTGGCTAAACACTGGCTTGGCACAGGCTAGACACAGGCTAGACACAGGCTAGACACAGGCTAGACTCAGGCTAGACACAGGCTAGACTCAGGCTAGACACAGGTTAGACTCAGGCTAGACACAGGCTAGACACAGGCTAGACACAGGCTAGACACAGGCTAGACACAGGCTAGACAAATGCTAGACACAGGTTAGACACAGGCTAGACACAGGCTTTACACTGGCTAGGCACAGGATAGACACAGGCTAGATAGTGGCTAGGCACAGGCTAGACACTGGTTAGGCACAGGCTAGACACTGGCTAGGCACAGGCTAGACACTGGCTAGGCTAGACACAGGCTAGACACAGGCTGGATACAGGCTAGACACAGGCTAGACACTGGCTAGGCACAGGCTAGACACAGGCTAGACACAGGCTAGACACAGGCTAGACACAGGCTAGGCACAGGCTAGACACTGGCTAGGCACAGGCTAGACACTTGCTAGGCACAGGCTATGCACATGCTAGCCACAGGCAAGGTACACGCTAGACACTGACTAGGCACAGGCTAGACACCGGCTAGGCACAGGCTAGACTCAGGCTAGACTCAGGCTAGACACAGGCTAGGCACAGGCTAGGCACAGGCTAGACACTAGCTAGGCACAGGCTAGGCACAGGCTAGACTCAGGCTAGACACAGGCTAGACTCAGGCTAGACTCAGGCTAGACACAGGCTAGACACAGGCTAAACACAGGCTAAACACTGGATAGGCACAGGCTAGACACTGGCTAGACACAGGCTAGAATCTGGCTAGGCACAGGCTAGGCACAGGATAGAATCTGGCTAGTCACAGGCTAGACACTGGCTAGGCAAAGTCTAGACACTGGCTTGGCACAGGCTATGCCCATGCTAGCCACAGGCAAGGCACAGGCTAGACTCTGGCTAGGCACTGGCTAGACACTGGCTAGGCACAGTCTAGACACTGGCTTGGCACAGGCTATGCACATGCTAGCCACAGGCAAGGTACAGGCTAGACACTGACTAGGCACAGGCTAGACATTGGCTAGGCACTGGCTAAACACTGGCTTGGCACAGGCTAGACACAGGCTAGACACAGGCTAGACACAGGCTAGACTCAGGCTAGACACAGGCTAGACTCAGGCTAGACACAGGCTAGACTCAGGCTAGACACAGGCTAGACACAGGCTAGACACAGGCTAGACACAGGCTAGACACAGGCTAGACAAATGCTAGACACAGGTTAGACACAGGCTAGACACAGGCTATACACTGGCTAGGCACAGGATAGACACAGGCTAGATAGTGGCTAGGCACAGGCTAGACACTGGTTAGGCACAGGCTAGACACTGGCTAGGCACAGGCTAGACACTGGCTAGGCACAGGCAAGACACTGGCTAGGCACAGGCTAGACACTGGCAAGGCACAGGCTAGACACTGGCTAGGCACAGGCTAGACACTGGCTAGGCACAGGCTAGACACAGGCTAGACAGTGGCTAGGCACTGGCTAGGCACAGGCTAGACTTTGGCTAGGCACAGGCTAGACACCGGCTAGGCACAGGCTAGACTCCGGCTAGGCACAGGTAAGACTCAGGTTAGACACTGGCTAGGCACAGGCAAAACACAGGCTAGACACTGGCTAGACACAGGCTAGAATCTCGCTAGGCGCAGGCTAGAATCTGGCTAGGCACAGGCTAGAATCTGGCTAGGCTCAGGCTAGGCACAGGATAGACACTGGCTAGGCATAGGCTAGACCCTGGCTAGGCACAGTCTAGACACTGGCTTGGCACAGGCTATGCACATGCTAGCCACAGGCAAGGTACAGGCTAGACTCTGGCTAGGCACAGGCTAGACACTGGCTAGACACAGGCTAGAATCTGGCTAGGCGCAGGCTAGAATCTGGCTAGGCACAGGCTAGAATCTGGCTAGGCTCAGGCTAGGCACAGGATAGACACTGGCTAGGCACAGGCTAGACACTGGCTAGGCACAGTCTAGACACTGGCTAAGCACAGGCTAGTTACTGGCTAGGCACAGGCTAGACACCGGCTAGGCACAGGCTAGACACAGGCTAGACTCAGGCTAGACACAGGCTAGACACAGGCTAGACACAGGCTAGACACAGGCTAGACACTGGATAGGCACAGGCTAGATACTGGCTAGACACAGGCTAGAATCTGGCTAGGCACAGGCTAGGCACAGGATAGAATCTGGCTAGGCACAGGCTAGACACAGGCTAGACACAGGCTAGGCACAGGCTAGACACTGGCTAGCCACAGGCTAGACACTGGCTTGGCACAGACTATACACTGGCTAGGAACTGGCTAGGAATGGCCGGGTTGGCCATTGGCTAGGCACAGGCTAGACACTAGCTAGGCACAGGCTAGGCACAGGCTAGACTCAGGCTAGACACAGGCTAGACTCAGGCTAGACACAGGCTAGACACAGGCTAGACACTGGATAGGCACAGGCTAGACACTGGCTAGACACAGGCTAGAATCTGGCTAGGCACAGGCTAGGCACAGGATAGAATCTGGCTAGGCACAGGCTAGACACTGGCTAGACACAGGCTAGAATCTGGCTAGGCGCAGGCTAGAATCAGGCTAGGCACAGGCTAGAATCTGGCTAGGCTCAGGCTAGGCACAGGATAGACACTGGCTAGGCACAGGCTAGACACTGGCTAGGCACAGTCTAGACACTGGCTAAGCACAGGCTAGTTACTGGCTAGGCACAGGCTAGACTTTGGCTAGGCACAGGCTAGACACCGGCTAGGCACAGGCTAGACACTAGCTAGGCACAGGCTAGACACTGGCTAGACACAGGCTAGACACTGGCTAGACACAGGCTAGAATCTGGCTAGGCACAGGCTAGGCACAGGATAGAATCTGGCTAGGCACAGGCTAGACACTGGCTAGGCACAGTCTAGACACTGGCTAGGCACAGGCTAGACACTGGCTAGGCACAGGCTAGACACTGGCTAGGCACAGACTAGACACTGGCTAAGCACAGGCTAGACACTGGCTAGGCACAGGCTAGACTTTGGCTAGGCACAGGCTAGACACCGGCTAGGCACAGGCTATACACTGGCTAGGCACAGGCTAGACACAGGCTAGACAGTGGCTAGGCACAGGCTAGACACTGACTAGGCACAGGCTAGACACTGGCTAGGCACAGGCTAGACACTGGCTAGGCACAGGCTAGACACTAGCTAGGCACAGGCTAGACACAGGCTAGACAGTGGCTAGGCACTGGCTAGGCACAGGCTAGACTTTGGCTAGGCACAGGCTAGACACCGGCTAGGCACAGGCTAGACTCCGGCTTGGCACAGGTAAGACTCAGGTTAGACACTGGCTAGGCACAGGCAAAACACAGGCTAGACACAGGCTAGAATCTGGCTAGGCACAGGCTAGAATCTGGCTAGGCTCAGGCTAGGCACAGGATAGACACTGGCTAGGCACAGGCTAGACACTGGCTAGGCACAGTCTAGACACTGGCTTGGCACAGGCTATGCACATGCTAGCCACAGGCAAGGTACAGGCTAGACTCTGGCTAGGCACAGGCTAGACACTGGCTAGGCACAGGCTATACACTGGCTACGCACAGGCTAGACACAGGCTAGACAGTGGCTAGGCACAGGCTAGACACTGGCTAGGCACAGGCTAGACACTGGCTAGACACAGGCTAGACACTGGCTAGGCACAGGCTAGACACTAGCTAGGCACAGGCTAGACACTAGCTAGGCACAGGCTAGACTCAGGCTAGACACAGGCTAGACTCAGGCTAGACACAGGCTAGACACTGGCTAGACACAGGCTAGACACTGGATAGGCACAGGCTAGACACTGGCTATGCACAGGCTAGACACTGGCTAGGCACAGGCTAGACACTGGCTAGGCACAGGCTAGACACAGGCTAGACACAGGCTAGACACAGGCTAGACACAGGCTAGACACAGGCTAGACACAGGCTAGACACAGGCTAGACACAGGCTAGACACAGGCTAGACACAGGCTAGACACAGGCTAGACACAGGCTAGGCACAGGCTAGACACAGGCTAGACACAGGCTAGGCACAGGCTAGACACAGGCTAGCCACAGGCTAGACACTGGCTTGGCACAGACTATACACTGGCTAGGAACAGGCTAGACACTGGCTAGGCACAGGCTAGACACTAGGTAGGCACAGGCTAGGCACAGGCTAGACTCAGGCTAGACACAGGCTAGACTCAGGCTAGACACAGGATAGACACATGCTAGACACAGGCTAGACACTGGATAGGCACAGGCTAGACACTGGCTAGACACAGGCTAGAATCTGGCTAGGCACAGGCTAGGCACAGGATAGAATCTGGCTAGGCACAGGCTACACACTGGCTAGACACAGGCTAGAATCTGGCTAGGCGCAGGCTAGAATCTGGCAAGGCACAGGCTAGAATCTGGCTAGGCTCAGGCTAGGCACAGGATAGACACTGGCTAGGCACAGGCTAGACACTGGCTAGGCACAGTCTAGACACTGGCTAAGCACTGGCTAGTTACTGGCTAGGCACAGGCTAGACTTTGGCTAGGCACAGGCTAGACACCGGCTAGGCACAGGCTAGACACAGGCTAGACTCAGGCTAGACACAGGCTAGACACAGGCTAGACACAGGCTAGACACTGGATAGGCACAGGCTAGATACTGGCTAGACACAGGCTAGAATCTGGCTAGGCACAGGCTAGGCACAGGATAGAATCTGGCTAGGCACAGGCTAGACACAGGCTAGACACAGGCTAGGCACAGGCTAGACACTGGCTAGCCACAGGCTAGACACTGGCTTGGCACAGACTATACACTGGCTAGGAACAGGCTAGACACTGGCTAGGCACAGGCTAGACACTAGCTAGGCACAGGCTAGGCACAGGCTAGGCACAGGCTAGACTCAGGCTAGACACAGGCTAGACTCAGGCTAGACACAGGCTAGACACAGGCTAGACACAGGCTAGACACTGGATAGGCACAGGCTAGACACTGGCTAGACACAGGCTAGAATCTGGCTAGGCACAGGATAGAATCTGGCTAGGCACAGGCTAGACACTGGCTAGACACAGGCTAGACACTGGCTAGGCACAGGCTAGACACTGGCTAGGCACAGGCTAGAATCTGGCTGGGCTCAGGCTAGGCACAGGATAGACACTGGCTAGGCACAGGCTAGACACTGGCTAGGCACAGTCTAGACACTGGCTAAGCACAGGCTAGACACTGGCTAAGCACAGGCTAGTTACTGGCTAGGCACAGGCTAGACTTTGGCTAGGCACAGGCTAGACACCGGCTAGGCACAGGCTAGACACTAGCTAGGCACAGGCTAGGCACAGGCTAGGCACAGGCTAGGCACAGGCTAGGCACAGGCTAGACTCAGGCTAGACACAGGCTAGACTCAGGCTAGACACAGGCTAGACACAGGCTAGACACTGGATAGGCACAGGCTAGACACTGGCTAGACACAGGCTAGAATCTGGCTAGGCACAGGCTAGGCACAGGATAGAATCTGGCTAGGCACAGGCTAGACACTGGCTAGGCACAGTCTAGACACTGGCTAGGCACAGGCTAGACACTGGCTAGGCACAGGCTAGACACTGGCTAGGCACAGGCTAGACACTGGCTAGGCACAGACTAGACACTGGCTAGGCACAGACTAGACACTGGCTAAGCACAGGCTAGACACTGGCTAGGCACAGGCTAGACTTTGGCTAGGCACAGGCTAGACACCGGCTAGGCACAGGCTATACACTGGCTAGGCACAGGCTAGACACAGGATAGACAGTGGCTAGGCACAGGCTACACACTGACTAGGCACAGGCAAGACACTGGCTAGGCACAGGCTAGACACTGGCTAGGCACAGGCTAGACACTAGCTAGGCACAGGCTAGACACAGGCAAGACAGTGGCTAGGCACTGGCTAGGCACAGGCTAGACTTTGGCTAGGCACAGGCTAGACACCGGCTAGGCACAGGCTAGACTCCGGCTAGGCACAGGTAAGACTCAGGTTAGACACTGGCTAGGCACAGGCAAAACACAGGCTAGACACTCGCTAGACACAGGCTAGAATCTGGCTAGGCGCAGGCTAGAATCTGGCTAGGCACAGGCTAGAAACTGGCTAGGCTCAGGCTAGGCACAGGATAGACACTGGCTAGGCACAGGCTAGACACTGGCTAGGCACAGTCTAGACACTGGCTTGGCACAGGCTATGCACACGCTAGCCACAGGCAAGGTACAGGCTAGACTCTGGCTAGGGACAGGCTAGACACTGGCTAGGCACAGGCTATACACTGGCTAGGCACAGGCTAGACACAGGCTAGACCGTGGCTAGGCACAGGCTAGACACTGACTAGGCACAGGCTAGACACTGGCTAGGCACAGGCTAGACACTGGCTAGGCACAGGCTAGACACTAGCTAGGCACAGGCTAGGCACAGGCTAGGCACAGGCTAGACTCAGGCTAGACACAGGCTAGACTCAGGCTAGACACAGGCTAGACACTGGCTAGACACAGGCTAGACACTGGATAGGCACAGGCTAGACACTGGATAGGCACAGGCTAGACACTGGCTATGTACAGGCTAGACACTGGCTAGACACTCGCTAGCCACAGGCTAGACACTGGCTTGGCACAGACTATACACTGGCTAGGAACAGGCTAGACACTGGCTAGGCACAGGCTAGACTTTGGCTAGGCACAGGCTAGACACCGGCTAGGCACAGGCTAAACTCCGGCTAGGCACAGGTAAGACTCAGGTTAGACACTGGCTAGGCACAGACAAAACACAAGCTAGACACTGGCTAGACACAGGCTAGAATCTGGCTAGATACAGGCTAGGCACAAGATAGACTCTGGCTAGGCACAGGTTAGACACTGGCTACGCACAGTATAGACACTGGCTTGGCACAGGCTATGCACATGCTAGCCACAGGCAAGGTACAGGCTAGACACTGACTAGGCACAGGCTAGACATAGGCTAGACACAGGCTAGACACAGGCTAGACACAGGCTAGACACAGGCTAGACTCAGGCTAGACACAGGCTAGACACAGGCTAGACACAGGCTAGACTCTGGCTAGGCACAGGCTAGACACAGGCTAGACACAGGCTAGACACAGGCTAGACACAGGCTAGACACAGGCTATGCACATGCTAGCCACAGGCAAGTTACAGGCTAGACACTGACTAGGCACAGTCTAGACACTGGCTTGGCACAGGCTATGCACATGCTAGCCACAGGCAAGGTACAGGCTAGACACTGACTAGGCACAGGCTAGACATTGGCTAGGCACAGACTATACACTGGCTAGGAACAGGCTAGACACTGGCTTGGTACAGGCTAGACACAGGCTAGACACTGGCTAGGCAAACGCTAGGCACTGGCTAGGCAAAGGCTAGGCACTGGCTAGTCACAAGATATGCACTGGCTAGGCACAGGTTAGGCACTGGCTAGGCACAGGCTAGACACAGGCTAGGCACAGGCTAGACATTGGCTAGGCTCAGGCTAGGAACAAGCTAGACACTGGCTAGGCACAGGCAAGGCACAGGCTAGACACTGGCTAGGCACAGGCTAGGCACAGGTTAGGCACAGGATAGGCACAGGCTAGGCACAGGATAGGCTCAGGCTAGGTACAGGCTAGACACTGGCTAGGAACCAGCTAGACACAGGCTAGACACTGGCTAGGTATAGGCAATGCACTGACTAGACACTGGCTAGGCACAGGCTATGCACATGCCAGTCACAGGCACAGACTAGACACTGGCTAGGCACAGACTAGACACTGGCTAGGCACAGGCTAGACACTGGCTAGGCACAGGCTAGACACAGGCTAGACAGAGGCTAGACACAGGCTAGACACAGGCTAGACACAGGCTAGACACATGCTAGACACAGGCTAGACACATGCTAGACACAGGCTATACACTGGCTAGGCACAGGCTAGACACTGGCTAGGCACAGGCTAGACACTGGCTAGGCACAGGCTAGACACTGGCTAGGCACAGACTAGACTTTGGCTAGGCACAGGCTAGACACCGGCTAGGCACAGGCTAGACACTAGCTAGGCACAGGCTAGGCGCAGGCTAGACTCAGGCTAGACACAGGCTAGACACAGGCTAGACACAGGCTAGACACAGGCTAGACACTGGATAGGCACAGGCTAGACACTGGCTAGACACAGGCTAGAATCTGGCTAGGCACAGGATAGAATCTGGCTAGGCACAGGCTAGACACTGGCTAGGCACAGTCTAGACACTGGCTTGGCACAGGCTATGCACATGCTAGCCACAGGCAAGGTACAGGCTAGACTCTGGCTAGGCACTGGCTAGTCACTGGCTAGGCACAGTCTAGACACTGGCTTGGCACAGGCTATGCACATGCTAGCCACAGGCAAGGTACAGGCTAGACACTGACTAGGCACAGGCTAGACATTGGCTAGGCACTGGCTAAACACTGGCTAGGCACAGGCTAGACACAGGCTAGACACAGGCTAGACACAGGCTAGACTCAGGCTAGACACAGGCAAGACACAGGCTAGACACAGGCTAGACACAGGCTAGACACAGGCTAGACACAGGCTAGACAAATGCTAGACACAGGCTAGACACAGGCTAGACACAGGCTATACACTGGCTAGGCACAGGCTAGACACAGGCTAGATAGTGGCTAGGCACAGGCTAGACACTGGCTAGGCACAGGCTAGACACTGGCTAGGCACAGGCTAGACACTGGCTAGGCACAGGCTAGACACTGGCTAGGCACAGGCTAGGCACAGGCTAGACACTGGCTTGGCACAGGCTAGACACTGGCTAGGCACAGGCAAGACACTGGCTAGGCACAGGCTAGACACTGGCAAGGCACAGGCTAGACACTGGCTAGGCACAGGATAGACACAGGCTAGACAGTGGCTAGGCACTGGCTAGGCACAGGCTAGACAGTGGCTAGGCACTGGCTAGGCACAGGCTAGACTTTGGCTAGGCACAGGCTAGACACTGGCTAGGCACAGGCAAAACACAGGCTAGACACTGGCTAGACACAGGCTAGAATCTGGCTAGGCGCAGGCTAGAATCTGGCTAGGCACAGGCTAGAATCTGGTTAGGCTCAGGCTAGGCACAGGATAGACACTGGCTAGGCACAGGCTAGACACTGGCTAGGCACAGTCTAGACACTGGCTAAGCACAGGCTAGTTACTGGCTAGGCACAGGCTAGACTTTGGCTAGGCACAGGCTAGACACCGGCTAGGCACAGGCTAGACACTAGCTAGGCACAGGCTATTTATTTATTTAATGTCGACTAATTGCAGTCGACTAAAAGAATTATATATAAAAATTAAAAATATAAAATTAATTAATTTTAATTTGTTTAAGATTAAAATTAAATTTAAGAATTAAAATATAAAATTAAGAATTAAAAATTTTAACTTTAAGCTTTAAACTTTAAACTTTAAGCTGGGATAGTAAAAATAAAGAAACCGATCCAACATTTGTTGCAAGAGATTGGGGAAAACCCAGTAAAACCCAATCAGATCGGTAGGTTAGTGTTAATTGTTAGGATGGAGTGTTAAATAATTTAGAATTGACAGTTTGATAGAATTAAGAGAGGACTCAGAGTTGAAAACACTAAACAGTCTATTGTAATCAGCACAGAGAACTCGAAAAGGATCATGCAAACTATAATTATTAAAACAAAGGTTCAAAGAAAGTGGGACAAAATTACGAGTAACTCTAGAGGGAATGCAAAAGTTTATTTGGTTAAGCAGAGTAGGGGAGTCTATATCATGCTTGATTAGTTTAAAGAGAAATGTAACACCTAGCATAATACGTCGGTTAGTAAGAGAAGGTAGGTTAATTAGAAGAAGTCTACTAGAGTAAGGTGGTAAGTCTACACCTGATACCCAGTTAAAACTACGTAAGGCGAAGAGTAGAAATTGCTTTTGAACAGACTCAATTCTATCTTGGTGAATCTGGTATTGCGGCGACCATACGCAAGAACCATACTCAAGAATTGGACGAACAAGAGAAGTATAAAGTAATTTAGTTGTATAAGGATCTTTGAATTCTTTGGCCCATCTTTTGATGAAACCAAGTACTCGAAATGCCTTATTTACAGTTTGTGAAATGTGACGATCAAATTTCAGTTTATGATCAAAGAGAATACCTAGATCGTTTACCTCGGTTATTCTTGAAAGCGGGGTTAAATCAAGTGTATAGTTGGTGACGTGATAGCTACCTCTGTAAAATGACATAACTTTGCACTTCAAACAGTTAAGATGGAGCAGATTATGCCTGCACCAAGCTAACATCAAGTCAAGATCTGTTTGAAGGAAGTTTCGTACAGGATCACTGTACGTCAAACAGAGTTTCACGTCATTAGCATACATAAGGATATCAGAGTGCAATAGTATTGAAGGAAGATCATTAATAAAGAGGTTAAAAAGCAAAGGTCCGAGATGGCTGCCCTGAGGAACACCAGAAGTTACTAGGATTGGCTTTGATAAAAAGTTTTTAAAAAGAACTCGTTGAGACCTGTTAGTTAAATAATCGGATATCCACAAAAGCAGCTTTTGTGGGAAACCAATTAAATTTAACTTGTGAATCAAAAGATTATGATTTACGGAATCAAATGCTTTGCTGAAGTCAGTATAGACAACATCAGTTTGCATTTTCTTCCGAAATCCTAAAGAAACGCGGGATGAAAATTCTAAAAGATTAGAAGCTGTAGATCTTGCCTTCACAAACCCGTGTTGATGGGGCGAAATTATTGATTTACACATAAAAGTTAATTGAGCCGTAAAATTTTTTTCAAAAATCTTAGGTATAGCGGACAATTTAGATATACACCTATAGTTCTTCACATCATGGTTTGATCCACTTTTGTGAAGAGGAATGGAAAAAGAGTTTTTCCAAATAGGTGGAAAATGACTATTAGATAGTGACAAGTCAAGCAGCTTAAAGATTGGCTTAAGAAGAGAATCAGCACAAAATCTTAGCACACATCCAGGAACACCATCCGGGCCAGGAGAGAAAACAGGCTTCACAGATTTTAGATCGTTAAGTAAAGAAGTTTTGTTAATAGTAGGACAGAAAAGGGTGTTAAAATTATTAATAGTGTAAGGATATGGATGAGCGGAAGATGTATAAAGTTTATTTGAGTAGGTAGATTGAAAAAAGTCTGCAAACAAATCGGCAGCGGCCTGATCACTGCTTGCTTCATTTTTTCCGAAAAATACAGACGAAGGGAAACTATTAGATTTACGTTTAAGATTGACGAAATTGTAAAACTGCTTAGGGTCCTGGGCGAACTGCAAACGACAACGTCTCAAGTACTCGTTGTAATGACTTGCATTCAAAGCAATAAAGCTTGCTCTGGCAGAAATATATCGTGAAAAATCGAAAGGTTCACCAGTAAGTTTAAATTTCTTAAAATAACGTGATTTCAAATTTTTTAATCTTATGAGTTCACGAGAGAACCAAGGTGGCCTGTTGGACTTTACGGGAAAAGCAAGAGGAACACATTGATCAAAAAATGAACTCATGGAAGAATAAAAAATGAGATGCAAGTGCTTAAATCAGAACATGAGTAAAAGAAAGACCAATCATGTTCCAAAATCAAAAAATTAAGTTTTTCAAAATCGGTCTTACGAAAACAACGCGACTTTACTTTACTTGGAGCAGTTGCAGTTTGCACAGGAGTAGGCAGAGTTAGAACTAGGTCAAACGTAGGATGATAGGGATCTTCAGGATGAACTAAAGGATTAATTCTAGAGATGGTATTATGTCGTAAGTCAGACGAAAATACTAAATCCAGAATTCTACCACTACAATTAGGAACATTATTAAGTTGGTATAAAGAAAGTTCAGAAAGGGCATTTAAAAAAGAATTGAATACAGAGGGCACCAAAGTACCCGATTGAAATGACCAACCAACTTCTGGTAAATTAAAATCACCAAAAACTAGTAGATAATCTCTATCAGATAGTTTGGATGCAACGGATTGGATAGAAGAGAGATGGTTCAAGTAGACGGAAATGTCAGATGAAGGGGGAATATAAGAACAGGTAATATACATTGAAATTTGATTCAGTTTCACCTTTACACATACAAATTCCAAAAGAGAACTATGGTCTATTGAAACAAATTCAGAAGAAATGTCTGACTTTACTGCTATTAGAACACCGCCTCCAGTTCGTGATAAACGATCACATCTGAAAGAGGTGTACTTATTAGGAAAAATTGAGCAATTTTCTACTTCAGGTTTCAACCAAGTTTCAGTAAATATTAGTAAGTGATAATCAAAGGATAGACAATCGACATACAATTTAGAAAGCTTAGTGTTAAGGCCTCTAACGTTTTGGTAGGCAAGAAAAAGAGAGGTTAAATCTACTGGTTTTTTGATGTCCCACTAGAAGAGGAAGAAGGAGCTGCTGTAGGAAGTGATACCGCCGTACGACTCTTTTGTTTAGGAGAGTACTCCTTTACAATTAAGTCTGGCGGCCAGAAGGTTCCGCTACAAACGGATTGAAAATTATCAGCAGAGATACTTATTTTAAAAGACGCGATATCTCGCGAATAATTAAATTTAAATTTCTCTACGACAACATTTGTTACTGATATTTTTGATTGAATATAAGTTTTTACATCTTCAATCGAAGTATCAGGTGCAAGTCGAGAAACGAAAACCAGTTTCTTTGGTTTCACAACAACAAGTGCTTTTGTGTTGGGAACAGTTTTTGGCGCCTTGTTAGGCACAGTCGAAGGAGAGGTGACAACCAGGGTTGGTGGATCACGTAAGTTAGCCGGGGTGGTAGGGGAGGTTGGACGAACGGTTGGAGGTGCCGGAAGATTGTCGCTCCGTATTCTAGGCGAAGTTATGCCAGAAGAAGTCGACGGCGAGTAATTAATAGGCTCATCAAAGTCAAAAGATTTAAATTTAGCTTCTACATCAATAAATTCTGACTGTAGCTTGGAAAAGGCCAAGTGCAGCTTATAGAACTCCAATTTGGTTTGCCTAAGAATATTACTTAGTTTAAGTTCCTTACCCCGACAGGCTTCGCAAGACCAATGAAGGCCAGACTTGCTGTTTATGTTGTCCTTAATGCGGACGGTTAGGCCAGCGCATTTGACATGAAAGACCTTGTCGCATAACCAGCAAGAGACAAAGTCCGGCTTTGAATCGGCCGAACACTTATGTGTGATTGCACAACAGGCCTCCATTTCAAGCAAAATTAATATGCCTCAAACGAGAGTAGGGAACACCAAAACAAAAAATTTATTTACAGAGACAAATTGAAAGCAACAAGCAAAAACAAAACGCAAAGAAGCTAGGAAATAACAGTTACAGAGAGCAGCTGATTACAAAAGGAGAGCTGAACAAGTGAACACTAACACAAACGCAGTTCAATCGGAGAGCCGACTAAGCCGTGAGAGTAAGAGAGCGTAAATGAGTAACCTTAAAGCGAGAGAAGAAAAAATAAACAACAACTACAGCTGTTACGTTGACACAAAGCAGCGCACTATGAGAGCGTAGCAGACGTGAGAGAGCGAAAGAGCGTAGGAGTGTGAAAATTAAGGAAAAACAAAAACAAATAAGACGCTGAAAGACGCGCCAGCGAAAGTAAATGCACAGAATTCAATTTAAATTGCTAATTACTAATAACACCAACGATCACTATGTTAATAAAGTATGCACAAAGTTACCATTGACTAATTAGCACTGCTTTTAAATTCACAAAACTAATTAATTAGTGAGTTAAGGCAAAAATAGAATGAAAATTTCACGAGCAAAAGCCAAACACGACCGATCACCAAGAGAGTTACTTAGCCGGCACAGGCTAGACTCAGGCTAGACACAGGCTAGACTCAGGCTAGACACAGGCTAGACACAGGCTAGACACAGGCTAGACACAGGCTAGACACAGGCTAGACACTGGATAGGCACAGGCTAGACACTGGCTAGACACAGGCTAGAATCTGGCTAGGCACAGGATAGAATCTGGCTAGGCACAGGCTAGACACTGGCTAGGCACAGTCTAGACACTGGCTAGGCACAGGCTAGACACTGGCTAGGCACACGCTAGACACTGGCTAGGCACTGGCTAGGCAAACGCTAGGCACTGGCTAGTCACAAGATATGCACTGGCTAGGCACAGGTTAGGCACTGGCTAGGCACAGGCTAGACACAGGCTAGGCACAGGCTAGACATTGGCTAGGCACAGGCTAGGAACAGGCTAGACACTGGCTAGGCACAGGCAAGGCACAGGCTAGACACTGGCTAGGCACAGGCTAGGCACAGGTTAGGCACAGGATAGGCACAGGCTAGGCACAGGATAGGCTCAGACTAGGTACAGGCTAGACACTGGCTAGGAACCAGCTAGACACAGGCTAGACACTGGCTAGGCATAGGCAATGCACTGGCTAGACACTGGCTAGACACAGGCTATGCACATGCCAGTCACAGGCACAGACTAGACACTGGCTAGGCACAGACTAGACACTGGCTAGGCACAGGCTAGACACTGGCTAGGCACAGGCTAGACACAGGCTAGACAGAGGCTAGACACAGGCTAGACATAGGCTAGACACAGGCTAGACACATGCTAGACACAGGCTATACACTGGCTAGGCACAGGCTAGACACTGGCTAGGCACAGGCTAGACACTGGCTAGGCACAGGCTAGACACTGGCTAGGCACAGACTAGACACTGGCTAAGCACAGGCTAAACACTGGCTAGGCACAGGCTAGACTTTGGCTAGGCACAGGCTAGACACCGGCTAGGCACAGGCTAGACACTAGCTAGGCAAGGGCTAGGCGCAGGCTAGACTCAGGCTAGACACAGGCTAGACTCAGGCTAGACACAGGCTAGACACAGGCTAGACACAGGCTAGACACAGGCTAGACACAGGCTAGATACTGGATAGGCACAGGCTAGACACTGGCTAGACACAGGCTAGAATCTGGCTAGGCACAGGCTTGGCACAGGATAGAATCTGGCTAGGCACAGGCTAGACACTGGCTAGGCACAGTCTAGACACTGGCTTGGCACAGGCTATGCACATGCTAGCCACAGGCAAGGTACAGGCTAGACTCTGGCTAGGCACTGGCTAGTCACTGGCTAGGCACAGTCTAGATACTGGCTTGGCACAGGCTATGCACATGCTAGCCACAGGCAAGGTACAGGCTAGACACTGACTAGGCACAGGCTAGACATTGGCTAGGCACTGGCTAAACACTGGCTAGGCACAGGCTAGACACAGGCTAGACACAGGCTAGACACAGGCTAGACTCAGGCTAGACACAGGCTAGACACAGGCTAGACACAGGCTAGACACAGGCTAGACACAGGCTAGACACAGGCTAGACAAATGCTAGACACAGGCAAGACACAGGCTAGACACAGGCTAGACACAGGCTATACACTGGCTAGGCACAGGCTAGACACAGGCTAGATAGTGGCTAGGCACAGGCTAGACACTGGCTAGGCACAGGCTAGACACTGGCTAGGCACAGGCTAGACACAGGCTAGACACAGGCTAGACACAGGCTAGACACAGGCTAGACAAATGCTAGACACAGGCTAGACAAATGCTAGACACAGGCTAGACACAGGCTAGACACAGGCTATACACTGGCTAGGCACAGGCTAGACACTGGCTAGGCACAGGCTAGACACTGGCTAGGCACAGGCTAGACACTGGCTAGGCACAGGCAAGACACTGGCTAGGCACAGGCTAGACACTGGCAAGGCACAGGCTAGACACTGGCTAGGCACAGGCTAGACACAGGCTAGACAGTGGCTAGGCACTGGCTAGGCACAGGCTAGACTTTGGCTAGGCACAGGCTAGACACTGGCTAGGCACAGGCAAAACACAGTCTAGACACTGGCTAGACACAGTCTAGACACTGGCTAGACACAGGCTAGAATCTGGCTAGGCGCAGGCTAGAATCTGGCTAGGCACAGGCTAGAATCTGGTTAGGCTCAGGCTAGGCACAGGATAAACACTGGCTAGGCACAGGCTAGACACTGGCTAGGCACAGTCTAGACACTGGCTAAGCACAGGCTAGTTACTGGCTAGGCACAGGCTAGACTTTGGCTAGGCACAGGCTAGACACCGGCTAGGCACAGGCTAGACACTAGCTAGGCACAGGCTAGGCACAGGCTAGACTCAGGCTAGACACAGGCTAGACTCAGGCTAGACACAGGCTAGACACAGGCTAGACACAGGCTAGACACAGGCTAGACACTGGATAGGCACAGGCTAGACACTGGCTAGACACAGGCTAGAATCTGGCTAGGCACAGGCTAGGCACAGGATAGAATCTGGCTAGGCACAGGCTAGACACTGGCTAGGCACAGTCTAGACACTGGCTAGGCACAGGCTAGACACTGGCTAGGCACAGGCTAGACACTGGCTAGGCACAGGCTAGACACTGGCTAGGCACAGACTAGACACTGGCTAAGCACAGGCTAGACACTGGCTAGGCACAGGCTAGACTTTGGCTAGGCACAGGCTAGACACCGGCTAGGCACAGGCTAGACACCGGCTAGGCACAGGCTAGACACTAGCTAGGCACAGGCTAGGCACAGGCTAGACTCAGGCTAGACACAGGCTAGACTCACGCTAGACTCAGGCTAGACACAGGCTAGACACAGGCTAGACACAGGCTAGACACTGGATAGGCACAGGCTAGACACTGGCTAGACACAGGCTAGAATCTGGCTAGGCACAGGCTAGGCACAGGATAGAATCTGGCTAGGCACAGGCTAGACACTGGCTAGGCACAGTCTAGACACAGGCTTGGCACAGGCTATGCACATGCTAGCCACAGGCAAGGTACAGGCTAGACTCTGGCTAGGCACTGGCTAGACACTGGCTAGGCACAGTCTAGACACTGGCTTGGCACAGGCTATGCACATGCTAGCCACAGGCAAGGTACAGGCTAGACACTGACTAGGCACAGGCTAGACATTGGCTAGGCACTGGCTAAACACTGGCTAGACACAGGCTAGACACAGGCTAGACACATGCTAGACACAGGCTAGACACAGGCTACACACAGGCTAGACTCAGGCTAGACACAGGCTAGACTCAGGCTAGACACAGGCTAGACACAGGCTAGACACAGGCTAGACACAGGCTAGACAAATGCTAGACACAGGCTAGACACAGGCTAGACACAGGCTATACACTGGCGAGGCACAGGCTAGACACAGGCTAGATAGTGGCTAGGCACAGGCTAGACACTGGCTAGGCACAGGCTAGACACTGGCAAGGCACAGGCTAGACACTGGCTAGGCACAGGCTAGACACTGGCTAGGCACAGGCTAGACACTGGCTAAGCACAGGCTAGTTACTGGCTAAGCACAGGCTAGACTTTGGCTAGGCACAGGCTAGACACCGGCTAGGCACAGGCTAGACACTAGCTAGGCACAGGCTAGACACAGGCTAGACACTGGCTAGACACAGGCTAGAATCTGGCTAGGCGCAGGCTAGAATCTGGCTAGGCACAGGCTAGAATCTGGCTAGGCTCAGGCTAGGCACAGGATAGACACTGGCTAGGCACAGGCTAGACACTGGCTAGGCACAGTCTAGACACTGGCTTGGCACAGGCTATGCACATGCTAGCCACAGGCAAGGTACAGGCTAGACTCTGGCTAGGCACAGGCTAGACACTGGCTAGGCACAGGCTATACACTGGCTAGGCACAGGCTAGACACAGGCTAGACAGTGGCTAGGCACAGGCTAGACACTGGCTAGGCACAGGCTAGACACTGGCTAGGCACAGGCTAGACACTGGCTAGGCACAGGCTAGACACTGGCTAGGCACAGGCTAGACACTAGCTAGGCACAGGCTAGACACTAGCTAGGCACAGGCTAGGCACAGGCTTGACTTAGGCTAGACACAGGCTAGACTCAGGCTAGACACAGGCTAGACACTGGCTAGACACAGGCTAGACACTGGATAGGCACAGGCTAGACACTGGCTATGCACAGGCTAGACACTGGCTAGGCACAGGCTAGACACTGGCTAAGCACAGGCTAGACACAGGCTAGACACAGGCTAGACACAGGCTAGACACAGGCTAGACACAGGCTAGACACAGGCTAGACACAGGCTAGACACAGGCTAGACACAGGCTAGGCACAGGCTAGACACAGGCTAGACACAGGCTAGGCACAGGCTAGACACTGGCTAGCCACAGGCTAGACACTGGCTTGGCACAGACTATACACTGGCTAGGAACAGGCTTGACACTGGCTAGGCACAGGCTAGACTTTGGCTAGGCACAGGCTAGACACCGGCTAGGCACAGGCTAAACTCCGGCTAGGCACAGGTAAGACTCAGGTTAGACACTGGCTAGGCACAGGCAAAACACAGGCTAGACACTGGCTAGACACAGGCTAGAATCTGGCTAGGCACAGGCTAGGCACAGGATAGAATCTGGCTAGGCACAGGCTAGACACTGGCTAGGCACAGTCTAGACACAGGCTTGGCACAGGCTATGCACATGCTAGCCACAGGCAAGGTACAGGCTAGACTCTGGCTAGGCACTGGCTAGACACTGGCTAGGCACAGTCTAGACACTGGCTTGGCACAGGCTATGCACATGCTAGCCACAGGCAAGGTACAGGCTAGACACTGACTAGGCACAGGCTAGACATTGGCTAGGCACTGGCTAAACACTGGCTAGACACAGGCTAGACACAGGCTAGACACAGGCTAGACACAGGCTAGACACAGGCTACACACAGGCTAGACTCAGGCTAGACACAGGCTAGACTCAGGCTAGACACAGGCTAGACACAGGCTAGACACAGGCTAGACACAGGCTAGACACAGGCTAGACAAATGCTAGACACAGGCTAGACACAGGCTAGACACAGGCTAGACACAGGCTATACACTGGCGAGGCACAGGCTAGACACAGGCTAGATAGTGGCTAGGCACAGGCTAGACACTGGCTAGGCACAGGCTAGACACTGGCTAGGCACAGGCTAGACACTGGCTAGGCACAGGCTAGACACTGGCTAGGCATAGGCAAGACACTGGCTAGGCATAGGCAAGACACTGGCTAGGCACAGGCTAGACACTGGCAAGGCACAGGCTAGACACTGGCTAGGCACAGGCTAGACACTGGCAAGGCACAGGCTAGACACTGGCTAAGCACAGGCTAGTTACTGGCTAAGCACAGGCTAGACTTTGGCTAGGCACAGGCTAGACACCGGCTAGGCACAGGCTAGACACTAGCTAGGCACAGGCTAGACACAGGCTAGACACTGGCTAGACACAGGCTAGAATCTGGCTAGGCGCAGGCTAGAATCTGGCTAGGCACAGGCTAGAATCTGGCTAGGCTCAGGCTAGGCACAGGATAGACACTGGCTAGGCACAGGCTAGACACTGGCTAGGCACAGTCTAGACACTGGCTTGGCACAGGCTATGCACATGCTAGCCACAGGCAAGGTACAGGCTAGACTCTGGCTAGGCACAGGCTAGACACTGGCTAGGCACAGGCTATACACTGGCTAGGCACAGGCTAGACACAGGCTAGACAGTGGCTAGGCACAGGCTAGACACTGGCTAGGCACAGGCTAGACACTAGCTAGGCACAGGCTAGGCACAGGCTAGACTCAGGCTAGACACAGGCTAGACTCAGGCTAGACACAGGCTAGACACTGGCTAGACACAGGCTAGACACTGGATAGGCACAGGCTAGACACTGGCTATGCACAGGCTAGACACTGGCTAGGCACAGGCTAGACACTGGCTAGGCACAGGCTAGACACAGGCTAGACACAGGCTAGACACAGGCTAGACACAGGCTAGACACAGGCTAGACACAGGCTAGACACAGGCTAGACACAGGCTAGACACAGGCTAGGCACAGGCTAGACACAGGCTAGACACTGGGTAGCCACAGGCTAGACACTGGCTTGGCACAGACTATACACTGGCTAGGAACAGGCTAGAAACTGGCTAGGCACAGGCTAGACTTTGGCTAGGCACAGGCTAGACACCGGCTAGGCACAGGCTAAACTCCGGCTAGGCACAGGTAAGACTCAGGTTAGACACTGGCTAGGCACAGGCAAAACACAGGCTAGACACTGGCTAGACACAGGCTAGAATCTGGCTAGATACAGGCTAGGCACAGGATAGACTCTGGCTAGGCACAGGCTAGACACTGGCTACGCACAGTATAGACACTGGCTTGGCACAGGCTATGCACATGCTAGCCACAGGCAAGGTACAGGCTAGACACTGACTAGGCACAGGCTAGACACAGGCTAGACACAGGCTAGACTCTGTCTACGCACAGGCTAGACACAGGCTAGACACAGGCTAGACACAGGCTAGACACAGGCTAGGCACAGGATAGACACTGGCTAGCCACAGGCTAGACACTGGCTTGGCACAGACTATACACTGTCTAGGAACAGGCTAGACACTGGCTTGGTACAGGCTAGACACAGGCTAGACACTGGCTAGGCAAAGGCTAGGCACTGGCTAGGCAAAGGCTAGGCACTGGCTAGTCACAAGATATGCACTGGCTAGGCACAGGTTAGGTACTGGCTAGGCACACGCTAGACACAGGCTAGGCACAGGCTAGACATTGGCTAGGCTCAGGCTAGGAACAGGCTAGACACTGGCTAGGCACAGGCAAGGCACAGGCTAGACACAGGATAGGCTCAGGCTAGGTACAGGCTAGACACTGGCTAGGAACCAGCTAGACACAGGCTAGACACTGGCTAGGCATAGGCAATGCACTGGCTAGACACTGGCTAGGCACAGGCTATGCACATGCCAGTCACAGGCAAGGCACATGCTAGACACTGGCTATGCACAGGCTAGACACTGGCTAGGGACAGTCTAGACACTGGCTTGGCACATAGCCAGGCTGTGCACATGCTAGCCACAGGCAAGGTACAGGCTAGACACAGGCTAGACACTGGCTAGACACAGGCTAGACACAGGCTAGGCACAGGCTAGACACTGGCTAGGCACAGGCTAGACACTAGCTAGGCACAGGCTAGGCACAGGCTAGATACAGGGTAGACACTGGCTAGGCACAGGCTAGACACTGGCTAGGCACGAAACTAGACACTGGCTGGGCACAGACTATACACTGGCAAGGAACAGACTAGACACTGGCTAGGCACAGACTAGACACTGTCTAGGCACAGACTAGACACTGGCTAGGCACAGGCTAGACACTGGCTAGGCACAGGCTAGACACTGGCTAGGCACAGACTAGACACTGGCTAAGCACAGGCTAAACACTGGCTAGGCACCGGCTAGACTTTGGCTAGGCACAGGCTAGACACCGGCTAGGCACAGGCTAGACACAAGCTAGGCACAGGCTAGGCACAGCCTAGACTCAGGCTAGACACAGGCTAGACTCAGGCTAGACACAGGCTAGACACAGGCTAGACACAGGCTAGACACAGGCTAGACACTGGATAGGCACAGGCTAGACACTTGCTAGACACAGGCTAGAATCTGGCTAGGCACAGGATAGAATCTGGCTAGGCACAGGCTAGACACTGGCTAGGCACAGTCTAGACACTGGCTTGGCACAGGCTATGCACATGCTAGCCACAGGCTTGGCACAGGCTATGCACATGCTAGCCACAGGCAAGGTACAGGCTAGACTCTGGCTAGGCACTGGCTAGACACTGGCTAGGCACAGTCTAGACACTGGCTTGGCACAGGCTATGCACATGCTAGCCACAGGCAAGGTACAGGCTAGACACTGACTAGGCACAGGCTAGACATTGGCTAGGCACTGGCTAAACACTGGCTAGGCACAGGCTTGACACAGGCTAGACACAGGCTAGACACAGGCTAGACTCAGGATAGACACAGGCTAGACACAGGCTAGACACAGGCTAGACACAGGCTAGGCACAGGCTAGGCACAGGCTAGGCACAGGCTAGGGACAGGCTAGGCACAGGCTAGGCACAGGCTAGGCACAGGCTAGGCACAGGCTAGGCACAGGCTAGGCTAGGCTAGGCAGGCAGGCTAGGCACAGGCTAGGCTAGGCACAGGCTAGGCACAGGCTAGGCACAGGCTAGGCACAGGCTAGGCACAGGCTAGGCACAGGCTAGGCACAGGCTAGGCACAGGCTAGGCACAGGCTAGGCACAGGCTAGGCACAGGCTAGGCACAGGCTAGGCACAGGCTAGGCACAGGCTAGAATCTGGCTAGGCACAGGCTAGAATCTGGCTAGGCTCAGGCTAGGCACAGGATAGACACTGGCTAGGCACAGGCTAGACACTGGCTAGGCACAGTCTAGACACTGGCTAAGCACAGGCTAGTTACTGGCTAGGCACAGGCTAGACTTTGGCTAGGCACAGGCTAGACACCGGCTAGGCACAGGCTAGACACTAGCTAGGCACAGGCTAGACACTGGCTAGGCACAGGCTAGACTTTGGCTAGGCACAGGCTAGACACCGGCTAGGCACAGGCTAGACACTAGCTAGGCACAGGCTAGGCACAAGCTAGACTCAGGCTAGACACAGGCTAGACTCAGGCTAGACTCAGGCTAGACACTGGATAGGCACAGGCTAGACACTGGCTAGACACAGGCTAGAATCTGGCTAGGCACAGGCTAGGCACAGGATAGACACCGGCTAGGCACAGGCTATGCACATGCTAGCCACAGGCAAGGTACAGGCTAGACTCTGGCTAGGCACTGGCTAGACACTGGCTAGGCACAGTCTAGATACTGGCTAGGCACAGTCTAGACACTGGCTTGGCACAGGCTATGCACATGCTAGCCACAGGCAAGGTACAGGCTAGACACTGACTAGGCACAGGCTAGACATTGGCTAGGCACTGGCTAAACACTGGCTAGGCACAGGCTAGACACAGGCTAGACACAGGCTAGACACAGGCTAGACACAGGCTAGACTCAGGCTAGACACAGGCTAGACTCAGGCTAGACACAGGCTAGACACAGGCTAGACACAGGCTAGACACAGGCTAGACACAGGCTAGACAAATGCTAGACACAGGCTAGACACTGGCTAGACACAGGCTATACACTGGCTAGGCACAGGCTAGACACAGGCTAGATAGTGGCTAGGCACAGGCTAGACACTGGCTAGGCACAGGCAAGACACTGGCTAGGCACAGGCTAGACACTGGCTAGGCACAGGCGAGACACTGGCAAGGCACAGGCTAGACACTGGCTAGGCACAGGCTAGACACTGGCTAGGCACAGGCTAGACACAGGCTAGACAGTGGCTAGGCACTGGCTAGGCACAGGCTAGACTTTGGCTAGGCACAGGCTAGACACCGGCTAGGCACAGGCTAGACTCCGGCTAGGCACAGGTAAGACTCAGGTTAGACACTGGCTAGGCACAGGCAAAACACAGGCTAGACACTGGCTAGACACAGGCTAGAATCTGGTTAGGCGCAGGCTAGAATCTGGCTAGGCACAGGCTAGAATCTGGCTAGGCTCAGGCTAGGCACAGGATAGACACTGGCTAGGCACAGGCTAGACACTGGCTAGGCACAGTCTAGACACTGGCTTGGCACAGGCTATGCACATGCTAGCCACAGGCAAGGTACAGGCTATACACTGGCTAGGCACTGGCTAGGCACAGGCTAGACACTGGCTAGGCACAGGCTAGACACAGGCTAGACACTGGCTAGGCACAGGCTAGACACTGGCTAGGCACAGGCTAGACACTAGCTAGGCACAGGCTAGGCACAGGCTAGACTCAGGCTAGACACAGGCTAGACTCAGGCTAGACACAGGCTAGACACTGGCTAGACATAGGCTAGACACTGGATAGGCACAGGCTAGACACTGGATAGGCACAGGCTAGACACAGGCTAGACACAGGCTAGACACAGGCTAGGCACAGGCTAGACACAGGCTAGGCACAGGCTAGACACTGGCTAGCCACAGGCTAGACACTGGCTTGGCGCAGACTATACACTGGCTAGGAACAGGCTAGACACTGGCTAGGCCCAGGCTAGACTTTGGCTAGGCACAGGCTAGACACCGGCTAGGCACAGGCTAAACTCCGGCTAGGCACAGGTAAGACTCAGGTTAGACACTGGCTAGGCACAGGCAAAACATAGGCTAGACACTGGCTAGACACAGGCTAGAATCTGGCTAGATACAGGCTAGGCACAGGTTAGACTCTGGCTAGGCACAGGCTAGACACTGGCTACGCACAGTATAGACACTGGCTTGGCACAGGCTATGCACATGCTAGCCACAGGCAAGGTACAGGCTAGACACTGACTAGGCACAGGCTAGACACAGGCTAGACACAGGCTAGACACAGGCTAGACTCAGGCTAGACACAGGCTAGACACAGGCTAGACTCTGGCTAGGCACAGGCTAGACACAGGCTAGACACAGGCTAGACACAGGCTAGGCACAGGATAGACACTGGCTAGCCACAGGCTAGACACTGGCTTGGCACAGACTATACACTGGCTAGAAACAGGCTAGATACTGGCTTGGTACAGGCTAGACACAGGCTAGACACTGGCTAGGCAAAGGCTAGGCACTGGCTAGGCAAAGGCTAGGCACTGGCTAGTCACAAGATATGCACTGGCTAGGCACAGGTTAGGCACTGGCTAGGCATAGGCTAGACACAGGCTAGGCACAGGCTAGACATTGGCTAGGCTCAGGCTAGGAACAGGCTAGACACTGGCTAGGCACAGGCAAGGCACAGGCTAGACACTGGCTAGGCACTGGCTAGGCAAAGGTTAGGCACAGGATAGGCACAGGCTAGGCACAGGATAGGCACAGGCTAGGTACAGGCTAGACACTGGCTAGGAACCAGCTAGACACAGGCTAGACACTGGCTAGGCATAGGCAATGCACTGGCTAGACACTGGCTAGGCACAGGCTATGCACATGCCAGTCACAGGCAAGGCACATGCTAGACACTGGCTATGCACAGGCTAGACACTGGCTAGGGACAGTCTAGACACTGGCTTGGCACATAGCCAGACTGTGCACATGCTAGCCACAGGCAAGGTACAGGCTAGACACAGGCTAGACACTGGCTAGACACAGGCTAGACACAGGCTAGGCACAGGCTAGACACTGGCTAGGCACAGGCTAGACACTAGCTAGGCACAGGCTAGGCACAGGCTAGACACTAGCTAGGCACAGGCTAGGCACAGGCTAGATACAGGGAAGACACTGGCTAGGCACAGGCTAGACACTGGCTAGGCACGAAACTAGACACTGGCTGGGCACAGACTAGACACTGGCAAGGCACAGACTAGACACTGGCTAGGCACAGACTAGACACTGTCTAGGCACAGACTAGACACTGGCTAGGCACAGGCTAGACACCGGCTAGGCACAGGCTAGACTTTGGCTAGGCACAGGCTAGACTTTGGCTAGGCACAGGCTAGACACCGGCTGGGCACAGGCTAGACTCCGGCTAGGCACAGGCTAGACTCCGGCTAGGCACAGGCTAGACTCCGGCTAGGCACAGGTAAGACTCAGGTTAGACACTGGCTAGGCACAGGCAAAACACAGGCTAGACACTGGCTAGACACAGGCTAGAATCTGGCTAGACACAGGCTAGGCACTGGCTAAACACTGGCTAGGCACAGGCTAGACACAGGCTAGACACAGGCTAGACACAGGCTAGACACAGGCTAGACTCAGGCTAGACACAGGCTAGACTCAGGCTAGACACAGGCTAGACACAGGCTAGACACAGGCTAGACAAATGCTAGACACAGGCTAGACACTGGCTAGACACAGGCAAGACACTGGCTAGGCACAGGCTAGACACTGGCTAGGCACAGGCTAGACACTGGCTAGACACAGGCTAGATAGTGGCTAGGCACAGGCTAGACACTGGCTAGGCACAGGCAAGACACTGGCTAGGCACAGGCTAGACACTGGCTAGGCACAGGCTAGACACTGGCAAGGCACAGGCTAGACACTGGCTAGGCACAGGCTAGACACTGGCTAGGCACAGGCTAGACACAGGCTAGACAGTGGCTAGGCACTGGCTAGGCACAGGCTAGACTTTGGCTAGGCACAGGCTAGACACCGGCTAGGCACAGGCTAGACTCCGGCTAGGCACAGGTAAGACTCAGGTTAGACACTGGCTAGGCACAGGCAAAACACAGGCTAGACACTGGCTAGACACAGGCTAGAATCTGGTTAGGCGCAGGCTAGAATCTGGCTAGGCACAGGCTAGAATCTGGCTAGGCTCAGGCTAGGCACAGGATAGACACTGGCTAGGCACAGGCTAGACACTGGCTAGGCACAGTCTAGACACTGGCTTGGCACAGGCTATGCACATGCTAGCCACAGGCAAGGTACAGGCTAGACTCTGGCTAGGCACAGGCTATACACTGGCTAGGCACTGGCTAGGCACAGGCTAGACACTGGCTAGGCACAGGCTAGACACTGGCTAGGCACAGGCTAGACACTGGCTAGGCACAGGCTAGACACTAGCTAGGCACAGGCTAGGCACAGGCTAGACTCAGGCTAGACACAGGCTAGACTCAGGCTAGACACAGGCTAGACACTGGCTAGACATAGGCTAGACACTGGATAGGCACAGGCTAGACACTGGATAGGCACAGGCTAGACACAGGCTAGACACAGGCTAGACACAGGCTAGGCACAGGCTAGACACAGGCTAGGCACAGGCTAGACACTGGCTAGCCACAGGCTAGACACTGGCTTGGCACAGACTATACACTGGCTAGGAACAGGCTAGACACTGGCTAGGCCCAGGCTAGACTTTGGCTAGGCACAGGCTAGACACCGGCTAGGCACAGGCTAAACTCCGGCTAGGCACAGGTAAGACTCAGGTTAGACACTGGCTAGGCACAGGCAAAACACAGGCTAGACACTGGCTAGACACAGGCTAGAATCTGGCTAGATACAGGCTAGGCACAGGATAGACTCTGGCTAGGCACAGGCTAGACACTGGCTACGCACAGTATAGACACTGGCTTGGCACAGGCTATGCACATGCTAGCCACAGGCAAGGTACAGGCTAGACACTGTCTAGGCACAGGCTAGACACAGGCTAGACACAGGCTAGACTCAGGCTAGACACAGGCTAGACACAGGCTAGACTCTGGCTAGGCACAGGCTAGACACAGGCTAGACACAGGCTAGACACAGGCTAGGCACAGGATAGACACTGGCTAGCCACAGGCTAGCCACAGGCTAGACACTGGCTTGGCACAGACTATACACTGGCTAGGAACAGGCTAGATACTGGCTTGGTACAGGCTAGACACAGGCTAGACACTGGCTAGGCAAAGGCTAGGCACTGGCTAGGCAAAGGCTAGGCACTGGCTAGTCACAAGATATGCACTGGCTAGGCACAGGTTAGGCACTGGCTAGGCATAGGCTAGACACAGGCTAGGCACAGGCTAGACATTGGCTAGGCTCAGGCTAGGAACAGGCTAGACACTGGCTAGGCACAGGCAAGGCACAGGCTAGACACTGGCTAGGCACAGGCAAGGCACAGGCTAGACACTGGCTAGGCACTGGCTAGGCAAAGGTTAGGCACAGGATAGGCACAGGCTAGGCACAGGATAGGCACAGGCTAGGTACAGGCTAGACACTGGCTAGGAACCAGCTAGACACAGGCTAGACACTGGCTAGGCATAGGCAATGCACTGGCTAGACACTGGCTAGGCACAGGCTATGCACATGCCAGTCACAGGCAAGGCACATGCTAGACACTGGCTATGCACAGGCTAGACACTGGCTAGGGACAGTCTAGACACTGGCTTGGCACATAGCCAGGCTGTGCACATGCTAGCCACAGGCAAGGTACAGGCTAGACACAGGCTAGAAACTGGCTAGAAACAGGCTAGACACAGGCTAGGCACAGGCTAGACACTGGCTAGGCACAGGCTAGACACTAGCTAGGCACAGGCTAGGCACAGGCTAGATACAGGGCAGACACTGGCTAGGCACAGGCTAGACACTGGCTAGGCACGAAACTAGACACTGGCTGGGCACAGACTAGACACTGGCAAGGCACAGACTAGACACTGGCTAGGCACAGACTAGACACTGTCTAGGCACAGACTAGACACTGGCTAGGCACAGGCTAGACACCGGCTAGGCACAGGCTAGACTTTGGCTAGGCACAGGCTAGACTTTGGCTAGGCACAGGCTAGACACCGGCTGGGCACAGGCTAGACTCCGGCTAGGCACAGGCTAGACTCCGGCTAGGCACAGGCTAGACTCCGGCTAGGCACAGGTAAGACTCAGGTTAGACACTGGCTAGGCACAGGCAAAACACAGGCTAGACACTGGCTAAACACAGGCTAGAATCTGGCTAGACACAGGCTAGGCACAGGATAGACTCTGGCTAGGCACAGGATAGACACTGGCTACGCACAGTATAGACACTGGCATGGCACAGGCTATGCACATGCTAGCCACAGGCAAGGTACAGGCTAGACACTGACTAGGCACAGGCTAGACACTGGCTAGGCACAGGCTAGACACTGGCTAGGCACAGGCTAGACACTTGCTAGGCACAGGCTAGACACAGGCTAGACACAGGCTAGACACAGGCTAGACACAAGCTAGACTCAAGCTAGACACAGGCTAGACACAGGCTAGACACAGGCTGGACACAGGCTAGACACAGGCTAGACACTGGCTAGGCACAGGCTAGACACAGGCTCGACACAGGCTAGACACAGGCTAGACACAGGCTAGACACTGGCTAGACACAGGCTAGTCACAGGCTAGACACTGGCTAGGCACAGGCTAGACACTGGCTAGGCACAGGCTATGCACATGCTAGTCACAGGCAAGGTACAGGCTAGACTCTGGCTAGGCACAGGCTAGACACTGGCTTGGCACAGGTTATGCACATGCTAGCCACAGGCAAGGTACAGGCTAGACACTGACTAGGCACAGGCTAGACACTGGCTAGGCACAGGCTAGCGCTGGCTAGGCACGAAACGAGACACTGGCTAGGCACAGACTAGACACTGGCTAGGCACAGACTAGACACTGGCTAGGCACAGGCTAGACTTTGGGTAGGCACAGGCCAGACACCGGCTAGGCACAGGCTAGACTCCGGCTAGGCACAGGTAAGAATCAGGTTAGACACTGGCTAGGCACAAGCAAAATAGAGGCTAGACACTGGCTAGACACAGGCTAGAATCTGGCTAGGCACAGGCTAGGCACAGGCTAGACTCAGGCTAGACACAGGCTAGACAAATGCTAGACACAGGCTAGACACAGGCTAGACACAGGCTAGACAAATGCTAGACACAGGCTAGACACAGGCTAGACACAGGCTAATCACTGGCTAGGCACAGGCTAGACAGTGGCTAGGCACAGGCTAGACACTGGCTAGGCACAGGCTAGACACTGGCTAGGCACAGGCTAGACACTTGCTAGGCACAGGCTAGACACAGGCTAGACAGTGGCTAGGCACTGGCTAGGCACAGGCTAGACACAGGCTAGGCACAGGCTAGACAGAGGCTAGGCACAGGCTAGACACTGGCTAGCCACAGGCTAGACACTGGCTAGACACTGGCTTGGCACAGACTATACACTGGCTAGGAACAGGCTAGACACTGGCTAGGCACAGGCTAGACTTTGGCTAGGCACAGGCTAGACACCGGCTAGGCACAGGCTAAACTCCGGCTAGGCACAGGTAAGACTCAGGTTAGACACTGGCTAGGCACAGGCAAAACACAGGCTAGACACTGGCTAGACACAGGCTAGAATCTGGCTAGATACAGGCTAGGCACAGGATAGACTCTGGCTAGGCACAGGCTAGACACTGGCTACGCACAGTATAGACACTGGCTTGGCACAGGCTATGCACATGCTAGCCACAGGCAAGGTACAGGCTAGACACTGACTAGGCACAGGCTAGACACAGGCTAGACACAGGCTAGACACAGGATAGACTCAGGCTAGACACAGGCTAGACACAGGCTAGACACAGGCTAGACTCTGGCTAGGCACAGGCTAGACACAGGCTAGACACAGGCTAGACACAGGCTAGGCACAGGATAGACACTGGCTAGCCACAGGCTAGACACTGGCTTGGCACAGACTATACACTGGCTAGGAACAGGCTAGACACTGGCTTGGTACAGGCTAGACACAGGCTAGACACTGGCTAGGCAAAGGCTAGGCACTGGCTAGGCAAAGGCTAGGCACTGGCTAGTCACAAGATATGCACTGGCTAGGCACAGGTTAGGCACTGGCTAGGCACAGGCTAGACACAGGCTAGGCACAGGCTAGACATTGGCTAGGCTCAGGCTAGGAACAGGCTAGACACTGGCTAGGCACAGGCAAGGCACAGGCTAGACACTGGCTAGGCACTGGCTAGGCACAGGTTAGGCACAGGATAGGCACAGGCTAGGCACAGGATAGGCACAGGCTAGGTACAGGCTAGACACTGGCTAGGAACCAGCTAGACACAGGCTAGACACTGGCTAGGCATAGGCAATGCACTGGCTAGACACTGGCTAGGCACAGGCTATGCACATGCCAGTCACAGGCAAGGCACATGCTAGACACTGGCTATGCACAGGCTAGACACTGGCTAGGGACAGTCTAGACACTGGCTTGGCACATAGCCAGGCTGTGCACATGCTAGCCACAGGCAAGGTACAGGCTAGACACAGGCTAGACACTGGCTAGACACAGGCTAGACACAGGCTAGGCACAGGCTAGACACTGGCTAGGCACAGGCTAGACACTAGCTAGGCACAGGCTAGGCACAGGCTAGATACAGGGCAGACACTGGCTAGGCACAGGCTAGACACTGGCTGGGCACAGACTAGACACTGGCAAGGCACAGACTAGACACTGGCTAGGCACAGACTAGACACTGTCTAGGCACAGACTAGACACTGGCTAGGCACAGGCTAGACACCGGCTAGGCACAGGCTAGACTTTGGCTAGGCACAGGCTAGACTTTGGCTAGGCACAGGCTAGACTTTGGCTAGGCACAGGCTAGACACCGGCTAGGCACAGGCTAGACACCGGCTAGGCACAGGCTAGACTCCGGCTAGGCACAGGCTAGACTCCGGCTAGGCACAGGCTAGACTCCGGCTAGGCACAGGTAAGACTCAGGTTAGACACTGGCTAGACACAGGCTAGAATCTGGCTAGACACAGGCTAGGCACAGGATAGACTCTGGCTAGGCACAGGATAGACACTGGCTACGCACAGTATAGACACTGGCATGGCACAGGCTATGCACATGCTAGCCACAGGCAAGGTACAGGCTAGACACTGACTAGGCACAGGCTAGACACTGGCTAGGCACAGGCTAGACACTGGCTAGGCACAGGCTAGACACTTGCTAGGCACAGGCTAGACACAGGCTAGACACAGGCTAGACACAGGCTAGACACAAGCTAGACTCAAGCTAGACACAGGCTAGACACAGGCTAGACACAGGCTGGACACAGGCTAGACACAGGCTAGACACTGGCTAGGCACAGGCTAGACACAGGCTAGACACAGGCTAGACACAGGCTAGACACAGGCTAGACACAGGCTAGATACAGGTTAGGCACAGGCTAGACACTGGCTAGGCACAGGCTAGACACTGGCTAGGCACAGGCTATGCACATGCTAGCCACAGGCAAGGTACAGGCTAGACTCTGGCTAGGCACAGGCTAGACACTGGCTTGGCACAGGTTATGCACATGCTAGCCACAGGCAAGGTACAGGCTAGACACTGACTAGGCACAGGCTAGACACTGGCTAGGCACAGGCTAGCGCTGGCTAGGCACGAAACTAGACACTGGCTAGGCACAGACTAGACACTGGCTAGGCACAGACTAGACACTGGTTAGGCATAGGCTAGACTTTGGGTAGGCACAGGCCAAACACCGGCTAGGCACAGGCTAGACTCCGGCTAGGCACAGGTAAGAATCAGGTTAGACACTGGCTAGGCACAGGCAAAATACAGGCTAGACACTGGCTAGACACAGGCTAGAATCTGGCTAGGCACAGGCTAGGCACAGGCTAGACTCAGGCTAGACACAGGCTAGACACAGGCTAGACACAGGCTAGACACAGGCTAGACACAGGCTAGACAAATGATAGACACAGGCTAGACACAGGCTAGACACGGGCTAATCACTGGCTAGGCACAGGCTAGACAGTGGCTAGGCACAGGCTAGACACTGGCTAGGCACAGGCTGGACACTGGCTAGGCACAGGCTAGACACTTGCTAGGCACAGGCTAGACACAGGCTAGACACCGGCTAGGCACAGGCTAGACTCCGGCTAGGCACAGGTAAGACTCAGGTTAGACACTGGCTAGACACAGGCTAGAATCTGGCTAGACACAGGCTAGGCACAGGATAGACTCTGGCTAGGCACAGGCTAGACACTGGCTACACACAGTATAGACACTGGCTTGGCACAGGCTATGCACAGGCTATGCACATGCTTGCCACAGGCACAGGCTAGACTCCGGCTAGGCACAGGTAAGAATCAGGTTAGACACTGGCTAGGCACAGGCAAAATACAGGCTAGACACTGGCTAGACACAGGCTAGAATCTGGCTAGGCACAGGCTAGGCACAGGCTAGACTCAGGCTAGACACAGGCTAGACACAGGCTAGACACAGGCTAGACACAGGCTAGACACAGGCTAGACAAATGCTAGACACAGGCTAGACACAGGCTAGACACGGGCTAATCACTGGCTAGGCACAGGCTAGACACGGGCTAATCACTGGCTAGGCACAGGCTAGACAGTGGCTAGGCACAGGCTAGACACTGGCTAGGCACAGGCTAGACACAGGCTAGACACAGGCTAGACACAGGCTAGACACAGGCTAGACACAGGCTAGACACAGGCTAGGCACAGGCTAGACACTGGCTAGCCACAGGCTAGACACTGGCTAGCCACAGGCTAGACACTGGCTAGCCACAGGCTAGACACTGGCTAGGCACAGGCTAGACACCGGCTAGGCACAGGCTAGACACCGGCTAGGCACAGGCTAAGCTCCGGCTAGGCACAGGTAAGACTCAGGTTAGACACTGGCTAGGCACAGGCAAAACACAGGCTAGACACTGGCTAGACACAGGCTAGATACAGGCTAGGCACAGGATAGACTCTGGCTAGGTACAGGCTAGACACTGGCTACGCACAGTATAGATACTGGCTTGGCACAGGCTATGCACATGCTAGCGACAGGCAAGGTACAGGCTAGACACCGACTAGGCACAGGCTAGACACAGGCTAGACACAGGCTAGACACAGGCTAGACTCAGGCTAGACACAGGCTAGACACAGGCTAGAAACAGGCTAGACTCTGGCTAGGCACAGGCTAGACACAGTCTAGACACAGGCTAGACACAGGCTAGACACAGGCTAGGCACAGGATAGACACTGGCTAGCCACAGGCTAGACACTGGCTTGGCACAGACTATACACTGGCTAGGAACAGGCTAGACACTGGCTTGGTACAGGCTAGACACAGGCTAGACACTGGCTAGGCAAAGGCTAGGCACTGGCTAGGCAAAGGCTAGGCACTGGCTAGTCACAAGATATGCACTGGCTAGGCACAGGTTAGGCACTGGCTAGGCACAGGCTAGACACAGGCTAGGCACAGGCTAGACATTGGCTAGGCTTAGGCTAGGAACAGGCTAGACACTGGCTAGGCACAGGCAAGGCACAGGCTAGACACTGGCTAGGCACAGGCTAGGCACAGGTTAGGCACAGGATAGGCACTGGCTAGGCACAGGATAGGCACAGGCTAGGCACAGGCTAGGCACAGGATAGGCACAGGCTAGGCACAGGCTAGGCACAGGATAGGCACAGGCTAGGCACAGGCTAGACACTGGCTAAGAACCAGCTAGACACAGGCTAGACACTGGCTAGGCATAGGCAATGCACTGGCTAGACACTGGCTAGGCACAGGCTATGCACATGCCAGTCACAGGCAAGGCACATGCTAGACACTGGCTATGCACAGGCTAGACACTGGCTAGGGACAGTCTAGACACTGGCTTGGCACATAGCCAGGCTGTGCACATGCTAGCCACAGGCAAGGTACAGGCTAGACACAGGCTAGACACAGGCTAGACACAGGCTAGACACAGGCTAGACACAGGCTAGGCACAGGATAGACACTGGCTAGGCACAGGCTAGACACTGGCTAGGCACAGGCTATGCACATGCTAGCCACAGGCAAGGTACAGGCTAGACTCTGGCTAGGCACAGGCTAGACACTGGCTTGGCACAGGTTATGCACATGCTAGCCACAGGCAAGGTACAGGCTAGACACTGACTAGGCACAGGCTAGACACTGGCTAGGCACAGGCTAGCGCTGGCTAGGCACGAAACTAGACACTGGCTAGGCACAGACTAGACACTGGCTAGGCACAGACTAGACACTGGTTAGGCACAGGCTAGACTTTGGGTAGGCACAGGCCAGACACCGGCTAGGCACAGGCTAGACTCCGGCTAGGCACAGGTAAGAATCAGGCTAGACACTGGCTAGGCACAGGCTAGACACTTGCTGGGCACAGGCTAGACACAGGCTAGACACCGGCTAGGCACAGGCTAGACTCCGGCTAGGCACAGGTAAGACTCAGGTTAGACACTGGCTAGACACAGGCTAGAATCTGGCTAGACACAGGCTAGGCACAGGGATAGACTCTGGCTAGGCACAGGCTAGACACTGGCTACACACAGTATAGACACTGGCTTGGCACAGGCTATGCACAGGCTATGCACATGCTTGCCACAGGCAAGGTACAGGCTAGACACTGACTAGGCACAGGCTAGACACTGGCTAGGCACAGGCTAGACACAGGCTAGACACAGGCTAGACACAGGCTAGACACAGGCTAGACACAGGCTAGACACAGGCTAGACACAGGCTAGACACAGGCTAGGCACAGGCTAGACACAGGCTAGACACAGGCTAGGCACAGGCTAGACACTGGCTAGCCACAGGCTAGACACTGGCTTGGCACAGACTATACACTGGCTAGGAACAGGCTAGACACTGGCTAGGCACAGGCTAGACTTTGGCTAGGCACAGGCTAGACACCGGCTAGGCACAGGCTAAGCTCCGGCTAGGCACAGGTAAGACTCAGGTTAGACACTAGCTAGGCACAGGCAAAACACAGGCTAGACACTGGCTAGACACAGGCTAGATACAGGCTAGGCACAGGCTAGACACTGGCTACGCACAGTATAGATACTGGCTTGGCACAGGCTATGCACATGCTAGCCACAGGCAAGGTACAGGCTAGACACCGACTAGGCACAGGCTAGACACAGGCTAGACACAGGCTAGACTCAGGCTAGACACAGGCTAGACACAGGCTAGACACAGGCTAGACTCTGGCTAGGCACAGGCTAGACACAGTCTAGACACAGGCTAGACACAGGCTAGACACAGGCTAGACACAGGCTAGGCACAGGATAGACACTGGCTAGCCACAGGCTAGACACTGGCTTGGCACAGACTATACACTGGCTAGGAACAGGCTAGACACTGGCTTGGTACAGGCTAGACACAGGCTAGACACTGGCTAGGCAAAGGCTAGGCACTGGCTAGGCAAAGGCTAGGCACTGGCTAGTCACAAGATATGCACTGGCTAGGCACAGGTTAGGCACTGGCTAGGCACAGGCTAGACACAGGCTAGGCACAGGCTAGACATTGGCTAGGCTCAGGCTAGGAACAGGCTAGACACTGGCTAGGCACAGGCAAGGCACAGGCTAGACACTGGCTAGGCACAGGCTAGGCACAGGTTAGGCACAGGATAGGCACAGGCTAGGCACAGGATAGGCACAGGCTAGGCACAGGCTAGGCACAGGATAGGCACAGGCTAGGCACAGGCTAGGCACAGGATAGGCACAGGCTAGGCACAGGCTAGACACTGGCTAAGAACCAGCTAGACACAGGCTAGACACTGGCTAGGCATAGGCAATGCACTGGCTAGACACTGGCTAGGCACAGGCTATGCACATGCCAGTCACAGGCAAGGCACATGCTAGACACTGGCTATGCACAGGCTAGACACTGGCTAGGGACAGTCTAGACACTGGCTTGGCACATAGCCAGGCTGTGCACATGCTAGCCACAGGCAAGGTACAGGCTAGACACAGGCTAGACACAGGCTAGACACAGGCTAGACACAGGCTAGACACAGGCTAGGCACAGGATAGACACTAGCTAGCCACAGGCTAGACACTGGCTTGGCACAGACTATACACTGGCTAGGAACAGGCTAGACACTGGCTTGGTACAGGCTAGACACAGGCTAGACACTGGCTAGGCAAAGGCTAGGCACTGGCTAGGCAAAGGCTTGGCACTGGCTAGTCAAAAGATATGCACTGGCTAGACATTGGCTAGGCACAGGCTAGACATTGGCTAGGCTCAGGCTAGGTACAGGCTAGACACTGGCTAGACACAGGCTAGACACAGGCTAGACACAGGCTAGACACAGGCTAGGCACAGGATAGACACTAGCTAGCCACAGGCTAGACACTGGCTTGGCACAGACTATACACTGGCTAGGAACAGGCTAGACACTGGCTTGGTACAGGCTAGACACAGGCTAGACACTGGCTAGGCACAGGCTAGACACTGGCTAGGCACAGGCTATGCACATGCTAGCCACAGGCAAGGTACAGGCTAGACTCTGGCTAGGCACAGGCTAGACACTGGCTTGGCACAGGTTATGCACATGCTAGCCACAGGCAAGGTACAGGCTAGACACTGACTAGGCACAGGCTAGACACTGGCTAGGCACAGGCTAGCGCTGGCTAGGCACGAAACTAGACACTGGCTAGGCACAGACTAGACACTGGCTAGGCACAGACTAGACACTGGTTAGGCATAGGCTAGACTTTGGGTAGGCACAGGCCAAACACCGGCTAGGCACAGGCTAGACTCCGGCTAGGCACAGGTAAGAATCAGGTTAGACACTGGCTAGGCACAGGCAAAATACAGGCTAGACACTGGCTAGACACAGGCTAGAATCTGGCTAGGCACAGGCTAGGCACAGGCTAGACTCAGGCTAGACACAGGCTAGACACAGGCTAGACACAGGCTAGACACAGGCTAGACACAGGCTAGACAAATGATAGACACAGGCTAGACACAGGCTAGACACGGGCTAATCACTGGCTAGGCACAGGCTAGACAGTGGCTAGGCACAGGCTAGACACTGGCTAGGCACAGGCTGGACACTGGCTAGGCACAGGCTAGACACTTGCTAGGCACAGGCTAGACACAGGCTAGACACCGGCTAGGCACAGGCTAGACTCCGGCTAGGCACAGGTAAGACTCAGGTTAGACACTGGCTAGACACAGGCTAGAATCTGGCTAGACACAGGCTAGGCACAGGATAGACTCTGGCTAGGCACAGGCTAGACACTGGCTACACACAGTATAGACACTGGCTTGGCACAGGCTATGCACAGGCTATGCACATGCTTGCCACAGGCACAGGCTAGACTCCGGCTAGGCACAGGTAAGAATCAGGTTAGACACTGGCTAGGCACAGGCAAAATACAGGCTAGACACTGGCTAGACACAGGCTAGAATCTGGCTAGGCACAGGCTAGGCACAGGCTAGACTCAGGCTAGACACAGGCTAGACACAGGCTAGACACAGGCTAGACACAGGCTAGACACAGGCTAGACACAGGCTAGACACAGGCTAGACAAATGCTAGACACAGGCTAGACACAGGCTAGACACGGGCTAATCACTGGCTAGGCACAGGCTAGACAGTGGCTAGGCACAGGCTAGACACTGGCTAGGCACAGGCTAGACACAGGCTAGACACAGGCTAGACACAGGCTAGACACAGGCTAGACACAGGCTAGACACAGGCTAGGCACAGGCTAGACACTGGCTAGCCACAGGCTAGACACTGGCTAGCCACAGGCTAGACACTGGCTAGCCACAGGCTAGACACTGGCTAGGCACAGGCTAGACACCGGCTAGGCACAGGCTAGACACCGGCTAGGCACAGGCTAAGCTCCGGCTAGGCACAGGTAAGACTCAGGTTAGACACTGGCTAGGCACAGGCAAAACACAGGCTAGACACTGGCTAGACACAGGCTAGATACAGGCTAGGCACAGGATAGACTCTGGCTAGGTACAGGCTAGACACTGGCTACGCACAGTATAGATACTGGCTTGGCACAGGCTATGCACATGCTAGCGACAGGCAAGGTACAGGCTAGACACCGACTAGGCACAGGCTAGACACAGGCTAGACACAGGCTAGACACAGGCTAGACTCAGGCTAGACACAGGCTAGACACAGGCTAGAAACAGGCTAGACTCTGGCTAGGCACAGGCTAGACACAGTCTAGACACAGGCTAGACACAGGCTAGACACAGGCTAGGCACAGGATAGACACTGGCTAGCCACAGGCTAGACACTGGCTTGGCACAGACTATACACTGGCTAGGAACAGGCTAGACACTGGCTTGGTACAGGCTAGACACAGGCTAGACACTGGCTAGGCAAAGGCTAGGCACTGGCTAGGCAAAGGCTAGGCACTGGCTAGTCACAAGATATGCACTGGCTAGGCACAGGTTAGGCACTGGCTAGGCACAGGCTAGACACAGGCTAGACACTGGCTAGGCACAGGCAAGGCACAGGCTAGACACTGGCTAGGCACAGGCTAGGCACAGGTTAGGCACAGGATAGGCACTGGCTAGGCACAGGATAGGCACAGGCTAGGCACAGGCTAGGCACAGGATAGGCACAGGCTAGGCACAGGCTAGGCACAGGATAGGCACAGGCTAGGCACAGGCTAGACACTGGCTAAGAACCAGCTAGACACAGGCTAGACACTGGCTAGGCATAGGCAATGCACTGGCTAGACACTGGCTAGGCACAGGCTATGCACATGCCAGTCACAGGCAAGGCACATGCTAGACACTGGCTATGCACAGGCTAGACACTGGCTAGGGACAGTCTAGACACTGGCTTGGCACATAGCCAGGCTGTGCACATGCTAGCCACAGGCAAGGTACAGGCTAGACACAGGCTAGACACAGGCTAGACACAGGCTAGACACAGGCTAGACACAGGCTAGGCACAGGATAGACACTGGCTAGGCACAGGCTAGACACTGGCTAGGCACAGGCTATGCACATGCTAGCCACAGGCAAGGTACAGGCTAGACTCTGGCTAGGCACAGGCTAGACACTGGCTTGGCACAGGTTATGCACATGCTAGCCACAGGCAAGGTACAGGCTAGACACTGACTAGGCACAGGCTAGACACTGGCTAGGCACAGGCTAGCGCTGGCTAGGCACGAAACTAGACACTGGCTAGGCACAGACTAGACACTGGCTAGGCACAGACTAGACACTGGTTAGGCACAGGCTAGACTTTGGGTAGGCACAGGCCAGACACCGGCTAGGCACAGGCTAGACTCCGGCTAGGCACAGGTAAGAATCAGGCTAGACACTGGCTAGGCACAGGCTAGACACTTGCTAGGCACAGGCTAGACACAGGCTAGACACCGGCTAGGCACAGGCTAGACTCCGGCTAGGCACAGGTAAGACTCAGGTTAGACACTGGCTAGACACAGGCTAGAATCTGGCTAGACACAGGCTAGGCACAGGATAGACTCTGGCTAGGCACAGGCTAGACACTGGCTACACACAGTATAGACACTGGCTTGGCACAGGCTATGCACAGGCTATGCACATGCTTGCCACAGGCAAGGTACAGGCTAGACACTGACTAGGCACAGGCTAGACACTGGCTAGGCACAGGCTAGACACAGGCTAGACACAGGCTAGACACAGGCTAGACACAGGCTAGACACAGGCTAGACACAGGCTAGACACAGGCTAGACACAGGCTAGGCACAGGCTAGACACAGGCTAGACACAGGCTAGGCACAGGCTAGACACTGGCTAGCCACAGGCTAGACACTGGCTTGGCACAGACTATACACTGGCTAGGAACAGGCTAGACACTGGCTAGGCACAGGCTAGACTTTGGCTAGGCACAGGCTAGACACCGGCTAGGCACAGGCTAAGCTCCGGCTAGGCACAGGTAAGACTCAGGTTAGACACTAGCTAGGCACAGGCAAAACACAGGCTAGACACTGGCTAGACACAGGCTAGATACAGGCTAGGCACAGGCTAGACACTGGCTACGCACAGTATAGATACTGGCTTGGCACAGGCTATGCACATGCTAGCCACAGGCAAGGTACAGGCTAGACACCGACTAGGCACAGGCTAGACACAGGCTAGACACAGGCTAGACTCAGGCTAGACACAGGCTAGACACAGGCTAGACACAGGCTAGACTCTGGCTAGGCACAGGCTAGACACAGTCTAGACACAGGCTAGACACAGGCTAGACACAGGCTAGACACAGGCTAGGCACAGGATAGACACTGGCTAGCCACAGGCTAGACACTGGCTTGGCACAGACTATACACTGGCTAGGAACAGGCTAGACACTGGCTTGGTACAGGCTAGACACAGGCTAGACACTGGCTAGGCAAAGGCTAGGCACTGGCTAGGCAAAGGCTAGGCACTGGCTAGTCACAAGATATGCACTGGCTAGGCACAGGTTAGGCACTGGCTAGGCACAGGCTAGACACAGGCTAGGCACAGGCTAGACATTGGCTAGGCTCAGGCTAGGAACAGGCTAGACACTGGCTAGGCACAGGCAAGGCACAGGCTAGACACTGGCTAGGCACAGGCTAGGCACAGGCTAGGCACAGGATAGGCACAGGCTAGGCACAGGATAGGCACAGGCTAGGCACAGGCTAGGCACAGGATAGGCACAGGCTAGGCACAGGCTAGGCACAGGATAGGCACAGGCTAGGCACAGGCTAGACACTGGCTAGGCACAGGCTAGGCACAGGCTAGACACTGGCTAGGCATAGGCAATGCACTGGGTAGACACAGGCTAGGCACAGGCTATGCACATGCCAGTCACAGGCAAGGCACATGCTAGACACTGGCTATGCACAGGCTAGACACTGGCTAGGGACAGTCTAGACACTGGCTTGGCACATAGCCAGGCTGTGCACATGCTAGCCACAGGCAAGGTACAGGCTAGACACAGGCTAGACACAGGCTAGACACAGGCTAGACACAGGCTAGACACAGGCTAGGCACAGGATAGACACTAGCTAGCCACAGGCTAGACACTGGCTTGGCACAGACTATACACTGGCTAGGAACAGGCTAGACACTGGCTTGGTACAGGCTAGACACAGGCTAGACACTGGCTAGGCAAAGGCTAGGCACTGGCTAGGCAAAGGCTTGGCACTGGCTAGTCAAAAGATATGCACTGGCTAGACATTGGCTAGGCACAGGCTAGACATTGGCTAGGCTCAGGCTAGGTACAGGCTAGACACTGGCTAGGCATAGGCAATGCACTGGGTAGACACAGGCTAGGCACAGGCTATGCACATGCCAGTCACAGGCAAGGCACATGCTAGACACTGGCTATGCACAGGTTAGACACTGGCTAGGGACAGTCTAGACACTGGCTTGGCACATAGCCAGGCTGTGCACATGCTAGCCACAGGCAAGGTACAGGCTAGACACAGGCTAGACACTGGCTAGACACAGGCTAGACACAGGCTAGGCACAGGCTAGACACTGTCTAGGCACAGGCTAGACTTTGGCTAGGCACAGGCTAGGCACAGGCTAGATACAGGGTAGACACTGGCTTGGCACAGGCTAGACACTGGCTAGGCACGAAACTAGACACTGGCTGGGCACAGACTAGACACTGGCAAGGCACAGACTAGACACTGGCTAGGCACAGACTAGACACTGTCTAGGGACAGACTAGACACTGGCTAGGCACAGGCTAGACACCGGCTAGGCACAGGCTAGACTTTGGCTAGGCACAGGCTAGACACCGGCTAGGCACAGGCTAGACACCGGCTAGGCACAGGCTAGACTCCGGCTAGGCACAGGCTAGACTCCGGCTAGGCACAGGCTAGACTCCGGCTAGGCACAGGCTAGACTCCGGCTAGGCACAGGTAAGACTCAGGTTAGACACTGGCTAGGCACATGCAAAACACAGGCTAGACACTGGCTAGACACAGGCTAGAATCTGGCTAGACACAGGCTAGGCACAGGATAGACTCTGGCTAGGCACAGGATAGACACTGGCTACGCACAGTATAGACACTGGCATGGCACAGGCTATGCACATGCTAGCCACAGGCAAGGTACAGGCTAGACACTGACTAGGCCCAGGCTAGACACTGGCTAGGCACAGGCTAGACACTGGCTAGACACAGGCTAGACACTTGCTAGGCACAGGCTAGACACAGGCTAGACACAGGCTGGACACAGGCTAGACACAAGCTAGACTCAAGCTAGGCACAGGCTAGACTCCGGCTAGGCACAGGCTAGACTCCGGCTAGGCACAGGCTAGACTCCGGCTAGGCACAGGTAAGACTCAGGTTAGACACTGGCTAGGCACAGGCAAAACACAGGCTAGACACTGGCTAGACACAGGCTAGAATCTGGCTACACACAGGCTAGGCACAGGATAGACTCTGGCTAGGCAGAGGATAGACACTGGCTACGCACAGTATAGACACTGGCATGGCACAGGCTATGCACATGCTAGCCACAGGCAAGGCACCTGCTAGACACTGGCTATGCACAGGCTAGACACTGGCTAGGGACAGTCTAGACACTGGCTTGGCACATAGCCAGGCTGTGCACATGCTAGCCACAGGCAAGGTACAAGCTAGACACAGGCTAGACACAGGCTAGACACAGGCTAGACACAGGCTAGACACAGGCTAGACACAGGCTAGACACAGGCTAGGCACAGGATAGACACTGGCTAGGCACAGGCTAGACACTGGCTAGGCACAGGCTATGCACATGCTAGCCACAGGCAAGGTACAGGCTAGACTCTGGCTAGGCACAGGCTAGACACTGGCTTGGCACAGGTTATGCACATGCTAGCCACAGGCAAGGTACAGGCTAGACACTGACTAGGCACAGGCTAGACACTGGCTAGGCACAGGCTAGCGCTGGCTAGGCACGAAACTAGACATTGGCTAGGCACAGACTAGACACTGGCTAGGCACAGACTAGACACTGGTTAGGCACAGGCTAGACTTTGGGTAGGCACAGGCCAGACACCGGCTAGGCACAGGCTAGACTCCGGCTAGGCACAGGCTAGACACCGGCTAGGCACAGGCTAGACACTGGCTAGGCACAGGCTAGACACTGGCTAGGCACAGGCTAGACACAGGCTAGGCACAGGCTAGACACTGGCTTGGCACAGGCTAGACACTGGCTAGGCACGAAACTAGACACTGGCTGGGCACAGACTAGACACTGGCAAGGCACAGACTAGACACTGGCTAGGCACAGACTAGACACTGTCTAGGGACAGACTAGACACTGGCTAGGCACAGGCTAGACACCGGCTAGGCACAGGCTAGACTTTGGCTAGGCACAGGCTAGACACCGGCTAGGCACAGGCTAGACACCGGCTAGGCACAGGCTAGACTCCGGCTAGGCACAGGCTAGACTCCGGCTAGGCACAGGCTAGACTCCGGCTAGGCACAGGCTAGACTCCGGCTAGGCACAGGTAAGACTCAGGTTATACACTGGCTAGGCACAGGCAAAACACAGGCTAGACACTGGCTAGACACAGGCTAGAATCTGGCTAGACACAGGCTAGGCACAGGATAGACTCTGGCTAGGCACAGGATAGACACTGGCTACGCACAGTATAGACACTGGCATGGCACAGGCTATGCACATGCTAGCCACAGGCAAGGTACAGGCTAGACACTGACTAGGCCCAGGCTAGACACTGGCTAGGCACAGGCTAGACACTGGCTAGACACAGGCTAGACACTTGCTAGGCACAGGCTAGACACAGGCTAGACACAGGCTGGACACAGGCTAGACACAAGCTAGACTCAAGCTAGGCACAGGCTAGACTCCGGCTAGGCACAGGCTAGACTCCGGCTAGGCACAGGCTAGACTCCGGCTAGGCACAGGTAAGACTCAGGTTAGACACTGGCTAGGCACAGGCAAAACACAGGCTAGACACTGGCTAGACACAGGCTAGAATCTGGCTACACACAGGCTAGGCACAGGATAGACTCTGGCTAGGCAGAGGATAGACACTGGCTACGCACAGTATAGACACTGGCATGGCACAGGCTATGCACATGCTAGCCACAGGCAAGGCACCTGCTAGACACTGGCTATGCACAGGCTAGACACTGGCTAGGGACAGTCTAGACACTGGCTTGGCACATAGCCAGGCTGTGCACATGCTAGCCACAGGCAAGGTACAAGCTAGACACAGGCTAGACACAGGCTAGACACAGGCTAGACACAGGCTAGACACAGGCTAGACACAGGCTAGGCACAGGATAGACACTGGCTAGGCACAGGCTAGACACTGGCTAGGCACAGGCTATGCACATGCTAGCCACAGGCAAGGTACAGGCTAGACTCTGGCTAGGCACAGGCTAGACACTGGCTTGGCACAGGTTATGCACATGCTAGCCACAGGCAAGGTACAGGCTAGACACTGACTAGGCACAGGCTAGACACTGGCTAGGCACAGGCTAGCGCTGGCTAGGCACGAAACTAGACACTGGCTAGGCACAGACTAGACACTGGCTAGGCACAGACTAGACACTGGTTAGGCACAGGCTAGACTTTGGGTAGGCACAGGCCAGACACCGGCTAGGCACAGGCTAGACTCCGGCTAGGCACAGGCTAGACACCGGCTAGGCACAGGCTAGACACTGGCTAGGCACAGGCTAGACACTGGCTAGGCACAGGCTAGACACAGGCTAGGCACAGGCTAGACACTGGCTAGGCACAGGCTAGACACTGGCTAGGCACAGGCTAGAGACAGGCTAGACAGTGGCTAGGCACTGGCTACGCACAGGCTAGACTTTGGCTAGGCACAGGCTAGACACCGGCTAGGCACAGGCTACACTCCGGCTAGGCACAGGTAAGACTCAGGTTAGACACTGGCTAGACACAGGCTAGGCACAGGATAGACTCTGGCTAGGCACAGGCTAGACACTGGCTACGCACAGTATAGACACTGGCTTGGCACAGGCTATGCACATGCTTGCCACAGGCAAGGTACAGGCTAGACACTGACTAGGCACAGGCTAGACACTGGCTAGGCATAGGCTAGACACAGGCTAGACACAGGCTAGGCACAGGTTAGACACTGGCTAGCCACAGGCTAGACACTGGCTTGGCACAGACCATACACTGGCTAGGAACAGGCTAGACACTGGCTAGGCACAGGCTAGACACTGGCTAGGCACAGGCTAGACACCGGCTAGGCACAGGCTAGACTCCGGCTAGGCACAGGTAAGACTCAGGTTAGACACTGGCTAGGCACAGGCAAAACACAGGCTAGACACTGGCTAGACACAGGCTAGAATCTGGCTAGACACAGGCTAGGCACAGGATAGACTCTGGCTAGGCACAGGCTAGACACTGGCTACGCACAGTATAGACACTGGCTTGGCACAGGCTATGCACATGCTAGCCACAGGCAAGGTACAGGCTAGACACTGACTAGGCACAGGCTAGACACTGGCTAGGCACAGGCTAGACATTGGCTAGGCACAGGCTAGACACAGGCTAGACACAGGCTAGACACAGGCTAGACTCAGGCTAGACACAGGCTAGACACAGGCTAGACACAGGCTGGACACAGGCTAGACACAGGCTGGACACAGGCTAGACACAGGCTAGACACAGGCTAGACACTAGCTAGACACTGTCTAGACACTGGCTAGACACTGGCTAGACACTGGCTAGACACTGGCTAGGCACAGGCTAGACACAGGCTAGGCACAGGCTAGACACAGGCTAGACACAGGCTAGACACAGGCTAGACACAGGCTAGGCACAGGCTAGACACTGGCTTGGCACAGACTATACACTGGCTAGGAACAGGCTAGACACTGGCTTGGTACAGGCTAGACACAGGCTAGACACTGGCTAGGCAAAGGCTAGGCACTGGCTTGGCACAGGCTAGGCACTGGCTAGGCACTGGCTAGTCACAAGATAGGCACTGGCTAGGCACAGGTTAGGCACTGGCTAGGCACAGGCTAGACACAGGCTAGGCACAGGCTAGACATTGGCTAGGCTCAGGCTAGGAACAGGCTAGACATTGGCTAGACACAGGCAGGCACAGGCTAGACACTGGCTAGGCACAGGCTAGGCACAGGCTAGGCACAGGATAGGCACAGGCTAGGCACAGGCTAGGCGCAGGATAGGCACAGGCTAGGCACAGGCTAGACACTGGCTAAGAACCAGCTAGACACAGGCTAGACACTGGCTAGGCATAGGCAATGCACTGGCTAGACACTGGCTAGGCATAGGCTATGCACTTGCCAGTCACAGGCAAGGCACATGCTAGACACTGGCTATGCACAGGCTAGACACTGGCTAGGGACAGTCTAGACACTGGCTTGGCACATAGCCAGGCTATGCACATGCTAGCCACAGGCAAGGTACAGGCTAGACACAGGCCAGACACTGGCTAGACACAGGCTAGACACAGGCTAGGCACAGGCTAGACACTGGCTAGGCACAGGCTAGACACTAGCTGTGCACAGGCTAGGCACAGTCTAGATACAGTGTAGACACTGGCTAGGCACAGGCTAGACACTGGCTAGGCACGAAACTAGACTCTGGCTAGGCACAGACTAGACACTGGCTAGGCACAGACTAGACACTGGCTAGGCACAGACTAGACACTGGCTAGGCACAGACTAGACACTGGCTAGGCACAGACTAGACTTTGGCTAGGCACAGGCTAGACACCGGCTAGGCACAGGCTAGACTCCGGCTAGGCACAGGTAAGACTCAGGTTAGACACTGGCTAGGCACAGGCAAAACACAGGCTAGACACTGGCTAGACACTGGCTAGGCACAGGCTAGACACAGGCTAGGCACAGGATAGACTCTGGCTAGGCACAGGCTAGACACTGGCTACGCACAGTATAGACACTGGCTTGGCACAGGCTATGCACATGCTCGCCACAGGCAAGGTAAAGGCTAGACACAACCCTAGGCACAGGCTAGACACAGGCTAGACACAGGCTAGACACAGGCTAGACACAGGCTAGACACAGGCTAGGAACAGGCTAGACACTGGCTAGGCACAGGCTAGACACTGGCTAGGCACAGGCTAGACACAGGCTAGACACAGGCTAGACACAGGCTAGACTCAGGCTAGACACAGGCTAGACATTGGCTAGGCTCAGGCTAGGAACAGGCTAGACACTGGCTAGGCACAGTCTAGACACTGGCTTGGCACATAGCCAGGCTATGCACATGCAAGCCACAGGCAAGGTACAGGCTAGACACAGGCCAGACACTGGCTAGACACAGGCTAGACACAGGCTAGGCACAGGCTAGACACTAGCTAGGCACAGGCTAGGCACAGGCTAGGCACAGGCTAGACACAGGCTAGGCACAGGCTAGACACAGGCTAGACACAGGCTAGGAACAGGCTAGACACTGGCTAGGCACAGGCTAGACACTGGCTAGGCACAGGCTAGACACAGGCTAGACACAGGCTAGACACAGGCTAGACTCAGGCTAGACACAGGCTAGACATTGGCTAGGCTCAGGCTAGGAACAGGCTAGACACTGGCTAGGCACAGTCTAGACACTGGCTTGGCACATAGCCAGGCTATGCACATGCAAGCCACAGGCAAGGTACAGGCTAGACACAGGCCAGACACTGGCTAGACACAGGCTAGACACAGGCTAGGCACAGGCTAGACACTAGCTAGGCACAGGCTAGATACAGGGTAGACACTGGCTAGGCACAGGCTAGACACTGGCTAGGCACGAAACTAGACACAGGCTAGGCACAGACTAGACACTGGCTAGGCGCAGGATAGACTCTGGCTAGGCACAGGCTAGACACTGGCTACGCACAGTATAGACACTGGCTTGGCACAGGCTATGCACATGCTAGCCACAGGCAAGGTACAGGCTAGACACTGACTAGGCACAGGCTAGACACTGGCTAGGCACAGGCTAGACATTGGCTAGGCACACGCTAGACACAGGCTAGACACAGGCTAGACTCAGGCTAGACACAGGCTAGACACAGGCTAGACACAGGCTGGACACAGGCTAGACACATGCTGGACACAGGCTAGACACAGGCTAGACACAGGCTAGACACTGGCTAGACACTGGCTAGACACTGGCTAGACACTGGCTAGACACAGGCTAGACACTGGCTAGGCACAGGCTAGACACAGGCTAGGCACAGGCTAGACACAGGCTAGACACAGGCTAGACACAGGCTAGACACAGGCTAGACACAGGCTAGGCACAGGCTAGACACTGGCTTGGCACAGACTATACACTGGCTAGGAACAGGCTAGACACTGGCTTGGTACAGGCTAGACACAGGCTAGACACTGGCTAGGCAAAGGCTAGGCACTGGCTTGGCACAGGCTAGGCACTGGCTAGTCACAAGATAGGCACTGGCTAGGCACAGGTTAGGCACTGGCTAGGCACAGGCTAGACACAGGCTAGGCACAGGCTATACATTGGCTAGGCTCAGGCTAGGAACAGGCTAGACACTGGCTAGGCACAGGATAGGCACAGGCTAGGCACAGGCTAGACACTGGCTAAGAACCAGCTAGACACAGGCTAGACACTGGCTAGGCACAGGCTAGGCACAGGCTAGGCACAGGATAGGCACAGGCTAGGCACAGGCTAGGCACAGGATAGGCACAGGCTAGGCACAGGCTAGACACTGGCTAAGAACCAGCTAGACACAGGCTAGACACTGGCTAGGCATAGGCAATGCACTGGCTAGACACTGGCTAGGCACAGGCTATGCACATGCCAGTCACAGGCAAGGCACATGCTAGACACTGGCTATGCACAGGCTAGACACTGGCTAGGGACAGTCTAGACACTGGCTTGGCACATAGCCAGGCTATGCACATGCTAGCCACAGGCAAGGTACAGGCTAGACACAGGCCAGACACTGGCTAGACACAGGCTAGACACAGGCTAGGCACAGGCTAGACACTGGCTAGGCACAGGCTAGACACTAGCTGTGCACAGGCTAGGCACAGTCTAGATACAGTGTAGACACTGGCTAGGCACAGGCTAGACACTGGCTAGGCACGAAACTAGACACTGGCTAGGCACAGACTAGACACTGGCTAGGCACAGACTAGACACTGGCTAGGCACAGACTAGACACTGGCTAGGCGCAGGCTAGACACCGGCTAGGCACAGGCTAGACTCCGGCTAGGCACAGGTAGACTCAGGTTAGACACTGGCTAGGCACAGGCAAAACACAGGCTAGACACTGGCTAGACACTGGCTAGGCACAAGCTAGACACAGGCTAGGCACAGGATAGACTCTGGCTAGGCACAGGCTAGACACTGGCTACGCACAGTATAGACACTGGCTTGGCACAGGCTATGCACATGCTCGCCACAGGCAAGGTACAGGCTAGACACTGACTAGGCACAGGCTAGACACTGGCTAGGCACAGGCTAGACAGTGGCTAGGCACAGGCTAGACACAGGCTAGACACAGGCTAGACACAGGCTAGACACAGGCTAGACTCAGGCTAGACACAGGCTAGACACAGGCTAGACACAGGCTGCACACAGTCTAGAAACAGGCTAGACACTGGCTAGGCACAGGCTAGACACAGGCTAGACACAGGCTAGACACAGGCTAGACACAGGCTAGGAACAGGCTAGACACTGGCTAGGCACAGGCTAGACACTGGCTAGGCACAGGCTATGCACATGCTAGCCACAGGCAAGGTACAGGCTAGACTCTGGCTATGCACAGGCTAGACACTGGCTATGCACAGTCTAGACACTGGCTTGGCACATAGCCAGGCTATGCACATGCAAGCCACAGGCAAGGTACAGGCTAGACACAGGCCAGACACTGGCTAGACACAGGCTAGACACAGGCTAGGCACAGGCTAGACACTGGCTAGGCACAGACTAGACACTGGCTAGGCACAGACTAGACACTGGCTAGGCACAGACTAGACACTGGCTAGGCACAGGCTAGACACTGGCTAGGCACAGGCTAGACTTTGGCTAGGCACAGGCTAGACACCGGCTAGGCACAGGCTAGACACCGGCTAGGCACAGGCTAGACTCCGGCTAGACACAGGCTAGACTCCGGCTAGGCACAGGTAAGACTCAGGTTAGACACTGGCTAGGCACAGGCAAAACACAGGCTAGACACTGGCTAGACACTGGCTAGGCACAGGCTAGACACAGGCTAGGCACAGGATAGACTCTGGCTAGGCACAGGCTAGACACTGGCTACGCACAGTATAGACACTGGCTTGGCACAGGCTATGCACATACTCGCCACAGGCAAGGTACAGGCTAGACACTGACTAGGCACAGGCTAGACACTGGCTAGGCACAGGCTAGACACTGGCTAGGCACAGGCTAGACACAGGCTAGACACAGGCTAGACACAGGCTAGACTCAGGCTAGGCACAGGCTAGACACAGGCTAGACACAGGCTAGACACAGGCTAGACTCAGGCTAGACACAGGCTAGACACAGGCTAGACACAGGCTGGACACAGGCTGGACACAGGCTAGACACAGGCTGGACACAGGCTAGACACAGGCTAGACACTGGCTAGGCACAGGCTAGACACAGGCTAGACACAGGCTAGACACAGGCTAGACACAGGCTAGACACAGGCTAGAAACAGGCTAGACACAGGCTAGGAACAGGCTAGACACTGGCTAGGCACAGGCTAGACACTGGCTAGGCACATGCTAGCCACAGGCAAGGTAGAGGCTAGACTCTGGCTATGCACAGGCTAGACACTGGCAAGGCACAGTCTAGACACTGGCTTGGCACAGGCTATGCACATGCTAGCCACAGGCAAGGTACAGGCTAGACACTGACTAGGCACAGGCTAGACACTGGCTAGGTATAGGCTAGACACTGGCTAGGCACGAAACTAGACACTGGCTAGGCACAGGCTAGACACTGGCTAGACACAGGCTAGACACAGGCTAGACACAGGCTAGACACAGGCTAGACACAGGCTAGACACAGGCTAGACACAGGCTAGACACAGGCTAGGAACAGGCTAGACACTGGCTAGGCACAGGCTAGACACTGGCTAGGCACAGGCTATGCACATGCTAGCCACAGGCAAGGTACAGGCTAGACTCTGGCTATGCACAGGCTAGACACTGGCTAGGCACAGTCTAGACACTGGCTTGGCACAGGCTATGCACATGCTAGCCACAGGCTAGGTACAGGCTAGACACTGACTAGGCGCAGGCTAGACACTGGCTAGGCACAGGCTAGACACTGGCTAGGCACAGGCTAGACACTGGCTAGGCACAGGCTAGGCACAGGCTAGACACTGGCTAGGCACAGGCTAGACACAGGCTAGACACAGGCTAGACACAGGCTAGACTCAGGCTAGACACAGGCTAGACACAGGCTAGACACAGGCTGGACACAGGCTAGACACAGGCTAGACACTGGCTAGGCACAGGCTAGACACAGGCTAGACACAGGCTAGACACAGGCTAGACACAGGCTAGACACAGGCTAGACACAGGCTAGGAACAGGCTAGACACTGGCTAGGCACAGGCTAGACACTGGCTAGGCACAGGCTAGACTCTGGCTATGCACAGGCTAGACACTGGCTAGGCACAGTCTAGACACTGGCTTGGCACAGGCTATGCACATGCTAGCCACAGGCTAGGTACAGGCTAGACACTGACTAGGCACAGGCTAGACACTGGCTAGGCACAGGCTAGACACTGGCTAGGCACGAAACTAGACACTGGCTAGGCACAGACTAGACACTGGCTAGGCACAGACTAGACACTGGCTAGGCACAGGCTAGACACTGGCTAGGCACAGGCTAGACACAGGCTAGACAGAGGCTAGACACAGGCTAGACAGAGGCTAGACACAGGCTAGACACAGGCTAGGAACAGGCTAGACACTGGCTAGGCACAGGCTAGACACTGGCTAGGCACAGGCTATGCACATGCTAGCCACAGGCAAGGTACAGGCTAGACTCTGGCTATGCACAGGCTAGACACTGGCTAGGCACAGTCTAGACACTGGCTTGGCACAGGCTATGCACATGCTAGCCACAGGCAAGGTACAGGCTAGACACTGACTAGGCACAGGCTAGACACTGGCTAGGCACAGGCTAGACACTGGCTAGGCACGAAACTAGACACTGGCTAGGCACAGGCTAGACACTGGCTAGGCACAGACTAGACACTGGCTAGGCACAGACTAGACACTGGCTAGGCACAGACTAGACACTGGCTAGGCACAGGCTAGACACTGGCTAGGCACAGGCTAGACACTGGCTAGGCACAGGCTAGACACAGGCTAGACAGAGGCTAGACACAGGCTAGACAGATGCTAGATACAGCTAGACACAGGCTAGACACAGGCTAGACACATGCTAGACACAGGCTAGACACAGGCTAGACACACGCTATACACTGGCTAGGCACAGGCTAGACACAGGCTAGACACAGGCTAGACACAGGCTAGACACATGCTAGACACAGGCTAGACACAGGCTAGACACACGCTATACACTGGCTAGGCACAGGCTAGACACTGGCTAGGCACAGGCTAGACACTGGCTAGGCACAGGATAGACACTGGCTAGGCACAGACTAGGCACTGGCTAGGCACAGGCTAGACACTGGCTAGGCACTGGCTAGGCACAGGCTAGACACCGGCTAGGCACAGGCTAGACACCGGCTAGGCACAGCCTAGACACCGGCTAGGCACAGCCTAGACTCCGGCAAGGCACAGGTAAGACTCAGGTTAGACACTGGCTAGGCACAGGCAAAACACAGGCTAGACACAGGCTAGAATCTGGCTAGGCACAGGCTAGGCACAGGATAGACTCTGGCTAGGCACAGGCTAGACAATGGCTAGGCACAGTCTAGACACTGGCTTGGCACAGGCTATGCACATGCTAGCCACAGGCAAGGTACAGGCTAGACTCTGGCTAGGCACAGGCTAGACACTGGCTAGGCACAGTCTAGACACTGGCTTGGCACAGGCTATGCACATGCTAGCCACAGGCAAGGTACAGGCTAGACACTGACTAGGCACAGGCTAGACACTGGCTAGGTACAGGCTAGACACTGGCTAGGCACAGGCTAGAATCTGGCTAGGCACAGGCTAGACACAGGCTAGACACAGGCTAGACACAGGCTAGACACAGGCTAGACTCAGGCTAGACACAGGCTAGACTCAGGCTAGACACAGGCTAGACACAGGCTAGACACAGGCTAGACACAGGCTAGACACAGGCTAGACACAGGCTAGACACAGGCTAGACACAGGCTAGAATCTGGCTAGGCACAGGCTAGGCACAGGATAGACTCTGGCTAGGCACAGGCTAGACAATGGCTAGGCACAGTCTAGACACTGGCTAGGTACAGACTAGGCACTGGCTAGGCACAAGCTAGACACTGGCTAGGCACAGGCTAGACTTTGGCTAGGCACAGGCTAGACACCGGCTAGGCACAGGCTAAACTACGGCTAGGCACAGGTAAGACTCAGCTTAGACACTGGCTAGGCACAGGCAAAACACGGGCTAGACACTGGCTAGACACAGGCTAGAATCTGGCTAGGCACAGGCTATGCACATGCTAGCCACAGGCAAGGTACAGGCTAGACTCTGGCTAGGCACAGACTAGACACTGGCTAGGCACAGTCTAGACACTGGCTTGGCACAGGCTATGCACATGCTAGCCACAGGCAAGGTACATGCTAGACACTGCCTAGGCACAGGCAAGACACTGGCTAGGCACAGGCTAGACACAGGCTAGACACAGGCTAGACTAAGGCTAGACACAGGCTAGACACAGGCTAGACACAGGCTAGACACAGGCTAGACACAGGCTAGACAAATGCTAGACACAGGCTAGACACAGGCTAGACACAGGCTATAGACTGGCTAGGCACAGGCTAGACACAGGCTAGACAGTGGCTAGGCACAGGCTAGACACTGGCTAGGCACAGGCTAGACACTGGCTAGGCACAGGCTAGACACTGGCTAGGCACAGGCTAGACACTGGCTAGGCACAGGCTAGACACTAGCTAGGCACAGGCTAGACACTAGCTAGGCACAGGCTAGACACTAGCTAGGCACAGGCTAGGCACAGGCTAGACTCAGGCTAGACACAGGCTAGACTCAGGCTAGACACAGGCTAGACACTAGATAGGCACAGGCTAGACACTGGCTAGGCACAGTCTAGACACTGGCTTGGCACAGGCTATGCACATGCTAGCCACAGGCAAGGTACAGGCTAGACTCTGGCTAGGCACAGGCTAGACACAGGCTAGACACAGGCTAGACACTAGATAGGCACAGGCTAGACACTGGCTAGGCACAGTCTAGACACTGGCTTGGCACAGGCTATGCACATGCTAGCCACAGGCAAGGTACAGGCTAGACACTGACTAGGCACAGGCTAGACACTGGCTGGACATTGGCTAGGCACAGGCTAGACACAGGCTAGACACAGGCTAGACACAGGCTAGACACAGGCTAGACACAGGCTAGACACAGGCTAGACACAGGCTAGACACAGGCTAGACACAGGCTAGACACAGGCTAGACTCAGGCTAGACACAGGCTAGACTCAGGCTAGACACAGGCTAGACACAGGATAGACACAGCCTAGACACAGGCTATACACTGGCTAGGCACAGGCTAAACACAGGCTAGACACAGGCTAGACAGTGGCTAGGCACAGGCTAGACACTGGCTAGGCACAGGCTAGACACTGGCTAAGCACAGGCTAGACACTGGCTAGTCACAGGCTAGACACTGGCTAGGCACAGGCTAGACACTGGCTAGGCACAGGCTAGACACTGGCTAGGCACAGGCTAGACACAGGCTAGACAGTGGCTAGGCACTGGCTAGGCACAGGCTAGACACAGGCTAGGCACAGGCTAGACACCGGCTAGGCACAGGCTAGACTCCGGCTAGGCACAGGCTATGCACATGCTAGCCACAGGCAAGGTACAGGCTAGACACTGACTAGGCACAGGCTAGACACTGGCTAGGCACAGGCTAGACACTGGCTAGGCACAGGCTAGACACAGGCTAGACACAGGCTAGACTCAGGCTAGAAACAGGCTAGACACAGACTAGACACAGGCTGGACACAGGCTAGACACAAGCTAGACACTGGCTAGGCACAGGCTAGACATAGGCTAGACACAGGCTAGACACAGGCTAGACACAGGCTAGACACAGGCTAGACACAGGCTAGACACTGGGTAGGCACAGGCTATGCACATGCTAGCCACAGGCAAGGTACAGGCTAGACTCTGGCTATGCACAGGCTAGACACTGGCTAGGCACAGGCTAGACACTGGCTAGGCACAGACTAGACACTGGCTAGGCTCGAAACTAGACACTGGCTAGGCACAGGCTAGACACTGGGTAGGCACAGACTAGAAAATGGCTAGGCACAGACTAGACACTGGCTAGGCACAGACTAGACACTGGCTAGGCACAGGCTAGACACTGGCTAGGCACAGGCTAGACACTGGCCGGGCACAGGCTAGACACAGGCTAGACAGAGGCTAGACACAGGCTAGACACAGGCTAGACACAGGCTAGACACATGCTAGACACAGGCTAGATGCAGGCTAGACAGTGGCTAGGCACTGGCTAGGCACAGGCTAGACTCCGGCTAGGCACAGGCTATGCACATGCTAGCCACAGGCAAGGTACAGGCTAGACACTGACTAGGCACAGGCTAGACACTGGCTAGGCACAGGCTAGACACTGGCTAGGCACAGGCTAGACTCCGGCTAGGCACAGGCTATGCACATGCTAGCCACAGGCAAGGTACAGGCTAGACACTGACTAGGCACAGGCTAGACACTGGCTAGGCACAGGCTAGACACTGGCTAGGCACAGGCTAGACACAGGCTAGACACAGGCTAGACTCAGGCTAGAAACAGGCTAGACACAGACTAGACACAGGCTGGACACAGGCTAGACACAAGCTAGACACTGGCTAGGCACAGGCTAGACATAGGCTAGACACAGGCTAGACACAGGCTAGACACAGGCTAGACACAGGCTAGACACAGGCTAGACACAGGCTAGACACTGGGTAGGCACAGGCTATGCACATGCTAGCCACAGGCAAGGTACAGGCTAGACTCTGGCTATGCACAGGCTAGACACTGGCTAGGCACAGGCTAGACACTGGCTAGGCACAGACTAGACACTGGCTAGGCTCGAAACTAGACACTGGCTAGGCACAGGCTAGACACTGGCTAGGCACAGACTAGAAAATGGCTAGGCACAGACTAGACACTGGCTAGGCACAGACTAGACACTGGCTAGGCACAGGCTAGACACTGGCTAGGCACAGGCTAGACACTGGCCAGGCACAGGCTAGACACAGGCTAGACAGAGGCTAGACACAGGCTAGACACAGGCTAGACACAGGCTAGACACATGCTAGACACAGGCTAGATGCAGGCTAGACACAGGCTATACACTGGCTAGGCACAGGCTAGACACAGGCTAGACAGTGGCTAGGCACAGGCTAGACACTGGCTAGGCACAGGCTAGACACTGGCTAGGCACAGGCTAGACACTAGATAGGCACAGGCTAGACACTGGCTAGGCACAGTCTAGACACTAGATAGGCACAGGCTAGACACTGGCTAGGCACAGGCTAGACACTGGCTAGGGCACAGTCTAGACACTGGCTTGGCACAGGCTATGCACATGCTAGCCACAGGCAAGGTACAGGCTAGACACTGACTAGGCACAGGCTAGACACTGGCTAGACATTGGCTAGGCACAGGCTAGACACAGGCTAGACACAGGCTAGACACAGGCTGGACACAGGCTAGACACAGGCTAGACACAGGCTAGACACAGGCTAGACACAGGCTAGACACAGGCTAGACACAGGCTAGACTCAGGCTAGACACAGGCTAGACTCAGGCTAGACACAGGCTAGACACAGGATAGACACAGGCTAGACACAGGCTATACACTGGCTAGGCACAGGCTAGACACAGGCTAGACAGTGGCTAGGCACAGGCTAGACACTGGCTAGGCACAGGCTAGACACTGGCTAGGCACAGGCTAGACTTTGGCTAGGCACAGGCTAGACACCGGTAAGGCACAGGCTAGACACTGGCTAGGCACAGGCTAGACACTGGCTAGGCACAGGCTAGACACAGGCTAGACAGTGGCTAGGCACTGGCTAGGCACAGGCTAGACTCCGGCTAGGCACAGGCTATGCACATGCTAGCCACAGGCAAGGTACAGGCTAGACACTGACTAGGCACAGGCTAGACACTGGCTAGGCACAGGCTAGACACTGGCTAGGCACAGGCTAGACACAGGCTAGACACAGGCTAGACTTAGGCTAGAAACAGGCTAGACACAGGCTAGACACAGGCTGGACACAGGCTAGACACAAGCTAGACACTGGCTAGGCACAGGCTAGACATAGGCTAGACACAGGCTAGACACAGGCTAGACACAGGCTAGACACAGGCTAGACACAGGCTAGACACAGGCTAGACACTGGGTAGGCACAGGCTATGCACATGCTAGCCACAGGCAAGGTACAGGCTAGACTCTGGCTATGCACAGGCTAGACACTGGCTAGGCACAGTCTAGACACTGGCTTGGCACAGGCTATGCACATGCTAGCCACAGGCAAGGTATAGGCTAGACACTGACTATGCACAGGCTAGACACTGGCTAGGCACAGGCTAGACACTGGCTAGGCACGAAACTAGACACTGGCTAGGCACAGGCTAGACACTGGCTAGGCACAGACTAGACACTGGCTAGGCACAGGCTAGACACTAGCTAGGCACAGGCTAGACACTAGCTAGGCACAGGCTAGGCACAGGCTAGACTCAGGCTAGACACAGGCTAGACTCAGGCTAGACACAGGCTAGACACTAGATAGGCACAGGCTAGACACTGGCTAGGCACAGTCTAGACACTGGCTTGGCACAGGCTATGCACATGCTAGCCACAGGCAAGGTACAGGCTAGACTCTGGCTAGGCACAGGCTAGACACAGGCTAGACACAGGCTAGACACTAGATAGGCACAGGCTAGACACTGGCTAGGCACAGTCTAGACACTGGCTTGGCACAGGCTATGCACATGCTAGCCACAGGCAAGGTACAGGCTAGACACTGACTAGGCACAGGCTAGACACTGGCTGGACATTGGCTAGGCACAGGCTAGACACAGGCTAGACACAGGCTAGACACAGGCTAGACACAGGCTAGACACAGGCTAGACACAGGCTAGACACAGGCTAGACACAGGCTAGACACAGGCTAGACACAGGCTAGACACAGGCTAGACTCAGGCTAGACACAGGCTAGACACAGGCTAGACACAGGATAGACACAGCCTAGACACAGGCTATACACTGGCTAGGCACAGGCTAAACACAGGCTAGACACAGGCTAGACAGTGGCTAGGCACAGGCTAGACACTGGCTAGGCACAGGCTAGACACTGGCTAAGCACAGGCTAGACACTGGCTAGTCACAGGCTAGACACTGGCTAGGCACAGGCTAGACACTGGCTAGGCACAGGCTAGACACAGGCTAGACAGTGGCTAGGCACTGGCTAGGCACAGGCTAGACACAGGCTAGGCACAGGCTAGACACCGGCTAGGCACAGGCTAGACTCCGGCTAGGCACAGGCTATGCACATGCTAGCCACAGGCAAGGTACAGGCTAGACACTGACTAGGCACAGGCTAGACACTGGCTAGGCACAGGCTAGACACTGGCTAGGCACAGGCTAGACACAGGCTAGACACAGGCTAGACTCAGGCTAGAAACAGGCTAGACACAGGCTGGACACAGGCTAGACACAAGCTAGACACTGGCTAGGCACAGGCTAGACATAGGCTAGACACAGGCTAGACACAGGCTAGACACAGGCTAGACACAGGCTAGACACAGGCTAGACACTGGGTAGGCACAGGCTATGCACATGCTAGCCACAGGCAAGGTACAGGCTAGACTCTGGCTATGCACAGGCTAGACACTGGCTAGGCACAGGCTAGACACTGGCTAGGCACAGACTAGACACTGGCTAGGCTCGAAACTAGACACTGGCTAGGCACAGGCTAGACACTGGCTAGGCACAGACTAGAAAATGGCTAGGCACAGACTAGACACTGGCTAGGCACAGACTAGACACTGGCTAGGCACAGGCTAGACACTGGCTAGGCACAGGCTAGACACTGGCCGGGCACAGGCTAGACACAGGCTAGACAGAGGCTAGACACAGGCTAGACACAGGCTAGACACAGGCTAGACACATGCTAGACACAGGCTAGATGCAGGCTAGACAGTGGCTAGGCACTGGCTAGGCACAGGCTAGACTCCGGCTAGGCACAGGCTATGCACATGCTAGCCACAGGCAAGGTACAGGCTAGACACTGACTAGGCACAGGCTAGACACTGGCTAGGCACAGGCTAGACACTGGCTAGGCACAGGCTAGACACTGGCTAGGCACAGGCTATGCACATGCTAGCCACAGGCAAGGTACAGGCTAGACACTGACTAGGCACAGGCTAGACACTGGCTAGGCACAGGCTAGACACTGGCTAGGCACAGGCTAGACACAGGCTAGACACAGGCTAGACTCAGGCTAGAAACAGGCTAGACACAGACTAGACACAGGCTGGACACAGGCTAGACACAAGCTAGACACTGGCTAGGCACAGGCTAGACATAGGCTAGACACAGGCTAGACACAGGCTAGACACAGGCTAGACACAGGCTAGACACAGGCTAGACACAGGCTAGACACTGGGTAGGCACAGGCTATGCACATGCTAGCCACAGGCAAGGTACAGGCTAGACTCTGGCTATGCACAGGCTAGACACTGGCTAGGCACAGGCTAGACACTGGCTAGGCACAGACTAGACACTGGCTAGGCTCGAAACTAGACACTGGCTAGGCACAGGCTAGACACTGGCTAGGCACAGACTAGAAAATGGCTAGGCACAGACTAGACACTGGCTAGGCACAGACTAGACACTGGCTAGGCACAGGCTAGACACTGGCTAGGCACAGGCTAGACACTGGCCAGGCACAGGCTAGACACAGGCTAGACAGAGGCTAGACACAGGCTAGACACAGGCTAGACACAGGCTAGACACATGCTAGACACAGGCTAGATGCAGGCTAGACACAGGCTATACACTGGCTAGGCACAGGCTAGACACAGGCTAGACAGTGGCTAGGCACAGGCTAGACACTGGCTAGGCACAGGCTAGACACTGGCTAGGCACAGGCTAGACACTAGATAGGCACAGGCTAGACACTGGCTAGGCACAGTCTAGACACTAGATAGGCACAGGCTAGACACTGGCTAGGCACAGGCTAGACACTGGCTGGGCACAGTCTAGACACTGGCTTGGCACAGGCTATGCACATGCTAGCCACAGGCAAGGTACAGGCTAGACACTGACTAGGCACAGGCTAGACACTGGCTAGACATTGGCTAGGCACAGGCTAGACACAGGCTAGACACAGGCTAGACACAGGCTGGACACAGGCTAGACACAGGCTAGACACAGGCTAGACACAGGCTAGACACAGGCTAGACACAGGCTAGACACAGGCTAGACTCAGGCTAGACACAGGCTAGACTCAGGCTAGACACAGGCTAGACACAGGATAGACACAGGCTAGACACAGGCTATACACTGGCTAGGCACAGGCTAGACACAGGCTAGACAGTGGCTAGGCACAGGCTAGACACTGGCTAGGCACAGGCTAGACACTGGCTAGGCACAGGCTAGACTTTGGCTAGGCACAGGCTAGACACCGGTAAGGCACAGGCTAGACACTGGCTAGGCACAGGCTAGACACTGGCTAGGCACAGGCTAGACACAGGCTAGACAGTGGCTAGGCACTGGCTAGGCACAGGCTAGACTCCGGCTAGGCACAGGCTATGCACATGCTAGCCACAGGCAAGGTACAGGCTAGACACTGACTAGGCACAGGCTAGACACTGGCTAGGCACAGGCTAGACACTGGCTAGGCACAGGCTAGACACAGGCTAGACACAGGCTAGACTTAGGCTAGAAACAGGCTAGACTTAGGCTAGAAACAGGCTAGACACAGGCTAGACACAGGCTGGACACAGGCTAGACACAAGCTAGACACTGGCTAGGCACAGGCTAGACATAGGCTAGACACAGGCTAGACACAGGCTAGACACAGGCTAGACACAGGCTAGACACAGGCTAGACACAGGCTAGACACTGGGTAGGCACAGGCTATGCACATGCTAGCCACAGGCAAGGTACAGGCTAGACTCTGGCTATGCACAGGCTAGACACTGGCTAGGCACAGTCTAGACACTGGCTTGGCACAGGCTATGCACATGCTAGCCACAGGCAAGGTACAGGCTAGACACTGACTATGCACAGGCTAGACACTGGCTAGGCACAGGCTAGACACTGGCTAGGCACGAAACTAGACACTGGCTAGGCACAGGCTAGACACTGGCTAGGCACAGACTAGACACTGGCTAGGCACAGACTAGACACTGGCTAGGCTCGAAACTAGACACTGGCTAGGCACAGGCTAGACACTGGCTAGGCACAGACTAGAAAATGGCTAGGCACAGACTAGACACTGGCTAGGCACAGACTAGACACTGGCTAGGCACAGGCTAGACACTGGCTAGGCACAGGCTAGACACCGGCTAGGCACAGGCTAGACACAGGCTAGACAGAGGCTAGACACAGGCTAGACACAGGCTAGACACAGGCTAGACACATGCTAGACACAGGCTAGATACAGGCTAGACACAGGCTAGACACTGGCTTGGCACAGGCTAGACACTGGCTAGGCACAGACTAGACACTAGCTGGGCACAGGCTAGACACTGGCTAGGCACAGGCTAGACTTTGGCTAGGCACAGGCTAGACACCGGTAAGGCACAGGCTAGACTCCGGCTAGGCACAGGTAAGACTCAGGTTAGACACTGGCTATTCACAGGCAAAACACAGGCTAGACACAGGCTAGAATCTGGCTAGGCACAGGCTAGGCACAGGATAGACTCTGGCTAGGCACAGGCTAGACACTGGCTAGGCACAGTCTAGACACTGGCTTGGCACAGGCTATGCACATGCTAGCCACAGGCAAGGCTACAGAGGCTAGACACAGGCAAGACACAGGCTAGACACAGGCTAGACACATGCTAGACACAGGCTAGATACAGGCTAGACACAGGCTAGACACTGGCTTGGCACAGGCTAGACACTGGCTAGGCACAGACTAGACACTAGCTAGGCACAGGCTAGACACTGGCTAGGCACAGGCTAGACTTTGGCTAGGCACAGGCTAGACACCGGTAAGGCACAGGCTAGACTCCGGCTAGGCACAGGTAAGACTCAGGTTTGACACTGGCTATTCACAGGCAAAACACAGGCTAGACACAGGCTAGAATCTGGCTAGGCACAGGCTAGGCACAGGATAGACTCTGGCTAGGCACAGGCTAGACACTGGCTTGGCACAGGCTATGCACATGCTAGCCACAGGCAAGGTACAGGCTAGACTCTGGCTAGGCACAGGCTAGACACTGGCTAGGCACAGTCTAAACACTAGCTTGGCACAGGCTATGCACATGCTAGCCACAGGCAAGGTACAGGCTAGACACTGACTAAGCACAGGCTAGACACAGGCTAGGCACAGGCTAGACACTGGCTAGGCACAGGCTAGACACTGGCTAGGCACAGGCTAGACACAGGCTAGACACAGGCTAGACACAGGCTAGACTCAGGCTAGACACAGGCTAGACACAGGCTAGACACAGGCTAGACACAGGCTATACATAGGCTAGGCACAGGCTAGACACAGGCTAGACACTGGCTAGGCACAGGCTAGACACTGGCTAGGCACAGGCTAGACACTGGCTAGGCACAGGCTAGACACTGGCTAGGCACAAGCTAGACACTGGCTAGGCACAGGCTAGACACTGGCTAGGCACAGGCTAGACACTGGCTAGGCACAGGCTAGACACTGGCTAGGCACAGGCTAGACACTGGCTAGGCACAGGCTAGACAATGGCTAGGCACAGGCTAGACACTGGCTAGGCACAGGCTAGACACTGGCTTGGCACAGGCTAGACACAGGCTAGACAGTGGCTAGGCACTGGCTAGGAACAGGCTAGACTTTGGCTAGGCACAGGCTAGACACAGGCTAGGCACAGGCTTAACTCCAGCTAGGCACAGGTAAGACTCAGGTTAAACACTGGCTAGGCACAGGCTAGACACAGGCTAGGCACAGGCTAGACACTGGCTAGGCACAGGCTAGACACTGGCTAGGCACAGGCTAGACACAGGCTAGACACAGGCTAGACACAGGCTAGACACAGGCTAGACACAGGCTATACACAGGCAAGGCACAGGCTAGACACAGGCTAGACAGTGGCTAGGCACAGGCTAGACACTGGCAAGGCACAAGCTAGACACTGGCTAGGCACAGGCTAGACACTGGCTAGGCACAGGGTAGACACTGGCTAGGCACAGGCTAGACACAGGCTAGACAGTGGCTAGGCACTGGCTAGGCACAGGCTAGACTTTGGCTAGGCACAGGCTAGACACCGGCTAGGCACAGGCTAGACACCGGCTAGGCACAGGCTAAACTCCGGCTAGGCACAGGTAAGACTCAGGTTAGACACTGGCTAGGCACAGGCAAAACACAGGCTAGACACTGGCTAGACACAGGCTAGAATCTGGCTAGCCACAGGCTAGAATCTGGCTGGGCACTGGCTAGGCACAGGATAGACTCTGGCTAGGCACAGGCTGACACTGGCTAGGCACAGTCTAGACACTGGCTTGGCACAGGCTATGCACAGGCTAGCCACAGGCAAGGTACAGGCTAGACACTGACTAGGCACAGGCTAGACACTGGCTAGGCACAGGCTAGACACTGGCTAGGCACAGGCTAGACACAGGCTAGACACAGGCTAGACACAGGCTAGACTAAGGCTAGACACAGGCTAGACACAGGCTAGACACGGGCTAGACACAGGCTAGACACAGGCTAGACACAGGCTAGACACAGGCTAGACATAGGCTAGACACAGGCTAGACACAGGCTAGACACAGGCTAGACACAGGCTAGACAAATGCTAGACACAGGCTAGACACAGGCTAGACACAGGCTATACACTGGCTAGGCACAGGCTAGACACAGGCTAGACAGTGGCTAGGCACAGGCTAGACACTGGCTAGGCACAGGCTAGCCACTGCCTAGGCACAGGTTAGACACTAGCTAGGCACAGGCTAGGCACAGGCTAGACTCAGGCTAGAAACAGGCTAGACTCAGGCTAGACACAGGCTAGACACAGGCTAGACACTGGATAGGCACAGGCTAGACACTGGCTAGGCACAGTCTAGACACTGGCTTGGCACAGGCTAGCCATAGGCAAGTACAGGCTAGACTCTGGCTAGGCACAGGCTAGACACTGGCTAGGCACAGTCTAGACACAGGCTAGACAGTGGCTAGGCACAGGCTAGACACTGGCTAGGCACAGGCTAGCCACTGGCTAGGCACAGGTTAGACACTAGCTAGGCACAGGCTAGGCACACGCTAGACTCAGGCTAGACACAGGCTAGACTCAGGCTAGACACAGGCTAGACACAGGCTAGACACTGGATAGGCACAGGCTAGACACTGGCTAGGCACAGTCTAGACACTGGCTTGGCACAGGCTAGCCACAGGCAAGGTACAGGCTAGACTCTGGCTAGGCACAGGCTATGCACATGCTAGCCACAGGCAAGGTACAGGCTAGACTCTGGCTAGGCACAGGCTAGACACTGGCTAGGCACAGTCTAGACACTGGCTTGGCACAGGCTAGACTCAGGCTAGACACAGGCTAGACACAGGCTAGACACTGGATAGGCACAGGCTAGACACTGGCTAGGCACAGTCTAGACACTGGCTTGGCACAGGCTAGCCACAGGCAAGGTACAGTCTAGACACTGGCTTGGCACAGGCTATGCACATGCTAGCCACAGGCAAGGTACAGGCTAGACTCTGGCTAGGCACAGGCTAGACACTGGCTAGGCACAGTCTAGACACTGGCTTGGCACAGGCTATGCACATGCTAGCCACAGGCAAGGTACAGGCTAGACACTGACTAAGCACAGGCTAGACACTGGCTAGGCACAGGCTAGACACTGGCTAGGCACAGGCTAGACACTGGCTAGGCACAGGCTAGACACAGGCTAGACACAGGCTAGACACAGGCTAGACACAGGCTAGACACAGGCTAGACACAGGCTAGACACAGGCTAGACACAGGCTAGACACAGGCTATACACAGGCTAGGCACAGGCTAGACACAGGCTAGACACTGGCTAGGCACAGGCTAGACACTGGCTAGGCACAGGCTAGACACTGGCTAGGCATAAGCTAGACACTGGCTAGGCACAGGCTAGACACTGGCTAGGCACAGGCTAGACACTGGCTAGACACAGGCTAGACACTGGCTAGGCACAGGCTAGACACTGGCTAGGCACAGGCTAGACACAGGCTAGACAGTGGCTAGGCACTGGCTAGGCACAGGCTAGACTTTGGCTAGGCACAGACTAGGCACAGGCTTAACTCCAGCTAGGCACAGGTAAGACTCAGGTTAAACACTGGCTAGGCACAGGAAAGACACAGGCTAGGCACAGGCTAGACACTGGCTAGGCACAGGCTAGACACTGGCTAGGCACAGGCTAGACACAGGCTAGACACAGGCTAGACACAGGCTAGACACAGGCTAGACACAGGCTATACACAGGCTAGGCACAGGCTAGACACAGGCTAGACAGTGGCTAGGCACAGGCTAGACACTGGCTAGGCACAGGCTAGACACTGGCTAGGCACAGGCTAGACACTGGCTAGGCACAGGCTAGACACTAGCTAGGCACAGGGTAGACACTGGCTAGGCACAGGCTAGACACAGGCTAGACAGTGGCTAGGCACTGGCTAGGCACAAGCTAGACTTTGGCTAGGCACAGGCTAGACACCGGCTAGGCACATGCTAAACTCCGGCTAGGCACAGGTAAGACTCAGGTTAGACACTGGCTAGGCACAGGCAAAACACAGGCTAGACACTGGCTAGACACAGGCTAGAATCTGGCTAGGCACAGGCTAGAATCTGGCTGGGCACTGGCTAGGCACAGGATAGACTCTGGCTAGGCACAGGCTAGACACTGGCTAGGCACAGTCTAGACACTGGCTTGGCACAGGCTATGCACATGCTAGCCACAGGCAAGGTACAGGCTAGACACTGACTAGGCACAGGCTAGACACAGGCTAGGCACAGGCTAGACACTGGCTAGGCACAGGCTAGACACAGGCTAGACACAGGCTAGACACAGGCTAGACTAAGGCTATACACAGGCTAGACACAGGCTAGACACGGGCTAGACACAGGCTAGACACAGGCTAGACACAGGCTAGACACAGGCTAGACAAATGCTAGACACAGGCTAGACACAGGCTAGACACAGGCTATACACTGGCTAGGCACAGGCTAGACACAGGCTAGACAGTGGCTAGGCACAGGCTAGACACTGGCTAGGCACAGGCTAGCCACTGGCTAGGCACAGGTTAGACACTAGCTAGGCACAGGCTAGACTCAGGCTAGACACAGGCTAGACTCAGGCTAGACACAGGCTAGACACAGGCTAGACACTGGATAGGAACAGGCTAGACACTGGCTAGGCACAGTCTAGACACTGGCTTGGCACAGGCTAGCCACAGGCAAGGTACAGGCTAGACTCTGGCTAGGCACAGGCTAGACACTGGCTAGGCACAGTCTAGACACTGGCTAGGCACAGGCTAGACACTGGCTAGGCACAGGCTAGACACAGGCTAGACACAGGCTAGACACAGGCTAGACTCAGGCTAGACACAGGCTAGACACAGGCTAGACACAGGCTAGACACAGGCTAGACTCAGGCTAGACACAGGCTAGACACAGGCTAGACACAGGCTAGACACAGGCTAGACACAGGCTAGACACAGGCTATACATAGGCTAGGCACAGGCTAGACACAGGCTAGACACTGGCTAGGCACAGGCTAGACACTGGCTAGGCACAGGCTAGACACTGGCTAGGCACAGGCTAGACACTGGCTAGGCACAAGCTAGACACTGGCTGGGCACAGGCTAGACACTGGCTAGGCACAGGCTAGACACTGGCTAGGCACAGGCTAGACAATGGCTAGGCACAGGCTAGACACTGGCTAGGCACAGGCTAGACACTGGCTTGGCACAGGCTAGACACAGGCTAGACAGTGGCTAGGCACTGGCTAGGAACAGGCTAGAGTTTGGCTAGGCACAGGCTAGACACAGGCTAGGCACAGGCTTAACTCCAGCTAGGCACAGGTAAGACTCAGGTTAAACACTGGCTAGGCACAGGCTAGACACAGGCTAGGCACAGGCTAGACACTGGCTAGGCACAGGCAAGACACTGGCTAGGCACAGGCTAGACACAGGCTAGACACAGGCTAGACACAGGCTAGACACAGGCTAGACACAGGCTATACATAGGCAAGGCACAGGCTAGACACAGGCTAGACAGTGGCTAGGCACAGGCTAGACACTGGCTAGGCACAGGCTAGACACTGGCTAGGCACAGGCTAGACACTGGCTAGGCACAGGGTAGACACTGGCTAGGCACAGGCTAGACACAGGCTAGACAGTGGCTAGGCACTGGCTAGGCACAGGCTAGACTTTGGCTAGGCACAGGCTAGACACCGGCTAGGCACAGGCTAAACTCCGGCTAGGCACAGGTAAGACTCAGGTTAGACACTGGCTAGGCACAGGCAAAACACAGGCTAGACACTGGCTAGACACAGGCTAGAATCTGGCTAGCCACAGGCTAGAATCTGGCTGGGCACTGGCTAGGCACAGGATAGACTCTGGCTAGGCACAGGCTGACACTGGCTAGGCACAGTCTAGACACTGGCTTGGCACAGGCTATGCACATGCTAGCCACAGGCAAGGTACAGGCTAGACACTGACTAGGCACAGGCTAGACACTGGCTAGGCACAGGCTAGACACTGGCTAGGCACAGGCTAGACACAGGCTAGACACAGGCTAGACACAGGCTAGACTAAGGCTAGACACAGGCTAGACACAGGCTAGACACGGGCTAGACACAGGCTAGACACAGGCTAGACACAGGCTAGACACAGGCTAGACACAGGCTAGACACAGGCTAGACACAGGCTAGACACAGGCTAGACACAGGCTAGACAAATGCTAGACACAGGCTAGACACAGGCTATACACTGGCTAGGCACAGGCTAGACACAGGCTAGACAGTGGCTAGGCACAGGCTAGACACTGGCTAGGCACAGGCTAGCCACTGCCTAGGCACAGGTTAGACACTAGCTAGGCACAGGCTAGGCACAGGCTAGACTCAGGCTAGAAACAGGCTAGACTCAGGCTAGACACAGGCTAGACACAGGCTAGACACTGGATAGGCACAGGCTAGACACTGGCTAGGCACAGTCTAGACACTGGCTTGGCACAGGCTAGCCATAGGCAAGTACAGGCTAGACTCTGGCTAGGCACAGGCTAGACACTGGCTAGGCACAGGCTAGACACAGGCTAGACAGTGGCTAGGCACAGGCTAGACACTGGCTAGGCACAGGCTAGCCACCGGCTAGGCACAGGTTAGACACTAGCTAGGCACAGGCTAGGCACACGCTAGACTCAGGCTAGACACAGGCTAGACTCAGGCTAGACACAGGCTAGACACAGGCTAGACACTGGATAGGCACAGGCTAGACACTGGCTAGGCACAGTCTAGACACTGGCTTGGCACAGGCTAGCCACAGGCAAGGTACAGGCTAGACTCTGGCTAGGCACAGGCTATGCACATGCTAGCCACAGGCAAGGTACAGGCTAGACTCTGGCTAGGCACAGGCTAGACACTGGCTAGGTACAGTCTAGACACTGGCTTGGCACAGGCTAGACTCAGGCTAGACACAGGCTAGACACAGGCTAGACACTGGATAGGCACAGGCTAGACACTGGCTAGGCACAGTCTAGACACTGGCTTGGCACAGGCTAGCCACAGGCAAGGTACAGTCTAGACACTGGCTTGGCACAGGCTATGCACATGCTAGCCACAGGCAAGGTACAGGCTAGACTCTGGCTAGGCACAGGCTAGACACTGGCTAGGCACAGTCTAGACACTGGCTTGGCACAGGCTATGCACATGCTAGCCACAGGCAAGGTACAGGCTAGACACTGACTAAGCACAGGCTAGACACTGGCTAGGCACAGGCTAGACACTGGCTAGGCACAGGCTAGACACTGGCTAGGCACAGGCTAGACACAGGCTAGACACAGGCTAGACACAGGCTAGACACAGGCTAGACACAGGCTAGACACAGGCTAGACACAGGCTAGACACAGGCTAGACACAGGCTAGACACAGGCTAGACACAGGCTATACACAGGCTAGGCACAGGCTAGACACAGGCTAGACACTGGCTAGGCACAGGCTAGACACTGGCTAGGCACAGGCTAGACACTGGCTAGGCATAAGCTAGACACTGGCTAGGCACAGGCTAGACACTGGCTAGGCACAGGCTAGACACTGGCTAGACACAGGCTAGACACTGGCTAGGCACAGGCTAGACACTGGCTAGGCACAGGCTAGACACAGGCTAGACAGTGGCTAGGCACTGGCTAGGCACAGGCTAGACTTTGGCTAGGCACAGGCTAGGCACAGGCTTAACTCCAGCTAGGCACAGGTAAGACTCAGGTTAAACACTGGCTAGGCACAGGAAAGACACAGGCTAGGCACAGGCTAGACACTGGCTAGGCACAGGCTAGACACTGGCTAGGCACAGGCTAGCCACAGGCTAGACACAGGCTAGACACAGGCTAGACACAGGCTAGACACAGGCTAGACACAGGCTATACACAGGCTAGGCACAGGCTAGACACAGGCTAGACAGTGGCTAGGCACAGGCTAGACACTGGCTAGGCACAGGCTAGACACTGGCTAGGCACAGGCTAGACACTGGCTAGGCACAGGGTAGACACTGGCTAGGCACAGGCTAGACACAGGCTAGACAGTGGCTAGGCACTGGCTAGGCACAGGCTAGACTTTGGCTAGGCACAGGCTAGACACCGGCTAGGCACAGGCTAAACTCCGGCTAGGCACAGGTAAGACTCAGGTTAGACACTGGCTAGGCACAGGCAAAACACAGGCTAGACACTGGCTAGACACAGGCTAGAATCTGGCTAGGCACAGGCTAGAATCTGGCTGGGCACTGGCTAGGCACAGGATAGACTCTGGCTAGGCACAGGCTAGACACTGGCTAGGCACAGTCTAGACACTGGCTAGACACTGACTAGGCACAGGCTAGACACAGGCTAGGCACAGGCTAGACACTGGCTAGGCACAGGCTAGACACAGGCTAGACACAGGCTAGACACAGGCTAGACTAAGGCTAGACACAGGCTAGACACAGGCTAGACACGGGCTAGACACAGGCTAGACACAGGCTAGACACAGGCTAGACACAGGCTAGACACAGGCTAGACACAGGCTAGACAAATGCTAGACACAGGCTAGACACAGGCTAGACACAGGCTATACACTGGCTAGGCACAGGCTAGACACAGGCTAGACAGTGGCTAGGCACAGGCTAGACACTGGCTAGGCACAGGCTAGCCACTGGCTAGGCACAGGTTAGACACTAGCTAGGCACAGGCTAGGCACAGGCTAGACTCAGGCTAGACACAGGCTAGACTCAGGCTAGACACAGGCTAGACACAGGCTAGACACTGGATAGGAACAGGCTAGACACTGGCTAGGCACAGTCTAGACACTGGCTTGGCACAGGCTAGCCACAGGCAAGGTACAGGCTAGACTCTGGCTAGGCACAGGCTAGACACTGGCTAGGCACAGTCTAGACACTGGCTTGGCACAGGCTATGCACATGCTAGCCACAGGCAAGGTACAGGCTAGACACTGACTAGGCACAGGCTAGACACTGGCTAGGCACAGGCTAGACATTGGCTAGGCACAGGCTAGACATAGGCTAGACACAGGCTAGACACAGGCTAGACACAGGCTAGACACAGGCTAGACACAGGCTAGACACAGGCTAGACACAGGCTAGACACAGGCTAGACTCAGGCTAGACACAGGCTAGACTCAGGCTAGACACAGGATAGACACAGGCTAGACACAGGCTATACACTGGCTAGGCACAGGCTATACACTGGCTAGGCACAGGCTAGACACAGGCTAGACAGTGGCTAGGCACAGGCTAGACAGTGGCTAGGCACAGGCTAGACACTGGCTAGGCACAGGCTAGACACTGGCTAGGCACAGGCTAGACACTGGCTAGGCACAGGCTAGACACTGGCTAGGCACAGGCTAGACACAGGCTAGACAGTGGCTAGGCAATGGCTAGGCACAGGCTAGACTTTGGCTAGGCACAGGCTAGACACCGGCTAGGCACAGGCTAGACTCCGGCTAGGCACAGGTAAGACTCAGGTTAGACACTGGCTAGGCACAGGCAAAACACAGGCTAGACACTCGCTAGACACAGGCTAGAATCTGGCTAGGCACAGGCTAGAATCTGGCTAGGCACAGGCTAGGCACAGGATAGACTCTGGCTAGGCACAGGCTAGACACTGGCTAGGCACAGTCTAGACACTGGCATGGCACAGGCTATGCACATGCTAGCCACAGGCAAGGTACAGGCTAGACTCTGGCTAGGCACAGGCTAGACACTGGCTAGGCACAGTCTAGACACTGGCTTGGCACAGGCTATGCACATGCTAGCCACAGGCAAGGTACAGGCTAGACACTGACTAGGCACAGGCCAGACACTGGCTAGGCGCAGGCTAGACACTGGCTAGGCACAGGCTAGACACAGGCTAGACACAGGCTAGACACAGGCTAGACTAAGGCTAGACACAGGCTAGACACAGGCTAGACACAGGCTAGACAGTGGCTAGGCACAGGCTAGACACAGGCTAGACACAGGCTAGACAGTGGCTAGGCACAGGCTAGACACTGGCTAGGCACAGGCTAGACACTGGCTAGGCACAGGGTAGACATTGGCTAGGCACAGGCTAGACACAGGCTAGGCAGTGGCTAGGCACTGGCTAGGCACAGGCTAGACTTTGGCTAGGCACAGGCTAGACACCGGCTAGGCACAGGCTAAACTCCGGCTAGGCACAGGTAAGACTCAGGTTAGACACTGGCTAGGCACAGGCAAAACACAGGCTAGACACTGGCTAGACACAGGCTAGAATCTGGCTAGGCACAGGCTAGAATCTGGCTGGGCACTGGCTAGGCACAGGATAGACTCTGGCTAGGCACAGGCTAGACACTGGCTAGGCACAGTCTAGACACTGGCTTGGCACAGGCTATGCACATGCTAGCCACAGGCAAGGTACAGGCTAGACACTGACTAGGCACAGGCTAGACACTGGCTAGGCACAGGCTAGACACAGGCTAGACACAGGCTAGACACAGGCTAGACACAGGCTAGACACGGGCTAGACACAGGCTAGACACAGGATAGACACAGGCTAGACACAGGCTAGACACAGGCTAGACAAATGCTAGACACAGGCTAGACACAGGCAAGACACAGGCTATACACTGGCTAGGCACAGGCTAGACACAGGCTAGGCACAGGCTAGACACTGGCTAGGCACAGGCTAGACACTGGCTAGGCACAGGCTAGACACTGGCTAGGCACAGGCTGGACACTGGCTAGGCACAGGCTAGACACAGGCTAGACAGTGGCTAGGCACTGGCTAGGCACAGGCTAGACACAGGCTAGACACAGGCTAGACACAGGCTAGACTAAGGCTAGACACAGGCTAGACACAGGCTAGACACGGGCTAGACACAGGCTAGACACAGGATAGACACAGGCTAGACACAGGCTAGACACAGGCTAGACAAATGCTAGACACAGGCTAGACACAGGCTAGACACAGGCTATACACTGGCTAGGCACAGGCTAGACACAGGCTAGACAGTGCCTAGGCACAGGCTAGACACTGGCTAGGCACAGGCTAGCCACTGGCTAGGCACAGGCTAGCCACTGGCTAGGCACAGGCTAGACTCAGGCTAGACACAGGCTAGACTCAGGCTAGACACAGGCTAGACACAGGCTAGACACTGGAAAGGCACAGGCTAGACACTGGCTAGGCACAAACTAGACACTGGCTTGGCACAGGCTAGCCACAGGCAAGGTACAGGCTAGACTCTGGCTAGGCACAGGCTAGACACTGGCTAGGCACAGTCTAGACACTGGCTTGGCACAGGCTATGCACATGCTAGCCACAGGCAAGGTACAGGCTAGACACTGACTAGGCACAGGCTAGACACTGGCTAGGCACAGGCTAGACATTGGCTAGGCACAGGCTAGACATAGGCTAGACACAGGCTAGACACAGGCTAGACACAGGCTAGACACAGGCTAGACACAGGCTAGACACTGGCTAGACACAGGCTAGACACAGGCTAGACACAGGCTAGACACAGGCTAGACACAGGCTAGACTCAGGCTAGACACAGGCTAGACTCAGGCTAGACTCAGGCTAGACACAGGATAGACACAGGCTAGACACAGGCTATACACTGGCTAGGCACAGGCTAGACACAGGCTAGACAGTGGCTAGGCACAGGCTAGACAGTGGCTAGGCACAGGCTAGAAACTGGCTAGGCACAGGCTAGACAGTGGCTAGGCACAGGCTAGACACTGGCTAGGCACAGGCTAGACACTGGCTAGGCACAGGCTAGACTCTGGCTAGGCACAGGCTAGACACTGGCTACGCACAGGCTAGACACTGGCTACGCACAGGCTAGACACTGGCTAGGCACAGGCTAGACACTGGCTAGGCACAGGCTAGACTTTGGCTAGGCACAGGCTAGACACCGGCTAGGCACAGGCTAGACTCCGGCTAGGCACAGGTAAGACTCAGGTTAGACACTGGCTAGGCACAGGCAAAACACAGGCTAGACACTCGCTAGACACAGGCTAGAATCTGGCTAGGCACAGGCTAGAATCTGGCTAGGCACAGGCTAGGCACAGGATAGACTCTGGCTAGGCACAGGCTAGACACTGGCTAGGCACAGTCTAGACACTGGCATGGCACAGGCTATGCACATGCTAGCCACAGGCAAGGAACAGGCTAGACTCTGGCTAGGCACAGGATAGACACTGGCTAGGCACAGTCTAGACACTGGCTTGGCACAGGCTAGACACTGGCTAGGCACAGGCTAGACACAGGCTAGACACAGGCTAGACTAAGGCTAGACACAGGCTAGAAACAGGCTAGACACAGGCTAGACACAGGCTAGACACAGGCTAGACACAGGCTAGACACAGGCTATACACTGTCTAGGCACAGGCTAGACACAGGCTAGACAGTGGCTAGGCACAGGCTAGACAGTGGCTAGGCACAGGCTAGACAGTGGCTAGGCACAGGCTAGACACTGGCTAGGCACAGGCTAGACACTGGCTAGGCACAGGCTAGACACTGGCTAGGCACTGGCTAGACACAGGCTCGACACAGGCTAGACTCAGGCTAGACACAGGCTAGACACAGGCTAGACACAGGCTATACACTGTCTAGGCACAGGCTAGACACAGGCTAGACAGTGGCTAGGCACAGGCTAGACAGTGGCTAGGCACAGGCTAGACAGTGGCTAGGCACAGGCTAGACACTGGCTAGGCACAGGCTTGACACTGGCTAGGCACAGGCTAGACACTGGCTAGGCACAGGCTAGACACTGGCTAGGCACAGGCTGGACACTGGCTAGGCACAGGCTAGACACTGGCTAGGCACAGGCTAGACACAGGCTGGACAGTGGCTAGGCACTGGCTAGGCACAGGCTAGACTTTGGCTAGGCACAGGCTAGACACCGGCTAGGCACAGGCTAGACTCCGGCTAGGCACAGGTAAGACTCAGGTTAGACACTGGCTAGGCACAGGCAAAACAGAGGCTAGACACTCGCTAGACACAGGCTAGAATCTGGCTAGGCACAGGCTAGACACAGGATAGACTCTGGCTAGGCACAGGCTAGACACTGGCTAGGCACAGTCTAGACACTGGCATGGCACAGGCTATGCACATGCTAGCCACAGGCAAGGTACAGGCTAGACTCTGGCTAGGCACAGGCTAGACACTGGCTAGGCACAGGCTAGACACTGGCTAGGCACAGTCTATACACTGGCTTGGCACAGGCTAGACACGGGCTAGACACAGGCTAGACACAGGCTAGACACAGGCTAGACACAGGCTATACACTGTCTAGGCACAGGCTAGACACAGGCTAGACAGTGGCTAGGCACAGGCTAGACAGTGGCTAGGCACAGGCTAGACACTGGCTAGGCACAGGCTAGACACAGGCTAGACAGTGGCTAGGCACAGGCTAGACAGTGGCTAGGCACAGGCTAGACACTGGCTGGGCACAGGCTAGACAGTGGCTAGGCACAGGCTAGACACTGGCTAGGCACAGGCTAGACACTGGCTAGGCACAGGCTAGACTCTGGCTAGGCACAGGCTAGACACTGGCTACGCACAGGCTAGACACTGGCTAGGCACAGGCTAGACACTGGCTAGGCACAGGCTAGACTTTGGCTAGGCACAGGCTAGACACCGGCTAGGCACAGGCTAGACTCCGGCTAGGCACAGGTAAGACTCAGGTTAGACACTGGCTAGGCACAGGCAAAACACAGGCTAGACACTCGCTAGACACAGGCTAGAATCTGGCTAGGCACAGGCTAGAATCTGGCTAGGCACAGGCTAGGCACAGGATAGACTCTGGCTAGGCACAGGCTAGACACTGGCTAGGCACAGTCTAGACACTGGCATGGCACAGGCTATGCACATGCTAGCCACAGGCAAGGAACAGGCTAGACTCTGGCTAGGCACAGGCTAGACACTGGCTAGGCACAGTCTAGACACTGGCTTGGCACAGGCTAGACACAGGCTAGACTAAGGCTAGACACAGGCTAGAAACAGGCTAGACACAGGCTAGACACAGGCTAGACACAGGCTAGACACAGGCTAGACACAGGCTATACACTGTCTAGGCACAGGCTAGACACAGGCTAGACAGTGGCTAGGCACAGGCTAGACAGTGGCTAGGCACAGGCTAGACAGTGGCTAGGCACAGGCTAGACACTGGCTAGGCACAGGCTAGACACTGGCTAGGCACAGGCTAGACACTGGCTAGGCACTGGCTAGACACTGGCTAGGCACTGGCTGAACACAGGCTCGACACAGGCTAGACTCAGGCTAGACACAGGCTAGACACAGGCTAGACACAGGCTATACACTGTCTAGGCACAGGCTAGACACAGGCTAGACAGTGGCTAGGCACAGGCTAGACAGTGGCTAGGCACAGGCTAGACAGTGGCTAGGCACAGGCTAGACACTGGCTAGGCACAGGCTAGACACTGGCTAGGCACAGGCTAGACACTGGCTAGGCACAGGCTAGACACTGGCTAGGCACAGGCTGGACACTGGCTAGGCACAGGCTAGACACTGGCTAGGCACAGGCTAGACACAGGCTGGACAGTGGCTAGGCACTGGCTAGGCACAGGCTAGACTTTGGCTAGGCACAGGCTAGACACCGGCTAGGCACAGGCTAGACTCCGGCTAGGCACAGGTAAGACTCAGGTTAGACACTGGCTAGGCACAGGCAAAACAGAGGCTAGACACTCGCTAGACACAGGCTAGAATCTGGCTAGGCACAGGCTAGAATCTGGCTAGGCACAGGCTAGACACAGGATAGACTCTGGCTAGGCACAGGCTAGACACTGGCTAGGCACAGTCTAGACACTGGCATGGCACAGGCTATGCACATGCTAGCCACAGGCAAGGTACAGGCTAGACTCTGGCTAGGCACAGGCTAGACACTGGCTAGGCACAGGCTAGACACTGGCTAGGCACAGTCTATACACTGGCTTGGCACAGGCTAGACACGGGCTAGACACAGGCTAGACACAGGCTAGACACAGGCTATACACTGTCTAGGCACAGGCTAGACACAGGCTAGACAGTGGCTAGGCACAGGCTAGACAGTGGCTAGGCACAGGCTAGACACTGGCTAGGCACAGGCTAGACACTGGCTAGGCACTGGCTAGACACAGGCTCGACACAGGCTAGACTCAGGCTAGACACAGGCTAGACACAGGCTAGACACAGGCTAGACACAGGCTAGACACAGGCTAGACACTGGATAGGCACAGCCTAGACACTGGCTAGGCACAGGTAAGACTTAGGTTAGACACTGGCTAGGCACAGGCAAAACACAGGCTAGACACTCGCTAGACACAGGCTAGAATCTGGCTAGGCACAGGCTAGAATCTGGCTAGGCACAGGCTAGGCACAGGATAGACTCTGGCTAGGCACAGGCTAGACACTGGCTAGGCACAGTCTAGACACTGGCTTGGCACAGGCTATGCACATGCTAGCCACAGGCAAGGTACAGGCTAGACACTGACTAGGCACAGGCTAGACACTGGCTAGGCACAGGCTAGACACTGGCTAGGCACAGTCTAGACACTGGCATGGCACAGGCTATGCACATGCTAGCCACAGGCAAGGTACAGGCTAGACTCTGGCTAGGCACAGGCTAGACACTGGCTAGGCACAGTCTAGACACTGGCTTGGCACAGGCTATGCACATGCTAGCCACAGGCAAGGTACAGGCTAAACACTGACTAGGCACAGGCCAGACACTGGCTAGGCGCAGGCTAGACACTGGCTAGGCACAGGCTAGACACAGGCTAGAATCTGGCTAGACACAGGCTAGAATCTGGCTAGGCACAGGCTAGAATCTGGCTAGGCACAGGCTAGGCACAGGATAGACTCTGGCTAGGCACAGGCTAGACACTGGCTAGGCACAGTCTAGACACTGGCTTGGCACAGGCTATGCACATGCTAGCCACAGGCAAGGTACAGGCTAGACACTGACTAGGCACAGGCTAGACACTGGCTAGGCACAGGCTAGAATCTGGCTAGGCACAGGCTAGAATCTGGCTAGGCACAGGCTAGGCACAGGATAGACTCTGGCTAGGCACAGGCTAGACACTGACTAGGCACAGTCTAGACACTGGCTTGGCACAGGCTATGCACATGCTAGCCACAGGCAAGGTACAGGCTAGACACTGACTAGGCACAGTCTAGACACTGGCATGGCACAGGCTATGCACATGCTAGCCACAGGCAAGGAACAGGCTAGACTCTGGCTAGGCACAGGCTAGACACTGGCTAGGCACAGTCTAGACACTGGCTTGGCACAGGCTAGACACTGGCTAGGCACAGGCTAGACACAGGCTAGACACAGGCTAGACTAAGGCTAGACACAGGCTAGAAACAGGCTAGACACAGGCTAGACACAGGCTAGACACAGGCTAGACACAGGCTAGACACAGGCTATACACTGTCTAGGCACAGGCTAGACACAGGCTAGACAGTGGCTAGGCACAGGCTAGACAGTGGCTAGGCACAGGCTAGACAGTGGCTAGGCACAGGCTAGACACTGGCTAGGCACAGGCTAGACACTGGCTAGGCACAGGCTAGACACTGGCTAGGCACTGGCTAGACACAGGCTCGACACAGGCTAGACTCAGGCTAGACACAGGCTAGACACAGGCTAGACACAGGCTATACACTGTCTAGGCACAGGCTAGACACAGGCTAGACAGTGGCTAGGCACAGGCTAGACAGTGGCTAGGCACAGGCTAGACAGTGGCTAGGCACAGGCTAGACACTGGCTAGGCACAGGCTAGACACTGGCTAGGCACAGGCTAGACACTGGCTAGGCACAGGCTAGACACTGGCTAGGCACAGGCTGGACACTGGCTAGGCACAGGCTAGACACTGGCTAGGCACAGGCTAGACACAGGCTGGACAGTGGCTAGGCACTGGCTAGGCACAGGCTAGACTTTGGCTAGGCACAGGCTAGACACCGGCTAGGCACAGGCTAGACTCCGGCTAGGCACAGGTAAGACTCAGGTTAAACACTGGCTAGGCACAGGCAAAACAGAGGCTAGACACTCGCTAGACACAGGCTAGAATCTGGCTAGGCACAGGCTAGACACAGGATAGACTCTGGCTAGGCACAGGCTAGACACTGGCTAGGCACAGTCTAGACACTGGCATGGCACAGGCTATGCACATGCTAGCCACAGGCAAGGTACAGGCTAGACTCTGGCTAGGCACAGGCTAGACACTGGCTAGGCACAGGCTAGACACTGGCTAGGCACAGTCTATACACTGGCTTGGCACAGGCTAGACACGGGCTAGACACAGGCTAGACACAGGCTAGACACAGGCTAGACACAGGCTATACACTGTCTAGGCACAGGCTAGACACAGGCTAGACAGTGGCTAGGCACAGGCTAGACAGTGGCTAGGCACAGGCTAGACACTGGCTAGGCACAGGCTAGACACAGGCTAGACAGTGGCTAGGCACAGGCTAGACAGTGGCTAGGCACAGGCTAGACACTGGCTAGGCACAGGCTAGACAGTGGCTAGGCACAGGCTAGACACTGGCTAGGCACAGGCTAGACACTGGCTAGGCACAGGCTAGACTCTGGCTAGGCACAGGCTAGACACTGGCTACGCACAGGCTAGACACTGGCTAGGCACAGGCTAGACACTGGCTAGGCACAGGCTAGACTTTGGCTAGGCACAGGCTAGACACCGGCTAGGCACAGGCTAGACTCCGGCTAGGCACAGGTAAGACTCAGGTTAGACACTGGCTAGGCACAGGCAAAACACAGGCTAGACACTCGCTAGACACAGGCTAGAATCTGGCTAGGCACAGGCTAGAATCTGGCTAGGCACAGGCTAGGCACAGGATAGACTCTGGCTAGGCACAGGCTAGACACTGGCTAGGCACAGTCTAGACACTGGCATGGCACAGGCTATGCACATGCTAGCCACAGGCAAGGAACAGGCTAGACTCTGGCTAGGCACAGGCTAGACACTGGCTAGGCACAGTCTAGACACTGGCTTGGCACAGGCTAGACACAGGCTAGACTAAGGCTAGACACAGGCTAGAAACAGGCTAGACACAGGCTAGAAACAGGCTAGACACAGGCTAGACACAGGCTAGACACAGGCTAGACACAGGCTAGACACAGGCTAGACACAGGCTATACACTGTCTAGGCACAGGCTAGACACAGGCTAGACAGTGGCTAGGCACAGGCTAGACAGTGGCTAGGCACAGGCTAGACAGTGGCTAGGCACAGGCTAGACACTGGCTAGGCACAGGCTAGACACTGGCTAGGCACAGGCTAGACACTGGCTAGGCACTGGCTAGACACTGGCTAGGCACTGGCTAGACACAGGCTCGACACAGGCTAGACTCAGGCTAGACACAGGCTAGACACAGGCTAGACACAGGCTATACACTGTCTAGGCACAGGCTAGACACAGGCTAGACAGTGGCTAGGCACAGGCTAGACAGTGGCTAGGCACAGGCTAGACAGTGGCTAGGCACAGGCTAGACACTGGCTAGGCACAGGCTAGACACTGGCTAGGCACAGGCTAGACACTGGCTAGGCACAGGCTGGACACTGGCTAGGCACAGGCTAGACACTGGCTAGGCACAGGCTAGACACAGGCTGGACAGTGGCTAGGCACTGGCTAGGCACAGGCTAGACTTTGGCTAGGCACAGGCTAGACACCGGCTAGGCACAGGCTAGACTCCGGCTAGGCACAGGTAAGACTCAGGTTAGACACTGGCTAGGCACAGGCAAAACAGAGGCTAGACACTCGCTAGACACAGGCTAGAATCTGGCTAGGCACAGGCTAGAATCTGGCTAGGCACAGGCTAGACACAGGATAGACTCTGGCTAGGCACAGGCTAGACACTGGCTAGGCACAGTCTAGACACTGGCATGGCACAGGCTATGCACATGCTAGCCACAGGCAAGGTACAGGCTAGACTCTGGCTAGGCACAGGCTAGACACTGGCTAGGCACAGGCTAGACACTGGCTAGGCACAGTCTATACACTGGCTTGGCACAGGCTAGACACGGGCTAGACACAGGCTAGACACAGGCTAGACACAGGCTAGACACAGGCTATACACTGTCTAGGCACAGGCTAGACACAGGCTAGACAGTGGCTAGGCACAGGCTAGACAGTGGCTAGGCACAGGCTAGACACTGGCTAGGCACAGGCTAGACACTGGCTAGGCACTGGCTAGACACAGGCTCGACACAGGCTAGACTCAGGCTAGACACAGGCTAGACACAGGCTAGACACAGGCTAGACACAGGCTAGACACTGGATAGGCACAGCCTAGACACTGGCTAGGCACAGGTAAGACTTAGGTTAGACACTGGCTAGGCACAGGCAAAACACAGGCTAGACACTCGCTAGACACAGGCTAGAATCTGGCTAGGCACAGGCTAGAATCTGGCTAGGCACAGGCTAGGCACAGGATAGACTCTGGCTAGGCACAGGCTAGACACTGGCTAGGCACAGTCTAGACACTGGCTTGGCACAGGCTATGCACATGCTAGCCACAGGCAAGGTACAGGCTAGACACTGACTAGGCACAGGCTAGACACTGGCTAGGCACAGGCTAGACACTGGCTAGGCACAGTCTAGACACTGGCATGGCACAGGCTATGCACATGCTAGCCACAGGCAAGGTACAGGCTAGACTCTGGCTAGGCACAGGCTAGACACTGGCTAGGCACAGTCTAGACACTGGCTTGGCACAGGCTATGCACATGCTAGCCACAGGCAAGGTACAGGCTAAACACTGACTAGGCACAGGCCAGACACTGGCTAGGCGCAGGCTAGACACTGGCTAGGCACAGGCTAGACACAGGCTAGACACAGGCTAGACACAGGCTAGACACAGGCTAGACTAAGGCTAGACACAGGCTAGACACAGGCTAGACAAATGCTAGACACAGGCTAGACACAGGCTATACACTGGCTAGGCACAGGCTAGATACAGGCTAGACAGTGGCTATGCACATGCTAGCCACAGGCAAGGTACAGGCTAGACACTGACTAGGCACAGGCTAGACACTGGCTAGGCACAGTCTAGACACTGGCTTGGCACAGGCTATGCACATGCTAGCCACAGGCAAGGTACAGGCTAGACACTGACTATGCACAGGCTAGACACTGGCTAGGCACAGGCTAGACACTGGCTAGGCACAGGCTAGACACAGGCTAGACACAGGCTAGACACAGGCTAGACTAAGGCTAGACACAGGCTAGACACAGGCTAGACACGGGCTAGACACAGGCTAGACACAGGCTAGACACAGGCTAGACACAGGCTAGACACAGGCTAGATACAGGCTAGACACAGGCTAGACACAGGCTATACACTGGCTAGGCACAGGCTAGACACAGGCTAGACAGTGGCTAGGCACAGGCTAGACAGTGGCTAGGCACAGGCTAGACAGTGGCTAGGCACAGGCTAGACACTGGCTAGGCACAGGCTAGACACTGGCTAGGCACAGGCTAGACACTGGCTAGGCACAGGCTAGACACTAGCTAGGCACAGGCAAGGCACAGGCTAGACTCAGGCTAGACACAGGCTAGACACAGGCTAGACACTGGATAGGCACAGGCTAGACACTGGCTAGGCACAGTCTAGACACTGGCTTGGCACAGGCTAGCCACAGGCAAAGTACAGGCTAGACTCTGGCTAGGCACAGGCTAGACACTGGCTAGGCACAGTCTAGACACTGGCTTGGCACAGGCTATGCACATGCTAGCCACAGGCAAGGTACAGGCTAGACACTGACTAGGCACAGGCTAGACACTGGCTAGACACAGGCTAGACTTAGGCTAGACACAGGATAGACACAGGCTAGACACAGGCTATACACTGGCTAGGCACAGGCTAGACACTGGCTAGGCACAGGCTAGACACTGGCTAGGCACAGGCTAGACACTGGCTAGGCACAGGCTAGACACTGGCTAGGCACAGGCTAGACACTGGCTAGGCACAGGCTAGACACTGGCTAGGCACAGGCTAGACACTGGCTAGGCACAGGCTAGACACAGGCTAGACAGTGGCTAGGCACTGGCTAGGCACAGGCTAGTTTTTGGCTAGGCACAGGCTAGACACCGGCTAGGCACAGGCTAGACTCCGGCTAGGCACAGGTAAGACTCAGGTTAGACACTTGCTAGGCACAGGCAAAACACAGGCTAGACACTCGCTAGACACAGGCTAGAATCTGGCTAGGCACAGGCTAGAATCTGGCTAGGCACAGGCTAGGCACAGGATAGACTCTGGCTAGGCACAGGGTAGACACTGGCTAGTCACAGTCTAGACACTGGCATGGCACAGGCTATGCACATGCTAGCCACAGGCAAGGTACAGGCTAGACTCTGGCTAGGCACAGGCTAGACACTGGCTAGGCACAGTCTAGACACTGGCTTGGCACAGGCTATGCACATGCTAGCCACAGGCAAGGTACAGGCTAGACACTGACTAGGCACAGGCAAGGCACAGGCTAGACACTGACTAGGCACAGGCTAGACACTGGCTAGGCACAGGCTAGACACTGGCTAGGCACAGGCTAGACACAGGCTAGACACAGGCTAGACACAGGCTAGACTAAGGCTAGACACAGGCTAGACACAGGCTAGACACGGGCTAGACACAGGCTAGACACAGGCTAGACACAGGCTAGACACAGGCTAGACACAGGCTAGACACAGGCTAGACAAATGCTAGATACAGGCTAGACACAGGCTAGACACAGGCTATACACTGGCTAGGCACAGGCTAGACACAGGCTAGACAGTGGCTAGGCACAGGCTAGACACTGGCTAGGCACAGGCTAGACAGTGGCTAGGCACAGGCTAGACACTGGCTAGGCACAGGCTAGACACTGGCTAGGCACAGGCTAGACACTGGCTAGGCACAGGCTAGACACTAGCTAGGCACAGGCAAGGCACAGGCTAGACTCAGGCTAGACACTGGATAGGCACAGGCTAGACACTGGCTAGGCACAGTCTAGACACTGGCTTGGCACAGGCTAGCCACAGGCAAAGTACAGGCTAGACTCTGGCTAATCACAGGCTAGACACTGGCTAGGCACAGTCTAGACACTGGCTTGGCACAAGCTATGCACATGCTAGCCACAGGCAAGGTACAGGCTAGACACTGACTAGGCACAGGCTAGACACTGGCTAGGCACAGGCTAGACATTGGCTAGGCACAGGCTAGACATAGGCTAGACACAGGCTAGACACAGGCTAGACACAGGCTAGACACAGGCTAGACACAGGCTAGACACAGGCTAGACACAGGCTAGACACAGGCTAGACACAGGCTAGACACAGGCTGGACACAGGCTAGACTCAGGCTAGACACAGGATAGAGACAGGCTAGACACAGGCTCTACTTTGGCTAGGCACAGGCTAGACAGTGGCTAGGCACAGGCTAGACACTGGCTAGGCACAGGCTAGACACTGGCTAGGCACAGGCTAGACACTGGCTAGGCACAGGCTAGACACTGGCTAGGCACAGGCTAGACACTGGCTAGGCACAGGCTAGACACTGGCTAGGCACAGGCTGAGACACAGGCTAGACAGTGGCTAGGCACTGGCTAGGCACAGGCTAGTTTTTGGCTAGGCACAGGCTAGACACCGGCTAGGCACAGGCTAGACTCCGGCTAGGCACAGGTAAGACTCAGGTTAGACACTTGCTAGGCACAGGCAAAACACAGGCTAGACACTCGCTAGACACAGGCTAGAATCTGGCTAGGCACAGGCTAGAATCTGGCTAGGCACAGGCTAGGCACAGGATAGACTCTGGCTAGGCACAGGCTAGACACTGGCTAGGCACAGTCTAGACACTGGCATGGCACAGGCTATGCACATGCTAGCCACAGGCAAGGTACAGGCTAGACTCTGGCTAGGCACAGGCTAGACACTGGCTAGGCACAGTCTAGACACTGGCTTGGCACAGGCTATGCACATGCTAGCCACAGGCAAGGTACAGGCTAGACACTGACTAGGCACAGGCTAGACACTGGCTAGGCACAGGCTAGACACTGGCTAGGCACAGGCTAGACACTGGCTAGGCACAGGCTAGACACAGGCTAGACACAGGCTAGACACAGGCTAGACTAAGGCTAGACACAGGCTAGAAACAGGCTAGACACAGGCTAGACACAGGCTAGACACAGGCTAGACAAATGCTAGACACAGGCTAGACACAGGCTATACACTGTCTAGGCACAGGCTAGACACAGGCTAGACAGTGGCTAGGCACAGGCTAGACACTGGCTAGGCACAGGCTAGACACTGGCTAGGCACAGGCTAGACACTGGCTAGGCACAGGCTAGGCACAGGCTCGACACAGGCTAGACTCAGGCTAGACACAGGCTAGACACAGGCTAGACACAGGCTAGACACTGGATAGGCACAGCCTAGACACTGGCTAGGCACAGGCTAGACACTGGCTAGGCACAGCCTAGACACTGGCTAGGCACAGGCTAGACACTGGCTAGGCACAGGCTAGATACAGGCTAGACAGTGGCTACGCACTGGCTAGACAGTGGCTAGGCACTGGCTAGGCACAGGCTAGACTTTGGCTAGGCACAGGCCAGACTTTAGCTAGGCACAGGCTAGACACCGGCTAGGCACAGGCCAGACTCCGGCTAGGCACAGGTAAGACTTAGGTTAGACACTGGCTAGGCACAGGCAAAACACAGGCTAGACACTCGCTAGACACAGGCTAGAATCTGGCTAGGCACAGGCTAGAATCTGGCTAGGCACAGGCTAGGCACAGGCTAGACACTGGCTAGGCACAGTCTAGACACTGGCATGGCACAGGCTATGCACATGCTAGCCACAGGCAAGGTACAGGCTAGACTCTGGCTAGGCACAGGCTAGACACTGGCTAGGCACATTCTAGACACTGGCTTGGCACAGACTATGCACATGCTAGCCACAGGCAAGGTACAGGCTAGACACTGACTAGGCACAGGCTAGACACTGGCTAGGCGCAGGCTAGACACTGGCTAGGCACAGGCTAGACACAGGCTAGACACAGGCTAGACACAGGCTAGACTAAGGCTAGACACAGGCTAGACACAGGCTAGACTAAGGCTAGACACAGTCTAGACACAGGCTAGACAAATGCTAGACACAGGCTAGACACAGGCTAAACACAGGCTATACACTGGCTAGGCACAGGCTAGATACAGGGTAGACAGTGGCTAGGCACAGGCTAGACACTGGCTAGGCACAGGCTAGACACTGGCTAGGCACAGGCTAGACACTGGCTAGGCACAGGCTAGGCACAGGCTAGGCACAGGCTAGACTCAGGCTCGACACAGGCTAGACTCAGGCTAGACACAGGCTAGACACAGGCTAGACACTGGATAGGCACAGGCTAGACACAGGCTAGACACTGGCTAGACACTGGCTAGGCACAGGCTAGGCACAGGTTAGACATTTCTAGGCTCAGGCTAGGAACAGGTTAGACACTGGCTAGGAACAGGCTAGACACTGGCTAGGCACAGGCTAGGCACAGGCTAGGCACAGGCTAGGCACAGGCTAGGCACAGGCTAGGCACAGGCTAGGCACAGGCTAGGCACAGGATAGGCACAGGATAGGCACAGGCTAGGCACAGGCTAGACACTGGCTAGGAACCAGCTAGACACAGGCTAGACACTGGCTAGGCATAGGCAATGCACTGGCTAGACACTGGCTAGGCACAGGCTATGCACATGCCAGTCACAGGCAAGGCGCATGCTAGACACTGGCTATGCACAGGCTAGACACAGGCTAGACACAGTATAGACACTGGCTTGGCACAGGCTATGCACATGCTAGCCACAGGCAAATGTACAGGCTAGGCACAGGCTAGACACTGGCTAGGCACAGGCTAGACACAGGCTAGACACAGGCTAGACTCAGGCTAGACACAGGCTAGACTCAGGCTAGACACAGGCTAGACACAGGCTAGACACAGGCTAGACACAGGCTAGACACAGGCTAGACACAGGCTGGACACAGGCTAGACAGTGGCTAGGCACAGGGTAGACACTGGCTAGGCACAGACTAGACACTGGCTAGGCACAGGCTAGACACTGGCTAGGCACAGGCTAGACACTGGCTAGGCACAGGCTAGACACTGGCTAGGCACAGGCTAGACACTGGCTAGGCACAGGCTAGACACAGGCTAGACAGTGGCTAGGCACTGGCTAGGCAAAGGCTAGACTTTGGCTAGGCACAGGCTAGACACCGGCTAGGCACAGGCTAGACACCGGCTAGACACAGGCTAGACACAGGCTAGACACAGGCTAGACACAGGCTGGACACAGGCTAGACTCAGGCTAGACACAGGATAGACACAGGCTAGACACAGGCTATACACTGGCTAGGCACAGGCTAGACACAGGCTAGACAGTGGCTAGGCACAGGCTAGACACTGGCTAGGCACAGGCTAGACACTGGCTAGGCACAGGCTAGACACTGGCTAGGCACAGGCTAGACACAGGCTAGACAGTGGCTAGGCACTGGCTAGGCACAGGCTAGTTTTTGGCTAGGCACAGGCTAGAATCTGGCTAGGCACAGGCTAGGCACATGCTAGACACTGGCTAGGCACAGTCTAGACACTGGCATGGCACAGGCTATGCACATGCTAGCCACAGGCAAGGTACAGGCTAGACTCTGGCTAGGCACAGGCTAGACACTGGCTAAGCACAGTCTAGACACTGGCTTGGCACAGACTATGCACATGCTAGCCACAGGCAAGGTACAGGCTAGACACTGACTAGGCACAGGCTAGACACTGGCTAGGCGCAGGCTAGACACTGGCTAGGCACAGGCTAGAATTTGGCTATGCACAGGCTAGACACCGGCTAGGCACAGGCTAGACTCCGGCTAGGCACAGGTAAGACTTAGGTTAGACACTGGCTAGGCACAGGCAAAACACAGGCTAGACACTCGCTAGACACAGGCTAGAATCTGGCTAGGCACAGGCTAGAATCTGGCTAGGCACAGGCTAGGCACAGGCTAGACACTGGCTAGGCACAGTCTAGACACTGGCATGGCACAGGCTATGCACATGCTAGCCACAGGCAAGGTACAGGCTAGACTCTGGCTAGGCACAGGCTAGACACTGGCTTAGCACAGTCTAGACACTGGCTTGGCACAGGCTATGCACATGCTAGCCACAGGCAAGGTACAGGCTAGACACTGACTAGGCACAGGCTAGACACTGGCTAGGCGCAGGCTAGACACTGGCTAGGCACAGGCTAGACACAGGCTAGACACAGGCTAGACACAGGCTAGACTAAGGCTAGACACAGGCTAGACACAGGCTAGACACAGGCTAGACTAAGGCTAGACACAGGCTAGACACAGGCTAGACAAATGCTAGACACAGGCTAGACACAGGCTAAACACAGGCTAGACACTGGCTAGGCACAGGCTAGATACAGGCTAGACAGTGGCTAGGCACAGGCTAGACACTGGCTAGGCACAGGCTAGACACTGGTTAGGCACAGGCTAGACACTGGCTAGGCACAGGCTAGGCACAGGCTAGGCACAGGCTAGACTCAGGCTCGACACAGGCTAGACTCAGGCTAGACACAGGCTAGACACAGGCTAGACACAGGCTAGACACTGGCTAGGCACAGGCTAGAAACTGGCTAGGCACAGGCTAGACACTGGCTAGGCACAGGCTAGGCACAGGTTAGACATTGGCTAGGCTCAGGCTAGGAACAGGTTAGACACTGGCTAGGCACAGGCTAGGCACAGGCTAGACACTGGCTAGGCACAGGCTAGGCACAGGCTAGGCACAGGCTAGGCACAGGCTAGGCACAGGCTAGGCACAGGCTAGGCACAGGCTAGGCACAGGATAGGCACAGGATAGGCACAGGCTAGGCACAGGCTAGACACTGGCTAGGAACCAGCTAGACACAGGCTAGACACTGGCTAGGCATAGGCAATGCACTGGCTAGACACTGGCTAGGCACAGGCTATGCACATGCCAGTCACAGGCAAGGCGCATGCTAGACACTGGTTATGCACAGGCTAGACACTGGCTAGGGACAGTCTAGACACTGGCTTGGCACAGGCTATGCACATGCTAGCCACAGGCAAGGTACAGGCTAGACACAGGCTAGACACTGGCTAGGCACAGGCTAGACACTAGCTAGGCACAGGCTAGATACAGGGTAGACACTGGCTAGGCACAGGCTAGACACTGGCTAGGCACGAAACTAGACACTGGCTAGGCACAGGCTAGACACTGGCTAGGCACAGACTAGACACTGGATAGGCACAGACTAGACACTGGCTGGAAACAGACTAGACACTGGCTAGGCACAGACTAGACACTGGCTAGGCACAGGCTAGACACTGGCTAGGCATAGGCTAGACTTTGGCTAGGCACAAGCTAGACACCGGCTAGGCACAGGCTAGACACCGGCTAGACTCCGGCTAGGCATAGTTAAGACTCAGGTTAGACACTGGCTAGGCACAGGCAAAACACAGGCTAGACACTGGCTAGACACAGGCTAGAATCTGGCTAGGCACAGGCTAGGCACAGGATACACTCTGGCTAGGCACAGGCTAGACAGTGTCTACGCACAGTATAGACACTGGCTTGGCACAGGCTATGCACATGCTAGCCACAGGCAAGGTACAGGCTAGGCACAGGCTAGACACTGGCTAGACACAGGCTAGACACAGGCTAGACACAGGCTAGACACAGGCTAGACACAGGCTGGACACAGGCTAGACAGTGGCTAGGCACAGGGTGAGACACTGGCTAGGCACAGACTAGACACTGGCTAGGCACAGGCTAGACACTGGCTAGGCACAGGCTAGACACTGGCTAGGCACAGGCTAGACACTGGCTAGGCACAGGCTAGACACTGGCTAGGCACAGGCTAGACACTGGCTAGGCACAGGCTAGACACAGGCTAGACAGTGGCTAGGCACTGGCTAGGCAAAGGCTAGACTTTGGCTAGGCACAGGCTAGGCAAAGGCTAGACTTTGGCTAGGCACAGGCTAGACACCGGCTAGGCACAGGCTAGACACCGGCTAGACACAGGCTAGACACAGGCTAGACACAGGCTGGACACAGGCTAGACTCAGGCTAGACACAGGATAGACACAGGCTAGACACAGGCTATACACTGGCTAGGCACAGGCTAGACACAGGCTAGACAGTGGCTAGGCACAGGCTAGACACTGGCTAGGCACAGGCTAGACACTGGCTAGGCACAGGCTAGACACAGGCTAGACAGTGGCTAGGCACTGGCTAGGCACAGGCTAGTTTTTGGCTAGGCACAGGCTAGACACCGGCTAGGCACAGGCTAGACTCCGGCTAGGCACAGGTAAGACTCAGGTTAGACACTTGCTAGGCACAGGCAAAACACAGGCTAGATACTCGCTAGACACAGGCTAGAATCTGGCTGGGCACAGGCTAGAATCTGGCTAGGCACAGGCTAGGCACAGGATAGACTCTGGCTAGGCACAGGCTAGACACTGGCTAGGCACAGTCTAGACACTGGCATGGCACAGGCTATGCACATGCTAGCCACAGGCAAGGTACAGGCTAGACTCTGGCTAGGCACAGGCTAGACACTGGCTAGGCACAGTCTAGACACTGGCTTGGCACAGGCTATGCACATGCTAGCCACAGGCAAGGCACAGGATAGGCACAGGATAGGCACAGGCTAGGCACAGGCTAGACACTGGCTAGGAACCAGCTAGACACAGGCTAGACACTGGCTAGGCATAGGCAATGCACTGGCTAGACACTGGCTAGGCACAGGCTATGCACATGCCAGTCACAGGCAAGGCGCATGCTAGACACTGGTTATGCGCAGGCTAGACACTGGCTAGGGACAGTCTAGACACTGGCTTGGCACAGGCTATGCACATGCTAGCCACAGGCAAGGTACAGGCTAGACACAGGCTAGACACTGGCTAGACACAGGCTAGACACAGGCTAGACACTGGCTAGGCACAGGCTAGACACTAGCTAGGCACAGGCTAGATACAGGGTAGACACTGGCTAGGCACAGGCTAGACACTGGCTAGGCACGAAACTAGACACTGGCTAGGCACAGGCTAGACACTGGCTAGGCACAGACTAGACACTGGCTAGGCACAGACTAGACACTGGCTAGGCACAGACTAGACACTGGCTGGAAACAGACTAGACACTGGCTAGGCACAGACTAGACACTGGCTAGGCACAGGCTAGACACTGGCTAGGCATAGGCTAGACTTTGGCTAGGCACAAGCTAGACACCGGCTAGGCACAGGCTAGACACCGGCTAGACTCCGGCTAGGCACAGTTAAGACTCAGGTTAGACACTGGCTAGGCACAGGCAAAACACAGGCTAGACACTGGCTAGACACAGGCTAGAATCTGGCTAGGCACAGGCTAGGCACAGGATACACTCTGGCTAGGCACAGGCTAGACAGTGTCTACGCACAGTATAGACACTGGCTTGGCACAGGCTATGCACATGCTAGCCACAGGCAAGGTACAGGCTAGGCAAAGGCTAGACACTGGCTAGACACAGGCTAGACACAGGCTAGACACAGGCTAGACACAGGCTAGACACAGGCTGGACACAGGCTAGACAGTGGCTAGGCACAGGGTAGACACTGGCTAGGCACAGACTAGACACTGGCTAGGCACAGGCTAGACACTGGCTAGGCACAGGCTAGACACTGGCTAGGCACAGGCTAGACACTGGCTAGGCACAGGCTAGACACTGGCTAGGCACAGGCTAGACACTGGCTAGGCACAGGCTAGACACTGGCTAGGCACAGGCTAGACACTGGCTAGGCACAGGCTAGACACAGGCTAGACAGTGGCTAGGCACTGGCTAGGCAAAGGCTAGACTTTGGCTAGGCACAGGCTAGGCAAAGGCTAGACTTTGGCTAGGCACAGGCTAGACACCGGCTAGGCACAGGCTAGACACCGGCTAGACACAGGCTAGACACAGGCTAGACACAGGCTAGACACAGGCTGGACACAGGCTAGACTCAGGCTAGACACAGGCTGGACACAGGCCAGACAGTGGCTAGGCACAGGGTAGACACTGGCTAGGCACAGACTAGACACTGGCTAGGCACAGGCTAGACACTGGCTAGGCACAGGCTAGACACTGGCTAGGCACAGGCTAGACACTGGCTAGGCACAGGCTAGACACTGGCTAGGCACAGGCTAGACACTGGCTAGGCACAGGCTAGACACTGGCTAGGCACAGGCTAGACACAGGCTAGACAGTGGCTAGGCACTGGCTAGGCAAAGGCTAGACTTTGGCTAGGCACAGGCTAGGCAAAGGCTAGACTTTGGCTAGGCACAGGCTAGACACCGGCTAGGCACAGGCTAGACACCGGCTAGACACAGGCTAGACACAGGCTAGACACAGGCTGGACACAGGCTAGACTCAGGCTAGACACAGGATAGACACAGGCTAGACACAGGCTATACACTGGCTAGGCACAGGCTAGACACAGGCTAGACAGTGGCTAGGCACAGGCTAGACACTGGCTAGGCACAGGCTAGACACTGGCTAGGCACAGGCTAGACACTGGCTAGGCACAGGCTAGACACTGGCTAGGCACAGGCTAGACACTGGCTAGGCACAGGCTAGACACTGGCTAGGCACAGGCTAGACACTGGCTAGGCACAGGCTAGACACTGGCTAGGCACAGGCTAGACACAGGCTAGACAGTGGCTAGGCACTGGCTAGGCACAGGCTAGTTTTTGGCTAGGCACAGGCTAGACACCGGCTAGCCACAGGCTAGACTCCGGCTAGGCACAGGTAAGACTCAGGTTAGACACTTGCTAGGCACAGGCAAAACACAGGCTAGATACTCGCTAGACACAGGCTAGAATCTGGCTGGGCACAGGCTAGAATCTGGCTAGGCACAGGCTAGGCACAGGATAGACTCTGGCTAGGCACAGGCTAGACACTGGCTAGGCACAGTCTAGACACTGGCATGGCACAGGCTATGCACATGCTAGCCACAGGCAAGGTACAGGCTAGACTCTGGCTAGGCACAGGCTAGACACTGGCTAGGCACAGTCTAGACACTGGCTTGGCACAGGCTATGCACATGCTAGCCACAGGCAAGGCACAGGATAGGCACAGGATAGGCACAGGCTAGGCACAGGCTAGACACTGGCTAGGAACCAGCTAGACACAGGCTAGACACTGGCTAGGCATAGGCAATGCACTGGCTAGACACTGGCTAGGCACAGGCTATGCACATGCCAGTCACAGGCAAGGCGCATGCTAGACACTGGTTATGCACAGGCTAGACACTGGCTAGGGACAGTCTAGACACTGGCTTGGCACAGGCTATGCACATGCTAGCCACAGGCAAGGTACAGGCTAGACACAGGCTAGACACTGGCTAGACACAGGCTAGACACAGGCTAGACACTGGCTAGGCACAGGCTAGACACTAGCTAGGCACAGGCTAGATACAGGGTAGACACTGGCTAGGCACAGGCTAGACACTGGCTAGGCACGAAACTAGACACTGGCTAGGCACAGGCTAGACACTGGCTAGGCACAGACTAGACACTGGCTAGGCACAGACTAGACACTGGCTAGGCACAGACTAGACACTGGCTGGAAACAGACTAGACACTGGCTAGGCACAGACTAGACACTGGCTAGGCACAGGCTAGACACTGGCTAGGCATAGGCTAGACTTTGGCTAGGCACAAGCTAGACACCGGCTAGGCACAGGCTAGACACCGGCTAGACTCCGGCTAGGCACAGTTAAGACTCAGGTTAGACACTGGCTAGGCACAGGCAAAACACAGGCTAGACACTGTCTAGACACAGGCTAGAATCTGGCTAGGCACAGGCTAGGCACAGGATTCACTCTGGCTAGGCACAGGCTAGACAGTGTCTACGCACAGTATAGACACTGGCTTGGCACAGGCTATGCACATGCTAGCCACAGGCAAGGTACAGGCTAGGCACAGGCTAGACACTGGCTAGACACAGGCTAGACACAGGCTAGACACAGGCTAGACACAGGCTAGACACAGGCTAGACACAGGCTGGACACAGGCTAGACAGTGGCTAGGCACAGGGTAGACACTGGCTAGGCACAGACTAGACACTGGCTAGGCACAGGCTAGACACTGGCTAGGCACAGGCTAGACACTGGCTAGGCACAGGCTAGACACTGGCTAGGCACAGGCTAGACACTGGCTAGGCACAGGCTAGACACTGGCTAGGCACAGGCTAGACACAGGCTAGACAGTGGCTAGGCACAGGCTAGGCACAGGCTAGGCACAGGCTAGTTTTTGGCTAGGCACAGGCTAGACACCGGCTAGGCACAGGCTAGACTCCGGCTAGGCACAGGTAAGACTCAGGTTAGACACTTGCTAGGCACAGGCAAAACACAGGCTAGATACTCGCTAGACACAGGCTAGAATCTGGCTAGGCACAGGCTAGAATCTGGCTAGGCACAGGCTAGGCACAGGATAGACTCTGGCTAGGCACAGGCTAGATACTGGCTAGGCACAGTCTAGACACTGGCATGGCACAGGCTATGCACATGCTAGCCACAGGCAAGGTACAGGCTAGACTCTGGCTAGGCACAGGCTAGACACTGGCTAGGCACAGTCTAGACACTGGCTTGGCACAGGCTATGCACATGCTAGCCACAGGCAAGGTACAGGCTAGACACTGACTAGGCACAGGCTAGACACTGGCTAGGCACAGGCTAGACACTGGCTAGGCACAGGCTAGACACAGGCTAGACACAGGCTAGACAAAGGCTAGACTAAGGCTAGACACAGGCTAGAAACAGGCTAGACACAGGCTAGACACAGGCTAGACAAATGCTAGACACAGGCTAGACACAGGCTATACACTGTCTAGGCACAGGCTAGACACAGGCTAGACACAGGCTAGACACAGGCTAGACACTGGCTAGGCACAGGCTAGACACTGGCTAGGCACAGGCTAGACACTGGCTAGGCACAGGCTAGGCACAGGCTCGACACAGGCTAGACTCAGGCTAGACACAGGCTAGACACAGGCTAGACACAGGCTAGACACTGGATAGGCACAGCCTAGACACTGGCTAGGCACAGGCTAGAGACTGGCTAGGCACAGGCTAGACACTGGCTAGGCACAGGCTAGACACTGGCTAGGCACAGGCTAGACACAGGCTAGACAGTGGCTAGGCACTGGCTAGGCACAGGCAAGACTTTGGCTAGGCACAGGCTAGACTTTGGCTAGGAACAGGCTAGACTTTGGCTAGGCACAGGCTAGACACCGGCTAGGCACAGGCTAGACACCGGCTAGGCACAGGCTAGACTCCGGCTAGGCACAGGTAAGACTTAGGTTAGACACTGGCTAGGCACAGGCAAAACACAGGCTAGACACTCGCTAGACACAGGCTAGAATCTGGCTAGGCACAGGCTAGAATCTGGCTAGGCACAGGCTAGGCACAGGCTAGACACTGGCTAGGCACAGTCTAGACACTGGCATGGCACAGGCTATGCACATGCTAGCCACAGGCAAGGTACAGGCTAGACTCTGGCTAGGCACAGGCTAGACACTGGCTAGGCACAGTCTAGACACTGGCTTGGCACAGGCTATGCACATGCTAGCCACAGGCAAGGTACAGGCTAGACACTGACTAGGCACAGGCTAGACACTGGCTAGGCGCAGGCTAGACACTGGCTAGGCACAGGCTAGACACAGGCTAGACACAGGCTAGACACAGGCTAGACTAAGGCTAGACACAGGCTAGACACAGGCTAGACACAGGCTAGACACAGGCTAGACACAGGCTAGACTAAGGCTAGACACAGGCTAGACACAGGCTAGACAAATGCTAGACACAGGCTAGACACAGGCTAGACACAGGCTATACACTGGCTAGGCACAGGCTAGACACTGGCTAGGCACAGGCTAGACACTGGCTAGGCACAGGCTAGACACTGGCTAGGCACAGGCTAGACACTGGCTAGGCACAGGCTAGACACTGGCTAGGCACAGGCTAGGCACAGGCTAGGCACAGGCTAGGCACAGGCTAGGCACAGGCTAGGCACAGGCTAGGCACAGGCTAGGCACAGGCTAGACTCAGGCTCGACACAGGCTAGACTCAGGCTAGACACAGGCTAGACACAGGCTAGACACAGGCTAGACACTGGATAGGCACAGGCTATACACTGGCTAGGCACAGGCTAGACACTGGCTAGGCACAGGCTAGGCACAGGTTAGACATTGGCTAGGCTCAGGCTAGGAACAGGTTAGACACTGGCTATGCACAGGCTAGGCACAGGCTAGACACTGGCTAGGCACAGGCTAGGCACAGGCTAGGCACAGGCTAGACACTGGCTAGGAACCAGCTAGACACAGGCTAGACACTGGTTAGGCATAGGCAATGCACTGGCTAGACACTGGTTAGGCACAGGCTATGCACATGCCAGTCACAGGCAAGGCGCATGCTAGACACTGGCTATGCACAGGCTAGACACTGGCTAGGGACAGTCTAGACACTGGCTTGGCACAGGCTATGCACATGCTAGCCACAGGCAAGGTACAGGCTAGACACAGGCTAGACACTGGCTAGACACAGGCTAGACACAGGCTAGACACTGGCTAGGCACAGGCTAGACACTAGCTAGGCACAGGCTAGATACAGGGTAGACACTGGCTAGGCACAGGCTAGACACTGGCTAGGCACGAAACTAGACACTGGCTAGGCACAGGCTAGACACTGGCTAGGCACAGACTAGACACTGGCTAGGCACAGACTAGACACTGGCTAGGCACAGACTAGACACTGGCTAGACTCTGGCTAGGCACAGTTAAGACTCAGGTTAGACACTGGCTAGGCACAGGCAAAACACAGGCTAGACACTGGCTAGACACAGGCTAGAATCTGGCTAGGCACAGGCTAGGCACAGGATACACTCTGGCTAGGCACAGGCTAGACACTGGCTACGCACAGTATAGACACTGGCTTGGCACAGGCTATGCACATGCTAGCCACAGGCAAGGTACAGGCTAGGCACAGGCTAGACACTGGCTAGGCACAGGCTAGACACAGGCTAGACACAGGCTAGACACAGGCTAGACACAGGCTAGACTCAGGCTAGACACAGGCTAGACACAGGCTAGACACAGGCTAGACACAGGCTAGACACAGGCTAGACACAGGCTAGACACAGGCTGGACACAGGCTAGACAGTGGCTAGGCACAGGGTAGACACTGGCTACGCACAGGCTAGACACTGGCTAGGCACAGGCTAGACACTGGCTAGGCAGAGGCTAGACACTGGCTAGGCACAGGCTAGACACAGGCTAGACAGTGGCTAGGCACTGGCTAGGCAAAGGCTAGACTTTGGCTAGGCACAGGCTAGACACTGGCTAGGCACAGGCTAGACACAGGCTAGACACAGGCTAGACAAAGGCTAGACTAAGGCTAGACACAGGCTAGAAACAGGCTAGACACAGGCTAGACACAGGCTAGACAAATGCTAGACACAGGCTAGACACAGGCTATACACTGTCTAGGCACAGGCTAGACACAGGCTAGACAGTGGCTAGGCACAGGCTAGACACTGGCTAGGCACAGGCTAGACACTGGCTAGGCACAGGCTAGACACTGGCTAGGCACAGGCTAGGCACAGGCTCGACACAGGCTAGACTCAGGCTAGACACAGGCTAGACACAGGCTACACACAGGCTAGACACTGGATAGGCACAGCCTAGACACTGGTTAGGCACAGGCTAGAGACTGGCTAGGCACAGGCTAGACACTGGCTAGGCACAGGCTAGACACTGGCTAGGCACAGGCTAGACACAGGCTAGACAGTGGCTAGGCACTGGCTAGGCACAGGCTAGACTTTGGCTAGGCACAGGCTAGACTTTGGCTAGGCACAGGCTAGACTTTGGCTAGGCACAGGCTAGACACCGGCTAGGCACAGGCTAGACACCGGCTAGGCACAGGCTAGACTCCGGCTAGGCACAGGTAAGACTTAGGTTAGACACAGGCTAGGCACAGGCAAAACACAGGCTAGACACTCGCTAGACACAGGCTAGAATCTGGCTAGGCACAGGCTAGAATCTGGCTAGGCACAGGCTAGGCACAGGCTAGACACTGGCTAGGCACAGTCTAGACACTGGCATGGCACAGGCTATGCACATGCTAGCCACAGGCAAGGTACAGGCTAGACTCTGGCTAGGCACAGGCTAGACACTGGCTAGGCACAGTCTAGACACTGGCTTGGCACAGGCTATGCACATGCTAGCCACAGGCAAGGTACAGGCTAGACACTGACTAGGCACAGGCTAGACACTGGCTAGACACTGGCTAGGCACAGGCTAGACACTGGCTAGGCACAGGCTAGACAAAGGCTAGACACAGGCTAGACACAGGGTAGACACAGGCTAGACACAGGCTAGACACAGGCTAGACACAGGCTAGACTAAGGCTAGACACAGGCTAGACACAGGCTAGACTAAGGCTAGACACAGGCTAGAAACAGGCTAGACACAGGCTAGACACAGGCTAGACAAATGCTAGACACAGGCTAGACACAGGCTATACACTGTCTAGGCACAGGCTAGACACAGGCTAGACAGTGGCTAGGCACAGGCTAGACACTGGCTAGGCACAGGCTAGACACTGGCTAGGCACAGGCTAGACACTGGCTAGGCACAGGCTAGGCACAGGCTCGACACAGGCTAGACTCAGGCTAGACACAGGCTAGACACAGGCTAGACACAGGCTAGACACTGGATAGGCACAGCCTAGACACTGGCTAGGCACAGGCTAGAGACTGGCTAGGCACAGGCTAGACACTGGCTAGGCACAGGCTAGACACTGGCTAGGCACAGGCTAGAGACAGGCTAGACAGTGGCTAGGCACTGGCTAGGCACAGGCTAGACTTTGGCTAGGCACAGGCTAGACTTTGGCTAGGCACAGGCTAGACTTTGGCTAGGCACAGGCTAGACACCGGCTAGGCACAGGCTAGACACCGGCTAGGCACAGGCTAGACTCCGGCTAGGCACAGGTAAGACTTAGGTTAGACACTGGCTAGGCACAGGCAAAACACAGGCTAGACACTCGCTAGACACAGGCTAGAATCTGGCTAGGCACAGGCTAGAATCTGGCTAGGCACAGGCTAGGCACAGGCTAGACACTGGCTAGGCACAGTCTAGACACTGGCATGGCACAGGCTGTGCACATGCTAGCCACAGGCAAGGTACAGGCTAGACTCTGGCTAGGCACAGGCTAGACACTGGCTAGGCACAGTCTAGACCCTGGCTTGGCACAGGCTATGCACATGCTAGCCACAGGCAAGGTACAGGCTAGACACTGACTAGGCACAGGCTAGACACTGGCTAGGCGCAGGCTAGACACTGGCTAGGCACAGGCTAGACACAGGCTAGACACAGGCTAGACACAGGCTAGACTAAGGCTAGACACAGGCTAGACACAGGCTAGACACAGGCTAGACACAGGCTAGACACAGGCTAGACACAGGCTAGACACAGGCTAGACACAGGCTAGACTAAGGCTAGACACAGGCTAGACACAGGCTAGACAAATGCTAGACACAGGCTAGACACAGGCTAGACACTGGCTATACACTGGCTAGGCACAGGCTAGACACTGGCTAGGCACAGGCTAGACACTGGCTAGGCACAGGCTAGACACTGGCTAGGCACAGGCTAGACACTGGCTAGGCACAGGCTAGGCACAGGCTAGGCACAGGCTAGGCACAGGCTAGGCACAGGCTAGGCACAGGCTAGGCACAGGCTAGACTCAGGCTCGACACAGGCTAGACTCAGGCTAGACACAGGCTAGACACAGGCTAGACACAGGCTAGACACAGGCTAGACACTGGATAGGCACAGGCTAGACACTGGCTAGGCACAGGCTAGACACTGGCTAGGCACAGGCTAGGCACAGGTTAGACATTGGCTAGGCTCAGGCTAGGAACAGGTTAGACACTGGCTATGCACAGGCTAGGCACAGGCTAGACACTGGCTAGGCACAGGCTAGGCACAGGCTAGGCACAGGCTAGGCACAGGCTAGGCACAGGCTAGGCACAGGCTAGGCACAGGATAGGCACAGGATAGGCACAGGCTAGGCACAGGCTAGACACTGGCTAGGAACCAGCTAGACACAGGCTAGACACTGGCTAGGCATAGGCAATGCACTGGCTAGACACTGGCTAGGCACAGGCTATGCACATGCCAGTCACAGGCAAGGCGCATGCTAGACACTGGCTATGCACAGGCTAGACACTGGCTAGGGACAGTCTAGACACTGGCTTGGCACAGGCTATGCACATGCTAGCCACAGGCAAGGTACAGGCTAGACACAGGCTAGACAAATGCTAGACAAATGCTAGACACAGGCTAGACACAGGCTAGACACAGGCTATACACTGGCTAGGCACAGTCTAGACACTGGCATGGCACAGTCTAGACACTGGCATGGCACAGGCTATGCACATGCTAGCCACAGGCAAGGTACAGGCTAGACTCTGGCTAGGCACAGGCTAGACACTGGCTAGGCACAGTCTAGACACTGGCTTGGCACAGGCTATGCACATGCTAGCCACAGGCAAGGTACAGGCTAGACACTGAATAGGCACAGGCTAGACACTGGCTAGACACTGGCTAGGCACAGGCTAGACACTGGCTAGGCACAGGCTAGACAAAGGCTAGACACAGGCTAGACACAGGGTAGACACAGGCTAGACACAGGCTAGACTAAGGCTAGACACAGGCTAGACACAGGCTAGACACAGGCTAGACACAGGCTAGACAAATGCTAGACACAGGCTAGACACAGGCTAGACACAGGCTATACACTGGCTAGGCACAGGCTAGACACAGGCTAGACAGTGGCTAGGCACAGGCTAGACACTGGCTAGGCACAGGCTAGACACTGGCTAGGCACAGGCTAGACAATGGCTAGGCACAGGCTAGACACTGGCTAGGCACAGGCTAGACACTAGCTAGGCACAGGCTAGGCACAGGCTAGACTCAGGCTAGACACAGGCTAGACTCAGGCTAGACACAGGCTAGACACTGGATAGGCACAGGCTAGACACTGGCTAGGCACAGGCTAGACACTGGCTAGGCACAGGCTAGACACTGGCTAGGCACAGGCTAGACACTGGCTAGGCACAGGCTAGACACTGGCTAGGCACAGGCTAGACACTGGCTTGGCACAGACTATACACTGGCTAGGAACAGGCTAGACACAGGCTAGACATAGGCTAGACACAGGCTAGACACAGGCTGGACACAGGCTAGACAGTGGCTGGACACAGGCTAGACAGTGGCTAGGCACAGGGTAGACACTGGCTTGGCACAGGCTAGACATAGGCTAGACACAGGCTAGACTAAGGCTAGACACAGGCTAGACACAGGCTAGACACAGGCTAGACACAGGCTAGACACAGGCTAGACACAGGCTAGACACAGGCTAGACACAGGCTAGACACAGGCTAGACACAGGCTAGACAAATGATAGACACAGGCTAGACACAGGCTATACACTGGCTAGGCACAGGCTAGACAGTGGCTAGGGACAGGGTAGACACTGGCTAGGCACAGGCTAGACACTGGCTAGGCACAGGCTAGACACTGGCTAGGCACAGGCTAGGCACTGGCTAGGCACACGCTAGACTCCGGCTAGGCACAGGCTAGGCACTGGCTAGGCACAGGCTAGACACTGGCTAGGCACAGACTAGACACTGGCTAGGCACAGGCTAGACACTGGCTAGGCATAGGCTAGACTTTGGCTAGGCACAGGCTAGGCACACGCTAGACTCCGGCTAGGCACAGTTAAGACTCAGGTTAGACACTGGCTAGGCACAGGCAAAACACAGGCTAGACACTGGCTAGACACAGGCTAGAATCTGGCTAGGCACAGGCTAGGCACAGGATACACTCTGGCTAGGCACAGGCTAGACACTGGCTACGCACAGTATAGACACTGGCTTGGCACAGGCTATGCACATGCTAGCCACAGGCAAGGTACAGGCTAGGCACAGGCTAGACACTGGCTAGGCACAGGCTAGACACTGGCTAGGCACAGGCTAGACACTGGCTAAGCACAGGCTAGACACAGGCTAGACACAGGCTAAACTCAGGCTAGACACAGGCTAGACACAGGCTAGACACAGGCTGGACACAGGCTAGACAGTGGCTAGGCACAGGGTAGACACTGGCTAGGCACAGACTAGACACTGGCTAGGCACAGGCTAGACACTGGCTAGGCACAGGCTAGACACTGGCTAGGCACAGGCTAGACACAGGCTAGACAGTGGCTAGGCACTGGCTAGGCAAAGGCTAGGCACTGGCTAGGCAAAGGCTAGACGTTGGCTAGGCACATGCTAGACACCGGCTAGGCACAGGCTTAACTCCGGCTAGGCACAGGTAAGACTCAGGTTAGACACTGGCTAGGCACAGGCAAAACACAGGATAGACACTGGCTAGACACAGGCTAGAATCTGGCTAGGCACAGGATAGACTCTGGCTAGGCACAGGCTAGACACTGGCTAAGCACAGTCTAGACACTGGCTTGGCACAGGCTATGCACATGCTAGCCACAGGCAAGGTACAGGCTAGACTCTGGCTAGGCACAGGCTAGACACTGGCTAGGCACAGTCTAGACACTGGCTTGGCACAGGCTATGCACATTCTAGCCACAGGCAAGGTACAGGCTAGGCGCAGGCTAGACACTGGCTAGGCACAGGCTAGACACTGGCTAGGCACAGGCTAGACACTGGCTAGGCACAGGCTAGACACTGGCTAGGCACAGGCTAGACACAGGCTAGACTAAGGCTAGACACAGGCTAGACACAGGCTAGACACAGGCTAGACACAGGCTAGACACAGGCTAGACACAGGCTAGACACAGGCTAGACACAGGCTAGACACAGGCTAGACACAGGCTAGACACAGGCTAGACAAATGCTAGACACAGGCTAGACACAGGCTAGACACAGGCTATACACTGGCTAGGCACAGGCTAGACACTGGCTAGGCACAGTCTAGACACTGGCTTGGCACAGGCTATGCACATTCTAGCAACAGGCAAGGTACAGGCTAGACACTGACTAGGCACAGGCTAGACACTGGCTAGGCACAGGCTAGACACTGGCTAGGCACAGGCTAGACACAGGCTAGACACAGGCTAGACACAGGCTATACACTGGCTAGGCACAGGCTAGACACTGGCTAGGCACAGTCTAGACACTGGCTTGGCACAGGCTATGCACATGCTAGCCACAGGCAAGGTACAGGCTAGACTCTGTCTAGGCACAGGCTAGACACTGGCTAGGCACAGTCTAGACACTGACTTGGCATAGGCTATGCACATGCTAGCCACAGGCAAGGTACAGGCTAGACACTGCCTAGGCACAGGCTAGACACTGGCTAGGCACAGGCTAGACACTGGCTAGGCACAGGCTAGACACTGGCTAGGCACAGGCTAGACACAGGCTAGACACAGGCTAGACACTCGCTTGGCACAGGCTATGCACATGCTAGCCACAGGCAAGGTACAGGCTAGACTCTGGCTAGGCACAGGCTAGACACTGGCTAGGCACAGTCTAGACACTGGCTTGGCACAGGCTATGCACATTCTAGCCACAGGCAAGGTACAGGCTAGACACTGACTAGGCACAGGCTAGACAGTGGCTAGGCACAGGCTAGACACTGGCTAGGCACAGGCTAGACACTGGCTAGGCACAGGCTAGACACTAGCTAGGCACAGGCTAGACACTGGCTAGGCACAGGCTAGACACAGGCTAGACAGTGGCTAGGCACTGGCTAGGCACAGGCTAGACACCGGCTAGGCACAGGCTAGACTCCGGCTAGGCACAGGTAAGACTCAGGTTAGACACTGGCTAGGCACAGGCAAAACACAGGCTAGACACTGGCTAGACAAATGCTAGACACAGGTTAGACACAGGCTAGACACAGGCTATACACTGGCTAGGCACAGGCTCGACACAGGCTAGACAGTGGCTAGGCACAGGCTAGACACTGGCTAGGCACAGGCTAGACACTGGCTAGGCACAGGCTAGACACTGGCTAGGCACAGGCTAGACAATGGCTAGGCACAGGCTAGACACTGGCTAGGCACAGGCTAGACACTAGCTAGGCACATGCTAGCCACAGGCAAGGTACAGGCTAGACTCTGTCTAGGCACAGGCTAGACACTGGCTAGGCACAGTCTAGACACTGACTTTGCATAGGCTATGCACATGCTAGCCACAGGCAAGGTACAGGCTAGACACTGCCTAGGCACAGGCTAGACACTGGCTAGGCACAGGCTAGACACTGGCTAGGCACAGGCTAGACACTGGCTAGGCACAGGCTAGACACAGGCTAGACACAGGCTAGACACTCGCTTGGCACAGGCTATGCACATGCTAGCCACAGGCAAGGTACAGGCTAGACTCTGGCTAGGCACAGGCTAGACACTGGCTAGGCACAGTCTAGACACTGGCTTGGCACAGGCTATGCACATTCTAGCCACAGGCAAGGTACAGGCTAGACACTGACTAGGCACAGGCTAGACAGTGGCTAGGCACAGGCTAGACACTGGCTAGGCACAGGCTAGACACTGGCTAGGCACAGGCTAGACACTAGCTAGGCACAGGCTAGACACTGGCTAGGCACAGGCTAGACACAGGCTAGACAGTGGCTAGGCACTAGCTAGGCACAGGCTAGACACCGGCTATGCACAGGCTAGACTCCGGCTAGGCACAGGTAAGACTCAGGTTAGACACTGGCTAGGCACAGGCAAAACACAGGCTAGACACTGGCTAGACACAGGCTAGAATCTGGCTAGGCACAGGCTAGAATCTGGCTAGGCACAGGCTGGGCACAGGATAGACTCTGGCACTGGCTAGGCAAAGGCTACACTTTGGCTAGGCACAGGCTAGACACCGTCTAGGCACAGGCTAAACTCCGGCTAGGCACAGGTAAGACTCAGGTTAGACACTGGCTACGCACAGGCAAAACACAGGATAGACACTGGCTAGACACAGGCTAGAATCTGGCTAGGCACAGGCTAGACACTGGCTAGGCACAGGCTAGACACAGGCTAGACAGTGGCTAGGCACTGGCTAGGCACAGGCTAGACACCGGCTAGGCACAGGCAAAACACAGGCTAGACACTGGCTAGACACAGGCTAGAATCTGGCTAGGCACAGGCTGGGCACAGGATAGACTCTGGCTAGGCACAGGCTAGACACTGGCTAGGCACAGTCTAGACACTGGCATGGCAGAGTCTAGACACTGGCATGGCACAGGCTATGCACATGCTAGCCACAGGCAAGGTACAGGCTAGACTCTGGCTAGGCACAGTCTATGCACATGCTAGCCACAGGCAAGGTACAGGCTAGACACTGACTAGGCACAGGCTAGACACTGGCTAGGCACAGGCTAGACACTGGCTAAGCACAGGCTAGACACAGGCTAGACACAGGCTAGACACAGGCTAGACACAGGCTAGACACAGGCTAGACACAGGCTAGACACAGGCTAGACACAGGCTAGACACAGGCTAGACACAGGCTAGACTAAGGCTAGACACAGGCTAGACACAGGCTAGACACAGGCTAGACAAATGCTAGACACAGGCTAGACACAGGCTATACACTGGCTAGGCACAGGCTAGACACAGGCTAGACAGTGGCTAGGCACAGGCTAGACACTGGCTAGGCACAGGCTAGACACTGGCTAGGCACAGGCTAGACACTGGCTAGGCACAGGCTAGACACAGGCTAGACTCAGGCTAGACACAGGCTAGACACTGGATTTGCACAGGCTAGACACTGGCTAGGCACTGGCTAGACACTGGCTAGGCACAGGCTAGACACAGGCTAGACACAGGCTAGACACAGGCTAGACACAGGCTAGACACAGGCTGGACACAGGCTAGGCACATGCTAGACACTGGCTAGCCACAGGCTAGACACTGGCTTGGCACAGACTATACACTGGCTAGGAACAGGCTAGACACAGGCTAGACACTGGCTAGCCACAGGCTAGACACTGGCTTGGCACAGACTATACACTGGCTAGGAACAGGCTAGACACAGGCTAGACACAGGCTAGACACAGGCTAGACACAGGCTGGACACAGGCTAGACAGTGGCTAGGCACAGGGTAGACACTGGCTTGGCACAGGCTAGACACAGGCTAGACACAGGCTAGACACAGGCTAGACTAAGGCTAGACACAGGCTAGACACAGGCTAGACACAGGCTAGACACAGGCTAGACACAGGCTAGACTAAGGCTAGACACTGGCTAGGCACAGGCTAGACACTGGCTAGGCACAGGCTAGGCACTGGCTAGGCACAGGCTAGACACAGGCTAGGCAGTGGCTAGGAACTGGCTAGGCAAAGGCTAGACTTTGGCTAGGCACAGGCTAGACACCGGCTAGGCACAGACTAGACACTGGCTAGGCACAGGCTAGACACTGGCTAGGCACAGGCTAGACAGTGGCTAGGCACTGGATAGGCAAAGGCTAGACTTTGGCTAGGCACAGGCTAGACACCGGCTAGGCACAGGCTAAACTCCGGCTAGGCACAGGTAAGACTCAGGTTAGACACTGGCTACGCACAGGCAAAACACTGGATAGACACTGGCTAGACACAGGCTAGAATCTGGCTAGGCACAGGCTAGAATCTGGCTAGGCACTGGCTAGGCACAGGATAGACTCTGGCTAGGCACAGGCTAGACACTGGCTAAGCACAGTCTAGACACTGGCTTGGCACAGGCTATGCACATGCTAGCCACAGGCAAGGTACAGGCTAGACTCTGGCTAGGCACAGGCTAGACACTGGCTAGGCACAGTCTAGACACTGGCTTGGCACAGGCTATGCACATTCTAGCCACAGGCAAGGTACAGGCTAGACACTGACTAGGCACAGGCTAGACACTGGCTAGGCACAGGCTAGACACTGGCTAGGCACAGGCTAGACACAGGCTAGACACAGGCTAGACACAGGCTAGACTAAGGCTAGACACAGGCTAGACACAGGCTAGTTACAGGCTAGACACAGGCTAGACACAGGCTAGACACAGGCTAGACACAGGCTAGACAAATGCTAGACACAGGCTAGACACAGGCTATACACTGGCTAGGCACAGGCTAGACACTGGCTAGGCACAGTCTAGACACTGGCTTGGCACAGGCTATGCACATGCTAGCCACAGGCAAGGTACAGGCTAGACTCTGTCTAGGCACAGGCTAGACACTGGCTAGGCACAGTCTAGACACTGGCTTGGCATAGGCTATGCACATGCTAGCCACAGGCAAGGTACAGGCTAGACATTGCCTAGGCACAGGCTAGACACTGGCTAGGCACTGGCTAGACACTGGCTAGGCACAGGCTAGACACAGGCTAGACACAGGCTAGACACTGGCTTGGCACGGGCTATGCACATGCTAGCCACAGGCAAGGTACAGGCTAGACTCTGGCTAGGCACTGGCTAGACACTGACTAGGCACAGGCTAGACACAGGCTAGACACAGGCTAGACACTGGCTTGGCACGGGCTATGCACATGCTAGCCACAGGCAAGGTACAGGCTAGACTCTGGCTAGGCACAGGCTAGACACTGGCTAGGCACAGTCTAGACACTGGCTTGGCACAGGCTATGCACATTCTAGCCACAGGCAAGGTACAGGCTAGACACTGACTAGGCACAGGCTAGACACTGGCTAGGCACAGGCTAGACACTGGCTAGGCACAGGCTAGACACAGGCTAGACACAGGCTAGACACAGGCTAGACTAAGGCTAGACACAGGCTAGACACAGGCTAGTTACAGGCTAGACACAGGCTAGACACAGGCTAGACACAGGCTAGACACAGGCTAGACAAATGCTAGACACAGGCTAGACACAGGCTATACACTGGCTAGGCACAGGCTAGACACTGGCTAGGCACAGTCTAGACACTGGCTTGGCACAGGCTATGCACATGCTAGCCACAGGCAAGGTACAGGCTAGACTCTGTCTAGGCACAGGCTAGACACTGGCTAGGCACAGTCTAGACACTGGCTTGGCATAGGCTATGCACATGCTAGCCACAGGCAAGGTACAGGCTAGACATTGCCTAGGCACAGGCTAGACACTGGCTAGGCACTGGCTAGACACTGGCTAGGCACAGGCTAGACACAGGCTAGACACAGGCTAGACACTGGCTTGGCACGGGCTATGCACATGCTAGCCACAGGCAAGGTACAGGCTAGACTCTGGCTAGGCACAGGCTAGACACTGGCTAGGCACAGTCTAGACACTGGCTTGGCACAGGCTATGCACATTCTAGCCACAGGCAAGGTAGAGGCTAGACACTGACTAGGCACAGGCTAGACAGTGGCTAGGCACAGGCTAGACACTGGCTAGGCACAGGCTAGACACTGGCTAGGCACAGGCTAGACACTGGCTAGGCACAGGCTAGACACAGGCTAGGCACAGGCTAGACACAGGCTAGACAGTGGCTAGGCACTGGCTAGGCACAGGCTAGACACCGGCTAGGCACAGGCTAGACTCCGGCTAGGCACAGGCTAGACACTGGCTAGGCACAGTCTAGACACTGGCTTGGCACAGGCTATGCACATGCTAGCCACAGGCAAGGTACAGGCTAGACTCTGGCTATGCACAGGCTAGACACTGGCTAGGCACAGTCTAGACACTGGCTTGGCACAGGCTATGCACATGCTAGACACTGACTAGGCACAGGCTAGACACAGGCTAGACACAGGCTAGACACAGGCTAGACACAGGCTAGACACAGGCTAGACTCAGGCTAGACACAGGCTATACACTGGCTAGGCACAGGCTAGACACAGGCTAGACAGTGGCTAGGCACAGGCTAGACAGTGGCTAGGCACAGGCTAGACACTGGCTAGGCACAGGCTAGACACTGGCTAGGCACAGGCTAGACACTGTCTAGGCACAGGCTAGACACTGGCTAGGCACAGGCTAGACACAGGCTAGACAGTGGCTAGGCACTGGCTAGGCACAGGCTAGACACAGGCTAGACAGTGGCTAGGCACTGGCTAGGCACAGGCTAGACACCGGCTAGGCACAGGCTAGACTCCGGCTAGGCACAGGTAAGACTCAGGTTAGACACTGGCTAGGCACAGGCAAAACACAGGCTAGACACTGGCTAGACACAGGCTAGAATCTGGCTAGGCACAGGCTAGAATCTGGCTAGGCACAGGCTAGGCACAGGATAGACTCTGGCTAGGCACAGGCTAGACACTGGCTAGGCACAGTCTAGACACTGGCATGCCACAGGCTATGCACATGCTAGCCACAGGCAAGGTACAGGCTAGACTCTGGCTAGGCACAGGCTAGACACTGGCTAGGCACAGTCTAGACACTGGCTTGGCACAGGCTAGACACAGGCTAGACACAGGCTAGACACAGGCTAGACTAAGGCTAGACACAGGCTAGACACAGGCTAGACACAGGCTAGACACATGCTAGACACAGGCTAGACACAGGCTAGACAAATGCTAGACACAGGCTAGACACAGGCTATACACTGGCTAGGCACAGGCTAGACACAGGCTAGACAGTGGCTAGGCACAGGCTAGACACTGGCTAGGCACAGGCTAGACACTGGCTAGGCACAGGCTAGACACTGGCTAGGCACAGGCTAGACCCTAGCTAGGCAAAGGCTAGGCACAGGCTAGGCACAGGCTAGACTCAGGCTAGACACAGGCTAGACTCAGGCTAGACACAGGCTAGACTCAGGCTAGACACAGGCTAGACTCAGGCTAGACACAGGCTAGACACAGGCTAGACACAGGCTAGACACTGGATAGGCACAGGCTAGACACTGGCTAGGCACAGGCTAGACACTGGCTAGGCACAGGCTAGACACTGGCTAGGCACAGGCTAGACACTGGCTAGGCACAGGCTAGACACAGGCTAGACACAGGCTAGACACAGGCTAGACACAGGCTAGACACAGGATAGACACAGGCTGGACACAGGCTAGACACTGGCTTGGCACAGACTATACACTGGCTAGGAACAGGCTAGACACTGGCTTGGTACGGGCTAGATACAGGCTAGACACTGGCTAGGCAAAGGCTAGGCACTGGCTAGGCACTGGCTAGTCACAAGATAGGCACTGGCTAGGCACAGGTTAGGCACTGGCTAGGCACAGGCTAGACACAGGCTAGGCACAGGTTAGACATTGGCTAGGCTCAGGCTAGGAACAGGTTAGACACTGGCTAGGCACAGGCTAGGCACAGGCTAGACACTGGCTAGGCACAGGCTAGGCACAGGCTAGGCACAGGCTAGGCACAGGCTAGGCACAGGCTAGGCACAGGCTAGGCACAGGCTAGGCACAGGATAGGCACAGGCTAGGCACAGGCTAGGCACTGGCTAGGAACCAGCTAGACACTGGCTAGGCATAGGCAATGCACTGGCTAGACACTGGCTAGGCACAGGCTATGCACATGCCAGTCACAGGCAAGGCGCATGCTAGACACTGGCTATGCACAGGCTAGACACTGGCTAGGGACAGTCTAGACACTGGTTTGGCACAGGCTATGCACATGCTAGCCACAGGCAAGGTAAAGGCTAGACACAGGCTAGACACTGGCTAGACACAGGCTAGACACAGGCTAGGCACAGGCTAGACACTAGCTAGGCACAGGCTAGGCACAGGCTAGATACAGGATAGACACTGGCTAGGCACAGGCTAGACACTGCCTAAGCACAGTCTAGACACTGGCTTGGCACAGGCTATGCACATGCTAGCCACAGGCAAGGTACAGGCTAGACTCTGGCTAGGCACAGGCTAGACACTGGCTAGGCACAGTCTAGACACTGGCTTGGCACAGGCTATGCACATGCTAGCCACAGGCAAGGTACAGGCTAGACACTGACTAGGCACAAGCTAGACACTGGCTAGGCACAGGCTAGACACTGGCTAGGCACAGGCTAGACACAGGCTAGACACAGGCTAGACACAGGCTAGACTAAGGCTAGACACAGGCTAGACACAGGCTAGACACAGGCTAGACAAATGCTAGACACAGGCTAGACACAGGCTAGACACAGGCTTTACACTGGCTAGGCACAGGCTAGACACTGGCTAGGCACAGTCTAGACACTGGCTTGGCACAGGCTATGCACATGCTAGCCACAGGCAAGGTACAGGCTAGACACAGGCTAGACACAGGCTAGACACAGGCTAGACACAGGCTAGACACAGGCTAGACACAGGCTAGACTCAGGCTAGACACAGGCTAGTCTCAGGCTAGACACAGGCTAGACACAGGATAGACACAGGCTATACACTGGCTAGGCACAGGCTAGACACAGGCTAGACAGTGGCTAGGCACAGGCTAGACAGTGGCTAGGCACAGGCTAGACACTGGCTAGGCACAGGCTAGACACTGGCTAGGCACAGGCTAGACACTGGCTAGGCACAGGCTAGACACTGGCTAGGCACAGGCTAGACACTGGCTAGGCACAGGCTAGACACTGGCTATGCACAGGCTAGACACTGGCTAGGCACAGGCTAGACACAGGCTAGACAGTGGCTAGGCACTGGCTAGGCACAGGCTAGACACCGGATAGGCACAGGCTAGACTCCGGCTAGGCACAGGTAAGACTCAGGTTAGACACTGGCTAGGCACAGGCAAAACACAGGCTAGACACTGGCTAGACACAGGCTAGAATCTGGCTAGGCACAGGCTAGAATCTGGCTAGGCACAGGCTAGGCACAGGATAGACTCTGGCTAGGCGCAGGCTAGACACTGGCTAGGCACAGTCTAGACACTGGCATGGCACAGGCTATGCACATGCTAGCCACAGGCAAGGTACAGGCTAGACTCTGGCTAGGCACAGGCTAGACACTGGCTAGGCACAGTCTAGACACTGGCTTGGCACAGGCTATGCACATGCTAGCCACAGGCAAGGTACAGGCTAGACACTGACTAGGCACAGGCTAGAATCTGGCTAGGCACAGGTTAGACATTGGCTAGGCTCAGGCTAGGAACAGGTTAGACACTGGCTAGGCACAGGCTAGGCACAGGCTAGACACTGGCTAGGCACAGGCTAGGCACAGGCTAGGCACAGGCTAGGCACAGGCTAGGCACAGGCTAGGCACAGGCTAGGCACAGGCTAGGCACAGGCTAGGCACAGGATAGGCGAAGGCTAGGCACAGGCTAGACACTGGCTAGGAACCAGCTAGACACTGGCTAGGCATAGGCAATGCACTGGCTAGACACTGGCTAGGCACAGGCTATGCACATGCCAGTCACAGGCAAGGCGCATGCTAGACACTGGCTATGCACAGGCTAGACACTGGCTAGGGACAGTCTAGACACTAGCTAGGCACAGGCTATGCACATGCTAGCCACAGGCAAGGTACAGGCTAGACACAGGCTAGACACTGGCTAGACACAGGCTAGACACAGGCTAGGCACAGGCTAGACACTGGCTAGGCACAGGGTAGACACTAGCTAGGCACAGGCTAGGCACAGGCTAGATACAGGATAGACACTGGCTAGGCACAGGCTAGACACTGGCTAAGCACAGTCTAGACACTGGCTTGGCACAGGCTATGCACATGCTAGCCACAGGCAAGGTACAGGCTAGACTCTGGCTAGGCACAGGCTAGACACTGGCTAGGCACAGTCTAGACACTGGCTTGGCACAGGCTAGACACAGGCTAGACACAGGCTAGACTAAGGCTAGACACAGGCTAGACACAGGCTAGAATCTGGCTAGGCACAGGCTAGAATCTGGCTAGGCACAGGCTAGAATCTGGCTAGGCACAGGCTAGGCACAGGATAGAATCTGGCTAGGCACAGGCTAGACACTGGCTAGGCACAGTCTAGACACTGGCATGGCACAGGCTATGCACATGCTAGCCACAGGCAAGGTACAGGCTAGACTCTGGCTAGGCACAGGCTAGACACTGGCTAGGCACAGTCTAGACACTGGCTTGGCACAGGCTAGACACAGGCTAGACACAGGCTAGACACAGGCTAGACTAAGGCTAGACACAGGCTAGACACAGGCTAGACACAGGCTAGACACATGCTAGACACAGGCTAGACACAGGCTAGACAAATGCTAGACACAGGCTAGACACAGGCTATACACTGGCTAGGCACAGGCTAGACACAGGCTAGACAGTGGCTAGGCACAGGCTAGACACTGGCTAGGCACAGGCTAGACACTGGCTAGGCACAGGCTAGACACTGGCTAGGCACAGGCTAGACCCTAGCTAGGCAAAGGCTAGGCACAGGCTAGGCAAAGGCTAGGCACAGGCTAGGCGAAGGCTAGGCACAGGCTAGGCACAGGCTAGACTCAGGCTAGACACAGGCTGGACTCAGGCTAGACACAGGCTAGACACAGGCTAGACACAGGCTAGACACTGGATAGGCACAGGCTAGACACTGGCTAGGCACAGGCTAGACACTGGCTTGGCACATGCTAGACACAGGATAGACACAGGCTGGACACAGGCTAGACACTGGCTTGGCACAGACTATACACTGGCTAGGAACAGGCTAGACACTGGCTTGGTACGGGCTAGATACAGGCTGGACACTGGCTAGGTAAAGGCTAGGCACTGGCTAGGCACTGGCTAGTCACAAGATAGGCACTGGCTAGGCACAGGTTAGGCACTGGCTAGGCACAGGCTAGACACAGGCTAGGCACAGGTTAGACATTGGCTAGGCTCAGGCTAGGAACAGGTTAGACACTGGCTAAGCACAGGCTAAGCACAGGCTAGGCACAGGCTAGACACTGGCTAGGCACAGGCTAGGCACAGGCTAGGCACAGGCTAGGCACAGGCTAGGCACAGGCTAGGCACAGGCTAGGCACAGGATAGGCACAGGCTAGGCACAGGCTAGACACTGGCTAGGAACCAGCTAGAAACTGGCTAGGCATAGGCAATGCACTGGCTAGACACTGGCTGGGCACAGGCTATGCACATGCCAGTCACAGGCAAGGCGCATGCTAGACACTGGCTATGCACAGGCTAGACACTGGCTAGGGACAGTCTAGACACTGGCTTGGCACAGGCTATGCACATGCTAGCCACAGGCAAGGTACAGGCTAGACACAGGCTAGACACTGGCTAGACACAGGCTAGACACAGGCTAGGCACAGGCTAGACACTGGCTAGGCACAGGCTAGACACTAGCTAGGCACAGGCTAGGCACAGGCTAGATACAGGATAGACACTGGCTAGGCACAGGCTAGACACTGGCTAAGCACAGTCTAGACACTGGCTTGGCACAGGCTATGCACATGCCAGCCACAAGCAAGGTACAGGCTAGACTCTGGCTAGGCACAGGCTAGACACTGGCTAGGCACAGTCTAGACACTGGCTTGGCACAGGCTATGCACATGCTAGCCACAGGCAAGGTACAGGCTAGACACTGACTAGGCACAAGCTAGACACTGGCTAGGCACAGGCTAGACACTGGCTAGGCACAGGCTAGACACTGGCTAGGCACAGGCTAGACACAGGCTAGACACAGGCTAGACTAAGGCTAGACACAGGCTAGACACAGGCTAGACACAGGCTAGACACAGGCTAGACACAGGCTAGACACAGGCTAGACAAATGCTAGACACAGGCTAGACACAGGCTAGACACAGGCTATACACTGGCTAGGCACAGGCTAGACACTGGCTAGGCACAGTCTAGACACTGGCTTGGCACAGGCTATGCACATGCTAGCCACAGGCAAGGTACAGGCTAGACACTGGCTTGGCACAGGCTAGACACAGGATAGACACAGGCTGGACACAGGCTAGACACTGGCTTGGCACAGACTATACACTGGCTAGGAACAGGCTAGACACTGGCTTGGTACGGGCTAGATACAGGCTAGACACTGGCTAGGTAAAGGCTAGGCACTGGCTAGGCACTGGCTAGTCACAAGATAGGCACTGGCTAGGCACAGTCTAGACACTGGCTTGGCACAGGCTATGCACATGCCAGCCACAGGCAAGGTACAGGCTAGACTCTGGCTAGGCACAGGCTAGACACTGGCTAGGCACAGACTAGACACTGGCTTGGCACAGGCTATGCACATGCTAGCCACAGGCAAGGTACAGGCTAGACACTGGCTAGGCACAGTCTAGACACTGGCTTGGCACAGGCTATGCACATGCTAGCCACAGGCAAGGTACAGGCTAGACACTGACTAGGCACAGGCTAGACACTGGCTAGGCACAGGCTAGACATTGGCTAGGCTCAGGCTAGGAACAGGTTAGACACTGGCTAGGCACAGGCTAGGCACAGGCTAGACACTGGCTAGGCACAGGCTAGGCACAGGCTAGGCACAGGCTAGGCACAGGCTAGGCACAGGCTAGGCACAGGCTAGGCACAGGCTAGGCACAGGCTAGGCACAGGATAGGCACAGGATAGGCGAAGGCTAGGCACAGGCTAGACACTGGCTAGGAACCAGCTAGACACTGGCTAGGCATAGGCAATGCACTGGCTAGACACTGGCTAGGCACAGGCTATGCACATGCCAGTCACAGGCAAGGCGCATGCTAGACACTGGCTATGCACAGGCTAGACACTGGCTAGGGACAGTCTAGACACTAGCTAGGCACAGGCTATGCACATGCTAGCCACAGGCAAGGTACAGGCTAGACACAGGCTAGACACTGGCTAGACACAGGCTAGACACAGGCTAGGCACAGGCTAGACACTGGCTAGGCACAGGCTAGACACTAGCTAGGCACAGGCTAGGCACAGGCTAGATACAGGATAGACACTGGCTAGGCACAGGCTAGACACTGGCTAAGCACAGTCTAGACACTGGCTTGGCACAGGCTATGCACATGCTAGCCACAGGCAAGGTACAGGCTAGACTCTGGCTAGGCACAGGCTAGACACTGGCTAGGCACAGTCTAGACACTGGCTTGGCACAGGCTAGACACAGGCTAGACACAGGCTAGACTAAGGCTAGACACAGGCTAGACACAGGCTAGAATCTGGCTAGGCACAGGCTAGAATCTGGCTAGGCACAGGCTAGAATCTGGCTAGGCACAGGCTAGGCACAGGATAAAATCTGGCTAGGCACAGGCTAGACACTGGCTAGGCACAGTCTAGACACTGGCATGGCACAGGCTATGCACATGCTAGCCACAGGCAAGGTACAGGCTAGACTCTGGCTAGGCACAGGCTAGACACTGGCTAGGCACAGTCTAGACACTGGCTTGGCACAGGCTAGACACAGGCTAGACACAGGCTAGACACAGGCTAGACTAAGGCTAGACACAGGCTAGACACAGGCTAGACACAGGCTAGACTAAGGCTAGACACAGGCTAGACACAGGCTAGACACAGGCTAGGCAAAGGCTAGGCACAGGCTAGGCGAAGGCTAGGCACAGGCTAGGCACAGGCTAGACTTAGGCTAGACACAGGCTGGACTCAGGCTAGACACAGGCTAGACACAGGCTAGACACAGGCTAGACACTGGATAGGCACAGGCTAGACACTGGCTAGGCACAGGCTAGACACTGGCTTGGCACAGGCTAGACACAGGATAGACACAGGCTGGACACAGGCTAGACACTGGCTTGGCACAGACTATACACTGGCTAGGAACAGGCTAGACACTGGCTTGGTACGGGCTAGATATAGGCTAGACACTGGCTAGGTAAAGGCTAGGCACTGGCTAGGCACTGGCTAGTCACAAGATAGGCACTGGCTAGGCACAGGTTAGGCACTGGCTAGGTACAGGCTAGACACAGGCTAGGCACAGGTTAGACATTGGCTAGGCTCAGGCTAGGAACAGGTTAGACACTGGCTAAGCACAGGCTAAGCACAGGCTAGGCACAGGCTAGGCACAGGCTAGACACTGGCTAGGCACAGGCTAGGCACAGGCTAGGCGCAGGCTAGGCACAGGCTAGGCACAGGCTAGGCACAGGCTAGGCACAGGCTAGGCACAGGCTAGGCACAGGCTAGGCACAGGCTAGGCACAGGCTAGGCACAGGGATAGGCACAGGCTAGGCACAGGCTAGACACTGGCTAGGAACCAGCTAGAAACTGGCTAGGCATAGGCAATGCACTGGCTAGACACTGGCTGGGCACAGGCTATGCACATGCCAGTCACAGGCAAGGCGCATGCTAGACACTGGCTATGCACAGGCTAGACACTGGCTAGGGACAGTCTAGACACTGGCTTGGCACAGGCTATGCACATGCTAGCCACAGGCAAGGTACAGGCTAGACACAGGCTAGACACTGGCTAGACACTGGCTAGACACAGGCTAGACACAGGCTAGGCACAGGCTAGACACTGGCTAGGCACAGGCTAGACACTAGCTAGGCACAGGCTAGGCACAGGCTAGATACAGGATAGACACTGGCTAGGCACAGGCTAGACACTGGCTAAGCACAGTCTAGACACTGGCTTGGCACAGGCTATGCACATGCCAGCCACAGGCAAGGTACAGGCTAGACTCTGGCTAGGCACAGGCTAGACACTGGCTAGGCACAGTCTAGACACTGGCTTGGCACAGGCTATGCACATGCTAGCCACAGGCAAGGTACAGGCTAGACACTGACTAGGCACAAGCTAGACACTGGCTAGGCACAGGCTAGACACAGGCTAGACACAGGCTAGACAGTGGCTAGGCACAGGCTAGACACAGGCTAGACACAGGCTAGACACAGGCTAGACTAAGGCTAGACACAGGCTAGACACAGGCTAGACACAGGCTAGACACAGGCTAGACACAGGCTAGACACAGGCTAGACAAATGCTAGACACAGGCTAGACACAGGCTATACACTGGCTAGGCACAGGCTAGACACTGGCTAGGCACAGTCTAGACACTGGCTTGGCACAGGCTATGCACATGCTAGCCACAGGCAAGGTACAGGCTAGACTCTGGCTAGGCACAGGCTAGACACTGGCTAGGCACAGTCTAGACACTGGCTTGGCACAGGCTATGCACATGCTAGACACTGGCTAGGCACAGGCTAGACACAGGCTAGACACAGGCTAGACACAGGCTAGACACAGGCTAGACACAGGCTAGACACAGGCTAGACACAGGCTAGACACAGGCTAGACTCAGGCTAGACACAGGCTAGACTCAGGCTAGACACAGGCTAGACACAGGATAGACACAGGCTATACACTGGCTAGGCACAGGCTAGACACAGGCTAGACAGTGGCTAGGCACAGGCTAGACAGTGGCTAGGCACAGGCTAGACACTGGCTAGGCACAGGCTAGACACTGGCTAGGCACAGGCTAGACACTGGCTAGACTAAGGCTAGACACAGGCTAGACACAGGCTAGACTCCGGCTAGGCACAGGTAAGACTCAGGTTAGACACTGGCTAGGCACAGGCAAAACACTGGCTAGACACTGGCTAGACACAGGCTAGAATCTGGCTAGGCACAGGCTAGAATCTGGCTAGGCACAGGCTAGGCACAGGATAGACTCTGGCTAGGCACAGGCTAGACACTGGCTAGGCACAGTCTAGACACTGGCATGGCACAGGCTATGCACATGCTAGCCACAGGCAAGGTACAGGCTAGACTCTGGCTAGGCACAGGCTAGACACTGGCTAGGCACAGTCTAGACACTGGCTTGGCACAGGCTATGCACATGCTAGCCACAGGCAAGGTACAGGCTAGACACTGACTAGGCACAGGCTAGACACTGGCTAGGCACAGGTTAGACATTGGCTAGGCTCAGGCTAGGAACAGGTTAGACACTGGTTAGGCACAGGCTAGGCACAGGCTAGACACTGGCTAGGCACAGGCTAGGCACAGGCTAGGCACAGGCTAGGCACAGGCTAGGCACAGGCTAGGCACAGGATAGGCACAGGCTAGGCACAGGCTAGGCACTGGCTAGGAACCAGCTAGACACTGGCTAGGCATAGGCAATGCACTGGGTAGACACTTGCTAGGCACAGGCTATGCACATGCCAGTCACAGGCAAGGCGCATGCTAGACATTGGCTATGCACAGGCTAGACACTGGCTAGGGACAGTCTTGACACTGGCTTGGCACAGGCTATGCACATGCTAGTCACAGGCAAGGTACAGGCTAGACACAGGCTAGACACTGGCTAGACACAGGCTAGACACAGGCTAGGCACAGGCTAGACACTGGCTAGGCACAGGCTAGACACTAGCTAGGCCCAGGCTAGGCACAGGCTAGATACAGGATAGACACTGGCTAGGCACAGGCTAGACACTGGCTAAGCACAGTCTAGACACTGGCTTGGCACAGGCTATGCACATGCTAGCCACAGGCAAGGTACAGGCTAGACTCTGGCTAGGCACAGGCTAGACACTGGCTAGGCACAGTCTAGACACTGGCTTGGCACAGGCTATGCACATGCTAGCCACAGGCAAGGTACAGGCTAGACACTGACTAGGCGCAAGCTAGACACTGGCTAGGCACAGGCTAGACACAGGCTAGACAGTGGCTAGACACAGGCTAGACACAGGCTAGACACAGGCTAGACACAGGCTAGACACAGGCTAGACACAGGCTAGACACAGGCTAGACACAGGCTAGACAAATGCTAGACACAGGCTAGACACAGGCTAGACACAGGCTATACACTGGCTAGGCACAGGCTAGACAATGGCTAGGCACAGTCTAGACACTGGCTTGGCACAGGCTATGCACATGCTAGCCACAGGCAAGGTACAGGCTTGACTCTGGCTAGGCACAGGCTAGACACTGGCTAGGCACAGGCTAGACACAGGCTAGGCACAGGCTAGACACAGGCTAGACACAGGCTAGACACAGGCTAGACACAGGCTAGACACAGGCTAGACTCAGGCTAGACACAGGCTAGACTCAGGCTAGACACAGGCTAGACACAGGATAGACACAGGCTATACACTGGCTAGGCACAGGCTAGACACAGGCTAGACAGTGGCTAGGCACAGGCTGGACAGTGGCTAGGCACAGGCTAGACACTGGCTAGGCACAGGCTAGACACTGGCTAGGCACAGGCTAGACACTGGCTACGCACAGGCTAGACACTGGCTAGGCACAGGCTAGACACTGACTAGGCACAGGCTAGACACTGGCTAGGCACAGGCTAGACACAGGCTAGACAGTGGCTAGGCACTGGCTAGGCACAGGCTAGACACCGGCTAGGCACAGGCTAGACTCCGGCTAGGCACAGGTAAGACTCAGGTTAGACACTGGCTAGGCACAGGCAAAACACAGGCTAGACACTGGCTAGACACAGGCTAGAATCTGGCTAGGCACAGGCTAGAATCTGGCTAGGCACAGGCTAGGCACAGGATAGACTCTGGCTAGGCACAGGCTAGACACTGGCTAGGCACAGTCTAGACACTGGCATGGCACAGGCTATGCACATGCTAGCCACAGGCAAGGTACAGGCTAGACTCTGGCTAGGCACAGTCTAGACACTGGCTAGGCACAGTCTAGACACTGGCTTGGCACAGGCTATGCACATGCTAGCCACAGGCAAGGTACAGGCTAGACACTGACTAGGCACAGGCTAGACACTGGCTAGGCACAGGCTAGACACTGGCTAGGCACAGGCTAGACACTGGCTAGGCACAGGCTAGACACAGGCTAGACACAGGCTAGACACACGCTAGACTAAGGCTAGACACAGGCTAGACACAGGCTAGACACAGGCTAGACACAGGCTAGACACAGGCTAGACACAGGCTAGACACAGGCTAGACACAGGCTAGACAAATGCTAGACACAGGCTAGACACAGGCTAGACACAGGCTATACACTGGCTAGGCACAGGCTAGACACAGGCTAGACAGTGGCTAGGCACAGGCTAGACACTGGCTAGGCACAGGCTAGACACTGGCTAGGCACAGGCTAGACACTGGCTAGGCACAGGCTAGACACTAGCTAGGCACTGGCTAGGAACAGGCTAGACACTGGCTTGGTACAGGCTAGATACAGGCTAGACACTGGCTAGGCAAAGGCTAGGCACTGGCTAGGCACTGGCTAGTCACAAGATAGGCACTGGCTAGGCACAGGTTAGGCACTGGCTAGGCACAGGCTAGACACAGGCTAGGCACAGGTTAGACATTGGCTAGGCTCAGGCTAGGAACAGGTTAGACACTGGCTAGGCACAGGCTAGGCACAGGCTAGACACTGGTTAGGCACAGGCTAGGCTTAGGCTAGGCACAGGCTGGGCACAGGCTAGGCACAGGCTAGGCACAGGCTAGGCACAGGATAGGCACAGGCTAGGCACAGGCTAGACACTGGCTAGGAACCAGCTAGACACTGGCTAGGCATAGGCAATGCACTGGCTAGACACTGGCTAGGCACAGGCTATGCACATGCCAGTCACAGGCAAGGCGCATGCTAGACACTGGCTATGCACAGGCTAGACACTGGCTAGGGACAGTCTAGACACTGGCTTGGCACAGGCTATGCACATGCTAGCCACAGGCAAGGTACAGGCTAGACACAGGCTAGACACTGGTTAGACACAGGCTAGACACAGGCTAGGCACAGGCTAGACACTGGCTAGGCACAGGCTAGACACTAGCTAGGCACAGGCTAGGCACAGGCTAGATACAGGATAGACACTGGCTAGGCACAGGCTAGACACTGGCTAGGCACGAAACTAGACACTGGCTAGGCACAGGCTAGACACTGGCTAGGCACAGACTAGACACTGGCTAGGCACAGACTAGACACTGGCTAGGCACAGGCTAGACACTGGCTAGGCACAGACTAGACACTGGCTAGACACAGGCTAGACACTGGCTAGGCATGAGCTAGACTTTGGCTAGGCACAGGCTAGACACCGGCTAGGCACAGGCTAGACTCCGGCTAGGCACAGGTAAGACTCAGGTTAGACACTGGCTAGGCACAGGCAAAACACTGGCTAGACACTGGCTAGACACAGGCTAGAATCTGGCTAGGCACAGGCTAGGCACAGGATAGACTCTGGCTAGGCACAGGCTAGACACTGGCTACGCACAGTATAGACACTGGCTTGGCACAGGCTATGCACATGCTAGCCACAGGCAAGGTACAGGCTAGACACTGACTAGGCACAGGCTAGACACTGGCTAGGCACAGGCTAGACACTGGCTAGGCACAGGCTAGACACTGGCTAGGCACAGGCTAGACACAGGCTAGACACAGGCTAGACATTGGCTAGGCTCAGGCTAGGAACAGGTTAGACACAGGCTAGGCACAGGCTAGGCACAGGATAGGCACAGGCAAGGCACAGGCTAGACACAGACTAGGCACAGGCTAGTCACAGGCTAGGCACTGGCTTGGCACAGGCTATGCACATGCTAGCCACAGGCAAGGTACAGGCTAGACACTGACTAGGCACAGGCTAGACACTGGCTAGGCACAGGCTAGACACAGGCTAGACACAGGCTAGACACAGGCTAGACACAGGCTAGACTAAGGCTAGACACAGGCTAGACACAGGCTAGACACAGGCTAGACACAGGCTAGACACAGGCTAGACACAGGCTAGACACAGGCTAGACAAATGCTAGACACAGGCTAGACACAGGCTATACACTGGCTAGGCACAGGCTAGACACTGGCTAGGCACAGTCTAGAAACTGGCTTGGCACAGGCTATGCACATGTTAGCCACAGGCAAGGTACAGGCTAGACTCTGGCTAGGCACAGTCTAGACACTGGCTAGGCACAGTCTAGACACTGGCTTGGCACAGGCTATGCACATGCTAGCCACATGCAAGGTACAGGCTAGACACTGACTAGGCACAGGCTAGACACTGGCTAGGCACAGGCTAGACACAGGCTAGACACAGGCTAGACACAGGCTAGACACAGGCTAGACTAAGGCTAGACACAGGCTAGACACAGGCTAGACACATGCTAGACACAGGCTAGACAGAGGCTAGACACAGGCTAGACACAGGCTAGACAAATGCTAGACACAGGCTAGACACAGGCTAGACACAGGCTATACACTGGCTAGGCACAGGCTAGACACTGGCTAGGCACAGTCTAGAAACTGGCTTGGCACAGGCTATGCACATGCTAGCCACAGGCAAGGTACAGGCTAGACTCTGGCTAGGCACAGGCTAGACACTGGCTAGGCACAGTCTAGACACTGGCTTGGCACAGGCTATGCACATGCTAGACACTGGCTAGGCACAGGCTAGAACCAGGCTAGACACAGGCTAGACACAGGCTAGACACAGGCTATACACTGGCTAGGCACAGGCTAGACACAGGCTAGACAGTGGCTAGGCACAGGCTAGACAGTGGCTAGGCACAGGCTAGACACTGGCTAGGCACAGGCTAGACACTGGCTAGGCACAGGCTAGACACTGGCTAGGCACAGGCTAGACACTGGCTAGGCACAGGCTAGATACTGGCTAGGCACAGGCTAGACACTGGCTAGGCACAGGCTAGACACCGGCTAGGCATAGGCTAGACTCCGGCTAGGCACAGGTAAGACTCAGGTTAGGCACTGGCTAGGCACAGGCAAAACACAGGCTAGACACTGGCTAGACACAGGCTAGAATCTGGCTAGGCACAGGCTAGAATCTGGCTAGGCACAGGCTAGGCACAGGATAGACTCTGGCTAGGCACAGGCTAGACACTGGCTAGGCACAGTCTAGACACTGGCATGGCACAGGCTATGCACATGCTAGCCACAGGCAAGGCACAGGCTAAACACTGGCTAGGCACAGTCTAGACACTGGCTTGGCGCAGGCTATGCACATGCTAGCCACAGGCAAGGTACAGGCTAGACACAGGCTAGACACAGGCTAGACACAGGATAGGCACAGGCTAGACACTGGCTAGGCACAGGCTAGACACTGGCTAGGCACAGGCTAGGCACAGGCTAGGCACAGGCTAGACACTGGCTAGGCACAGGCTAGACACAGGCTAGACACAGGCTAGACACAGGCTAGACACAGGCTAGACACAGGCTAGACACAGGCTAGACACTGGCTTGGTACAGACTATACACTGGCTAGGAACAGGCTAGACACTGGCTTGGTACAGGCTAGATACAGGCTAGACACTGGCTAGGCAAAGGCTAGGCACTGGCTAGGCACTGGCTAGTCACAAGATAGGCACTAGCTAGGCACAGGTTAGGCACTGGCTAGGCACAGGTTAGGCACTGGCTAGGCACAGGCTAGACACAGGCTAGGCACAGGTTAGACATTGGCTAGGGTCAGGCTAGGAACAGGTTAGACACTGGCTAGGCACAGGCTAGGCACAGGCTAGACACTGGCTAGGCACAGGCTAGGCACAGGCTAGGCACTGGCTAGGCACAGGCTAGGCACAGGCTAGGCACAGGCTAGGCACAGGCTAGGCACAGGCTAGGCACAGGCTAGGCACAGGCTAGACACAGGATAGGCACAGGCTAGGCACAGGCTAGACACTGGCTAGGAACCAGGTAGACACTGGCTAGGCATAGGCAATGCACTGGCTAGACACTGGCTACGCACAGGCTATGCACATGCCAGTCACAGGCAAGGCGCATGCTAGACACTGGCTATGCACACGCTAGACACTGGCTAGGGACAGTCTAGACACTGGCTTGGCACAGGCTATGCACATGCTAGCCACAGGCAAGGTACAGGCTAGACACAGGCTAGACACTGGTTAGACACAGGCTAGACACAGGCTAGGCACAGGCTAGACACTGGCTAGGCACAGGCTAGACACTAGCTAGGCACAGGCTAGGCACAGGCTAGATACAGGATAGACACTGGCTAGGCACAGGCTAGACACTGGCTAGGCACAGGCTAGACACTGGCTATGCACAGGCTAGACACTGGCTAGGCACAGGCTAGACACTGGCTAGGCACAGGCTAGACACTGGCTAGGCACAGGCTAGACACAGGCTAGACACTGGCTAGACACAGGCTAGACACAGGCTAGACACAGGCTAGACACAGGCTAGACACAGGCTAGACACTGGCTAGGGACAGTCTAGACACTGGCTTGGCACAGGCTATGCACATGCTAGCCACAGGCAAGGTACAGGCTAGACACAGGCTAGACACTGGCTAGGCACAGGCTAGACACTGGCTAGGCACAGGCTAGACACTGGCTAGGCACAGGCTAGACACTGGCTAGGCACAGGCTAGACTCCGGCTAGGCACAGGTAAGACTCAGGTTAGGCACTGGCTAGGCACAGGCAAAACACAGGCTAGACACTGGCTAGACACAGGCTAGAATCTGGCTAGGTACAGGCTAGAATCTGGCTAGGCACAGGCTAGGCACAGGATAGACTCTGGCTAGGCACAGGCTAGACACTGGCTAGGCACAGTCTAGACACTGGCATGGCACAGGCTATGCACATGCTAGCCACAGGCAAGGCACAGGCTAGACACTGGCTAGGCACAGTCTAGACACTGGCTTGGCACAGGCTATGCACATGCTAGCCACAGGCAAGGTACAGGCTAGACACTGACTAGGCACAGGCTAGACACTGGCTAGGCACAGGCTAGACACTGGCTAGGCACAGGCTAGGCACAGGCTAGGCACAGGCTAGGCACAGGCTAGGCACAGGCTAGGCCCAGGCTAGGCACAGGCTAGGCACAGGCTAGGCACAGGCTAGGCTCAGGATAGGCACAGGCTAGGCACAGGCTAGGCACAGGCTAGACACTGGCTAGGAACCAGCTAGACACCGGCTAGACACTGGCTAGGCATAGGCAATGCACTGGCTAGACACTGGCTAGGCACAGCCTATGCACATGCCAGTCAAAGGCAAGGTACATGCTAGACACTGGCTATGCACAGGCTAGACACTGGCTAGGGACAGTCTAGACACTGGCTTGGCACAGGCTATGCACATGCTAGCCACAGGCAAGGAACAGGCTAGACACAGGCTAGACACTGGCTAGACACAGGCTAGACACAGGCTAGGCACTGGCTAGACACAGGCTAGACACAGGCTAGGCACAGGCTAGACACTGGCTAGGCACAGGCTAGACACTAGCTAGGCACAGGCTAGGCACAGGCTAGATACAGGGTAGACACTGGCTAGGCACAGGCTAGATACTGGCTAGGCACGAAACTAGACACTGGCTAGGCACAGGCTAGACACTGGCTAGGCACAGACTAGACACTGGCTAGGCACAGACTAGACACTGGCTAGGCACAGGCTAGACACTGGCTAGGCATAGGCTAGACTTTGGCTAGGCACAGGCTAGACACCGGCTAGGCACAGGCTAGACTCCGGCTAGGCACAGGTAAGATTCAGGTTAGACACTGGCTAGGCACAGGCAAAACACAGGCTAGACACTGGCTAGGCACAGGATAGACTCTGGCTAGGCACAGGCTAGACACTGGCTACGCACAGTATAGTCACTGGCTTGGCACAGGCTATGCACATGCTAGCCACAGGCAAGGTACAGGCTAGACACTGACTAGGCACAGGCTAGACACTGGCTAGGCACAGGCTAGACACAGGCTAGACACTGGCTAGGCACAGGCTAGACACTAGCTAGGCCCAGGCTAGGCACAGGCTAGATACAGGATAGACACTGGCTAGGCACAGGCTAGACACTGGCTAAGCACAGTCTAGACACTGGCTTGGCACAGGCTATGCACATGCTAGCCACAGGCAAGGTACAGGCTAGACTCTGGCTAGGCACAGGCTAGACACTGGCTAGGCACAGTCTAGACACTTGCTAGGCACAGGCTATGCACATGCCAGTCACAGGCAAGGCGCATGCTAGACATTGGCTATGCACAGGCTAGACACTGGCTAGGGACAGTCTTGACACTGGCTTGGCACAGGCTATGCACATGCTAGTCACAGGCAAGGTACAGGCTAGACACAGGCTAGACACTGGCTAGACACATGCTAGACACAGGCTAGGCACAGGCTAGACACTGGCTAGGCACAGGCTAGACACTAGCTAGGCCCAGGCTAGGCACAGGCTAGATACAGGATAGACACTGGCTAGGCACAGGCTAGACACTTGCTAAGCACAGTCTAGACACTGGCTTGGCACAGGCTATGCACATGCTAGCCACAGGCAAGGTACAGGCTAGACTCTGGCTAGGCACAGGCTAGACACTGGCTAGGCACAGTCTAGACACTGGCTTGGCACAGGCTATGCACATGCTAGCCACAGGCAAGGTACAGGCTAGACACTGACTAGGCGCAAGCTAGACACTGGCTAGGCACAGGCTAGACACAGGCTAGACAGTGGCTAGACACAGGCTAGACACAGGCTAGACACAGGCTAGACACAGGCTAGACACAGGCTAGACACAGGCTAGACACAGGCTAGACACAGGCTAGACACAGGCTAGACACAGGCTAGACACAGGCTAGACACAGGCTAGACAGTGGCTAGGCACTGGCTAGGCACAGGCTAGACACCGGCTAGGCACAGGCTAGACTCCGGCTAGGCACAGGTAAGACTCAGGTTAGACACTGGCTAGGCACAGGCAAAACACAGGCTAGACACTGGCTAGACACAGGCTAGAATCTGGCTAGGCACAGGCTAGAATCTGGCTAGGCACAGGCTAGGCACAGGATAGACTCTGGCTAGGCACAGGCTAGACACTGGCTAGGCACAGTCTAGACACTGGCATGGCACAGGCTATGCACATGCTAGCCACAGGCAAGGTACAGGCTAGACTCTGGCTAGGCACAGGCTAGACACTGGCTAGGCACAGTCTAGACACTGGCTTGGCACAGGCTATGCACATGCTAGCCACAGGCAAGGTACAGGCTAGACACTGACTAGGCACAGGCTAGACACTGGCTAGGCACAGGCTAGACACTGGCTAGGCACAGGCTAGACACTGGCTAGGCACAGGCTAGACACAGGCTAGACACAGGCTAGACACACGCTAGACTAAGGCTAGACACAGGCTAGACACAGGCTAGACACAGGCTAGACACAGGCTAGACACAGGCTAGACACAGGCTAGACACAGGCTAGACACAGGCTAGACACAGGCTAGACAAATGCTAGACACAGGCTAGACACAGGCTAGACACAGGCTAGACACAGGCTAGACACAGGCTATACACTGGCTAGGCACAGGCTAGACACAGGCTAGACAGTGGCTAGGCACAGGCTAGACACTGGCTAGGCACAGGCTAGACACTGGCTAGGCACAGGCTAGACACTGGCTAGGCACAGGCTAGACACTAGCTAGGCACTGGCTAGGAACAGGCTAGACACTGGCTTGGTACAGGCTAGATACAGGCTAGACACTGGCTAGGCAAAGGCTAGGCACTGGCTAGGCACTGGCTAGTCACAAGATAGGCACTGGCTAGGCACAGGTTAGGCACTGGCTAGGCACAGGCTAGACACAGGCTAGGCACAGGTTAGACATTGGCTAGGCTCAGGCTAGGAACAGGTTAGACACTGGCTAGGCACAGGCTAGGCACAGGCTAGACACTGGTTAGGCACAGGCTAGGCTTAGGCTAGGCACAGGCTGGGCACAGGCTAGGCACAGGCTAGGCACAGGCTAGGCACAGGATAGGCACAGGCTAGGCACAGGCTAGACACTGGCTAGGAACCAGCTAGACACTGGCTAGGCATAGGCAATGCACTGGCTAGACACTGGCTAGGCACAGGCTATGCACATGCCAGTCACAGGCAAGGCGCATGCTAGACACTGGCTATGCACAGGCTAGACACTGGCTAGGGACAGTCTAGACACTGGCTTGGCACAGGCTATGCACATGCTAGCCACAGGCAAGGTACAGGCTAGACACAGGCTAGACACTGGTTAGACACAGGCTAGACACAGGCTAGGCACAGGCTAGACACTGGCTAGGCACAGGCTAGACACTAGCTAGGCACAGGCTAGGCACAGGCTAGATACAGGATAGACACTGGCTAGGCACAGGCTAGACACTGGCTAGGCACGAAACTAGACACTGGCTAGGCACAGGCTAGACACTGGCTAGGCACAGACTAGACACTGGCTAGGCACAGACTAGACACTGGCTAGGCACAGGCTAGACACTGGCTAGGCACAGACTAGACACTGGCTAGACACAGGCTAGACACTGGCTAGGCATGAGCTAGACTTTGGCTAGGCACAGGCTAGACACCGGCTAGGCACAGGCTAGACTCCGGCTAGGCACAGGTAAGACTCAGGTTAGACACTGGCTAGGCACAGGCAAAACACTGGCTAGACACTGGCTAGACACAGGCTAGAATCTGGCTAGGCACAGGCTAGGCACAGGATAGACTCTGGCTAGGCACAGGCTAGACACTGGCTACGCACAGTATAGACACTGGCTTGGCACAGGCTATGCACATGCTAGCCACAGGCAAGGTACAGGCTAGACACTGACTAGGCACAGGCTAGACACTGGCTAGGCACAGGCTAGACACTGGCTAGGCACAGGCTAGACACTGGCTAGGCACAGGCTAGACACAGGCTAGACACAGGCTAGACATTGGCTAGGCTCAGGCTAGGAACAGGTTAGACACAGGCTAGGCACAGGCTAGGCACAGGATAGGCACAGGCAAGGCACAGGCTAGGCACAGACTAGGCACAGGCTAGTCACAGGCTAGGCACTGGCTTGGCACAGGCTATGCACATGCTAGCCACAGGCAAGGTACAGGCTAGACACTGACTAGGCACAGGCTAGACACTGGCTAGGCACAGGCTAGACACAGGCTAGACACAGGCTAGACACAGGCTAGACACAGGCTAGACTAAGGCTAGACACAGGCTAGACACAGGCTAGACACAGGCTAGACACAGGCTAGACACAGGCTAGACACAGGCTAGACACAGGCTAGACACAGGCTAGACAAATGCTAGACACAGGCTAGACACAGGCTATACACTGGCTAGGCACAGGTTAGACATTGGCTAGGGTCAGGCTAGGAACAGGTTAGACACTGGCTAGGCACAGGCTAGGCACAGGCTAGACACTGGCTAGGCACAGGCTAGGCACAGGCTAGGCACAGGCTAGGCACAGGCTAGGCACAGGCTAGGCACAGGATAGGCACAGGCTAGGCACAGGCTAGACACTGGCTAGGAACCAGGTAGACACTGGCTAGGCATAGGCAATGCACTGGCTAGACACTGGCTACGCACAGGCTATGCACATGCCAGTCACAGGCAAGGCGCATGCTAGACACTGGCTATGCACACGCTAGACACTGGCTAGGGACAGTCTAGACACTGGCTTGGCACAGGCTATGCACATGCTAGCCACAGGCAAGGTACAGGCTAGACACAGGCTAGACACTGGTTAGACACAGGCTAGACACAGGCTAGGCACAGGCTAGACACTGGCTAGGCACAGGCTAGACACTAGCTAGGCACAGGCTAGGCACAGGCTAGATACAGGATAGACACTGGCTAGGCACAGGCTAGACACTGGCTAGGCACAGGCTAGACACTGGCTATGCACAGGCTAGACACTGGCTAGGCACAGGCTAGACACTGGCTAGGCACAGGCTAGACACTGGCTAGGCACAGGCTAGACACAGGCTAGACACTGGCTAGACACAGGCTAGACACAGGCTAGACACAGGCTAGACACAGGCTAGACACTGGCTAGGGACAGTCTAGACACTGGCTTGGCACAGGCTATGCACATGCTAGCCACAGGCAAGGTACAGGCTAGACACAGGCTAGACACTGGCTAGGCACAGGCTAGACACTGGCTAGGCACAGGCTAGACACTGGCTAGGCACAGGCTAGACACCGGCTAGGCATAGGCTAGACTCCGGCTAGGCACAGGTAAGACTCAGGTTAGGCACTGGCTAGGCACAGGCAAAACACAGGCTAGACACTGGCTAGACACAGGCTAGAATCTGGCTAGGTACAGGCTAGAATCTGGCTAGGCACAGGCTAGGCACAGGATAGACTCTGGCTAGGCACAGGCTAGACACTGGCTAGGCACAGTCTAGACACTGGCATGGCACAGGCTATGCACATGCTAGCCACAGGCAAGGCACAGGCTAGACACTGGCTAGGCACAGTCTAGACACTGGCTTGGCACAGGCTATGCACATGCTAGCCACAGGCAAGGTACAGGCTAGACACTGACTAGGCACAGGCTAGACACTGGCTAGGCACAGGCTAGACACTGGCTAGGCACAGGCTAGGCACAGGCTAGGCACAGGCTAGGCACAGGCTAGGCACAGGCTAGGCACAGGCTAGGCACAGGCTAGGCACAGGCTAGGCACAGGCTAGGCACAGGCTAGGCTCAGGATAGGCACAGGCTAGGCACAGGCTAGGCACAGGCTAGACACTGGCTAGGAACCAGCTAGACACCGGCTAGACACTGGCTAGGCATAGGCAATGCACTGGCTAGACAGTGGCTAGGCACAGGCTAGACAGTGGCTAGGCACAGGCTAGACACTGGCTAGGCACAGGCTAGACAGTGGCTAGGCACAGGCTAGACACTGGCTAGGCACAGGCTAGACACTGGCTAGGCACAGGCTAGACACTGGCTAGGCACAGGCTAGATACTGGCTAGGCACAGGCTAGACACTGGCTAGGCACAGGCTAGACACCGGCTAGGCATAGGCTAGACTCCGGCTAGGCACAGGTAAGACTCAGGTTAGGCACTGGCTAGGCACAGGCAAAACACACGCTAGACACTGGCTAGACACAGGCTAGAATCTGGCTAGGCACAGGCTAGAATCTGGCTAGGCACAGGCTAGGCACAGGATAGACTCTGGCTAGGCACAGGCTAGACACTGGCTAGGCACAGTCTAGACACTGGCATGGCACAGGCTATGCACATGCTAGCCACAGGCAAGGCACAGGCTAAACACTGGCTAGGCACAGTCTAGACACTGGCTTGGCGCAGGCTATGCACATGCTAGCCACAGGCAAGGTACAGGCTAGACACAGGCTAGACACAGGCTAGACACAGGATAGGCACAGGCTAGACACTGGCTAGGCACAGGCTAGACACTGGCTAGGCACAGGCTAGGCACAGGCTAGGCACAGGCTAGACACTGGCTAGGCACAGGCTAGACACAGGCTAGACACAGGCTAGACACAGGCTAGACACAGGCTAGACACAGGCTAGACACAGGCTAGACACTGGCTTGGTACAGACTATACACTGGCTAGGAACAGGCTAGACACTGGCTTGGTACAGGCTAGATACAGGCTAGACACTGGCTAGGCAAAGGCTAGGCACTGGCTAGGCACTGGCTAGTCACAAGATAGGCACTAGCTAGGCACAGGTTAGGCACTGGCTAGGCACAGGTTAGGCACTGGCTAGGCACAGGCTAGACACAGACTAGGCACAGGTTAGACATTGGCTAGGGTCAGGCTAGGAACAGGTTAGACACTGGCTAGGCACAGGCTAGGCACAGGCTAGACACTGGCTAGGCACAGGCTAGGCACAGGCTAGGCACTGGCTAGGCACAGGCTAGGCACAGGCTAGGCACAGGCTAGGCACAGGCTAGGCACAGGCTAGGCACAGGCTAGGCACAGGCTAGACACAGGATAGGCACAGGCTAGGCACAGGCTAGACACTGGCTAGGAACCAGGTAGACACTGGCTAGGCATAGGCAATGCACTGGCTAGACACTGGCTACGCACAGGCTATGCACATGCCAGTCACAGGCAAGGCGCATGCTAGACACTGGCTATGCACACGCTAGACACTGGCTAGGGACAGTCTAGACACTGGCTTGGCACAGGCTATGCACATGCTAGCCACAGGCAAGGTACAGGCTAGACACAGGCTAGACACTGGTTAGACACAGGCTAGACACAGGCTAGGCACAGGCTAGACACTGGCTAGGCACAGGCTAGACACTAGCTAGGCACAGGCTAGGCACAGGCTAGATACAGGATAGACACTGGCTAGGCACAGGCTAGACACTGGCTAGGCACAGGCTAGACACTGGCTATGCACAGGCTAGACACTGGCTAGGCACAGGCTAGACACTGGCTAGGCACAGGCTAGACACTGGCTAGGCACAGGCTAGACACAGGCTAGACACTGGCTAGACACAGGCTAGACACAGGCTAGACACAGGCTAGACACAGGCTAGACACTGGCTAGGGACAGTCTAGACACTGGCTTGGCACAGGCTATGCACATGCTAGCCACAGGCAAGGTACAGGCTAGACACAGGCTAGACACTGGCTAGGCACAGGCTAGACACTGGCTAGGCACAGGCTAGACACTGGCTAGGCACAGGCTAGACACCGGCTAGGCATAGGCTAGACTCCGGCTAGGCACAGGTAAGACTCAGGTTAGGCACTGGCTAGGCACAGGCAAAACACAGGCTAGACACTGGCTAGACACAGGCTAGAATCTGGCTAGGTACAGGCTAGAATCTGGCTAGGCACAGGATAGACTCTGGCTAGGCACAGGCTAGACACTGGCTAGGCACAGTCTAGACACTGGCATGGCACAGGCTATGCACATGCTAGCCACAGGCAAGGCACAGGCTAGACACTGGCTAGGCACAGTCTAGACACTGGCTTGGCACAGGCTATGCACATGCTAGCCACAGGCAAGGTACAGGCTAGACACTGACTAGGCACAGGCTAGACACTGGCTAGGCACAGGCTAGACACTGGCTAGGCACAGGCTAGGCACAGGCTAGGCACTGGCTAGGCACAGGCTAGGCACAGGCTAGGCACAGGCTAGGCACAGGCTAGGCACAGGCTAGGCACAGGCTAGGCTCAGGATAGGCACAGGCTAGGCACAGGCTAGGCACAGGCTAGACACTGGCTAGGAACCAGCTAGACACCGGCTAGACACTGGCTAGGCATAGGCAATGCACTGGCTAGACACTGGCTAGGCACAGCCTATGCACATGCCAGTCACAGGCAAGGCACATGCTAGACACTGGCTATGCACAGGCTAGACACTGGCTAGGGACAGTCTAGACACTGGCTTGGCACAGGCTATGCACATGCTAGCCACAGGCAAGGAACAGGCTAGACACAGGCTAGACACTGGCTAGACACAGGCTAGACACAGGCTAGGCACTGGCTAGACACAGGCTAGACACAGGCTAGGCACAGGCTAGACACTGGCTAGGCACAGGCTAGACACTAGCTAGGCACAGGCTAGGCACAGGCTAGATACAGGGTAGACACTGGCTAGGCACAGGCTAGATACTGGCTAGGCACGAAACTAGACACTGGCTAGGCACAGGCTAGACACTGGCTAGGCACAGACTAGACACTGGCTAGGCACAGACTAGACACTGGCTAGGCACAGGCTAGACACTGGCTAGGCATAGGCTAGACTTTGGCTAGGCACAGGCTAGACACCGGCTAGGCACAGGCTAGACTCCGGCTAGGCACAGGTAAGATTCAGGTTAGACACTGGCTAGGCACAGGCAAAACACAGGCTAGACACTGGCTAGGCACAGGATAGACTCTGGCTAGGCACAGGCTAGACACTGGCTACGCACAGTATAGTCACTGGCTTGGCACAGGCTATGCACATGCTAGCCACAGGCAAGGTACAGGCTAGACACTGACTAGGCACAGGCTAGACACTGGCTAGGCACAGGCTAGACACAGGCTAGACACAGGCTAGACACAGGCTAGACACAGGCTAGACACAGGCTAGACACAGGCTAGACACAGGCTAGACACAGGCTAGACACAGGCTAGACACAGGCTAGACACAGGCTAGACACAGGCTAGACACAGGCTAGACACAGGCTAGACACAGGCTAGACACAGGCTAGACACAGGCTAGACACAGGCTAGACACAGGCTAGACACAGGCTAGACACATGCTAGACACAGGCTGGACACATGCTAGACACAAGCTAGACATAGGCTAGACACAGGCTATACACTGGCTAGACACAGGCTAGACACAGGCTAGACACAGGCTAGACACAGGCTAGACACATGCTAGACACATTCTAGACACAGTCTATACACTGGCTAGGCACAGGCTAGACACTGGCTAGGCACAGGCTTGACACTGGCTAGGCACAGGCTAGACACTGGCTAGGCACAGACTAGACACTGGCTAGGCACAGGCTAGACACTGGCTAGGCACAGGCTAGACTTTGGCTAGGCACAGGCTAGACACCGGCTAGACACAGGCTAGACACCGGCTAGGCACAGGCTAGACTCCGGCTAGGCACAGGTAAGACTCAGGTTAGACATTGGATAGGCACAGGCAAAACACAGGCTAGACACTGGCTAGACACAGGCTAGAATCTGGCTAGGCACAGGCTAGGCACAGGATAGACTCTGGCTAGGCACAGGCTAGACACTGGCTAGGCACAGTCTAGACACTGGCTTGGCACAGGCTATGCACATGCTAGCCACAGGCAAGGTACAGGCTAGACTCTGGCTAGGCACAGGCTAGACACTGGCTGGGCACAGTCTAGACACTGGCTTGGCACAGGCTATGCACAGGCTAGACACAGGCTAGACACAGGCTAGACAAATGCTAGACACAGGCTAGACACAGGCTAGACACAGGCTAGACACAGGCTAGACACAGGCTAGACACAGGCTAGACACAGGCTAGACACAGGCTATACACTGGCTAGGCACAGGCTAGACACCGGCTAGACACCGGCTAGACAGTGGCTAGACACCGGCTAGACACCGGCTAGACAGTGGCTAGGCATAGGCTAGACACTGGCTAGGCACAGGCTAGACACTGGCTAGGCACAGGCTAGACACTGGCTAGGCACAGGCTAGACACTGGCTAGGCACAGGCTAGACACTGGCTAGGCACAGGCTAGACACTGGCTAGGCACAGGCTAGACACTGGCTAGGCACAGGCTAGACACTGGCTAGGCACAGGCTAGACACTGGCTAGGCACAGGCTAGACACTGGCTAGGCACAGGCTAGACACTGGCTAGGCACAGGCTAGACACTAGCTAGGCACAGGCTAGGCACAGGCTAGACACTGGCTATGCACAGTCTATACAAAGGCTAGACACTGGCTTGGCACAGGCTAGGCACAGGCTAGACTCAGGCTAGACACAGGCTAGACACAGGCTAGACACAGGCTAGACACAGGCTAGACAAATGCTAGACACAGGGTAGACACTGGCTAGGCACAGGCTAGACACTGGCTAGGCACAGGCTAGACAGTGGCTAGGCACAGGCTAGACAGTGGCTAGGCACAGGCTAGACAGTGGCTAGGCACAGGCTAGACACAGGCTAGACACTGAGTAGGAACAAGCTAGACACAGGCTAGACACTGGCTAGGCATAGGCAATGCACCGGCTAGACACTGGCTAGGCACAGGCTATGCACATGCCAGTCACAGGCAAGGCACATGCTAGACACTGGCTATGCACAGGCTATACACTGGCTAGGCACAGGCTAGACACTGGCTAGGCACAGTCTAGACACTGGCTTGGCACAGTCTAGACACTGGCTTGGCATAGGCTATGCACATGCTAGCCACAGGCAAGGTACAGTCTAGACACTGACTAGGCACAGGCTAGACACTGGCTAGGCACAGGCTAGACACTGACTAGGCACAGGCTAGACACAGGCTAGACACTGGCTAGACACAGGCTACACACTGGCTTGACACAGGCTAGACACAGGCTAGACACAGGTTAGGCACAGTCTAGACACAGGCTAGACACAGGCTAGACACTGGCTAGGCACAGGCAAGGCACAGGCTAGAGACAGGCTAGACACCGGCTAGACACTGGCTAGACACTGGCTAGGCACAGGCTAGACACAGGCTAGACACAGGCTAGACACAGGCTAGACACTGGCTAGCCACAGGCTAGACACTGGCTTGGCACAGACTATACACTGGCTAGTAACAGGCTAGACACTGGCTTGGTACAGGCTAGACACAGGCTAGACACTGGCTAGGCAAAGGCTAGGCACTGGCTAGACACAGGCTAGGCACTGGCTAGACACAGACTAGACACTGGCTAGGCACAGGCTAGACACTAGCTAGGCACAGGCTAGGCACAGGCTAGGCACAGGCTAGACACTGGCTATGCACAGTCTATACAAAGGCTAGACACTGGCTAGGCACAGGCTAGGCACATGCTAGGAAAAGCTAGGCACAGGCTCGGCACAGGCTCGGCACAGGCTAGGCACAGGCTAGGCACAGGCTAGGCACAGGCTGAGCACAGGCTAGGCACAGGCTAGGCACAGGCTAGGCACTGGCTAGGTACCGGCTAGGTACAGGATAGGCACAGGCTAGGCACAGGCTAGGCACAGGCTAGGCACAGGCTAGGCACAGGCTAGGCACAGGAAAGGTACAGGATAGGCACAGGCTTGGCACAGGCTAGACACTGGCTAGGAGCAAGCTAGACACAGGCTAGACACTGGCTAGGCATAGGCAATGCACTGGCTAGACACTGGCTAGACAAAGGCTATGCACATGCCAGTCACAGGTAAGGCACATGCTAGACACTGGCTATGCACAGGCTTGACACTGGCTAGGCACAGTCTAGACACTGGCTTGGCACAGGCTATGCGCATGCTAGCCACATGCAAGGTACAGTCTAGACACTGACTAGGCACAGGCTAGACACTGGCTAGGCACAGGCTAGACACTGACTAGGCACAGGCTAGACACAGTCTAGACACAGCCTAGACACAGGCTAGGCACAGGCTAGACACAGGCTAGACACAGGCTAGACACAGGCTAGACACAGGCTAGACACAGGCTAGACACAGGCTAGACACAGGCTAGACACAGGCTAGACACAGGCTAGACACAGGCTAGACACTGGCTAGGCACAGGCAAGACACAGGCTAGACACAGGCTAGACACAGGCTAGACACAGGCTAGACACAGGCTAGACACAGGCTAGACACAGGCTAGACACAAGCTAGACACTGGCTAGGCACAGGCTAGACACTGGCTAGGCACAGGCTAGACACTGGCTAGCCACAGGCTAGACACTGGCTAGGCACAGACTATATACTGGCTAGGAACAGGCTAGACACTGGCTTGGTACAGGCTAGACACAGGCTAGACACTGGCTAGGCAAAGGCTAGGCACTGGCTAGGCACAGTCTAGGCACTGGCTAGTCACAAGATAGGCACTGGCTAGGCACAAGTTAGGCACTGGCTAGGCACAGGCTAGACACAGGCCAGGCAAAGGCTAGACACAGGCTAGGCACAGGCAAGGCACTGGCTAGGCACAGGCTAGGCACTGGCTAGGCTAGGCACAGGCTAGACACAGGCTATACACAGGCTAGTCACTGGCTAGGCAAAGGCTAGGCACTGGCTAGACACAGGCTAGGCACTGGCTAGTCACAAGATAGGCACTGGCTAGGCACAGGTTAGGCACTGGCTAGGCACAGGCTAGACACAGGCTAGGCAAAGGCTAGACACAGGCTAGGCACAGGCTAGGCACTGGCCTGGCACAGGCTAGGCACTGGCTAGGCACAGGCTAGGCACTGGCTAGGCACAGGCTAGGCACTGGCTAGTCTCAAGATAGGCACTGGCTAGGCACAGGTTAGGCACTGGCTAGGCACAATCTGGACACAGGCTAGGCACAGGCTAGACATTGGCTAGGCTCAGGCTAGGTACAGGCTAGACACTGGCTAGGCACAGGCTAGGCACAGGCTAGACACTGGCTAGGCACAGGAAAGGCACAGGCTAGGCACACGATAGGCACAGGCTAGACACTGGCTAGGAACAAGCTAGACACAGGCTAGACAGTGGCTAGGCATAGGCAATGCACTGGCTAGACACTGGCTAGGCACAGGCTAGGCACATGCTAGGAAAAGGCTAGGCACAGGCTCGGCACAGGCTCGGCACAGGCTAGGCACAGGCTAGGCACAGGCTAGGCACAGGCTGAGCACAGGCTAGGCACAGGCTAGGCACAGGCTAAGCACTGGCTAGGTACCGGCTAGGTACAGGATAGGCACAGGCTAGGCACAGGCTAGGCACAGGAAAGGTACAGGATAGGCACAGGCTAGGCACAGGCTAGACACTGGCTAGGAGCAAGCTAGACACAGGCTAGACACTGGCTAGGCATAGGCAATGCACTGGCTAGACACTGGCTAGGCAAAGGCTATGCACATGCCAGTCACAGGTAAGGCACATGCTAGACACTGGCTATGCACAGGCTTGACACTGGCTAGGCACAGTCTAGACACTGGCTTGGCACAGGCTATGCGCATGCTAGCCACATGCAAGGTACAGTCTAGACACTGACTAGGCACAGGCTAGACACTGGCTAGGCACAGGCTAGACACTGACTAGGCACAGGCTAGACACAGTCTAGACACAGCCTAGACACAGGCTAGGCACAGGCTAGACACAGGCTAGACACAGGCTAGACACAGGCTAGACACAGGCTAGACACAGGCTAGATACAGGCTAGACACAGGCTAGACACAGGCTAGACACTGGCTAGGCACAGGCAAGACACAGGCTAGACACAGGCTAGACACAGGCTAGACACAGGCTAGACACAGGCTAGACACAAGCTAGACACTGGCTAGGCACAGGCTAGACACTGGCTAGCCACAGGCTAGACACTGGCTAGGCACAGACTATATACTGGCTAGGAACAGGCTAGACACTGGCTTGGTACAGGCTAGACACAGGCTAGACACTGGCTAGGCAAAGGCTAGGCACTGGCTAGGCACAGTCTAGGCACTGGCTAGTCACAAGATAGGCACTGGCTAGGCACAAGTTAGGCACTGGCTAGGCACAGGCTAGACACAGGCCAGGCAAAGGCTAGACACAGGCTAGGCACAGGCAAGGCACTGGCTAGGCACAGGCTAGGCACTGGCTAGGCTAGGCACAGGCTAGACACAGGCTATACACAGGCTAGTCACTGGCTAGGCAAAGGCTAGGCACTGGCTAGACACAGGCTAGGCACTGGCTAGTCACAAGATAGGCACTGGCTAGGCACAGGTTAGGCACTGGCTAGGCACAGGCTAGACACAGGCTAGACACAAGCTAGACACTGGCAAGGCACAGGCTAGACACTGGCTAGGCACAGGCTAGACACTGGCTAGCCACAGGCTAGACACTGGCTAGGCACAGACTATATACTGGCTAGGAACAGGCTAGACACTGGCTTTGTACAGGCTAGACACAGGCTAGACACAGGCTAGACACTGGCTAGGCACAGGCTAGACACTGGCTAGGCACAGGCAAGACACAGGCTAGACACAGGCTAGACACAGGCTAGACACAGGCTAGACACAGGCTAGACACAAGCTAGACACTGGCTAGGCACAGGCTAGACACTGGCTAGGCACAGGCTAGACACTGGCTAGGCACAGGCTAGACACTGGCTAGCCACAGGCTAGACACTGGCTAGGCACAGACTATATACTGGCTAGGAACAGGCTAGACACTGGCTTGGTACAGGCTAGTCACAGGCTAGACACTGGCTAGGCAAAGGCTAGGCACTGGCTAGGCACAGGCTAGGCACTGGCTAGTCACAAGATAGGCACTGGCTAGGCACAGGTTAGGCACTGGCTAGGCACAGGCTAGACACAGGCTAGACACAAGCTAGACACTGGCAAGGCACAGGCTAGACACTGGCTAGGCACAGGCTAGACACTGGCTAGCCACAGGCTAGACACTGGCTAGGCACAGACTATATACTGGCTAGGAACAGGCTAGACACTGGCTTTGTACAGGCTAGACACAGGCTAGACACTGGCTAGGCAAAGGCTAGGCACTGGCTAGGCACAGGCTAGGAACTGGCTAGTCACAAGATAGGCAGTGGCTAGGCACAGGTTAGGCACTGGCTAGGCACAGGCTAGACACAGGCCAGGCAAAGGCTAGACACAGGCTAGGCACAGGCAAGGCACTGGCTAGGCACAGGCTAGGCACTGGCTAGGCTAGGCACAGGCTAGACACAGGCTATACACAGGCTAGTCACTGGCTAGACAAAGGCTAGGCACTGGCTAGACACAGGCTAGGCACTGGCTAGACACAGGCTAGGCACTGGCTAGTCACAAGATAGGCACTGGCTAGGCACAGGTTAGGCACTGGCTAGGCACAGGCTAGACACAGGCTAGGCAAAGGCTAGACACAGGCTAGACACTGGCTAGCCACAGGCTAGACACTGGCTTGGCACAGACTATACACTGGCTAGGAACAGGCTAGACACTGGCTTGGTACAGGCTAGAAACAGGCTAGACACTGGCTAGGCAAAGGCTAGGCACTGGCTAGATACAGGCTAGGCACTGGCTAGACACAGACTAGACACTGGATAGGCACAGGCTAGACACTAGCTAGCCACAGGCTAGGCACAGGCTAGACACTGGCTATGCACAGTCTATACAAAGGCTAGGCACTGGCTAGTCACAAGATAGGCACTGGCTAGGCACAGGTTAGGCACTGGCTAGGCACAGGCTAGACACTGGCTAGGCACAGGAAAGGCACAGGCTAGGCACACGATAGGCACAGGCTAGACACTGGCTAGGAACAAGCTAGACACAGGCTAGACAGTGGCTAGGCATAGGCAATGCACTGGCTAGGCACTGGCTAGGCACTGGCTATGCACATGCCAGTCACAGGCAAGGCACATGCTAAACACTGGCTATGCACAAGCTAGACACTGGCTAGGGACAGTCTAGACACTGGCTTGGCACAAGCTATGCACATGCTAGCCACAGGCAAGGTACAGGCTAGACACTGACTAGGCACAGGCTAGACACTGGCTAGGCACAGGCTAGAGACAGGCTAGACACTGGCTAGCCACAGGCTAGACACTGGCTTGGCACAGACTATACACTGGCTAGGAACAGGCTAGACACTGGCTTGGTACAGGCTAGAAACAGGCTAGACACTGGCTAGGCAAAGGCTAGGCACTGGCTAGACACAGGCTAGGCACTGGCTAGACACAGACTAGACACTGGCTAGGCACAGGCTAGACACTAGCTAGCCACAGGCTAGGCACAGGCTAGACACTGGCTATGCACAGTCTATACAAAGGCTAGACACTGGCTAGGCACAGGCTAGGCACATGCTAGGAAAAGGCTAGGCACAGGCTCGGCACAGGCTCGGCACAGGCTAGGCACAGGCTAGGCACAGGCTAGGCACAGGCTAGGCACAGGCTGAGCACAGGCTAGGCACAGGCTAGGCACAGGCTAGGCACTGGCTAGGTACCGGCTAGGTACAGGATAGGCACAGGCTAGGCACAGGCTAGGCACAGGCTAGGCACAGGAAAGGCACAGGATAGGCACAGGCTAGGCACAGGCTAGACACTGGCTAGGAGCAAGCTAGACACAGGCTAGACACTGGCTAGGCATAGGCAATGCACTGGCTAGACACTGGCTAGGCAAAGGCTATGCACATGCCAGTCACAGGTAAGGCACATGGTAGACACTGGCTATGCACAGGCTTGACACTGGCTAGGCACAGTCTAGACACTGGCTTGGCACAGGCTATGCGCATGCTAGCCACATGCAAGGTACAGTCTAGACACTGACTAGGCACAGGCTAGACACTGGCTAGGCACAGGCTAGACACTGACTAGGCACAGGCTAGACACAGTCTAGACACAGCCTAGACACAGGCTAGGCACAGGCTAGACACAGGCTAGACACAGGCTAGACACAGGCTAGACACAGGCTAGACACAGGCTAGACACAGGCTAGACACAGGCTAGGCACAGGCAAGACACAGGCTAGACACAGGCTAGACACAGGCTAGACACAGGCTAGACACAGGCTAGACACAGGCTAGACACAAGCTAGACACTGGCTAGGCACAGGCTAGACACTGGCTAGGCACAGGCTAGACACTGGCTAGGCACAGGCTAGACACTGGCTAGCCACAGGCTAGACACTGGCTAGGCACAGACTATATACTGGCTAGGAACAGGCTAGACACTGGCTTGGTACAGGCTAGACACAGGCTAGACACTGGCTAGGCAAAGGCTAGGCACTGGCTAGGCACAGGCTAGGCACTGGCTAGTCACAAGATAGGCACTGGCTAGGCACAGGTTAGGCACTGGCTAGGCACAGGCTAGACACAGGCTAGGCAAACGCTAGACACAGGCTAGGCACAGGCAAGGCACTGGCTAGGCACAGGCTAGGCACTGGCTAGGCTAGGCACAGGCTAGACACAGGCTATACATAGGCTAGTCACTGGCTAGGCAAAGGCTAGGCACTGGCTAGTCACAAGATAGGCACTGGCTAGGCACAGGTTAGGCACTGGCTAGGCACAGGCTAGACACAGGCTAGGCAAAGGCTAGACACAGGCTAGGCACAGGCTAGGCACTGGCTAGGCACAGGCTAGGCACTGGCTAGGTACAGGCTAGGCACTGGCTAGTCACAAGATAGGCACTGGCTAGGCACAGGTTAGGCACTGGCTAGGCACAAACTGGACACAGGCTAGGCACAGGCTAGACATTGGCTAGGCTCAGGCTAGGTACAGGCTAGACACTGGCTAGGCACAGGCTAGGCACAGGCTAGACACTGGCTAGGCACAGGAAAGGCACAGGCTAGGCACACGATAGGTACAGGCTAGACACTGGCTAGGAACAAGCTAGACACAGGCTAGACAGTGGCTAGGCATAGGCAATGCACTGGCTAGACACTGGCTAGGCACTGGCTATGCACATGCCAGTCACAGGCAAGGCACATGCTAGACACTGGCTATGCACAAGCTAGACACTGGCTAGGGACAGTCTAGACACTGGCTTGGCACAAGCTATGCACATGCTAGCCACAGGCAAGGTACAGGCTAGACACTGACTAGGCACAGGCTAGACACCGGCTAGACACAGGCTAGACACAGGCTAGGCACAGGCTAGACACAGGCTAGACACAGGCTAGACACAGGCTAGACACAGGCTTGACACAGGCTAGACACAGGCTTGACACAGGCTAGACACTGGCTAGGCACAGACTAGACACTGGCTAGGCACGAAACTAGGCACTGGCTAGGCACGAAAATAGACACTGGCTAGGCACAGGCTAGACACGGGCAAGACACTGGCTAGGCACGAAACTAGGCACTGGCTAGGCACGAAAATAGACACTGGCTAGGCACAGGCTAGACACGGGCAAGACACTGGCTAGGCACAGGCTAGGCACAGGCTAGACACAGGCTAGACACTGGCTAGGCACAGGCAAGGCAGAGGCTAGACACTGGCTAGACACTGGCTAGGCACAGGCAAGACTCTGGCTAGGCACAGACTAGACACTGGCTAGGCACGAACCAGGCACTGGCTAGGCACGAATATAGACACTGGCTAGGCACAGGCTAGACACGGGCAAGACACTGGCTAGGCACAGGCTAGGCACAGGCTAGACACAGGCTAGACACTGGCTAGGCACAGGCAAGGCAGAGGCTAGACACTGGCTAGACACTGGCTAGGCACAGGCAAGACTCTGGCTAGGCAAAGGCTAGACACAGGCTAGACACTGGCTATGCACAGGCTAGACACTGGCTATGCACAGGCTAGACACTGGCTATGCAGAGGCTAGACACTGGCTAGGCACAGGCTAAACACTGGCTAGCCACAGGCTAGACACTGGCTTGGCACAGACTATACACTGGCTAGGCACAGGCTAGACACTGGCTAGAAACAGGCTAGACACTGGCTTGGTACAGGCTAGACACAGGCTAGACACTGGCTAGGCAAAGGCAATGCGCTGGCTAGACACTGGCTAGGCAGAGGCTATGCACATGCCAGTCACAGGTAAGGCACATGCTAGACACTGGCTATGCACAGGCTAGACACTGGCTAGGCACAGTCTAGACACTGGCTTGGCACAGGCTATGCGCGTGCTAGCCACATGCAAGGTACAGTCTAGACACTGACTAGGCACAGGCTAGACACTGGCTAGGCACAGGCTAGACACTGACTAGGCACAGGCTAGACACAGGCTAGACACAGGCTAGACACGGGCTATGCACAAGCTAGACACTGGCCAGGCACAGACTAGACACTGGCTAGGCACAGACTAAACACTGGCTAGGCAGAGGCTAGACATGGGCTAGACACTGGCTAGGCACAGGCAAGGCACAGGCTAGACACTGGCCAGACACTGGCTAGGCACAGGCAAGACTCTGGCTAGGCACAGGATAGACACTGGCTAGGCACAGGCTAGACACAGGCTAGACACAGGCTAGACACAGGATAGACACAGGCTAGACACAGGCTAGGCACAGGCTAGACACAAGATAGGCACTGGCTAGGCAGAGGTTAGGCACTGGCTAGGCACAGGCTAGACACAGGCTAGACACTGGCTAGGCACAGGCTAAACACTGGCTAGCCATAGGCTAGACACTGGCTTGGCACAGACTATACACTGGCTAGGAACAGGCTTGACACTGGCTTGGTACGTGCTAGACACAGGCTAGACACTGGCTAGGCAAAGGCTAGGCACTGGCTAGGCACTGGCTAGGCACTGGCTAGGCACAGGCTAGGCACTGGCTAGTCACAAGATAGGCACTGGCTAGTCACAAGATAGGCACTGGCTATGCAGAGGTTAGGCACTGGCTAGGCACAGGCTAGACACAGGCTAGGCACAGGCTAGGCACTGGCTAGGCACAGGCTAGGCACTGGCTAGTCACAAGATAGGCACTGGCTAGGCAGAGGTTAGGCACTGGCTAGGCACAGGCTAGACACAGGCTAGACACAGGCTAGACACAGGCTAGACACAGGCTAGACACAGGATAGACACAGGCTAGACACAGGCTAGACACAGGCTAGACACAGGCTAGGCACAGGCTAGGCACAGGCTAGACACAGGCTAGACACAGGCTAGACACTGGCTAGGCACAGGCTAGACACAGGCTAGACACTGGCTAGGCACAGGCTAGACACTGGCTAGGCACAGGCTAGACACTGGCTAGGCACAGGCTAGACACTGGCTAGGCAGAGGCTAGACACAGGCTAGACACAGGCTAGACACAGGCTAGACACAGGCTAGACACTGGCTAGGCACAGGCTAGACACTGGCTAGGCAGAGGCTAGACACAGGCTAGACACAGGCTAGAGACAGGCTAGACACAGGCTATGCACCTGCTAGCCACATGCAAGGTACAGTCTAGACACTGACTAGGCACAGGCTAGACACAGGCTAGACACAGGCTAGACACAGGCTAGACACAGGCTAGACACAGGCTAGCCATAGGCTAGACACAGGCTAGATACAGGCCAGGCACAGGCTAGACACCGGCTAGACACAGGCTAGACACAGGCTAGGCACAGGCTAGACACAGGCTAGACACAGGCTAGACACAGGCTTGACACAGGCTAGACACAGGCTTGACACAGGCTAGACACTGGCTAGGCACAGACTAGACACTGGCTAGGCACGAAACTAGGCACTGGCTAGGCACGAAAATAGACACGGGCTAGGCACAGGCTAAACACTGGCTAGGCACAGGCTATACACTGGCCAGGCACACGCTATACATTGGCTAGGCACAGACTAGACACTGGCTAGGCACGAAACTAGGCACTGGCTAGGCACGAAAATAGACACTGGCTAGGCACAGGCTAGACACGGGCAAGACACTGGCTAGGCACAGGCTAGGCACAGGCTAGACACAGGCTAGACACTGGCTAGGCAGAGGCTAGACATGGGCTAGACACTGGCTAGGCACAGGCAAGGCACAGGCTAGACACTGGCCAGACACTGGCTAGGCACAGGCAAGACTCTGGCTAGGCACAGGATAGACACTGGCTAGGCACAGGCTAGACACAGGCTAGACACAGGCTAGGCACAGGCTAGGCACAGGCTAGACACAGGCTAGACACAGGCTAGACACTGGCTTGGTACAGGCTAGACACAGGCTAGACACTGGCTAGGCAAAGGCAATGCGCTGGCTAGACACTGGCTAGGCAGAGGCTATGCACATGCCAGTCACAGGTAAGGCACATGCTAGACACTGGCTATGCACAGGCTAGACACTGGCTAGGCACAGTCTAGACACTGGCTTGGCACAGGCTATGCGCGTGCTAGCCACATGCAAGGTACAGTCTAGACACTGACTAGGCACAGGCTAGACACTGGCTAGGCACAGGCTAGACACTGACTAGGCACAGGCTAGACACAGGCTAGACACAGGCTAGACACGGGCTATGCACAAGCTAGACACTGGCCAGGCACAGACTAGACACTGGCTAGGCACAGACTAAACACTGGCTAGGCAGAGGCTAGACATGGGCTAGACACTGGCTAGGCACAGGCAAGGCACAGGCTAGACACTGGCCAGACACTGGCTAGGCACAGGCAAGACTCTGGCTAGGCACAGGATAGACACTGGCTAGGCGCAGGCTAGACACTGGCTAGGCACAGGCTAGACACTGGCTAGGCACAGACTAGACACTGGCTAGGCACGAAACTAGGCACTGGCAAGGCACGAAAATAGACACTGGCTAGGCACAGGCTAGACACTGGCTAGGCACAGACTAGACACTGGCTAGGCACGAAACTAGGCACTGGCTAGGCACGAAAATAGACACTGGCTAGGCACAGGCTAGACACAGGCTAGACACAGGCTAGACACAGGCTAGACACAGGCTAGACACAGGATAGACACAGGCTAGACACATGCTAGGCACAGGCTAGACACAAGATAGGCACTGGCTAGGCACAGGCTAGACACAGGCTAGGCACAGGCTAGGCACTGGCTAGGCACAGGCTAGGCACTGGCTAGTCACAAGATAGGCACTGGCTAGGCAGAGGTTAGGCACTGGCTAGGCACAGGCTAGACACAGGCTAGACACAGGCTAGACACAGGCTAGACACAGGATAGACACAGGCTAGACACAGGCTAGACACAGGCTAGACACAGGCTAGGCACAGGCTAGGCACAGGCTAGACACAGGCTAGACACAGGCTAGACACAGGCTAGACACTGGCTAGGCACAGGGTAGACACAGGCTAGACACTGGCTAGGCACAGGCTAGACACTGGCTAGGCACAGGCTAGACACTGGCTAGGCACAGGCTAGACACTGGCTAGGCAGAGGCTAGACACAGGCTAGACACAGGCTAGACACAGGCTAGACACAGGCTAGACACTGGCTAGGCACAGGCAAGACTCTGGCTAGGCACAGGATAGACACTGGCTAGGCACAGGCTAGACACAGGCTAGACACAGGCTAGACACAGGATAGACACAGGCTAGACACAGGCTAGGCACAGGCTAGACACAAGATAGGCACTGGCTAGGCAGAGGTTAGGCACTGGCTAGGCACAGGCTAGACACAGGCTAGACACTGGCTAGGCACAGGCTAAACACTGGCTAGCCATAGGCTAGACACTGGCTTGGCACAGACTATACACTGGCTAGGAACAGGCTTGACACTGGCTTGGTACGTGCTAGACACAGGCTAGACACTGGCTAGGCAAAGGCTAGGCACTGGCTAGGCACTGGCTAGGCACTGGCTAGGCACAGGCTAGGCACTGGCTAGTCACAAGATAGGCACTGGCTAGTCACAAGATAGGCACTGGCTATGCAGAGGTTAGGCACTGGCTAGGCACAGGCTAGACACAGGCTAGGCACAGGCTAGGCACTGGCTAGGCACAGGCTAGGCACTGGCTAGTCACAAGATAGGCACTGGCTAGGCAGAGGTTAGGCACTGGCTAGGCACAGGCTAGACACAGGCTAGACACAGGCTAGACACAGGCTAGACACAGGCTAGACACACGATAGACACAGGCTAGACACAGGCTAGACACAGGCTAGACACAGGCTAGGCACAGGCTAGGCACAGGCTAGACACAGGCTAGACACAGGCTAGACACTGGCTAGGCACAGGCTAGACACAGGCTAGACACTGGCTAGGCACAGGCTAGACACTGGCTAGGCACAGGCTAGACACTGGCTAGGCACAGGCTAGACACTGGCTAGGCAGAGGCTAGACACAGGCTAGACACAGGCTAGACACAGGCTAGACACAGGCTAGACACTGGCTAGACACTGGCTAGGCAGAGGCTAGACACAGGCTAGACACAGGCTAGAGACAGGCTAGACACAGGCTATGCACCTGCTAGCCACATGCAAGGTACAGTCTAGACACTGACTAGGCACAGGCTAGACACAGGCTAGACACAGGCTAGACACAGGCTAGACACAGGCTAGACACAGGCTAGCCATAGGCTAGACACAGGCTAGATACAGGCCAGGCACAGGCTAGACACCGGCTAGACACAGGCTAGACACAGGCTAGGCACAGGCTAGACACAGGCTAGACACAGGCTAGACACAGGCTTGACACAGGCTAGACACAGGCTTGACACAGGCTAGACACTGGCTAGGCACAGACTAGACACTGGCTAGGCACGAAACTAGGCACTGGCTAGGCACGAAAATAGACACGGGCTAGGCACAGGCTAAACACTGGCTAGGCACAGGCTATACACTGGCCAGGCACACGCTATACATTGGCTAGGCACAGACTAGACACTGGCTAGGCACGAAACTAGGCACTGGCTAGGCACGAAAATAGACACTGGCTAGGCACAGGCTAGACACGGGCAAGACACTGGCTAGGCACAGGCTAGGCACAGGCTAGACACAGGCTAGACACTGGCTAGGCAGAGGCTAGACATGGGCTAGACACTGGCTAGGCACAGGCAAGGCACAGGCTAGACACTGGCCAGACACTGGCTAGGCACAGGCAAGACTCTGGCTAGGCACAGGATAGACACTGGCTAGGCACAGGCTAGACACAGGCTAGACACAGGCTAGGCACAGGCTAGGCACAGGCTAGACACAGGCTAGACACAGGCTAGACACTGGCTTGGTACAGGCTAGACACAGGCTAGACACTGGCTAGGCAAAGGCAATGCGCTGGCTAGACACTGGCTAGGCAGAGGCTATGCACATGCCAGTCACAGGTAAGGCACATGCTAGACACTGGCTATGCACAGGCTAGACACTGGCTAGGCACAGTCTAGACACTGGCTTGGCACAGGCTATGCGCGTGCTAGCCACATGCAAGGTACAGTCTAGACACTGACTAGGCACAGGCTAGACACTGGCTAGGCACAGGCTAGACACTGACTAGGCACAGGCTAGACACAGGCTAGACACAGGCTAGACACGGGCTATGCACAAGCTAGACACTGGCCAGGCACAGACTAGACACTGGCTAGGCACAGACTAAACACTGGCTAGGCAGAGGCTAGACATGGGCTAGACACTGGCTAGGCACAGGCAAGGCACAGGCTAGACACTGGCCAGACACTGGCTAGGCACAGGCAAGACTCTGGCTAGGCACAGGATAGACACTGGCTAGGCGCAGGCTAGACACTGGCTAGGCACAGGCTAGACACTGGCTAGGCACAGACTAGACACTGGCTAGGCACGAAACTAGGCACTGGCAAGGCACGAAAATAGACACTGGCTAGGCACAGGCTAGACACTGGCTAGGCACAGACTAGACACTGGCTAGGCACGAAACTAGGCACTGGCTAGGCACGAAAATAGACACTGGCTAGGCACAGGCTAGACACAGGCTAGACACAGGCTAGACACAGGCTAGACACAGGCTAGACACAGGATAGACACAGGCTAGACACATGCTAGGCACAGGCTAGACACAAGATAGGCACTGGCTAGGCACAGGCTAGACACAGGCTAGGCACAGGCTAGGCACTGGCTAGGCACAGGCTAGGCACTGGCTAGTCACAAGATAGGCACTGGCTAGGCAGAGGTTAGGCACTGGCTAGGCACAGGCTAGACACAGGCTAGACACAGGCTAGACACAGGCTAGACACAGGATAGACACAGGCTAGACACAGGCTAGACACAGGCTAGACACAGGCTAGGCACAGGCTAGGCACAGGCTAGACACAGGCTAGACACAGGCTAGACACAGGCTAGACACTGGCTAGGCACAGGGTAGACACAGGCTAGACACAGGCTAGGCACAGGCTAGACACAGGCTAGGCACAGGCTAGACACTGGCTAGGCACAGGCTAGACACTGGCTAGGCACAGGCTAGACACTGGCTAGGCAGAGGCTAGACACAGGCTAGACACAGGCTAGACACAGGCTAGACACAGGCTAGACACTGGCTAGGCACAGGCTAGACACTGGCTAGGCAGAGGCTAGACACTGGCTAGGCAGAGGCTAGACACAGGCTAGACACAGGCTAGGCAGAGGCTAGACACAGGCTAGACACAGGCTAGACACAGGCTTGACACAGGCTAGACACAGGCTTGACACAGGCTAGACACTGGCTAGGCACGAAACTAGGCACTGGCTAGGAACGAAAATAGACACGGGCTAGGCACAGGCTAAACACTGGCTAGGCACAGGCTATACACTGGCCAGGCACACGCTATACATTGGCTAGGCACAGACTAGACACTGGCTAGGCACGAAACTAGGCACTGGCTAGGCACGAAAATAGACACTGGCTAGGCACAGGCTAGACACGGGCAAGACACTGGCTAGGCACAGGCTAGGCACAGGCTAGACACAGGCTAGACACTGGCTAGGCACAGGCAAGGCAGAGGCTAGACACTGGCTAGACACTGGCTAGGCACAGGCAAGACTCTGGCTAGGCACAGGCTAGACACAGGCTAGACACTGGCTATGCACAGGCTAGACACTGGCTATGCACAGGCTAGACACTGGCTATGCAGAGACTAGACACTGGCTAGGCACAGGCTAAACACTGGCTAGCCATAGGCTAGACACTGGCTTGGCACAGACTATACACTGGCTAGGCACAGGCTAGACACTGGCTAGGAACAGGCTAGACACTGGCTTGGTACAGGCTAGACACAGGCTAGACACTGGCTAGGCAAAGGCAATGCGCTGGCTAGACACTGGCTAGGCAGAGGCTATGCACATGCCAGTCACAGGTAAGGCACATGCTAGACACTGGCTATGCACAGGCTAGACACTGGCTAGGCACAGTCTAGACACTGGCTTGGCACAGGCTATGCGCGTGCTAGCCACATGCAAGGTACAGTCTAGACACTGACTAGGCACAGGCTAGACACTGGCTAGGCACAGGCTAGACACTGACTAGGCACAGGCTAGACACAGGCTGGACACAGGCTAGACACGGGCTATGCACAAGCTAGACACTGGCCAGGCACAGACTAGACACTGGCTAGGCACAGACTAAACACTGGCTAGGCAGAGGCTAGACATGGGCTAGACACTGGCTAGGCACAGGCAAGGCACAGGCTAGACACTGGCCAGACACTGGCTAGGCACAGGCAAGACTCTGGCTAGGCACAGGATAGACACTGGCTAGGCGCAGGCTAGACACTGGCTAGGCACAGGCTAGACACTGGCTAGGCACAGACTAGACACTGGCTAGGCACGAAACTAGGCACTGCCAAGGCACGAAAATAGACACTGGCTAGGCACAGGCTAGACACTGGCTAGGCACAGACTAGACACTGGCTAGGCACGAAACTAGGCACTGGCTAGGCACGAAAATAGACACTGGCTAGGCACAGGCTAGACACAGGCTAGACACAGGCTAGACACAGGCTAGACACAGGCTGGACACAGGATAGACACAGGCTAGACACATGCTAGGCACAGGCTAGACACAAGATAGGCACTGGCTAGGCAGAGGTTAGGCACTGGCTAGGCACAGGCTAGACACAGGCTAGACACAGGCTAGACACAGGCTAGACACAGGATAGACACAGGCTAGACACAGGCTAGACACAGGCTAGACACAGGCTAGACACAGGCTAGACACTGGCTAGGCACAGGCTAAACACTGGCTAGCCATAGGCTAGACACTGGCTTGGCACACACTATACACTGGCTAGGAACAGGCTTGACACTGGCTTGGTACATGCTAGACATAGGCTAGACACTGGCTAGGCAAAGGCTAGGCACTGGCTAGGCACTGGCTAGGCACAGGCTAGGCACTGGCTAGTCACAAGATAGGCACTGGCTAGTCACAAGATAGGCACTGGCTATGCAGAGGTTAGGCACTGGCTAGGCACAGGCTAGACACACGCTAGGCACAGGCTAGGCACTGGCTAGGCACAGGCTAGGCACTGGCTAGTCACAAGATAGGCACTGGCTAGGCAGAGGTTAGGCACTGGCTAGGCACAGGCTAGACACAGGCTAGACACAGGCTAGACACAGGCTAGACACAGGATAGACACAGGCTAGACACAGGCTAGACACAGGCTAGACACAGGCTAGACACAGGCTAGGCACAGGCTAGGCACAGGCTAGACACAGGCTAGACACAGGCTAGACACAGGCTAGACACTGGCTAGGCACAGGCTAGACACAGGCTAGACACTGGCTAGGCACAGGCTAGACACTGGCTAGGCACAGGCTAGACACTGGCTAGGCACAGGCTAGACACTGGCTAGGCAGAGGCTAGACACAGGCTAGACACAGGCTATGCACCTGCTAGCCACATGCAAGGTACAGTCTAGACACTGACTAGGCACAGGCTAGACACAGGCTAGACACAGGCTAGACACAGGCTAGACACAGGCTAGACACAGGCTAGCCATAGGCTAGACACAGGCTAGATACAGGCCAGGCACAGGCTAGACACCGGCTAGACACAGGCTAGACACAGGCTAGACACAGGCTAGACACAGGCTAGACACAGGCTAGACACAGGCTAGACACTGGCTAGGCACAGGCAAGACACAGGCTAGACACTGGCTAGACACAGGCTAGACACTGGCTAGGCACAGGCTAGACACTGACTAGGCACAGGTTAGGCACAGGTTAGGCACTGGCTAGCCACAGGCTAGACACAGGCTAGACACAGGCTAGACACAGGCTAGACACAGGCTAGACACAGGCTAGACATAGGCTAGACATAGGCTAGACACAGGCTAGACATAGGCTAGACACAGGCTAGACACAGGCTAGGCACAGGCTAGACACAGGCTAGACACAGGCTAGACACAGGCTAGACACAGGCTAGACACAGGCTAGACACAGGCTAGACACAGGCTAGACATGCACATGCCAGTCACAGGTAAGGCACATGCTAGACACTGGCTATGCACAGGCTAGACACTGGCTAGGCTGGTCTAGACACTGGCTTGGCACAGGCTATGCGCGTGCTAGCCACATGCAAGGTACAGTCTAGACACTGACTAGGCACAGGCTAGACACTGGCTAGGCACAGGCTAGACACTGACTAGGCACAGGCTAGACACAGGCTAGACACAGGCTAGACACGGGCTAGACACTGGCCAGGCACAGACTAGACACTGGCTAGGCACAGACTAAACACTGGCTAAGCAGAGGCTAGACATGGGCTAGATACTGGCTAGGCACAGGCAAGGCACAGGCTAGACACTGGCCAGACACTGGCTAGGCACAGGCAAGACTCTGGCTAGGCACAGGATAGACACTGGCTAGGCGCAGGCTAGACACTGGCTAGGCACAGGCTAGACACTGGCTAGGCACAGACTAGACACTGGCTAGGCACGAAACTAGGCACTGGCTAGGCACGAAAATAGACACTGGCTAGGCACAGGCTAGACACTGGCTAGGCACAGACTAGACACTGGCTAGGCACGAAACTAGGCACTGGCTAGGCACGAAACTAGGCACTGGCTAGGCACGAAAATAGACACTGGCTAGGCACAGGCTAGACACAGGCTAGACACAGGCTAGACACAGGCTAGACACAGGCTAGACACAGGGTAGACACAGGCTAGGCACAGGCTAGACACAGGCTAGACACAGGCTAGATACAGGCTAGACACAGGCTAGACACTGGCTAGGCACAGGCAAGACACAGGCTAGGCACTGGCTAGACACAGTCTAGACACTGGCTAGGCACAGGCTAAACACTGGCTAGCCATAGGCTAGACACTGGCTTGGCACAGACTATACACTGGCTAGGAACAGGCTAGACACTGGCTTGGTACAGGCTAGACACAGGCTAGACACTGGCTAGGCAAAGGCTAGGCACTGGCTAGGCACTGGCTAGGCACATGCTAGGCACTGGCTAGTCACAAGATAGGCACTGGCTAGGCAGAGGTTAGGCACTGGCTAGGCACAGGCTAGACACATGCTAGGCACAGGCTAGGTACTGGCTAGGCACAGGCTAGGCACTGGCTAGTCACAAGATAGGCACTGGCTAGGCAGAGGTTAGGCACTGGCTAGGCAGAGGCTAGACACAGGCTAGACACAGGCTAGACACAGGCTAGACACAGGATAGACACAGGCTAGACACAGGCTAGACACAGGCTAGACACAGGCTAGACACAGGCTAGACACAGGCTAGGCACAGGCTAGACACAGGCTAGACACAGGCTAGACACAGGCTAGAAACTGGCTAGGCACAGGCTAGACACAGGCTAGACACTGGCTAGGCACAGGCTAGACACTGGCTTGGCACAGGCTAGACACTGGCTAGGCACAGGCTAGACACTGGCTAGGCAAAGGCTAGACACTGGCTAGGCAAAGGCTAGACACTGGCTAGGCAGAGGCTAGACACAGGCTAGACACAGGCTAGACACAGGCTAGACACAGGCTAGACACAGGCTAGACACAGGCTAGACACAGGCTAGAGACAGGCTAGACACAGGCTATGCACCTGCTAGCCACATGCAAGGTACAGTCTAGACACTGACTAGGCACAGGCTAGACACAGGCTAGACACAGGCTAGACACAGGCTAGACACAGGCTAGACACAGGCTAGACACAGGCTAGCCATAGGCTAGACACAGGCTAGATACAGGCCAGGCACAGGCTAGATACCGGCTAGACACAGGCTAGACACAGGCTAGACACAGGCTAGACACTGGCTAGCCACAGGCTAGGCAAAGGCTAGGCACTGGCTAGGCACAGGCTAGGCACTGGCTAGTCACAAGATAGGCACTGGCTAGGCAGAGGTTAGACACTGGCTAGGCACAGGCTAGACACTGGCTAGGCACAGGCTAGACACTTGCTAGGCACAGGCTAGACACTGGCTAGGCACAGGCTAGACACTGGCTAGGCACAGGCTAGACACTGGCTAGGCATAGGCAGTGCACTGGCTAGACACTGGCTAGGCACAGGCTATGCACATGCCAGTCACAGGCAAGGCACATGCTAGACACTGGCTAGGCACAGACTAAACACTGGCTAAGCAGAGGCTAGACATGGGCTAGATACTGGCTAGGCACAGGCAAGGCACAGGCTAGACACTGGCCAGACACTGGCTAGGCACAGGCAAGACTCTGGCTAGGCACAGGATAGACACTGGCTAGGCGCAGGCTAGACACTGGCTAGGCACAGGCTAGACACTGGCTAGGCACAGACTAGACACTGGCTAGGCACGAAACTAGGCACTGGCTAGGCACGAAAATAGACACTGGCTAGGCACAGGCTAGACACTGGCTAGGCACAGACTAGACACTGGCTAGGCACGAAACTAGGCACTGGCTAGGCACGAAACTAGGCACTGGCTAGGCACGAAAATAGACACTGGCTAGGCACAGGCTAGACACTGGCTAGGCACAGACTAGACACTGGCTAGGCACGAAACTAGGCACTGGCTAGGCACGAAAATAGACACTGGCTAGGCACAGGCAAGGCACAGGCTAGACACTGGCCAGACACTGGCTAGGCACAGGCAAGACACTGGCTAGGCGCAGGCTAGACACTGGCTAGGCACAGGCTAGACACTGGCTAGGCACAGACTAGACACTGGCTAGGCACGAAACTAGGCACTGGCTAGGCACGAAAATAGACACTGGCTAGGCACAGGCTAGACACTGGCTAGGCACAGACTAGACACTGGCTAGGCACGAAACTAGGCACTGGCTAGGCACGAAACTAGGCACTGGCTAGGCACGAAAATAGACACTGGCTAGGCACAGGCTAGACACAGGCTAGACACAGGCTAGACACAGGCTAGACACAGGGTAGACACAGGCTAAGCACAGGCTAGACACAGGCTAGACACAGGCTAGATACAGGCTAGACACAGGCTAGACACTGGCTAGGCACAGGCTAGACACTGGCTAGGCACAGGCAAGACACAGGCTAGGCACTGGCTAGACACAGTCTAGACACTGGCTAGGCACAGGCTAAACACTGGCTAGCCATAGGCTAGACACTGGCTTGGCACAGACTATACACTGGCTAGGAACAGGCTAGACACTGGCTTGGTACAGGCTAGACACAGGCTAGACACTGGCTAGGCAAAGGCTAGGCACTGGCTAGGCACTGGCTAGGCACAGGCTAGGCACTGGCTAGTCACAAGATAGGCACTGGCTAGGCAGAGGTTAGGCACTGGCTAGGCAGAGGTTAGGCACTGGCTAGGCACAGGCTAGACACATGCTAGGCACAGGCTAGGTACTGGCTAGGCACAGGCTAGGCACTGGCTAGTCACAAGATAGGCACTGGCTAGGCAGAGGTTAGGCACTGGCTAGGCAGAGGCTAGACACAGGCTAGACACAGGCTAGACACAGGCTAGACACAGGATAGACACAGGCTAGACACAGGCTAGACACAGGCTAGACACAGGCTAGACACAGGCTAGACACAGGCTAGGCACAGGCTAGACACAGGCTAGACACAGGCTAGACACAGGCTAGAAACTGGCTAGGCACAGGCTAGACACAGGCTAGACACTGGCTAGGCACAGGCTAGACACTGGCTAGGCACAGGCTAGACACTGGCTAGGCACAGGCTAGACACTGGCTAGGCAAAGGCTAGACACTGGCTAGGCAGAGGCTAGACACAGGCTAGACACAGGCTAGACACAGGCTAGACACAGGCTAGACACAGGCTAGAGACAGGCTAGACACAGGCTATGCACCTGCTAGCCACATGCAAGGTACAGTCTAGACACTGACTAGGCACAGGCTAGACACAGGCTAGACACAGGCTAGACACAGGCTAGACACAGGCTAGACACAGGCTAGACACAGGCTAGCCATAGGCTAGACACAGGCTAGATACAGGCCAGGCACAGGCTAGATACCGGCTAGACACAGGCTAGACACAGGCTAGACACAGGCTAGACACTGGCTAGCCACAGGCTAGGCAAAGGCTAGGCACTGGCTAGGCACAGGCTAGGCACTGGCTAGTCACAAGATAGGCACTGGCTAGGCAGAGGTTAGACACTGGCTAGGCACAGGCTAGACACTGGCTAGGCACAGGCTAGACACTTGCTAGGCACAGGCTAGACACTGGCTAGGCACAGGCTAGACACTGGCTAGGCACAGGCTAGACACTGGCTAGGCATAGGCAGTGCACTGGCTAGACACTGGCTAGGCACAGGCTATGCACATGCCAGTCACAGGCAAGGCACATGCTAGACACTGGCTATGCACAGGCTAGACACTGGCTAGGCACAGGCTAGAAAGTGGCTAGGCACAGTCTAGACACTGGCTTGGCATAGGCTATGCACATGCTAGCCACAGGCAAGGTACAGTCTAGACACTGACTAGGCACAGGCTAGACACTGGCTAGGCACAGGCTAGACACTGACTAGGCACAGGCTAGACACAGGCTAGACACAGGCTAGACACAGGCTAGAAACAGGCTAGACACAGGCTAGACACAGGCTAGACACAGGCTAGACACAGGCTAGACACAGGCTAGACACAGGCTAGGCACAGGCTAGACACAGGCTAGACACAGGCTAGACACAGGCTAGACACAGGCTAGACACAGGCTAGACACACGCTAGACACTGGCTAGACACAGGCTAGACACAGGCTAGACACACGCTAGACACTGGCTAGGCAGAGGCTAGATACAAGCCAGACACAGGCTAGACACAGGCTAGACACAGGCTAGACACAGGCTAGATACAGGCTAGAGACAGGCTAGACACAGGCTAGACACAGGCTAGACACAGGCTAGAAACAGGCTAGACACAGGCTAGACACAGGCTAGACACAGGCAACACACAGGCTAGACACAGGCTAGGCACAGGCTAGACACATGCTAGACACAGGCTAGACACAGGCTAGACACAGGCTAGACACAGGCTAGGCACAGGCTAGACACAGGCTAGACACTGGCTAGGCAGAGGCTAGATACAGGCCAGACACAGGCTAGACACAGGCTAGACACTGGCTAGGCACAGGCTAGACACAGGCTAGACACAGGCTAGACACAGGCTAGACACAGGCTAGACACAGGCTAGACACAGGCTAGACACAGGCTAGACACAGGCTAGATACAGGCTAGAGACAGGCTAGACACAGGCTAGACACAGGCTGGACACAGGCTAGACACAGGCTAGACACAGGCTAGACACAGGCTAGACACAGGCTAGACACTGGCTAGCCACAGGCTAGACACTGGCTTGGCACAGACTATACACTGGCTAGGAACAGGCTAGACACTGGCTTGGTACAGGCTAGACACTGGCTAGGCACAGGCTACACACGGGCTAGACACAGGCTAGACACAGGCTAGACACAGGCTAGACACAGGCTAGACGCAGGCTAGAGACAGGCTAGACACAGGCTAGACACAGGCTAGACACTGGCTAGGCAAAGGCTAGGCACTGGCTAGGCACAGGCTAGGCACTGGCTAGTCACATGATAGGCACTGGCTAGGCACAGGTTAGGCACTGGGTAGGCACAGGCTGAAAACAGGCTAGGCAAAGGCTAGACACAGGCTAGGCACAGGCTAGGCACAGGCTAGGCACTGGCTTGGTTAGGCACTGGCTAGGTTAGGCACAGGCTAGACACAGGCTAGACACAGGCTAGATACAGGCTAGAGACAGGCTAGACACAGGCTAGACACAGGCTAGACACAGGCTAGAAACAGGCTAGACACAGGCTAGACACAGGCTAAACACAGGCTAGACACAGGCTAGGCACAGGCCAGACACAGGCTAGACACAGGCTAGACACTGGCTAGGCACAGGCTAGACACTGGCTAGGCACAGGCTAGACACTGGCTAGGCACAGGCTAGACACTGGCTAGGCACAGGCTAGACACAGGCTAGACACAGGCTAGACACAGGCTATACACAGGCTAGACACAGGCTAGACACAGGCTAGACACAGGCTAGACAGGCTAGACACAGGCTAGACACAGGCTAGATACAGGCTAGAGACAGGCTCGACACCGGCTAGACACTGGCTAGACACTGGCTAGGCACAGGCTAGACACAGGCTAGACACAGGCTAGACACAGGCTAGACACTGGCTAGCCACAGGCTAGACACTGGCTTGGCACAGACTATACACTGGCTAGGAACAGGCTAGACACTGGCTAGGTACAGGCTAGACACTGGCTAGGCACTGGCTAGACACTGGCTAGGCACTGGCTAGGCACAGGCTAGACACAGGCTATTCACAGGCTAGACACAGGCTAGACACAGGCTAGACACAGGCTAGACACAGGCTAGACACAGGCTAGACACAGGCTAGACACAGGCTAGAGACAGGCTAGACACAGGCTAGACACAGGCTAGACACAGGCTAGACACAGGCTAGACACAGGCTAGACACAGGCTAGACACTGGCTAGCCACAGGCTAGACACTGGCTTGGCACAGACTATACACTGGCTAGGAACAGGCTAGACACTGGCTTGGTACAGGCTAGACACTGGCTAGGCACAGGCTACACACGGGGCTAGACACAGGCTAGACACAGGCTAGACACAGGCTAGACACAGGCTAGACGCAGGCTAGAGACAGCCTAGACACAGGCTAGACACAGGCTAGACACTGGCTAGGCAAAGGCTAGGCACTGGCTAGACACAGGCTAGGCACTGGCTAGTCACAAGATAGGCACTGGCTAGGCACAGGTTAGGCACTGGGTAGGCACAGGCTGAAAACAGGCTAGGCAAAGGCTAGACACAGGCTAGGCACAGGCTAGGCACTGGCTAGGTTAGGCACAGGTTAGACACAGGCTAGACACAGGCTAGATACAGGCTAGAGACAGGCTAGACACAGGCTAGACACAGGCTAGACACAGGCTAGAAACAGGCTAGACACAGGCTAGACACAGGCTAAACACAGGCTAGACACAGGCTAGGCACAGGCTAGACACAGGCTAGACACAGGCTAGACACAGGCTAGACACAGGCTAGACACTGGCTAGGCAGAGGCTAGATACAGGCCAGACACAGGCTAGACACAGGCTAGACACTGGCTAGGCACAGGCTAGACACTGGCTAGGCACAGGCTAGACACTGGCTAGGCACAGGCTAGACACTGGCTAGGCACAGGCTAGACACTGGCTAGGCACAGGCTAGACACTGGCTAGGCACAGGCTAGACACTGGCTAGGCACAGGCTAGACACAGGCTAGACACAGGCTAGACACAGGCTAGACACAGGCTAGACACAGGCTAGACACAGGCTAGACACAGGCTAGACAGGCTAGACACAGGCTAGATACAGGCTAGAGACAGGCTCGACACAGGCTAGACACTGGCTAGACACTGGCTAGGCACAGGCTAGACACAGGCTAGACACAGGCTAGACACTGGCTAGCCACAAACTAGACACTGGCTTGGCACAGACTATACACTGGCTAGGAACAGGCTAGACACTGGCATGGTACAGGCTAGACACTGGCTAGGCACAGGCTACACACGGGCCAGACACAGGCTAGAAACAGGCTAGACACAGGCTAGACACAGGCTAGACGCAGGCTAGAGACAGGCTAGACACAGGCTAGACACAGGCTAGACACTGGCTAGGCAAAGGCTAGGCACTGGCTAGGCACAAGCTAGGCACTGGCTAGTCACAAGATAGGCACTGGCTAGGCACAGGTTAGGCACTGGGTAGGCACAGGCTAGACACAGGCTAGGCAAAGGCTAGACACAGGCTAGGCACAGGCTAGGCACAGGCGAGGCACTGGCTAGGCTAGGCACAGGCTAGACACAGGCTAGACACAGGCTAGACACAGGCTAGAAACAGGCTAGACACAGGCTAGACACAGGCTAGACACAGGCTAGACACAGGCTAGACACTGGCTAGGCACAGGCAAGACACAGGCTAGACACAGGCTAGACACAGGCTAGACACTGGCTAGGCACAGGCTAGACACTGGCTAGCCACAGGCTAGACACTGGCTAGGCACAGACTATATACTGGCTAGGAACAGGCTAGACACTGGCTTGGTACAGGCTAGACACAGGCTAGACACTGGCTAGGCAAAGGCTAGGCACTGGCTAGGCACAGGCTAGACACTGGCTAGGCACATGCTAGGCACAGGCTAGGCACAGGATAGGCACAGGCTAGGCACACGATAGGCACAGGCTATACACTGGCTAGGAACAAGCTAGACACAGGCTAGACAGTGGCTAGGCATAGGCAATGCACTGGCTAGACACTGGCTAGGCACTGGCTATGAACATGCCAGTCACAGGCAAGGCACATGCTAGACACTGGCTATGCACAAGCTAGACACTGGCTAGGGACAGTCTAGACACTGGCTTGGCACAAGCTATGCACATCTAGCCACAGGCAAGGTACAGGCTAGACACTGACTAGGCACAGGCTAGACACTGGCTAGGCACAGGCTAGACACTGGCTAGGCACAGGCTAGACACAGGCTAGACACAGGCTAGACACAGGCTTGACACAGGCTAGACACTGGCTAGGCACAGACTAGACACTGGCTAGGCACGAAACTAGGCACTGGCTAGGCACGAAAATAGACACGGGCTAGGCACAGGCTAAACACTGGCTAGGCACAGGCTATACACTATACACTGGCTAGGCACACGCTAGACTCTGGCTATGCACAGACTAAACACTGGCTAGGCAGAGGCTAGACACGGGCAAGACACTGGCTAGGCACAGGCTAGAGACAGGCTAGACACTGGCTAGGCACAGGCAAGGCAGAGGCTAGACACTGGCTAGACACTGGCTAGGCACAGGCAAGACTCTGGCTAGGCACAGGCTAGACACAGGCTAGACACTGGCTATGCACAGGCCAGACACTGGCTTGGCACAGACTATACACTGGCTAGGAACTGGCTAGACACTGGCTTGGTACAGGCTAGACACAGGCTAGACACTGGCTAGGCAAAGGCTAGGCACTGGCTAGGCACAGGCTAGGCACTGGCTAGGCACAGGCTAGGCACTGGCTAGTCACAAGATAGGCACTGGCTAGGCAGAGGTTAGGCACTGGCTAGGCACAGGCTAGACACTGGCTAGGCACATGCTAGACACTGACTAGGCACAGGTTAGGCACTGGCTAGCCACAGGCTAGACACAGGCTAGACACAGGCTAGACACAGGCTAGGCACAGGTTAGGCACTGGCTAGCCACAGGCTAGACACAGGCTAGACACAGGCTAGACACAGGCTAGACACAGGCTAGACACAGGCTAGACATAGGCTAGACACAGGCTAGACATAGGCTAGACACAGGCTAGACACAGGCTAGGCACAGGCTAGACACAGGCTAGACACAGGCTAGACACAGGCTAGGCACAGGCTAGACACAGGCTAGACACAGGCCAGACACTGGCTAGGCACAGGCTAGACACAGGCTAGACACTGGCTAGGCACAGGCTAGACACAGGCTAGACACTGGCTAGACACTGGCTAGGCAGAGGCTAGACACAGGCTAGACACAGGCTAGACACTGGCTAGCCACAGGCTAGACACTGGCTTGGCACAGACTATACACTGGCTAGGATCAGGCTAGACACTGGCTTGGTACAGGCTAGACACAGGCTAGACACTGGCTTGGCAAAGGCTAGGCACTGGCTAGACACAGGCTAGACACTAGCTAGGCACAGGCTAGGCACAGGCTAGGCACAGGCTAGACACTGGCTATGCACAGTCTATACAAAAACTAGGCACTGGCTAGGCACAGGCTAGGCACATGCTAAGAAAAGGCTAGGCACATGCTAGGAAAACGCTAGGCACAGGCTCGGCACAGGCTAGGCACAGGCTATTCACAGGCTAGGCACAGACTAGGCACAGGCTGAGCACAGGTTAGGCACAGGCTAGGCACAGGCCAGGCACAAGCTAGGTACCGGCTAGGTACTGGATAGGCACAGGCTAGGCACAGTCTAGGCACAGGATAGGCACAGGATAGGCACAGGCTAGGGACAGGATAGGCACAGGATAGGCACAGGATAAGCACAGGCTAGGCACAGGCTAGACACTGGCTAGGCACAGGCTAGACTTTGACTAGGCACAGGCTAGACACCGGCTAGGCACAGGCTAGACTCCGGCTAGGCACAGGCTAGACTCCGGCTAGGAACAGGTAAGACTCAGGTTAGGCTAGGCACAGGCTAGGCACAGGATAGACTGTGGCTAGGCACAGGCTAGACACTGGCTAGGCACAGTCTAGACACTGGCTTGGCACAGGCTATGCACATGCTAGCCACAGGTAAGGTACAGGCTAGACTCTGGCTAGGCACAGGCTAGGCACTGGCTAGGCACAGTCTAGACACTGGCTTGGCACAGGCTATGCACATGCTAGCCACAGGTAAGGTACAGGCTAGACTCTGGCTAGACACAGGCTAGACGCAGGCTAGAGACAGGCTAGACACAGGCTAGACACAGGCTAGACACTGGCTAGGCAAAGGCTAGGCACTGGCTAGGCACAGGCTAGGCACTGGCTAGTCACAAGATAGGCACTGGCTAGGCACAGGTTAGGCACTGGGTAGGCACAGGCTGAAAACAGGCTAGGCAAAGGCTAGACACAGGCTAGGCACAGGCTAGGCACAGGCTAGGCACTGGCTTGGTTAGGCACTGGCTAGGTTAGGCACAGGCTAGACACAGGCTAGACACAGGCTAGATACAGGCTAGAGACAGGCTAGACACAGGCTAGACACAGGCTAGACACAGGCTAGAAACAGGCTAGACACAGGCTAGACACAGGCTAAACACAGGCTAGACACAGGCTAGGCACAGGCCAGACACAGGCTAGACACAGGCTAGACACTGGCTAGGCACAGGCTAGACACTGGCTAGGCACAGGCTAGACACTGGCTAGGCACAGGCTAGACACTGGCTAGGCACAGGCTAGACACAGGCTAGACACAGGCTAGACACAGGCTATACACAGGCTAGACACAGGCTAGACACAGGCTAGACACAGGCTAGACAGGCTAGACACAGGCTAGACACAGGCTAGATACAGGCTAGAGACAGGCTCGACACAGGCTAGACACTGGCTAGACACTGGCTAGGCACAGGCTAGACACAGGCTAGACACAGGCTAGACACAGGCTAGACACTGGCTAGCCACAGGCTAGACACTGGCTTGGCACAGACTATACACTGGCTAGGAACAGGCTAGACACTGGCTAGGTACAGGCTAGACACTGGCTAGGCACTGGCTAGACACTGGCTAGGCACTGGCTAGGCACAGGCTAGACACAGGCTATTCACAGGCTAGACACAGGCTAGACACAGGCTAGACACAGGCTAGACACAGGCTAGACACAGGCTAGACACAGGCTAGATACAGGCTAGAGACAGGCTAGACACAGGCTAGACACAGGCTAGACACAGGCTAGACACAGGCTAGACACAGGCTAGACACAGGCTAGACACTGGCTAGCCACAGGCTAGACACTGGCTTGGCACAGACTATACACTGGCTAGGAACAGGCTAGACACTGGCTTGGTACAGGCTAGACACTGGCTAGGCACAGGCTACACACGGGCTAGACACAGGCTAGACACAGGCTAGACACAGGCTAGACACAGGCTAGACGCAGGCTAGAGACAGGCTAGACACAGGCTAGACACAGGCTAGACACTGGCTAGGCAAAGGCTAGGCACTGGCTAGACACAGGCTAGGCACTGGCTAGTCACAAGATAGGCACTGGCTAGGCACAGGTTAGGCACTGGGTAGGCACAGGCTGAAAACAGGCTAGGCAAAGGCTAGACACAGGCTAGGCACAGGCTAGGCACTGGCTAGGTTAGGCACAGGCTAGACACAGGCTAGACACAGGCTAGATACAGGCTAGAGACAGGCTAGACACAGGCTAGACACAGGCTAGACACAGGCTAGAAACAGGCTAGACACAGGCTAGACACAGGCTAAACACAGGCTAGACACAGGCTAGGCACAGGCTAGACACAGGCTAGACACAGGCTAGACACAGGCTAGACACAGGCTAGACACTGGCTAGGCAGAGGCTAGATACAGGCCAGACACAGGCTAGACACAGGCTAGACACTGGCTAGGCACAGGCTAGACACTGGCTAGGCACAGGCTAGACACTGGCTAGGCACAGGCTAGACACTGGCTAGGCACAGGCTAGACACTGGCTAGGCACAGGCTAGACACTGGCTAGGCACAGGCTAGACACAGGCTAGACACAGGCTAGACACAGGCTAGACACAGGCTAGACACAGGCTAGACACAGGCTAGACACAGGCTAGACACAGGCTAGACAGGCTAGACACAGGCTAGATACAGGCTAGAGACAGGCTCGACACAGGCTAGACACTGGCTAGACACTGGCTAGGCACAGGCTAGACACAGGCTAGACACAGGCTAGACACTGGCTAGCCACAAACTAGACACTGGCTTGGCACAGACTATACACTGGCTAGGAACAGGCTAGACACTGGCATGGTACAGGCTAGACACTGGCTAGGCACAGGCTACACACGGGCCAGACACAGGCTAGAAACAGGCTAGACACAGGCTAGACACAGGCTAGACGCAGGCTAGAGACAGGCTAGACACAGGCTAGACACAGGCTAGACACTGGCTAGGCAAAGGCTAGGCACTGGCTAGGCACAAGCTAGGCACTGGCTAGTCACAAGATAGGCACTGGCTAGGCACAGGTTAGGCACTGGGTAGGCACAGGCTAGACACAGGCTAGGCAAAGGCTAGACACAGGCTAGGCACAGGCTAGGCACAGGCGAGGCACTGGCTAGGCTAGGCACAGGCTAGACACAGGCTAGACACAGGCTAGACACAGGCTAGAAACAGGCTAGACACAGGCTAGACACAGGCTAGACACAGGCTAGACACAGGCTAGACACTGGCTAGGCACAGGCAAGACACAGGCTAGACACAGGCTAGACACAGGCTAGACACTGGCTAGGCACAGGCTAGACACTGGCTAGCCACAGGCTAGACACTGGCTAGGCACAGACTATATACTGGCTAGGAACAGGCTAGACACTGGCTTGGTACAGGCTAGACACAGGCTAGACACTGGCTAGGCAAAGGCTAGGCACTGGCTAGGCACAGGCTAGACACTGGCTAGGCACATGCTAGGCACAGGCTAGGCACAGGATAGGCACAGGCTAGGCACACGATAGGCACAGGCTATACACTGGCTAGGAACAAGCTAGACACAGGCTAGACAGTGGCTAGGCATAGGCAATGCACTGGCTAGACACTGGCTAGGCACTGGCTATGAACATGCCAGTCACAGGCAAGGCACATGCTAGACACTGGCTATGCACAAGCTAGACACTGGCTAGGGACAGTCTAGACACTGGCTTGGCACAAGCTATGCACATCTAGCCACAGGCAAGGTACAGGCTAGACACTGACTAGGCACAGGCTAGACACTGGCTAGGCACAGGCTAGACACTGGCTAGGCACAGGCTAGACACAGGCTAGACACAGGCTAGACACAGGCTTGACACAGGCTAGACACTGGCTAGGCACAGACTAGACACTGGCTAGGCACGAAACTAGGCACTGGCTAGGCACGAAAATAGACACGGGCTAGGCACAGGCTAAACACTGGCTAGGCACAGGCTATACACTATACACTGGCTAGGCACACGCTAGACTCTGGCTATGCACAGACTAAACACTGGCTAGGCAGAGGCTAGACACGGGCAAGACACTGGCTAGGCACAGGCTAGACACAGGCTAGACACTGGCTAGGCACAGGCAAGGCAGAGGCTAGACACTGGCTAGACACTGGCTAGGCACAGGCAAGACTCTGGCTAGGCACAGGCTAGACACAGGCTAGACACTGGCTATGCACAGGCCAGACACTGGCTTGGCACAGACTATACACTGGCTAGGAACTGGCTAGACACTGGCTTGGTACAGGCTAGACACAGGCTAGACACTGGCTAGGCAAAGGCTAGGCACTGGCTAGGCACAGGCTAGGCACTGGCTAGGCACAGGCTAGGCACTGGCTAGTCACAAGATAGGCACTGGCTAGGCAGAGGTTAGGCACTGGCTAGGCACAGGCTAGACACTGGCTAGGCACATGCTAGACACTGACTAGGCACAGGTTAGGCACTGGCTAGCCACAGGCTAGACACAGGCTAGACACAGGCTAGACACAGGCTAGGCACAGGTTAGGCACTGGCTAGCCACAGGCTAGACACAGGCTAGACACAGGCTAGACACAGGCTAGACACAGGCTAGACACAGGCTAGACATAGGCTAGACACAGGCTAGACATAGGCTAGACACAGGCTAGACACAGGCTAGGCACAGGCTAAACACAGGCTAGACACAGGCTAGACACAGGCTAGGCACAGGCTAGACACAGGCTAGACACAGGCCAGACACTGGCTAGGCACAGGCTAGACACAGGCTAGACACTGGCTAGGCACAGGCTAGACACAGGCTAGACACTGGCTAGACACAGGCTAGACACTGGCTAGCCACAGGCTAGACACTGGCTTGGCACAGACTATACACTGGCTAGGATCAGGCTAGACACTGGCTTGGTACAGGCTAGACACTGGCTAGACACTGGCTTGGCAAAGGCTAGGCACTGGCTAGACACAGGCTAGACACTAGCTAGGCACAGGCTAGGCACAGGCTAGGCACAGGCTAGACACTGGCTATGCACAGTCTATACAAAAACTAGGCACTGGCTAGGCACAGGCTAGGCACATGCTAGGAAAAGGCTAGGCACATGCTAGGAAAACGCTAGGCACAGGCTCGGCACAGGCTAGGCACAGGCTATTCACAGGCTAGGCACAGACTAGGCACAGGCTGAGCACAGGTTAGGCACAGGCTAGGCACAGGCCAGGCACAAGCTAGGTACCGGCTAGGTACTGGATAGGCACAGGCTAGGCACAGTCTAGGCACAGGATAGGCACAGGATAGGCACAGGCTAGGGACAGGATAGGCACAGGATAGGCACAGGATAAGCACAGGCTAGGCACAGGCTAGACACTGGCTAGGCACAGGCTAGACTTTGACTAGGCACAGGCTAGACACCGGCTAGGCACAGGCTAGACTCCGGCTAGGCACAGGCTAGACTCCGGCTAGGAACAGGTAAGACTCAGGTTAGGCTAGGCACAGGCTAGGCACAGGATAGACTGTGGCTAGGCACAGGCTAGACACTGGCTAGGCACAGTCTAGACACTGGCTTGGCACAGGCTATGCACATGCTAGCCACAGGTAAGGTACAGGCTAGACTCTGGCTAGGCACAGGCTAGGCACTGGCTAGGCACAGTCTAGACACTGGCTTGGCACAGGCTATGCACATGCTAGCCACAAGCAAGGTACAGGCTAGACACTGACTAGACACTGGCTAGAAACTGGCTAGGCACAGGCTAGACTCAGGCTAGACACAGGCTAGACACTGGCTAGACACAGGCTAGACAAATGCTAGACACAGGCTAGACACAGGCTAGACACTGGCTAGGCAAAGGCTAGACACAGGCTAGGTACAGGCTAGACACTGGCAAGGCACAGGCTAGACACTGGCTAGGCACTGGCTAGACACTGGCTAGGCAGAGGCTAGACACAGGCTAGACACAGGCTAGACACTGGCTAGCCACAGGCTAGACACTGGCTTGGCACAGACTATACACTGGCTAGGATCAGGCTAGACACTGGCTTGGTACAGGCTAGACACAGGCTAGACACTGGCTTGGCAAAGGCTAGGCACTGGCTAGACACAGGCTAGACACTAGCTAGGCACAGGCTAGGCACAGGCTAGACACTGGCTATGCACAGTCTATACAAAAACTAGGCACTGGCTAGGCACAGGCTAGGCACATGCTAGGAAAAGGCTAGGCACATGCTAGGAAAACGCTAGGCACAGGCTCGGCACAGGCTAGGCACAGGCTATTCACAGGCTAGGCACAGACTAGGCACAGGCTGAGCACAGGTTAGGCACAGGCTAGGCACAGGCCAGGCACAAGCTAGGTACCGGCTAGGTACTGGATAGGCACAGGCTAGGCACAGTCTAGGCACAGGATAGGCACAGGCTAGGGACAGGATAGGCACAGGATAGGCACAGGATAAGCACAGGCTAGGCACAGGCTAGACACTGGCTAGGCACAGGCTAGACTTTGACTAGGCACAGGCTAGACACCGGCTAGGCACAGGCTAGACTCCGGCTAGGCACAGGCTAGACTCCGGCTAGGAACAGGTAAGACTCAGGTTAGGCTAGGCACAGGCTAGGCACAGGATAGACTGTGGCTAGGCACAGGCTAGACACTGGCTAGGCACAGTCTAGACACTGGCTTGGCACAGGCTCTGCACATGCTAGCCACAGGTAAGGTACAGGCTAGACTCTGGCTAGGCACAGGCTAGGCACTGGCTAGGCACAGTCTAGACACTGGCTTGGCACAGGCTATGCACATGCTAGCCACAAGCAAGGTACAGGCTAGACACTGACTAGACACTGGCTAGAAACTGGCTAGGCACAGGCTAGACTCAGGCTAGACACAGGCTAGACACTGGCTAGACACAGGCTAGACAAATGCTAGACACAGGCTTGACACAGGCTAGACACTGGCTAGGCAAAGGCTAGACACAGGCTAGGTACAGGCTAGACACTGGCAAGGCACAGGCTAGACACTGGCTAGGCACAGGCTAGACACTGGCTAGGCACAGGCTAGACACTGGCTAGGCACAGGCTAGACACTGGCTAGGCACAGGCTAGACACTGGCTAGGCACAGGCTAGACACTGGCTAGGCACAGGCTAGACACTGGCTAGGCACAGGCTAGACTCTGGCTAGGCATAGGCAATGCACTGGCTAGACACTGGCTAGGCACAGGCTATGCACATGCCAGTCACAGGCAAGGCACATGCTAGACACTGGCAATGCACAGGCTAGACACTGGCTAGGCACAGGCTAGACACTGGCTAGGCACAGTCTAGACACTGGCTTGGCATAGGCTATGCACATGCTAGCCACAGGCAAGGTACAGTCTAGCCACAGGCAAGGTACAGTCTAGACACTGACTAGGCACAGGCTAGACACTGGCTAGGCACAGGCTAGACACTGACTAGGCACAGGCTAGACACAGGCTAGACACAGGCTAGAAACAGGCTAGACACAGGCTAGACACAGGCTAGACACAAGCTAGACACAGGCTAGACACAGGCTAGGCAAGGGCTAGACACAGGCTAGACACAGGCTAGACACAGGCTAGACACAGGCTAGACACAGGCTAGACACAGGCTAGACACTAGCTAGATACAGGCCAGACACAGGCTAGACACAGGCTAGACACTGGCTAGACAATGGCTAGGCACAGGCTAGACACTGGCTAGGCACAGGCTAGACACTGGCTAGGCACAGGCTAGACACTGGCTAGACACAGGCTAGACACAGGCTAGACACAGGCTAGACACAGGCTAGACACAGGCTAGACACAGGCTAGATACAGGCTAGAGACAGGCTAGACACAGGCTAGACACTGGCTAGACACTGGCTAGGCACAGGCTAGACACAGGCTAGACACAGGCCAGACACAGGCTAGACACTGGCTAGCCACAGGCTAGACACTGGCTTGGCACAGACTATACACTGGCTAGGAACAGGCTAGACACTGGCTTGGAACAGGCTAGACACTGGCTAGGCACAGGCTACACACAGGCCAGACACAGGCTAGACACAGGCTAGACACAGGCTAGACACAGGCTAGAGACAGGCTAGACACAGGCTAGACACAGGCTAGATACAGGCTAGACACAGGCTAGACACAGGCTAGACACAGGCTAGACACAGGCTAGAGACAGGCTAGACACAGGCTAGACACTGGCTAGCCACAGGCTAGACACTGGCTTGGCACAGACTATACACTGGCTAGGCACAGGCTAGACACTGGCTATGCACAGTCTATACAAAGGCTAGACACTGGCTAGGAACAGGCTGGGCACCGGCTCGACACAGGCGAGGCACATGCTAGGAACAGGCTAGGCATAGGCTCGGCACAGGCTAGGCACAGGCTAGGCACATGCTGGGCACATGCTGAGCACAGGCTAGGCACAAGCTAGGTACCGGCTAGGTACAGGATAGTTTCAGGATAGGCACAGGCTAGGCACAGGCTAGGCACAGGATAGGCACAGGCTAGGCAGAGGCTAGACACCGGCTAGGAACAAGCTAGACACAGGCTAGACACTGGCTAGGCATAGGCAATGCACTGGCTAGACACTGGCTAGGCACAGGCTATGCACATGCCAGTCACAGGCAAGGCACATGCTAGACACTGGCTATGCACAGGCTAGACACTGGCTATGCACAGACTAGACACTGGCTAGGCACAGTCTAGACACTGGCTTGGCATAGGCTATGCACATGCTAGCCACAGGCAAGGTACAGTCTAGCCATAGGCAAGGTACACTCTAGACACTGACTAGGCACAGGCTAGACACTGGCTATGCATAGGCTAGACACTGACTAGGCACAGGCTAGACACAGGCTTGACACAGGCTAGACACAGGCTAGACACAGGCTAGACACAGGCTAGACACTGGCTACGCACAGGCTAGACACAGGCCAGACACAGGCTAGACACTGGCTTGGTACAGGCTAGACACAGGCTAGACACTGGCTATGCACAGGCTAGACACAGGCTAGACACAGGCTAGGCACTGGCTAGACACAGGCTAGACACTGGCTAGGCACAGGCTGGACACAGGCTAGACACAGGCTAGGCACAGGCTAGACACTGGCTATGCACAGTCTATACAAAGGCTAGACACTGGCTAGGCATAGGCTTGGCACATGCTAGGAAAAGGCTAGCAACAGGCTCGGCAAAGGCTAGGCACAGGCTAGGCACAGGCTAGGCACAGGCTAGGCACAGGCTAGGCACAGGCTAGGCACAGGCTAGGCACAGGCTAGGCACAGGCTAGGCACAGGCTAGGCACAGGCTAGGCACAAGCTAGGTACCGGCTAGGTACAGGATAGGCACAGGCTAGGCACAGGCTAGGCACAGGCTAGGCACAGGATAGGCACAGGCTAGGCACAGGCTAGACACTGGCTAAGAACAAACCAGAAACAGGTTAGACACTGACTAGGCATAGGCAATGCACTGGCTAGACACTGGCTAGGCACAGGCTAGGCACATGCTAGGAAAAGGCTAGGCACAGGCTAGACACAGGCTAGGCACAGGCTAGACAAAGGCTAAACACAGGCTAGACAAAGGCTAGACACAGGCTAGACACAGGCTAGACACAGGCTAGACACTGGCTAGGCACAGGCAAGACACAGGCTAGACACAGGCTAGACACAGGCTAGACACTGGCTAGGCACAGGCTAGACACTGGCTAGCCAGAGGCTAGACACTGGCTTGGCACAGACTATATACTGGCTAGGAACAGGCTAGACACTGGCTTGGTACAGGCTAGACACAGGCTAGACACTGGCTAGGCAAAGGCTAGGCACTGGCTAGGCACAGGCTAGGCACTGGCTAGTCACAAGATAGGCTTTGGCTAGTCACAAGATAGGCACTGGCTAGGCACAGGTTAGGCACTGGCTAGGCACAGGCTAGACACAGGCTAGACACAGGCTAGACACAGGCTAGGCACAGGCTAGGCACTGGCTAGGCACAGGCTAGGCACTGGCTAGGCACAGGCTAGGCACTGGCTAGGCACAGGCTAGTACCTGGCTAGTCACAAGATAGGCACTGGCTACGCACAGGTTAGGCACTGGCTAGGCACAGTCTGGACACAGGCTAGGCACAGGCTAGACATTGGCTAGGCTCAGGCAAGGTACAGGCTAGACACTGGCTAGGCACAGGCTAGGCACAGGCTAGGCACAGGCAAGGCACAGGATAGGCACAGACTAGGCACAGGATAGGCACAGGCTAGGCACAGGATGGGCACAGGCAGGCCCAGGCTAGACACTGGCTAGACACTGGCTAGGAACAAGCTAGACACAGGCTAGACACTGGCTAGGCATAGGCAATGCACTGGCTAGACACTGGCTAGGCACTGGCCATGCACATGCCAGTCACAGGCAAGGCACATGCTAGACACTGGCTATGCACAAGCTAGACACTGGCTAGGGACAGTCTAGACACTGGCTTGGCACAAGCTATGCACATGCTAGCCACAGGCAAGGTACAGGCTAGACACTGACTAGGCACAGGCTAGACACTGGCTTGGCACAGGCTTGACACTGGCTAGGCACAGGCTAGACACTGGCTAGGCACAGGGTAGACACTGGCTAGGCACAGACTAGACACTGGCTAGGCACAGGCTAGACACAGGCTAGACACAGGCTAGACACAGATTTGACACAGGCTAGACACTGGCTAGGCACGAAACCAGGCACAGGCTAGGCACAGGCTAGGCACAGGCTAGACACGAAACCCGGCACAGGCTAGGCACAGGCTAGGCACAGGCTAGACACAGGCTAGACACTGGCTAGGCACATGCAAGGCAGAGGCTAGACACTGGCTAGGCACAGGCAAGGCAGAGGCTAGACACTGGCTAGGCACAGGCTAGCCACAGGCTAGACATAGGCTAGACACAGGCTAGACACAGGCTAGACACTGGCTAGGCACAGGCTAGACACAGGCTAGACACAGGCTAGACACAGGCTAGGCACAGGCTAGGCACAGGCTAGGCACAGGCTAGACACAGGCTAGACACAGGCTAGACACAGGCTAGACACAGGCTAGACACAGGCTAGACACAGGCTAGACACAGGCTAGACACAGGCTAGACACTAGCTAGGCACAGGCTAGACACTGGGTAGGTACAGGCTAGACACTGGCTAGGCACAGGCTAGACACAGGCTAGACACAGGCTAGACACAGGCTAGACACAGGCTAGACACAGGCTAGACACAGGCTAGACACTGGCTAGGCGAAGGCTAGACACAGGTTAGACACAGGCTAGACACAGGCTAGGCACAGGCTAGGCACTGGCTAGTCACAAGATATGCACTGGGTAGGCACAGGTTAGGCACTGGCTAGGCACAGGCTAGACACAGGCTAGACACAGGCTAGACACAGGCTAGGCACAGGCTAGACACAGGCTAGAAACAGGCTAGACACAGGCTAGACACAGGCTAGACACTGGCTAGGCGAAGGCTAGACACAGGCTAGACACAGGCTAGACACAGGCTAGACACTAGCTAGGCACAGGCTAGACACTGGGTAGGTACAGGCTAGACACTGGCTAGGCACAGGCTAGACACAGGCTAGACACAGGCTAGACACAGGCTAGACACAGGCTAGACACAGGCTAGACACAGGCTAGACACAGGCTATGCACAGGCTAGACACAGGCTATGCACGTGCTAGCCACATGCAAGGTACAGTCTAGACACTGACTGGGCACAGGCTAGACACAGGCTAGACACAGGCTAGCCACAGGCTAGACACAGGCTAGACACAGGCTAGGCACAGGCTAGACACAGGCTAGAAACAGGCTAGCCACAGGCTAGACACAGACTAGACACAGGCTAGACACAGGATAGACACTGGCTAGGCACAGGCAAGACACAGGCTAGACACAGGCCAGAAAAAGGCTAGACACTGGCTAGGCACAGGCTAGACACTGACTAGGCACAGGTTAGGCACTGGCTAGCCACAGGGTAGACACAGGCTAGACACAGGCTAGACACAGGCTAGACACAGGCTAGACACAGGCTAGACACAGGCTAGACACAGGCTAGACACAGGCTAGACACAGGCTAGACACAGGCTAGACACAGGATAGAAACAGGCTAGACACAGGCTAGGCATAGGCTAGACACAGGCTAGACACAGGCTAGACACTGGCTAGGCACAGGCTAGACACAGGCTAGACACAGGCTAGACACAGGCTAGACACAGGCTAGACACAGGCTAGACACTGGCTAGGCACAGGCTAGACACAGGCTAGACACAGGCTAGACACAGGGTAGACACTGGCTAGGCACAGGCTAGACACTGGCTAGGCACAGGCTAGACACTGGCTAGGCACAGGCTAGACACTGGCTAGGCACAGGCTAGACACAGGCTAGACACAGGCTAGACACAGGCTAGACACAGGCCAGACACTGGCTAGACACTGGCTAGGCACAGGCTAGACACAGGCTAGACATAGGCTAGACACTAGCTAGCCACAGGCTAGACACTGGCTAGACACTGGCTAGCCACAGGCTAGACACTGGCTTGGCACAGACTATACACTGGCTAGGAACAGGCTAGACACTGGCTTGGTACAGGCTAGACACAGGCTAGACACTGGCTAGGCAAAGGCTAGGCACTGGCTAGACACAGGCTAGACACTGGCTAGGCACAGGCTAGACACTAGCTAGGCACAGGCTAGGCACAGGCTAGACACTGGCTATGCACAGTCTATACAAAGGCTAGACACTGGCTAGGCACAGGCTAAGCACATGCTAGGTAAAGGCTAGGCACAGGCTCGGCACAGGCTAGGCACAAGCTAGGTACCGGCTAGGTACTGGATAGGCACAGGCTAGGCACAGACTAGGCACAGGCTAGGCACAGGCTAGGCACAGGCTAGACACTGGCTAGGAACAAGCTAGACACAGGCTAGACACTGGCTAGGCATAGGCAATGCACTGGCAAGGCACATGCTAGACACTGGCTATGCACAGGCCCGACACTGGCTAGGCACAGTCTAGACACTGGCTTGCCACAGGCTATGCACGTGCTAGCCACATGCAAGGTACACTCTAGACACTGACTAGGCACGGACTAGACACTGGCTAGGCACAGGCTAGACACTGACTAGGCACAGGCTAGACACAGGCTAGACACAGGCTAGACACAGGCTAGACACAGGCTAGACACAGGCTAGACACAGGCTAGACACAGGCTAGACACAGGCTAGACACAGGCTAGACACAGGCTAGACACAGGCTAGACACAGGCTAGACACAGGCTAGACACAGGCTAGACACAGGCTAGACACAGGCTAGACACAGGCTAGACACAGGCTAGACACAGGCTAGACACAGGCTAGACACTGGCTAGGCACAGGCAAGACACAGGCTAGACACAGGCTAGACACAGGCGAGACACAGGCTAGACACTGGCTAGGCACAGGCTAAACACTGGCTAGCCACAGGCTAGACACTAGCTTGGCACAGACTATATACTAGCTAGGAACAGGCTAGACACTGGCTTGGTACAGGCTAGACACAGGCTAGACACTGGCTAGGCAAAGGCTAGGCACTGGCTAGGCACAGGCTAGGCACTGGCTAGTCACAAGATAGGCACTGGCTAGGCACAGGTTAGGCACTGGCTAGGCACAGGCTAGGCACTGGCTAGTCACAAGATAGGCACTGGCTAGGCACAGGTTAAGCACTGGCTGAGCACAGTCTGGACACAGGCTAGGCACAGGCTAGACATTGGCTAGGCTCAGGCTAGGTACAGGCTAGACACTGGCTAGTCACAGGGTAGGCACAGGCTAGCCTCTGGCTAGGCACAGGCTAGCCTCTGGCTAGGCACAGGCTAGACACTGGCTAGGAACAAGCTAGACACAGGCTAGACACTGGCTAGGCATGGGCGATGCACTGGCTAGACACTGGCTAGGCACTGGCTATGCACATGCCAGTCACAGGCAAGGCACATGCTAGACACTGGCTATGCACAAGGTAGACACTGGCTAGGGACAGTCTGGACACTGGTTTGGCACAAGCTATGCACATGCTAGCCACAGGCAAGGTACAGGCTAGACACTGACTAGGCACAGGCTAGACACTGGCTAGGCACAGGCTAGACACTGGCTAGGCACAAGCTAGACACAGGCTAGATACAGGCTAGACACAGGCTAGGCACAGGCTAGACACAGGCTAGGCACAGGCTAGGCACAGGCTAGGCACAGGCTAGGCACAGGCTCGGCACAGGCTAGGCACAGGCTCGGCACAGGCTAGGCACAGGCTAGGCACAGGCTAGGCACAGGCTAGGCACAGGCTAGGCACAGGCTAGGCACAGGCTAGGCACAGGCCAGGCACAGGTTAGGCACAGGCTAGGCACAGGCTAGACAAAGGCTAGACACAGGCTAGGCACAGGCTAGACACAGGCTAGGCCCAGGCTAGACACAGGCTAGGCACAGGCTAGGCACAGGCTAGGCACAGGCTAGGCACAGGCTAGGCACAGGCTAGACACATGCTAGACACATGCTAGACACAGGCTAGACACAGGCTAGACAAAGGCTAGACACAGGCTAGACACAGTCTAGACAGAGGCTATACACTGGCCAGGCACAGGCTAGACTCTGGCTATGTACAGGCTAGACAAAAGCTGGACACTGGCTAGGCACAGGCTAGGCACTGGCTAGAGACAGGCTGGACACAGGCTAGACACATGCTAGACACATGCTAGACACAGGCTAGACACAGGCTAGAGAAAGGCTAGACACAGGCTAGACACAGGCTAGACAGAGGCTATACACTGGCCAGGCACAGGCTAGACTCTGGCTATGCACAGGCTAGACAAAAGCTAGACACTGGCTAGGCACAGGAAGGGCACTGGCTAGAGACAGGCTAGACACAGGCTAGACACAGGCTAGACGCAGGCTAGACTCAGGCTAGACTCTGGCTATGCACAAGCTAGAGAAAGGCTAGACACTGGCTAGGCAAAGGCTAGACACAGGCTAGACACAGGCTAGACACAGGCTAGACACAGGCTAGACACAGGCTAGACACAGGCTAGACACAAGCTAGACACAAGCTAGATACAGGCTAGACACAGGCTAGACACAGGCTAGAAACAGGCTAGGCACAGGCTAGACACAGGCTAGGCACAGGCTAGGCACAGGCTAGAATCTGGCTAGGCACAGGCTAGGCACAGGCTAGGCACAGGCTAGACACTGGCTAGATACTGGCTAGGCACAGGCTAGGCACAGGCTAGGCACAGGCTAGGCACAGGCTAGGCACAGGCTAGGCACAGGCTAGGCACAGGCTAGGCACAGGCTAGGCACAGGCTAGGCACAGGCTAGGCACAGGCTAGGCACAGGCTAGGCACAGGCTAGGCACAGGCTAGGCACAGCCTAGGCACAGGCTAGGCACAGGCTAGGCACAGGCTAGGCACAGGCTAGGCACAGGCTAGACACAAGTTAGACACAGGCTAGGCACAGGCTAGACACAGGCTAGGCCCAGGCTAGACACAGGCTAGGCACAGGCTAGGCACAGGCTAGGCACAGGCTAGGCACAAGCTAGGCCTAGGGTAGACACATGCTAGACACATGCTAGACACAGGCTAGACAAAGGCTAGAAACAGGCTAGACACATGCTAGACACAGGCTAGACAGAGGCTATACACTGGCCAGGCACAGGCTAGACTCTGGCTATGCACAGGCTAGACAAAACCTAGACACTGGCTAGGCACAGGCTAGGCACTGGCTAGAGACAGGCTAGACACAGGCTAGACACAGGCTAGACACAGGCTGGACACAGGCTAGACACAGGCTAGACACAGGCTAGACACAGGCTAGACACAGGCTAGACACAGGCTAGACACAGGCTAAACACAGGCTAGACACAAGCTAGACACAGGCTAGGCACAGGCTAGCCTCTGGCTAGGCACAGGCTAGGCACAGGCTAGACACTGGCTAGGAACAAGCTAGACACAGGCTAGACACTGGCTAGGCATGGGCGATGCACTGGCTAGACACTGGCTAGGCACTGGCTATGCACATGCCAGTCACAGGCAAGGCACATGCTAGACACTGGCTATGCACAAGGTAGACACTGGCTAGGGACAGTCTGGACACTGGCTTGGTACAAGCTATGCACATGCTAGCCACAGGCAAGATACAGGCTAGACACTGACTAGGCACAGGCTAGACACTGGCTAGGCACAGGCTAGACACTGGCTAGGCACAGGCTAGACACTGGCTAGGCACAGGCTAGACACTGGCTAGGCACAGGCTAGACACTGGCTGGGCACAGGCTAGGCACAGGCTAGGCAAAGGCTAGACACAGGCTTGACACAGGCTAGACACTGGCTAGGCACGAAACTAGGCACTGGCTAGGCACGAAAATAGACACGGGCTAGGCACAGGCTAAACACAGGCTAGGCACAGGCTAGGCACAGGCTTTACACTGGCTAGGCACACGCTATACACTGGCTAGGCACACGCTAGACTCTGGCTAGGCACAGACTAAACAATGGCTAGGCAGAGGCTAGACACGGGCCAGACACTGGCTAGGCACGGGCTACGCACAGGCTAGACACAGGCTAGACACAGGCTAGGCACAGGCAAGGCACAGGCTAGACACTGGCTAGACACTGGCTAGGCACAGGCAAGACTCTGTCTAGGCACAGGCTAGACACAGGCTAGACACTGGCTATGCACAGGCTAGACACTGGCTATGCACAGGCTAGACACTGGCTATGCACAGACTAGATACTGGCTAGGTTCAGGCTAGACACTGGATAGGCACAGGCTAGACACTGGCTAGGCACAGACTAGACACTGGCTAGGCACGAAACTAGGCACTGGCTAGGCACGAAAATAGACACGGGCTAGGCACAAGCTAGTCACTGGCCAGGCACAGACTATACACTGGCTAGGCACAGACTAAACACTGGCTAGGCAGAGGCTAGACACGGACTAGACACTGGCTAGGCACAAGGTAGGCACAGGCTAGACACAGGCTAGACACTGGCTAGGCACAGGCTAGGCACGAAACTAGGCACTGGCTAGGCACGAAAATAGACACAGGCTAGACACTGGCTAGGCACAGACTAAACACTGGCTAGGCACGAAACTAGGCACTGGCTAGGCACGAAAATAGACACTGGCTAGGCACAGGCTAGACACAGGCTAGACACAGGCTTGACACAGGCTAGACACAGGCTAGACACAGGCTAGACACAGGCTAGACACAGGCTAGACACAGGCTAGGCACAGGCTAGACACAGGCTAGACACAGGCTAGACACAGGCTAGACACAGGCTAGACACAGGCTAGACACTGGCTAGGCACAGGCAAGACACAGGCTAGACACAGGCTAGACACTGGCTAGGCACAGGCTAGACACTGGCTTGCCACAGGCTAGACACTGGCTTGGCACAGACTATACACTGGCTAGGAACAGGCTAGACACTGGCTTGGTACCGGCTAGACACAGGCTAAACACTGGTTAGGCAAAGGCTAGGCACTGGCTAGGCACAGGCTAGGCACAGGCTAGGCACTGGCTAGGCACAGGCTAGGCACTGGCTAGGCACAGGCTAGGCACTGGCTAGGCACAGGCTAGGCACTGGCTAGGCACAGGCTAGGCACTGGCTAGGCACAGGCTAGGCACTGGCTAGTCACAAGATAGGCACTGGCTAGGCACAGGTTAGGCACTGGCTAGGCACAGTCTGGACACAGGCTAGGCACAGGCTAGAGATTGGCTAGGCCAGGCTAGGTAAAGGCTAGACACTGGCTAGGCACAGGCTAGGCACAGGCCAGACACTGGCTAGGCACAGGCTAGGCACAGGCTAGGCACAGGATAGGCACAGGCTAGGCACAGGATAGGCACAGGCTAGGCACAGGCTAGAAACTGGCTAGGAACAAGCTAGACACAGGCTAGACACTGGCTAGGCATAGGCAATGCACTGGCTAGACACTGGCTAGGCACAGGCTATGCACATGCCAGTCACAGGCAAGGCACATGCTAGACACTGGCTATGCACAGGCTAGACACAGGCTAGGCACAGGCTAGGCACAGGCTAAGCACAGGCTAGACACCGGCTAGACACCGGCTAGACACCGTCAAGACACAGACTAGACACAGGCTAGACAGAAGCTATACACTGGTTAGGCACAGGCTAGACTCTGGCTATGCACAGGCTAGAAACAGGCTAGACTCTGGCTATGCATAAGCTAGAGAAAGGCTAGACACTGGCTAGGCACAGGCTAGACACAGGCTAGACACAGGCTAAACACAGGCTAGACACAGGCTAGACACAGGCTAGAAAAGGGCTAGACACAGGCTAAACACAGGCTAGACACAGGCTAGACACAGGCTGGACACAGGCTAGACACAGGCTAGACACAGGCTAGACACAGGCTAGACACAGGCTAGACACAGGCTAAACACAGGCTAGACACAGGCTAGACACAGGCTAGACACAGGCTAGACACAGGCTACGCACAGGCTAGACACTGGCTAGGAACAAGCTAGACACAGGCTAGACACTGGCTAGGCATGGGCGATGCACTGGCTATGCACATGCCAGTCACAGGCAAGGCACATGCTAGACACTGGCTATGCACAAGGTAGACACTGGCTAGGGACAGTCTGGACACAGGCTTGGCACAAGCTATGCACATGCTAGCCACAGGCAATGTACAGGCTAGACACTGGCTAGGCACAGGCTAGACACTGGCTGGGCACAGGCTAGACACTGGCTAGGCACAGGCTAGACACTGGCTAGGCACAGGCTAGACACGGGCTGGGCACAGGCTACACACAGGCTAGACAAAAACTAGACACAGGCTTGACACAGGCTAGACACTGGCTAGGCACAGATTAGACACTGGCTAGGCACGAAACTAGGCACTGGCTAGGCACGAAAATAGACACGGGCTAGGCACAGGCTAAACACTGGCTAGGCACAGGCTATACACTGGCCAGGCACACGCTATACACTGGCTAGGCACACGCTAGACTCTGGCTAGGCACAGACTAAACACTGGCTAGGCAGAGGCTAGACACGGGCCAGACACTGGCTAGGCACGGGCTAGGCACAGGCTAGACACAGGCCAGACACAGGCTAGGCACAGGCAAGGCACAGGCTAGACACTGGCTAGACACTGGCTAGGCACAGGCAAGACTCTGTCTAGGCACAGGCTAGACACAGGCTAGACACTGGCTATGCACAGGCTAGACACTGGCTATGCACAAGGTAGACACTGGCTAGGGACAGTCTGGACACTGGCTTGGCACAAGCTATGCACATGCTAGCCACAGGCAATGTACAGGCTAGACACTGACTAGGCACAGGCTAGACACTGGCTAGGCACAGGCTAGACACTGGCTAGGCACAGGCTAGACACTGGCTAGGCACAGGCTAGACACTGGCTAGGCACAGGCTAGACACTGGCTGGGCACAGGCTAGACACAGGCTAGACAAAGGCTAGACACAGGCTTGACACAGGCTAGACACTGGCTAGGCACAGATTAGACACTGGCTAGGCACGAAACTAGGCACTGGCTTGGCACGAAAATAGACACGGGCTAGGCACAGGCTAAACACTAGCTAGGCACAGGCTATACACTGGCCAGGCACACGCTATACACTGGCTAGGCACACGCTAGACTCTGGCTAGGCACAGACAAAACACTGGCTAGGCACAGACTAAACACTGGCTAGGCAGAGGCTAGACACGGGCCAGACACTGGCTAGGAACGGGCTAGGCACAGGCTAGACACAGGTTAGACACAGGCTAGGCACAGGCAAGGCACAGGCTAGACACTGGCTAGACACTGGCTAGGCACAGGCAAGACTCTGTCTAGGCACAGGGTAGACACAGGCTAGACACTGGCTATGCACAGGCTAGACACTGGCTATGCACAGACTAGATACTGGCTAGGTTCAGGCTAGACACTGGATAGGCACAGGCTAGACACTGGCTAGGCACAGACTAGACACTGGCTAGGCACGAAACTAGGCACTGGCTAGGCACGAAAATAGACACGGGCCAGGCACAAGCTAGACACTGGCCAGGCATAGACTATACACTGGCTAGGCACAGACTAAACACTGGCTAGGCAGAGGCTAGACACGGGCTAGACACTGGCTAGGCACAGGGTAGGCACAGGCTAGACACAGGCTAGACACTGGCTAGGCACAGGCTACGCACGAAACTAGGCACTGTCTAGGCACGAAAATAGACACAGGCTAGACACTGGCTAGGCACAGACTAGACACTGGCTAGGCACGAAACTCGGCACTGGCTAGGCACGAAAATAGACACTGGCTAGGCACAGGCTAGGCACAAGATAGGCACAGGCTAGACACAGGCTAGACACAGTCTAGACACAAGCTAGACACAGTCTAGACACAAGCTAGACACAGGCTAGACACAGGCTAGACACTGGCTAGGCACAGGCTATGCACATGCCAGTCACAGGCAAGGCACATGCTAGACACTGGCTATGCACAGGCTAGACACAGGCTAGGCACAGGCTAGGCACAGGCTAAGCACAGGCTAGACACCGGCTAGACACCGGCTAGACACCGTCAAGACACAGACTAGACACAGGCTAGACAGAGGCTATACACTGGTTAGGCACAGGCTAGACTCTGGCTATGCACAGGCTAGAAACAGGCTAGACTCTGGCTATGCACAAGCTAGAGAAAGGCTAGACACTGGCTAGGCACAGGCTAGACACAGGCTAGACACAGGCTAGATACAGGCTAGAAACAGGCTAGACACAGGCTAGACACAGTCTAGACACAAGCTAGACACAGGCTAGGCACAGGCTAGACACAGGCTAGGCACAGGCTAGGCACAGGCTAGGCACAGGCTAGGCACAGGCTAGGCACAGGCTAGGCACAGGCTAGGCACAGGCTAGACACATGCTAGACACATGCTAGACACAGGCTAGACACAGGCTAGACAAAGACTAGACACAGGCTGGACACAGGCTAGACACAGGCTAGACAGAGGCTATACACTGGCCAGGCACAGGCTAGACTCTGGCTATGCACAGGCTAGGCACTGGCTAGAGACAGGCTAGACACAGCGTAGACACAGGCTAGATACAGGCTGGATACAGGCTAGACACAGGCTAGACACAGGCTATGCACAAGCTAGAGAAAGGCTAGACACTGGCTAGGCACAGGCTAGACACAGGCTAGACACAGGCTAGATACAGGCTAGAAACAGGCTAGACACAGGCTAGACACAGGCTAGACACAGGCTAGACAGAGGCTAGACACAGGCTAGACACAGGCTGGGCACAGGCTAGACACTGGCTAGGCACCGGCTAGACACTGGCTAGGTACAGGCTAGGCACTGGCTAGGTACAGGCTAGGCACTGGCTAGACACAGGCTAGACATAGGCTAGACAGAGGCTATGCACAGGCTAGGCACAGGCTAGGCACTGGCTAGGCACAGGGTAGGCACAGGCTAGGCACAGGCTAAGCACAGGCTAGACAACGGCTAGACACCGGCTAGACACCGTCAAGACACTGACTAGACACAGGCTAGACAGAGGCTATACACTGGCTAGGCACAGGCTAGACTCTGGCTATGCACAGGCTAGAAACAGGCTAGACTCTGGCTATGCACAAGCTAGAGAAAGGCTAGACACTGGCTAGGCACAGGCTAGACACAGGCTAGACACAGGCTAGCCACAGGCTAGACACAGGCTAGACACAGGCTAGACACAGGCTAGACACAAGCTAGACACAGGCTAGATACACGCTAGACACAGGCTAGACACAGGTTAGGCACAGGCTAGACACAGGCTAGACACAGGCTAGGCACAGGCTAGGCACAGGCTAGGCACAGGCTAGGCACAGGCTAGGCACAGGCTAGGCGCAGGCTAGGCACAGGCTATGCACAGGCTAGGCACAGGCTAGGCACAGGCTAGACACAGGCTAGGCACAGGCTAGACACAGGCTAGGCCCAGGCTAGACACAGGCTAGGCACAGGCTAGGCACAGGCTAGGCACAGGCTAGACACAGGCTAGACACAGGCTAGACACAGGCTAGACACAGGCTAAACACAGGCTAGACACAGGCTAGACACAGGCTAAACACAAGCTAGACACAGGCTAGACATAGGCTAGACAGAGGCTAGGCACAGGCTAGGCACAGGCTAGGCACTGCCTAGGCACAGGCTAGGCACAGGCTAGGCACAGGCTAAGCACAGGCTAGACTCCGGCTAGACACCGTCAAGACACAGACTAGACATAGGCTAGACAGAGGCTATACACTGGCTAGGCACAGGCTAGACTCTGGCTATGCACAGGCTAGAAACAGGCTAGACTCTGGCTATGCACAAGCTAGAGAAAGGCTAGACACTGGCTAGACAAAGGCTAGACACTGGCTAGGCACAGGCTAGGCACTGGCTAGACACAGGCTAGACACAGGCTAGACACAGGCTAGACACAGGCTAGACACAGGCTAGACACAGGCTAGACACAGGCTAGACACAGGCTAGACACAGGCTAGACACAGGCTAGACACAGGCTAGACACAGACTAGACACAGGCTAGGCACAGGCTAGACACAGGCTAGACACAGGCTAGACACAGGCTAGACACAGACTAGACACAGGCTAGACACTGGCTAGGCACAGGCTAGACACAGGCTAGACACAGGCTAGACACAGGCTAGACACAGGCTAGACACAGGCTAGACACAGGCTAGACACTGGCTAGGCACAGGCTAGACACTGGCTAGGCACAGGCTAGACACTGGCTAGGCACAGACTAGACACTGGCTAGGCACAGACTAGACACAGGCTAGACACCGGCTAGACACAGGCTAGACACAGGCTAGACACAGGCTAGACACAGGCTATGCACAGGCTAGAGACAGGCTAGACACAGGCTAGACACGTGCTAGCCACATGCAAGGTACAGGCTATGCACGTGCTAGCCACATGCAAGGTACAGTCTAGACACTGACTAGGCACAGGCTAGACACAAGCTAGACACAGGCTAGACACAGGCTAGACACAGGCTAGACACAGGCTAGACACAGGCTAGGCACAGGCTAGACACAGGCTAGACACAGGCTAGACACAGGCTAGACACAGGCTAGACACAGGCTAGACACAGGCTAGACACAGGCTAAACACAGGCTATACACAGGCTAGACACAGGCTAGGCACAGGCTAGCCTCTGGCTAGGCACAGGCTAGACACTGGCTAGGCACAGGCTAGACACTGGCTAGGAACAAGCTAGACACAGGCTAGACACTGGCTAGGCATGGGCGATGCACTGGCTAGACACTGGCTAGGCACAGGCTAGACACAGGCTAAACACAGGCTAGACACAGGCTAGACACAGGCTAGACACAGGCTAAACACAGGCTATACACAGGCTAGACACAGGCTGGACACAGGCTAGACACAGGCTAGACACAGGCTAGACACAGGCTAGACACAGGCTAGACACAGGCTAAACACAGGCTAGACACAGGCTAGACACAGGCTAGGCACAGGCTAGACACAGGCTAGACACAGGCTAAACACAGGCTAGACACAGGCTAGACACAGGCTGGACACAGGCTAGACACAGGCTAGACACAGGCTAGACACAGGCTAGTCACAGGCTAGACACAGGCTAAACACAGGCTAGACACAGGCTAGACACAGGCTAGGCACAGGCTAGCCTCTGGCTAGGCACAGGCTGGACACTGGCTAGGAACAAGCTAGACACAGGCTAGACACTGGCTAGGCATTGGCGATGCACTGGCTAGACACTGGCTAGGCACTGGCTATGCACATGCCAGTCACAGGCAAGGCACATGCTAGACACTGGCTATGCACAAGGTAGACACTGGCTAGGGACAGTCTGGACACTGGCTTGGCACAAGCTATGCACATGCTAGCCACAGGCAAGGTACAGGCTAGACACTGACTAGGCACAGGCTAGACACTGGCTAGGCACAGGCTAGACACTGGCTAGGCACAGGCTAGACACTGGCTAGGCACAGGCTAGACACTGGCTAGGCACAGGCTAGACACTGGCTAGGCACAGGCGAGACACTGGCTGGGCACAGGCTAGACACAGGCTAGACACAGGCTAGGCACAGGCAAGGCACAGGCTAGACACTGGCTAGACACTGGCTAGGCACAGGCAAGACTCTGTCTAGGCACAGGCTAGACACAGGCTAGACACTGGCTAGGCACAGGCTAGACACAGGCTAGACACAGGCTAGACACAGGCTAGACACAAGCTAGACACAGGCTAGACACAAGCTAGACACAGGCTTGACACAGGCTAGGCACAGGCTAGACACAGGCTAGGCAGAGGCTAGGCACAGGCTAGGCACAGGCTAGGCACAGGCTAGGCACAGGCTAGGCACAGGCTAGGCACAGGCTGGGCACAGGCTAGGCACAGGCTAGGCACAGGCTAGGCACAGGCTAGGCACAGGCTAGACACAGGCTAGACACAGGCTACACACAGGCTAGACACAGGCTAGACACAGGCTAGACACAGGCTAGACACAGGCTGAGCACAGGCTAGACACAGGCTAGACTCAGGCTAGACACAAGCTAGGCACAGGCTAGGCACAGGCTAGGCTGGGCTAGGCACAGGCTAGGCACAGGCTAGGCACAGGCTAGGCACAGGCTAGGCTGGGCAGGCTAGGCACAGGCTAGGCACAGGCTAGGCACAGGCTAGGCACAGGCTAGACACAGGCTAGACACAGGCTAGGCACAGGCTAGGCACAGGCTAGGCACAGGCTGGGCACAGGCTAGGCACAGCTGGGCTGGGCACTGGGCTAGGCACAGGCTAGGCACAGGCTAGGCACAGGCTAGGCTGGGCTGGGCTGGGCTGGGCACAGGCTGGGCAGGGCTAGGCACAGGCTAGGCTAGCTGGGCACAGGCTAGGCACAGGCTAGGCACAGGCTAGGCACAGGCTGGGGCTGGAGGCTACAGGCTGGGCACAGGCTGGGCTGGGCACAGGCTAGGCACAGGCTAGGCACAGGCTGGGCACAGGCTGGGCACAGGCTGCTGGGCTGGCACAGGCTAGGCACAGGCTGGGCACAGGCTGGGCACAGGCTAGGCACAGGCTAGGCACAGGCTAGGCACAGGCTAGGCACAGGCTAGGCACAGGCTAGGCACAGGCTAGGCACAGGCTAGGCACAGGCTAGACACAGGCTAGGCACAGGCTAGGCACAGGCTAGGCACAGGCTGGGCACAGGCTAGGCACAGGCTAGGCACAGGCTAGGCACAGGCTAGGCACAGGCTAGGCACAGGCTAGGCACAGGCTAGGCACAGGGCTAGGCACAGGCTAGGCACAGGCTGAGGCACAGGCTAGGCACAGGGCTAGGCACAGGGCTAGGCACAGGCTAGGCACAGGCTAGGCACAGGCTGAGCACAGGGCTAGGCACAGGCTAGGCACAGGCTAGGCACAGGCTAGGCACAGGCTAGGCACAGGCTAGGCACAGGCTAGGCACTGGGCTAGGCTGGGCTAGGCACAGGCTAGGCACAGGCTGGGCACAGGCTAGGCACTGGGCTAGGCACAGGCTAGGCACAGGCTGGGCACAGGCTAGGCACAGGCTAGGCACAGGCTAGGCACAGGCTAGGCACAGGCTAGGCACAGGCTAGGCACAGGCTAAACACAGGCTAGACACAGGCTAGACACAGGCTAGACACAGGCTAGACACAGGCTAGGCACAGGCTAGACACAGGCTAGAAACAGGCTAGACTCTGGGCTATGCACAGGCTAGAGAAAGGCTAGACACTGGCTAGACACAGGCTAGACACTGGCTAGGCACAGGCTAGGCACTGGGCTAGACACAGGCTAGACACAGGCTAGACACAGGCTAGACACAGGCTGGACACTGGCTAGGCACAGGCTGAGACACTGGCTGGGCACAGGCTAGACACAGGCTAGACACAGGCTAGGCACAGGCTAGGCACAGGCTAGACACTGGGCTGACACTGGGCTAGGCACAGGCTAGACTCTGGCTAGGCACAGGCTAGACACAGGCTAGACACTGGGCTAGGCACAGGCTAGGCACAGGCTAGACACAGGCTAGACACAGGCTAGGCACAGGCTAGACACAGGCTAGACACAGGCTAGACACAGGCTAGACACAGGCTTGACACAGGCTAGACACAGGCTAGACACAGGCTAGGCAGAGGCTAGGCACAGGCTAGGCACAGGCTAGGCACAGGCTAGACACAGGCTAGGCACAGGCTAGGCACAGGCTAGGCACAGGCTAGGCACAGGCTAGGCACAGGCTAGGCACAGGCTAGGCACAGGCTAGGCACAGGCTAGGCACAGGCTAGGCACAGGCTAGGCACAGGCTAGACACAGGCTAGACACAGGCTAGACACAGGCTAGACACAGGCTAGACACAGGCTGAGGCTAGACAGGCTAGACACAGGCTAGACACAGGCTAGACACAAGCTAGACACAGGCTAGGCACAGGCTAGGCACAGGCTAGGCACAGGCTAGGCACAGGCTAGGCACAGGCTAGGCACAGGCTAGGCACAGGCTGGGCACTGGGCTAGGCACAGGCTGAGCACTGGGCTAGGCACAGGCTAGGCACAGGCTAGGCACAGGCTAGGCACAGGCTGGGCACAGGCTGGCACAGGCTAGGCTAGACACAGGCTAGGCACAGGCTAGGCACAGGCTAGGCACAGGCTAGGCACAGGCTAGGCACAGGCTAGGCACAGGCTAGGCACAGGCTGGGCACAGGCTAGGCACAGGCTGGGCACAGGGCTGGGCACAGGCTAGGCACAGGCTGGGCACAGGCTAGGCACAGGCTAGGCACAGGCTAGGCACAGGCTAGGCACAGGCTAGGCACAGGCTGGGCACAGGCTAGGCACAGGCTAGGCACAGGCTAGACACAGGCTAGACACAGGCTAGGCACAGGCTAGACACAGGCTAGGCACAGGCTAGGCACAGGCTAGGCACAGGCTGAGCACAGGCTAGGCACAGGCTAGGCACAGGCTGGGCACAGGCTAGGCACAGGCTAGGCACAGGCTAGGCACAGGCTAGGCACAGGCTAGGCACAGGCTGGGCACAGGCTAGGCACAGGCTAGGCACAGGCTAGGCTGTGGCTAGGCACAGGCTAGGCACAGGCTAGGCACAGGCTGGGCACAGGCTGGGCTGTGGCCAGGCACAGGCTGGGCACAGGCTGGGCACAGGCTAGGCACAGGCTAGGCACAGGGCTAGGCACAGGCTAGGCACAGGCTAGGCACAGGCTAGGCACAGGCTGAGCACAGGCTAGGCACAGGCTAGGCACAGGCTAGGCACAGGCTAGGCACAGGCTAGGCACAGGCTGGGCACAGGCTGGGCACAGGCTAGGCACAGGCTAGGCACAGGCTAGGCACAGGCTAGGCACAGGCTAGGGCAGGGCTAGGCACAGGCTAGGCACAGGCTAGGCACAGGCTAGGCACAGGCTAGACACAGGCTAGACACAGGCTAGACACAGGCTAGACACAGGCTAGACACAGGCTAGACACAGGCTAGACACAGGCTAGACACAGGCTAGACACAGGCTAGACACAGGCTAGACTCTGGCTAGGCACAGGCTAGAGAAAAGGCTAGACACTGGGCTAGACACAGGCTAGACACAGGCTAGGCACAGGCTAGACACAGGCTAGACACAGGCTAGACACAGGCTAGACACAGGCTAGACACAGGCTAGACACAGGCTGGACACAGGCTAGACACAGGCTGGACACAGGCTAGACACAGGCTAGACACAGGCTAGACACAGGCTAGACACAGGCTAGACACAGGCTAGACACAGGCTAGACACAGGCTAGACACAGGCTAGACACAGGCTAGACACAGGCTAGACACAGGCTAGACACAGGCTAGACACAGACTAGACACAGGCTAGACACTGGGCTAGGCACAGGCTAGACACAGGCTAGACACAGGCTAGACACAGGCTAGACACAGGCTAGACACAGGCTAGACACTGGCTAGGCACAGGCTAGACACTGGCTAGGCACAGGCTAGACACTGGCTAGGCACAGACTAGACACTGGCTAGGCACAGGCTAGACACAGGCTAGACACAGGCTAGACACCGGCTAGACACAGGCTAGACACAGGCTAGACACAGGCTAGACACAGGCTAGGCACAGGCTAGAGACAGGCTAGACACAGGCTAGACACGTGCTAGCCACATGCAAGGTACAGGCTATGCACGTGCTAGCCACATGCAAGGTACAGGCTATGCACGTGCTAGCCACATGCAAGGTACAGTCTAGACACTGACTAGGCACAGGCTAGACACAAGCTAGACACAGGCTAGACACAGGCTAGACACAGGCTAGACACAGGCTAGACACAGGCTAGACACAGGCTAGGCACAGGCTAGCCACAGGCTAGACACAGGCTAGACACAGGCTAGACACAGGCTAGACACAGGCTAGACACAGGCTAGACACAGGCTAAACACAGGCTAGACACAGGCTAGACACAGGCTAGGCACAGGCTAGCCTCTGGCTAGGCACAGGCTAGACACTGGCTAGGAACAGGCTAGACACTGGCTAGGAACAAGCTAGACACAGGCTAGACACTGGCTAGGCATGGGCGATGCACTGGCTAGACACTGGCTAGGCACAGGCGAGACACAGGCTAGACACAGGCTAGACACAGGCTAAACACAGGCTAAACACAGGCTAAACACAGGCTATACACAGGCTGGACACAGGCTAGACACAGGCTAGACACAGGCTAGACACAGGCTAGACACAGGCTGGACACAGGCTAAACACAGGCTAGACACAGGCTAGACACAGGCTAGACACAGGCTAGACACAGGCTAGACACAGGCTAAACACAGGCTAGACACAGGCTAGACACAGGCTGGACACAGGCTAGACACAGGCTAGACACAGGCTAGACACAGGCTAGGCTGGGCTAGACACAGGCTAAACACAGGCTAGACACAGGCTGAGCTAGGCACAGGCTAGGCACAGGCTAGGCACAGGCTAGGCACAGGCTAGGCACAGGCTAGGCACAGGCTAGGCACAGGCTAGGCACAGGCTAGGCACAGGCTAGGCTGAGGCACAGGCTAGGCACAGGCTAGGCACAGGCTAGGCACAGGCTAGGCACAGGCTAGGCACAGGCTAGGCACAGGCTAGGCACAGGCTGGGCACAGGCTAGGCACAGGCTGAGCTGGGCTAGGCACAGGCTGGGCACAGGCTAGGCTGGGCTAGGCACAGGCTAGGCACAGGCTAGGCTCAGGCTAGGCACAGGCTAGGCACAGGCTAGGCACAGGCTAGGCACAGGCTAGGCACTAGGCTGGGCTGGGCACAGGCTGGGCAGCAGGCTGGGCTAGGCACAGGCTGGGCACAGGCTGGGGCTGGGCTAGGCTGGGCACAGGCTGGGCACAGGCTGGGCACTGGGCTGGGCTGGGCTGGGCACAGGCTGGGCACAGGCTAGGCACAGGCTGGGCACAGGCTAGGCACAGGCTGGGCACAGGCTAGGCACAGGCTAGGCACAGGCTAGGCACAGGCTGGGCACAGGCTAGGCACAGGCTAGGCACAGGCTAGGCACAGGCTGAGGCACAGGCTAGGCACAGGCTAGGCACAGGCTAGGCACAGGCTAGGGCTGGCAGGCTAGGCTGGGCTAGGCACAGGCTGGGCACAGGCTAGGCACAGGCTAGGCACAGGCTAGGCACAGACACTAGGCTAGGCTAGGCTGAGGCTGAGCCTAGGCTAGGCACAGGCTAGGCACAGGCTAGGCACAGGCTAGGCACAGGCTAGGCACAGGCTAGGCACAGGCTAGGCACAGGCTAGGCACAGGCTAGACACATGCTAGACACAGGCTAGACACAGGCTAGACACAGGCTAGACAAAGGCTAGACACAGGCTAGACACAGGCTAGACACAGGCTAGGCACAGGCTAGGCACAGGCTATTCACAGGCTAGGCACAGGCTAGGCACAGGCTAGGCACAGGCTACACATGCTAGACACATGCTAGACACAGGCTAGACACAGGCTAGACAAAGGCTAGACACAGGCTAGACACAGGCTAGACACAGGCTAGACAGAGGCTATACACTGGCCAGGCACAGGCTAGACTCTGGCTATGCACAGGCTAGGCACTGGCTAGAGACAGGCTAGACACAGGCTAGACACAGGCTAGATACAGGCTGGACACAGGCTAGACATAGGCTAGACACAGGCTAGACACAGGCTAGACACAGGCTAGACACAGGCTAGACACAGGCAAGACACAGGCTAAACACAGGCTAGACACAGGCTGGGCACAGGCTAGACACTGGCTAGGCACCGGCTAGACACTGTCAAGACACTGACTAGACACAGGCTAGACAGAGGCTATACTCTGGCTAGGCACAGGCTAGACTCTGGCTATGCACAGGCTAGAAACAGGCTAGACTCTGGCTATGCACAAGCTAGAGAAAGGCTAGACACTGGCTAGACACAGGCTAGACACAGGCTAGACACAGGCTAGACACAGGCTAGACACAGGCTAGACACAGGCTAGACACAGGCTAGACACAGGCTAGACACAGGCTAGACACAGGCTAGACACAGGCTAGACACAGGCTAGAAACAAGCTAGACACAGGCTAGATACAGGCTAGACACAGGCTAGACACAGGCTAGGCACAGGCTAGACACAGGCTAGACACAGGCTAGGCACAGGCTAGGCACAGGCTAGGCACAGGCTAGGCACAGGCTAGGCACAGGCTGGGCACAGGCTGAGGCACAGGCTAGGCACAGGCTAGGCTGGGCTAGGCACAGGCTAGGCACAGGCTGGGCACAGGCTAGGGAGCACAGGCTGGGCACAGGCTAGCCACAGGCTAGGCACAGGCTAGGCACAGGCTAGGCACAGGCTAGGCACAGGCTAGGCACAGGCTAGGCACAGGCTAGGCGCAGGCTAGGCACAGGCTAGGCACAGGCTAGGCACAGGCTAGGCACAGGCTAGACACAGGCTAGACACAGGCTAGACACAGGCTATGCACAGGCAAGAGACAGGCTAGACACAGGCTAGACACGTGCTAGCCACATGCAAGGTACAGGCTATGCACGTGCTAGCCACATGCAAGGTACAGTCTAGACACTGACTAGGCACAGGCTAGACACAAGCTAGACACAGGCTAGACACAGGCTAGACACAGGCTAGACACAGGCTAGACACAGGCTAGGCACAGGCTAGCCACAGGCTAGACACAGGCTAGACACAGGCTAGACACAGGCTAGACACAGGCTAGACACAGGCTAGACACAGGCTAGACACAGGCTAGACACAGGCTAAACACAGGCTATACACAGGCTAGACACAGGCTAGGCACAGGCTAGCCTCTGGCTAGGCACAGGCTAGACACTGGCTAGGAACAAGCTAGACACAGGCTAGACACTGGCTAGGCATGGGCGATGCACTGGCTAGACACTGGCTAGGCACAGGCTAGGCACAGGCTAGACACAGGCTAGACACAGGCTAGACACAGGCTAGACACAGGCTAAACACAGGCTATACACAGGCTAGACACAGGCTGGACACAGGCTAGACACAGGCTAGACACAGGCTAGACACAGGCTAGACACAGGCTGGACACAGGCTAAACACAGGCTAGACACAGGCTAGACACAGGCTAGGCACAGGCTAGACACAGGCTAGACACAGGCTAAACACAGGCTAGACACAGGCTAGACACAGGCTGGACACAGGCTAAGCACAGGCTAGGCACAGGCTAGACACAAGCTAGTCACAGGCTAGACACAGGCTAAACACAGGCTAGACACAGGCTAGACACAGGCTAGGCACAGGCTAGCCTCTGGCTAGGCACAGGCTAGACACTGGCTAGGAACAAACTAGACACAGGCTAGACACTGGCTAGGCATTGGCGATGCACTGGCTAGACACTGGCTAGGCACAGGCTAGGCACAGGCTAGGCACAGGCTAGGCACAGGCTAGGCACAGGCTAGGCACAGGCTAGGCACAGGCTAGGCACAGGCTAGGCACAGGCTAGGCACAGGCTAGGCACAGGCTAGGCACAGGCTAGACACAGGCTAGACACAGGCTAGACACAGGCTAGACACAAGCTAGACACAGGCTAGACATAGGCTAGACAGAGGCTAGGCACAGGCTAGGGACAGGCTAGGCACTGCCTAGGCACAGGCTAGGCACAGGCTAGGCACAGGCTAAGCACAGGCTAGACGCCGGCTAGACACCGTCAAGACACAGACTCGACATAGGCTAGACAGAGGCTATACACTGGCTAGACACAGGCTAGACTCTGGCTATGCACAGGCTAGACTCTGGCTATGCACAAGCTAGAGAAAGGCTAGACACTGGCTAGACAAAGGCTAGACACTGGCTAGGCACAGGCTAGGCACTGGCTAAACACAGGCTAGACACAGGCTAGACACAGGCTAGACACAGGCTAGACACAGGCTGGACACAGGCTAGACACAGGCTAGACACAGGCTAGACACAGGCTGGACACAGGCTAGACACAGGCTAGACACAGGCTAGACACAGGCTAGACACAGGCTAGACACAGGCTAGACACAGGCTAGACACAGGCTAGACACAGGCTAGACACAGGCTAGACACAGGCTAGACACAGGCTAGACACAGACTAGACACAGGCTAGACACAGGCTAGACACAGGCTAGCCACAGGCTAGACACAGGCTAGCCACAGGCTAGACACAGGCTAGACACAGGCTAGGCACAGGCTAGACACAGGCTAGGCACAGGCTAGACACAGGCTAGACACAGGCTAGACACAGGCTAAACACAGGATAGACACTGGCTAGGCACAAGCAAGACACAGGATAGACACGGGCTAGGCACAGGCAAGACACAGGCTAGACACAGGCCAGACACAGGCTAGACACTGGCTAGGCACAGGCTAGACACTGACTAGGCACAGGTTAGGCACTGGCTAGCCACAGGCTAGACACAGGCTTGACACAGGCTAGACACAGGCTAGACACAGGCTAGACACTGGTTAGGCACAGGCTAGACACTGACTAGGCACAGGTTAGGCACTGGCTAGCCACAGGCTAGGCACAGGCTAGACACAGGCTAGACACAGGCTAGACACAGGCTAGACACAGGCTAGGCACAGGCTAGACACAGGCTAGGCACAGGCTAGACACAGGCTAGACACAGGCTAGACACAGGCTAGGCACAGGCTAGACACAGGCTAGGCACAGGCTAGCCTAGACACAGGCTAGACACAGGCTAGACACAGGCTAGACACTGGCTAGGCGAAGGCTAGACACAGGCTAGACACAGGCTAAACACAGGCTAGACACAGGCTAGACACTGGCTAGGCACAGGCCAGACACTGGCTAGGCACAGGCTAGTCACAAGATAGGCACTGGCTAGGCACAGGTTAGGCACTGGCTAGGCACAGGCTAGACACAGGCTAGGCACAGGCTAGGCACTGGCTAGGCACAGGCTAGGCACTGGCTAGTCACAAGATAGGCACTGGCTAGGCACAGGTTAGGCACTGGCTAGGCACAGGCTAGACACAGGCTAGGCACAGGCTAGGCACAGGCTAGACACAGGCTAGACACAGGCTGGACACAGGCTAGACACAGGCTAGACACAGGCTAGACACAGACTAGACACAGGCTAGGCACAGGCTAGACACAGGCTAGACACAGGCTAGACACTGGCTAGACACAGGCTAGACACAGGCTAGACACAGGCTAGACACTGGCTAGGCGAAGGCTAGACACAGGCTAGACACAGGCTAGACACAGGCTGGACACAGGCTAGACACTGGCTAGGCACAGGCTAGACACTGGCTAGGCACAGGCTAGACACTGGCTAGGCACAGGCTAGACACTGGCTAGGCACAGGCTAGACACAGGCTAGACACAGGCTAGACACAGGCTAGACACAGGCTAGACACAGGCTAGACACAGGCTAGACACAGGCTAGACACAGGCTAGACACAGGCTATGCACAGGCTAGACACAGGCTAGACACAGGCTATGCACAGGCTAGAGACAGGCTAGACACAGGCTATGCACGTACTACCCACATGCAAGGTACAGTCTAGACACTGACTAGGCACAGGCTAGACACAGGCTAGACACAGGCTAGACACAGGCTAGACACAGGCTAGACACAGGCTAGACACAGGCTAGACACAGGCTAGACACAGGCTAGGCACAGGCTGGACACAGGCTAGACACAGGCAAGACACAGGCTAGACACAGGCTAGACACAGGCTAGACACAGACTAGACACAGGCTAGACACAGGCTAGACACAGGCTAGACACAGGCTAGACACAGGCTTGGCACAGGCTAGACACAGGCTAGACACAGGCTAGACACTGGCTAGGCACAGGCTAGACACTGACTAGGCACAGGTTAGGCACTGGCTAGCCACAGGCTAGACACAGGCTAGACACAGGCTAGACACAGGCTAGACACAGGCTAGACACAGGCTAGACACAGGCTAGGCACAGGCTAGACACAGGCTAGGCACAGGCTAGACACAGGCTAGGCACAGGCTAGACACAGGCTAGGCACAGGCTAGACACAGGCTAGGCACAGGCTAGCCTAGACACAGGCTAGACACAGGCTAGACACAGGATAGACACTGGCTAGGCACTGGCTAGGCACTGGCTAGGCACTGGCTAGTCACAAGATAGGCACTGGCTAGGCACAGGTTAGGCACTGGCTAGGCACAGGCTAGACACAGGCTAGGCACAGGCTAGGCACTGGCTAGGCACAGGCTAGGCACTGGCTAGTCACAAGATAGGCACTGGCTAGGCACAGGTTAGGCACTGGCTAGGCACAGGCTAGACACAGGCTAGACACAGGCTAGACACAGGCTAGACACAGGCTAGACACAGGCTAGACACAGGCTAGACACAGGCTAGACACAGACTAGACACAGGCTAGGCACAGGCTAGACACAGGCTAGACACAGGCTAGACACAGGCTAGACACAGGCTAGACACAGGATAGACACTGGCTAGGCACTGGCTAGGCACTGGCTAGGCACTGGCTAGTCACAAGATAGGCACTGGCTAGGCACAGGTTAGGCACTGGCTAGGCACAGGCTAGACACAGGCTAGGCACAGGCTAGGCACTGGCTAGGCACAGGCTAGGCACTGGCTAGTCACAAGATAGGCACTGGCTAGGCACAGGTTAGGCACTGGCTAGGCACAGGCTAGACACAGGCTAGACACAGGCTAGACACAGGCTAGACACAGGCTAGACACAGGCTAGACACAGGCTAGACACAGGCTAGACACAGACTAGACACAGGCTAGGCACAGGCTAGACACAGGCTAGACACAGGCTAGACACAGGCTAGACACAGGCTAGACACAGGCTAGACACTGGCTAGGCGAAGGCTAGACACAGGCTAGACACAGGCTAGACACAGGCTAGACACAGGCTAGACACAGGCTAGACACTGGCTAGGCACAGGCTAGACACTGGCTAGGCACAGGCTAGACACTGGCTAGGCACAGGCTAGACACTGGCTAGGCACAGGCTAGACACTGGCTAGACACAGGCTAGACACAGGCTAGACACAGGCTAGACACAGGCTAGACACAGGCTAGACACAGGCTAGACACAGGCTAGACACAGGCTAGACACAGGCTAGACACAGGCTAGACACAGGCTATGCACAGGCTAGACACAGGCTAGACACAGGCTATGCACAGGCTAGAGACAGGCTAGACACAGGCTATGCACGTACTACCCACATGCAAGGTACAGTCTAGACACTGACTAGGCACAGGCTAGACACAGGCTAGACACAGGCTAGACACAGGCTAGACACAGGCTAGCCACAGGCTAGACACAGGCTAGACACAGGCTAGGCACAGGCTGGACACAGGCTAGACACAGGCAAGACACAGGCTAGACACAGGCTAGACACAGGCTAGACACAGACTAGACACAGGCTAGGCACAGGCTAGACACAGGCTAGACACAGGCTAGACACAGGCTAGACACAGACTAGACACAGGCTAGGCACAGGCTAGACACAGGCTAGACACAGGCTAAACACAGGCTAGACACTGGCTAGGCACAGGCTAGACACAGGCTAGACACAGGCTAGACACAGGCTAGACACTGGCTATGCACAGGCTAGACACTGGCTAGGCACAGGCTAGACACAGGATAGACACAGGCTAGACACCGGCTAGACACAGGCTAGACACAGGCTAGACACAGGCTAGACACAGGCTAGACACAGGCTAGACACGTGCTAGCCACATGCAAGGCACAGGCTAGACACAAGCTAGACACAGGCTAGACACAGGCTAGACACAGGCTAGACACAGGCTAGACACAGGCTAGCCACAGGCTAGCCAAAGGCTAGACACAGGCTAGACACAGGCTAGACACAGGCTAGACACAGGCTAGACACAGGCTAGACACAGGATAGACACTGGCTAGGCACAGGGAAGACACAGGATAGACACGGGCTAGGCACAGGCAAGACACAGGCTAGACACAGGCCAGACACAGGCTAGACACTGGCTAGGCACAGGCTAGACACTGACTAGGCACAGGTTAGGCACTGGCTAGCCACAGGCTAGACACAGGCTAGACACAGGCTAGACACAGGCTAGACACAGGCTAGACACAGGCTAGACACAGGCTTGGCACAGGCTAGACACAGGCTAGACACAGGCTAGACACTGGCTAGGCACAGGCTAGACACTGACTAGGCACAGGTTAGGCACTGGCTATGCACAGGCTAGACACAGGCTAGACACAGGCTAGACACAGGCTAGACACAGGCTAGACACAGGCTAGACACAGGCTAGGCACAGGCTTGACACAGGCTAGGCACAGGCTAGACACAGGCTAGACACAGGCTAGACACTGGCTAGGCACAGGTTAGGCACTGGCTAGGCACAGGCTAGACACAGGCTAGACACAGGCTAGACACAGGCTAGACACTGGCTAGGCACAGGCTAGACACTGGCTAGGCACAGGCTAGACACAGGATAGACACAGGCTAGACACCGGCTAGACACAGGCTAGACACAGGCTAGACACAGGCTAGACACAGGCTAGACACAGGCTAGACACGTGCTAGCCACATGCAAGGCACAGGCTAGACACAAGCTAGACACAGGCTAGACACAGGCTAGACACAGGCTAGACACAGGCTAGACACAGGCTAGCCACAGGCTAGCCAAAGGCTAGACACAGGCTAGACACAGGCTAGACACTGGCTAGGCACAGGCTAGACACTGGCTAGGCACAGGCTAGACACTGGCTAGGCACAGGCTAGACACTGGCTAGGCACAGGCTAGACACTGGCTAGGCACAGGCTAGACACAGGCTAGACACAGGCTAGACACAGGCTAGACACAGGCTAGACACTGACTAGGCACAGGTTAGGCACTGGCTAGCCACAGGCTAGACACAGGCTAGACACAGGCTAGACACAGGCTAGACACAGGCTAGACACAGGCTAGACACAGGCTAGACACAGGCTTGGCACAGGCTAGACACAGGCTAGACACAGGCTAGACACTGGCTAGGCACAGGCTAGACACTGACTAGGCACAGGTTAGGCACTGGCTATGCACAGGCTAGACACAGGCTAGACACAGGCTAGACACAGGCTAGACACAGGCTAGACACAGGCTAGACACAGGCTAGGCACAGGCTAGACACTGGCTAGGCACAGGCTAGACACAGGCTAGACACAGGCTAGACACAGGCTAGACACAGGCTAGACACTGACTAGGCACAGGTTAGGCACTGGCTAGCCACAGGCTAGACACAGGCTAGACACAGGCTAGACACAGGCTAGACACAGGCTAGACACAGGCTAGACACAGGCTAGGCACAGGCTAGCCCAGACACAGGCTAGACACAGGCTAGACACAGGCTAGACACAGGATAGACACTGGCTAGGCACTGGCTAGGCACTGGCTAGTCACAAGATAGGCACTGGCTAGGCACAGGTTAGGCACTGGCTAGGCACAGGCTAGACACAGGCTAGGCACAGGCTAGGCACTGGCTAGGCACAGGCTAGGCACTGGCTAGTCACAAGATAGGCACTGGCTAGGCACAGGTTAGGCACTGGCTAGGCACAGGCTAGACACAGGCTAGACACAGGCTAGGCACAGGCTAGACACAGGCTAGACACAGGCTAGACACAGGCTAAACACAGGCTAGACACAGGCTAGACACAGACTAGACACAGGCTAGGCACAGGCTAGACACAGGCTAGACACAGGCTAGACACAGGCTAGACACAGGCTTGACACTGGCTAGGCGAAGGCTAGACACAGGCTAGACACAGGCTAGACACAGGCTAGACACTGGCTAGGCACAGGCTAGACACTGGCTAGGCACAGGCTAGACACAGGCTAGACACAAGCTAGACACAGGCTAGACACAGGCTAGACACAGGCTAGACACAGGCTAGACACAGGCTAGACACAGGCTATGCATAGGCTAGAGACAGGCTAGACAAAGGCTATGCACGTGCTAGCCACATGCAAGGTATAGTCTAGACACTGACTAGGCACAGGCTAGACACAGGCTAGACACAGGCTAGACACAGGCTAGACACAGGCTAGACACAGGCTAGCCACAGGCTAGACACAGGCTAGACACAGGCTAGGCGCAGGCTGGACACAGGCTAGACACAGGCTTGGCACAGGCTAGACACAGGCTAGACACAGGCTAGATATGGCTAGGCACAGGCTAGACACTGACTAGGCACAGGTTAGGCACTGGCTAGCCACAGGCTAGACACAGGCTAGACACAGGCTAGACACAGGCTAGACACAGGCTAGACACAGGCTAGACACAGGCTAGACACAGGCTATGCATAGGCTAGAGACAGGCTAGACACAGGCTATGCACGTGCTAGCCACATGCAAGGTATAGTCTAGACACTGACTAGGCACAGGCTAGACACAGGCTAGACACAGGCTAGACACAGGCTAGACACAGGCTAGACACAGGCTAGCCACAGGCTAGACACAGGCTAGACACAGGCTAGGCGCAGGCTGGACACAGGCTAGACACAGGCTTGGCACAGGCTAGACACAGGCTAGACACAGGCTAGATATGGCTAGGCACAGGCTAGACACTGACTAGGCACAGGTTAGGCACTGGCTAGCCACAGGCTAGACAAAGGCTAGACACAGGCTAGACACAGGCTAGACACAGGCTAGACACAGGCTAGACACAGGCTAGGCACAGGCTAGACACAGGCTAGGCACAGGCTAGACACAGGCTAGACACAGGCTAGACACAGGCTAGGCACAGGCTAGACACAGGCTAGGCACAGGCTAGCCCTAGACACAGGCTAGACACAGGCTAGACACAGGATAGACACTGGCTAGGCACTGGCTAGGCACTGGCTAGGCACTGGCTAGTCACAAGATAGGCACTGGCTAGGCACAGGTTAGGCACTGGCTAGGCACAGGCTAGACACAGGCTAGGCACAGGCTAGGCACTGGCTAGGCACAGGCTAGGCACTGGCTAGTCACAAGATAGGCACTGGCTAGGCACAGGTTAGGCACTGGCTAGGCACAGGCTAGACACAGGCTAGACACAGGCTAGGCACAGGCTAGACACAGGCTAGACACAGGCTAGACACAGGCCAGACACAGGCTAGACACAGACTAGACACAGGCTAGGCACAGGCTAGACACAGGCTAGACACTGGCTAGGCGAAGGCTAGACACAGGCTAGACACAGGCTAGACACAGGCTAGACACAGGCTAGACACTGGCTAGGCACAGGCTAGACACTGGCTAGGCACAGGCTAGACACTGGCTAGGCACAGGCTAGACACTGGCTAGGCACAGGCTAGACACTGGCTAGGCACAGGCTGAGACACAGGCTAGACACAGGCTAGACACAGGCTAGACACAGGCTAGACACAGGCTAGACACAGGCTAGACACAGGCTAGACACAGGCTAGACACAGGCTATGCACAGGCTAGACACAGGCTAGACACAGGCTATGCACAGGCTAGAGACAGGCTAGACACAGGCTATGCACGTACTACCCACATGCAAGGTACAGTCTAGACACTGACTAGGCACAGGCTAGACACAGGCTAGACACAGGCTAGACACAGGCTAGACACAGGCTAGCCACAGGCTGCAGACAAGGCTAGACACAGGCTAGGCACAGGCTGGACACAGGCTAGACACAGGCAAGACACAGGCTAGACACAGGCTAGACACAGGCTAGACACAGACTAGACACAGGCTAGGCACAGGCTAGACACAGGCTAGACACAGGCTAGACACAGGCTAGACACAGACTAGACACAGGCTAGGCACAGGCTAGACACAGGCTAGACACAGGCTAGACACAGGCTAGACACTGGCTAGGCACAGGCTAGACACAGGCTAGACACAGGCTAGACACAGGCTAGACACTGGCTAGGCACAGGCTAGACACTGGCTAGGCACAGGCTAGACACAGGATAGACACAGGCTAGACACCGGCTAGACACAGGCTAGACACAGGCTAGACACAGGCTAGACACAGGCTAGACACAGGCTAGACACGTGCTAGCCACATGCAAGGCACAGGCTAGACACAAGCTAGACACAGGCTAGACACAGGCTAGACACAGGCTAGACACAGGCTAGACACAGGCTAGCCACAGGCTAGCCAAAGGCTAGACACAGGCTAGACACAGGCTAGACACAGGCTAGACACAGGCTAGACACAGGATAGACACTGGCTAGGCACAGGGAAGACACAGGATAGACACGGGCTAGGCACAGGCAAGACACAGGCTAGACACAGGCCAGACACAGGCTAGACACTGGCTAGGCACAGGCTAGACACTGACTAGGCACAGGTTAGGCACTGGCTAGCCACAGGCTAGACACAGGCTAGACACAGGCTAGACACAGGCTAGACACAGGCTAGACACAGGCTAGACACAGGCTAGACACAGGCTTGGCACAGGCTAGACACAGGCTAGACACAGGCTAGACACTGGCTAGGCACAGGCTAGACACTGACTAGGCACAGGTTAGGCACTGGCTATGCACAGGCTAGACACAGGCTAGACACAGGCTAGACACAGGCTAGACACAGGCTAGACACAGGCTAGGCACAGGCTTGACACAGGCTAGGCACAGGCTAGACACAGGCTAGACACAGGCTAGACACTGGCTAGGCACAGGCTAGACACTGGCTAGGCACAGGCTAGCCACAGGCTAGACACAGGCTAGACACAGGCTAGACACAGGCTAGACACAGGCTAGACACAGGCTAGACACAGGCTAGACACAGGCTAGGCAAAGGCTAGCCCAGACACAGGCTAGACACAGGCTAGACACAGGCTAGACACAGGCTAGGCACAGGCTTGACACAGGCTAGGCACAGGCTAGACACAGGCTAGACACAGGCTAGACACTGGCTAGGCACAGGCTAGACACTGGCTAGGCACAGGCTAGCCACAGGCTAGACACAGGCTAGACACAGGCTAGACACAGGCTAGACACAGGATAGACACTGGCTAGGCACAGGCAAGACACAGGCTAGACACAGGCCAGAAAAAGGCTAGACACTGGCTAGGCACAGGCTAGACACTGACTAGGCACAGGTTAGGCACTGGCTAGCCACAGGCTAGACACAGGCTAGACACAGGCTAGACACAGGCTAGACACAGGCTTGACACAGGCTAGACACAGGCTAGACACAGGCTAGACACAGGCTAGGCATAGGCTAGACACAGGCTAGACACAGGCTAGAGACAGGCTAGACACAGGCTAGAGACAGGCTAGACACAGGCTAGACACTGGCTAGGCACAGGCTAGACACTGGCTAGGCACAGGCTAGACACAGGCTAGACACAGGCTAGACACAGGGTAGACACTGGCTAGGCAGAGGCTAGACACTGGCTAGGCACAGGCTAGACACTGGCTAGGCACAGGCTAGACACAGGCTAGACACAGGCTAGACACAGGCTAGACACAGGCTAGACACAGGCTAGACACTGGCTAGACACTGGCTAGGCACAGGCTAGACACAGGCTAGACACAGGCTAGACACTGGCTAGTCACAGGCTAGACACTGGCTAGCCATGGGCTAGACACTGGCTTGGCACAGACTATACACTGGCTAGGAACAGGCTAGACACTGTCTTGGTACAGGCTAGACACAGGCTAGACACTGGCTAGGCAAAGGCTAGGCACTGGCTAGACACAGGCTAGACACTGGCTAGGCACAGGCTAGACACAGGCTAGACACTGGCTAGGCACAGGCTAGACACTGGCTATGCACAGTCTATACAAAGGCTAGGCACTGGCTAGGCACAGGCAAGGCACATGCTAGGAAAAGGCTAGGCACAGGCTCGGCACAGGCTAGGCACAGGCTGAGCACAGGCTAGGCACAGGCTAGGCACAGGCTAGACACTGGCTAGGAACAAGCTAGACACAGGCTAGACACTGGCTAGGCATAGGCAATGCACTGGCTAGACACTGGCTAGGCACAGGCTATGCACATGCCAGTCACAGGCAAGCCACATGCTAGACACTGGCTATGCACAGGCCCGACACTGGCTAGGCACAGTCTAGACACTGGCTTGGCACAGGCTATGCACGTGCTAAACACATGCAAGGTACACTCTAGACACTGACTAGGCACAGGCTAGACACTGGCTAGGCACAGGCTAGACACTGACTAGGCACAGGCTAGACACAGGCTAGACACAGGCTAGACACAGGCTAGACACAGGCTAGACACAGGCTAGACACAGGCTAGACACAAGCTAGACACAGGCTAGACACAGGCTAGACACAGGCTAGACACAGGCTAGACACAGGCTAGACACAGGCTAGACACAGGCTAGACACAGGCTAGACACAGGCTAGACACAGGCTAAACACTGGCTAGGCACAGCCAAGACACAGGCTAGACACAGGCTAGACACAGGCTAGAGACTGGCTAGGCACAGGCTAGACACTGGCTAGCCACAGGCTAGACACTGGCTTGGCACAGACTATATACTAGCTAGGAACAGGCTAGACACTGGCTTGGTACAGGCTAGACACAGGCTAGACACTGGCTAGGCAAAGGCTAGGCACTGGCTAGGCACAGGCTAGGCACTGGCTAGTCACAAGATAGGCACTGGCTAGGCACAGGTTAGGCACTGGCTAGGCACAGGTTAGGCACTGGCTAGGCACAGGCTAGACACAGGCTAGACACAGGCTAGGCACAGGCTAGGCACTGGCTAGTCACAAGATAGGCACTGGCTAGGCACAGGTTAGGCACTGGCTGGGCACAGTCTGGACACAGGCTAGGCACAGGCTAGACATTGGCTAGGCTCAGGCTAGGTACAGGCTAGACACTGGCTAGGCACAGGCTAGCCTCTGGCTAGGCACAGGCTAGGCACAGGCTAGACACAGGCTAGACACTGGCTAGGCATGGGCGATGCACTGGCTAGACACTGGCTAGGCACTGGCTATGCACATGCCAGTCACAGGCAAGGCACATGCTAGACACTGGCTATGCACAAGCTAGACACTGGCTAGGGACAGTCTGGACACTGGCTTGGCACAAGCTATGCACATGCTAGCCACAGGCAAGGTACAGGCTAGACACTGACTAGGCACAGGCTAGACACTGGCTAGGCACAGGCTAGACACTGGCTAGACAAAGGCTAGACACAGGCTTGACACAGGCTAGACACTGGCTAAGCACAGACTTGACACTGGCTAGGCACGAAACTAGGCACTGGCTAGGCACGAAAATAGACACGGGCTAGGCACAGGCTAAACACTGGCTAGGCACAGGCTATACACTGGCCAGGCACACGCTATACACTGGCTAGGCACACGCTAGACTCTGGCTAGGCACAGACTAAACACTGGCTAGGCAGAGGCTAGACACGGGCCAGACACTGGCTAGACACAGGCTAGACACTGGCTAGGCAAAGGCTAGGCACTGGCTAGACACAGGCTAGACACTGGCTAGGCACAGGCTAGATACAGGCTAGACACTGGCTAGGCACAGGCTAGACACTGGCTATGCACAGTCTATACAAAGGCTAGGCACTGGCTAGGCACAGGCAAGGCACATGCTAGGAAAAGGCTAGGCACAGGCTCGGCACAGGCTAGGCACAGGCTGAGCACAGGCTAGGCACAGGCTAGGCACAGGCTAGACACTGGCTAGGAACAAGCTAGACACAGGCTAGACACTGGCTAGGCATACACGGCAATGCACTGAGCAAGGCACATGCTAGACACTGGCTAGGCCCGACACTGGCTAGGCACAGGCTAGGCACATGCTAGACACTGGCTAGGCACAGGCTCAGACACTGACTAGGCACAGGCTAGACACAGGCTAGACACAGGCTAGACACAGGCTAGACACAGGCTAGACACAGACTGAGACAAGGCTAGACAAGGCTAGACACAGGCTAGACACAGGCTAAACACTGGCTAGGAGCACAGCCAAGACACAGGCTAGACACAGGCTAGACACAGGCTAGACACTGGCTAGGCACACTGGCTAGAATATACTAGCTAGGAACAGGCTAGACACTGGCTTGGTACAGGCTAGACACAGGCTAGACACTGGCTAGGCAAAGGCTAGGCACTGGCTAGGCACAGGCTAGGCACTGGCTAGTCACAAGATAGGCACTGGCTAGGCACAGGTTAGGCACTGGCTAGGCACAGGCTAGACACAGGCTAGACACAGGCTAGGCACAGGCTAGGCACTGGCTAGTCACAAGATAGGCACTGGCTAGGCACAGGTTAGGCACTGGCTGGGCACAGTCTGGACACAGGCTAGGCACAGGCTAGACATTGGCTAGGCTCAGGCTAGGTACAGGCCAGACACTGGCTAGGCACAGGCTAGCCTCTGGCTAGGCACAGGCTAGGCACAGGCTAGACACTAGCTAGGAACAAGCTAGACACAGGCTAGATACTGGCTAGGCATGGGCGATGCACTGGCTAGACACTGGCTAGGCACTGGCTATGCACATGCCAGTCACAGGCAAGGCACATGCTAGACACTGGCTATGCACAAGCTAGACACTGGCTAGGGACAGTCTGGACATG